>CM045456.1:23379108-23979108 GCA_024666655.1 Dascyllus trimaculatus | reverse complement strand
AAATGCCATAGTTTTTGTTAAAATACAACCCCTTCACAAGCGTTTGAGGCTTTTCCTCCATTTTCTGGGTTACAAGGGTTACAAGTCCCAACTCATCTAATGAACTTTTTTTTCCTGAAAAGGAGTTGAAGTTGGAAGGAAATTTAACAAATGGTAAAGATACATTGTGATACACCAGTTTAATTGTAATGTGATGTATTTTTTGGGAAACAGTCTACAATTTGAAATATATTTTCCTGTAAAAATCTTCAAAATCTAGGAATAGTTAATAAAGTAACAAAACTAAGAAAACATTCAATAAAGCAAAATGCAATGATGTGAAAGGATAATTTTCAGTGTTTATCAATGACAGTTATTTAACATTGTTGCTACACATGAACATGTCATTTTTATACCCTTTTTCTAAACAAAAATTGCAATAATGAAATCTACTTTGAAAATCCAGCATATAAGCAAAAAGGAGCCATCCGGAATTGTGAAATCTATTTTTAGTGGAAAGCTGGCTGTTGAAATCAAATATTAAATCCTGGATGGATCCCATATTAATTTGGTCATAATGCAGAGTTACAAGTCCATACATGCACAAGTTGATTTTATGCAGTGACAAAAGTAATATTAGAACTAAAAACCCACTCTTCAGGGATATAATTGTGCTTAATGAGGAAACATCTGAGTTCTAATTGCAGATTGAGACGTGAAAATGGAGTGTGACTGCATATGCTTATCTTCTGCCTGGGTACATTTCCCAGGATTTCAGTAAAATAAATTGAAGGATAGAATCCTACTATGGAAGCTTATGTTAGTCTCATATCCAAGTTTATTATTTGCTGTTGTGCCCATGATGCAAGTGGCCCTGGGTGCTGCTTCAGGCTATGTGAACTTAATTTGACCCTGAACTGCTGGGTGCAGCTAACACCTCCAGTCTCTGACTTACTGACTTGAGAACAAGCAAAGACAACACTGTTTTAAAGCTGAAACTTTAGTGAAAGATTGAACCTGGCTTTGTCAGCCTGAATGACAAATGATTATCCTCATGCAAAAGGAAATCTCTTAAATGGCCTTGATACAGCCCATCAACTTGTTGATGGATTTTGAGACTGCTCGTGCTCTGTTCATACAAAGTGGACAAAGAATGGATGACTGACCCTTTTTATTTGTTTTATCCCAACTTGACAAGAAGAATTTGCTGCCATCACATCATTTCAGCATACTTTACCTTCAAAATGACTTACTGTCATGCAGAAAAACTGTACTTTGACCTTGGAGCTGAGCATAGACCTGATAATATTTGTGCTATTGATCACAAATGAAAGAGCTGGAGTACACAGAAAACCTGTCTTATCTGACAAATAAGTGTTGTGAATGGTCTGAGGTACTTACAGTCTCCTGTTGTTTCATATTCATATTTCGGGGAGTAGGAGCTGTATCCGGCTGGTGTGCGGGTGCGCACACTGAAGACGTACCACGTAGCCGGTTTTAAACCTGAGACAATCACACTCGGGGCTTTGGTGCGTGTCGACGAGTAGCTCAACTGCTCGTGTTCCTGTTGCAGAGAGAGGAGAGATGATCAAAAATAATCCAAGTAATTTAAAACTGATTTGGACCAAATTTTAAAAGGCAGATACATATGTCAGGTATATCTGTGATTTGATACGTCTGGTAAAAAAGTTCAAAATATTATGCCATCCCTGACAGCTACATTTGCCCACATCACAAGCAGTGACAAGGTCTGCTTTCTACATTCCAGCAAAAAGGAGCTCCTATGATCACTTTTAGAAACACAGCTAAAGGCAACAGATAATTTTTATGGCACAATTTTTAATATAGTCATGCTACTGGTTGTCTGTGTAGTTGTGCTGCAAAGATGTTCTGCATAATTGTCCCAAGTCTTGTTAAAATAATGTAGTGCATATAATAATTCAGCAAAAGCGTAATTGAATTAACCAGCTTTAAAAATGATATTATCTGCCCTTGGAGTCATCTACAGAGCACTTCTGTACCTTCTCATAATATTTGATCTCGTAGTCGAGGATAAGAAGAGTCGTCTGTTCGGGCTGCTGCCAGGAGAGAGCAATGCTGTTTGGAGAAGCCCAGTCCTTCTTCAAAGATCCCACCAGAGACGGACCTGGTTTGCGAACACAACAGACATTTTCCACATCATTTTCAGCAACTTCACACCAGCGACTTTGTTGAGAAAAATTCCTGAGGTTACATGTTGGTACAAGATGCCTGTGAACACAGACTGTTTAAAGGGTGTGTAACTGTGAAGAGCACGGTGTCAGGAATCAGCTGCAAACAGTGGAATTAATTAACATGCTATTTACTGCAGTAACTCTGTATTTTTCACTGTCTAGTCTTAGAGACTTTAGAAACAGAAATACAGAGCATCTTAACACTGGATATGTAGGGAGTACTTAATGGTGTATATGGAAAATATAGAATTGTTCATTTGATGTCATAAAATCATATTAGTAATGAAGCTATATGACCTAAAGAACCACTGAAACAAGCAGGAATATTACAGTTTATATAGGACATTGCCACAGTTATGAAAAATGACAGATGCATGCAAGACAATGCCTGCAGATGATTGAACATCAAGAGGTAAATGAGATGATGCTGCTGATTTAGTTTTACTTTATGCCTGTACACCAATTGTGTACTTGTTCTCTGCTGTGTTGTTTATGTTGTCATTATTGTGGTCCATAAATAACAGATTACTAGAATTAAGTTGTAATACATCAAGTAAACTTGAGTTAATGCAGCGTGTTGTTCTTTATCATCCAATGTTAGTTTTATGACCACGCACTTATAAAACTAATGACTTTCCCATCAACCTCAAGTGTAGTTAATGCTAATTACCAAGTGGTAGCATGCCAAGCTACGATGACGACCAACTTTACGGGCCAAACAAGCAAACGCTGTTACCCTTCACCCTGAGTACAGCCTCACAGAGTCAATAGTGGAGCTGTAGACTCTTGCTGATCTGTGAAGAACCAGTTGACCCCAGCAGGCAGACACTGTGATAACAATGTGCACCGAATACAGAGTGAGGAGTTTCTCTAGTCAAAATAAAGTGGGGTTCTGCAGACAACAGGAACTCCATTGGTTTGCAGTGTCTCACATATCAACCTTACCAGTAATAATAATCACACCTACATGCTCACGCTCACTGATTCTATTTCAAAATGGGTTTTGAAAGTCACTGTGAAAAACATCCGCATAGCTATTCCCCTTTCCCACAAGAGCATCTAGCTTTTAATTGAAAATAAAGTTGAATAAGCTACATCTTCTTCTCTTTGGACTGAATTGCATTAGCTTTGGTCTATGAATTTTTGCTGGGTAAATAATTGCACCGAGCTCCCCAGAGAGGTCAGCAGATGTAACTGCCCTGAGAGTCATTATTATACATTATATCATCTAATGTTACAGAGCTGACTCATTATGTGGATGTAAAATGTAGGCCTGCTTTTCTCATGTGTATTCAAAGTGAAACGATGACACTCATGCTGCTTTTTTTCCTCATTTTTTTTCTACAATCGCGTGCCTGGGGAAGCTGTTTGCAGCTCTCTCTTTAACTGAGGCTGGGTATTAGGGGCCGGAAGCTTTGGGTTCAGGGAAAAGATGAAGGATCCAGGATGGGGATTTAGGAAAGAGAGTGTAGGGGTTAGGGGTCGGGTGTTAGATGGGATGAGAGCTGTGGACTGCAGGGGTTTGAGCTTGTTAGCCAGCAGCTGAGAATCCTACTGTTCCTAATCTATTAGAAGAAGCTGAAAGTGAACACCTCTGTTACCTCCTTCCCTACTCTTTGTCCCCCTCTCGTTCCTTTTCAGCACCTCTTCAAATTTGTCTCTTTATACGGCATGGGAAGAAATGGATTACCAGTTCATTAGAGAGCAGGAACGCTGATAGGAGAAGTTTCTGAACTCGTTTGAAAGGAGGAGACGGAGTGTGTTTGTGCTCCTGAAACATTAAACACACAGTTTTGCATTCACCACGTCGAGTCTACGCTCTGTTTAGGAAAAACTGTCTGACGTGTGTTCTATATTAAGACTCCTGTCCTTGAAATTGACTCTCACAGTCAGGATTATGCATAACTTTCAAGGATATTTTGCAGAAGAAGAGCAGAGAGGCTAAGCTCTGGATAAAGGTTAAGCTAGGGGTAAGTATATAAAGAGAAGAGAGTCAAGTGTGAATGCAAGTAGTACTGAGATTGTACTACATTCATACATATAAACAAGATGTGAGGAAAATGTCAATTAAATGTGTGTAAAAAGGGAGATATTTAGGCAGACCATTCAGCTTACAAACATGTTGACCATTATTTCTTTGACTACCGCTTAATCTTCTGTAGGGTCACGGGGGGGGGCCGGAGCCTATCCCAGCCGACTCGGGTGAAGGCAGGGGACACCCCAGACAGGTAGTCAGTCTATCGCAGGGCCTAACTCATGATATCTGTGCTGGAAAATGACTACAACATGCAGTTAATCAAGCAGTCAGTGGCTCAGGTTGATAAGTTGAATTAAAACTTGGTGACCGATGAAATATGGCTGGAGGGGTGAGGTGTACTTTGCAGCATCTAGTATAGAGCAAGTTACATTTAATGCATTTTAATGCTTGGCTTCTCCTTAATAATCGGCAGCTTAATAGGCATTTAAAATTTGGTAGGTAGTCTGAAATGCTAGTGAAAGCCGAACAACATAATGTCATGCGTGACTGAAAACAGTTAATAATATTAACATAATCAGCAAGCTCAAAGGGCAGGAGGGTGCATATGCATGTCTTTATCATAAGAAGAGAGCATGAAGCAGCTGGAGTAGAAAATAAACCCGTGCTTTTCCATGAACAGAATAAACCAAAGCTTCTGACATCTTATTAGGTGTTATTATTACATATCACCTCTCTTACAACCATTTTCCTCACAGGGTGCTGTCATCCGCTTCCCTGTATGTCCTCAGCGGCAGAGAAAATTCATCTCATGAGGGGCCTTTATCTGATCTAACTGCATCTAATGAAGCACTGTGTTGAAGCGGTGACATCACATGGGTTCCTCTTGCCCATGCCAGCTGGGTGCAGCAGTGGTGGGAGGGCAACGTGGTTTGTGGCTAGAGTCATGTTGTGGAGGCATCAGACTAAGACACAGCGAGATTGCTGGCATCTGCTGTTAGCATATTGGCCCCTGATAGGGAACAATAAACACAGCCTAAATACAATCTCCCTCTGTCGCGCAGATTCAAATCAGCCTACCACCGCAAGCTTCACATTAGCTGCGGAAACAAACAAGGGAACACATAATGCGGGAAGTGAATGCACACAAGAAGTGAGCACACAGGAAGAGTTGGAGAGCCGATGTGTGTTAAAAAACAATATGTTTGCTGGATAAGTGAGACCATTGTCCGTCTGGCAGGAAATAATCAGCAGGAGAAATGTGGCAGCTCTGCTTCCATGTCATCATGACACAACACTCGCATTTTCCATCCAACAACAATCACACAAAAGCCACAGTTGGCCCAATTACGTTATGTTTTCTTAATGTTTTCAACTGGAGTCCTAACTGGGAGACCTGTTTTACACATAAAGCTTTTCTTTGATTTTTGCACCTGATCATGGCATGAGATAAGTTAATTCTGTACACACTTTCACCTCTGACTGGCTTCGGAAGCTCACATTGTGAATGCAACCTGTGTTATTTAGAGGCAGGGTATTTTGTATAATTTATAGAAGTAGTAGACTACTGGAGAGGAATAACACTGAATACATGATCAGTATTAGTTCTTTGCTGAAAAAAAGTCAGTCAGACAGTGGTGCCCAATGAATCAAAGATGTGATTCATTTTATACATTAGAGAATGATGATAAGAAGCCATAAATCTGAACTGACTATTTTGGATAACAATTAAGTAAGTAAAATCCCATTTACATGAGTGAACAGGTATGACCTGGCCTTGAAAAAGCTCTTGTACAGCCCATTTATGGACATATTTATCAATACAATCAAAGAAGAATCAGTAAAAAATCCTTACAAGAAGGCATAGACACTATGCAGCCCTAAGATCTGTGTTTTTATATCATAACAATTCCATAAAATCTAACAGAGAAAGAACACTAGACACTCCAGTGTGTTGTGTTTTCCTTTATGTGAGCAGCGGGTGCATCTTGTTTATTTCCAAAGGTAACCTGTCTTTGAAAACACTGTCTCCAGGCAGTGACAAGATGCTTTGAGGACACAGGACACACGTCAATTGTCTTTAATGATTCTGTATGCGGGTTATTAAAGCTGCAGCATGAAATCTGCCAAAAGGAACTCGCTATCTTTCTCTGAGATGCAGAAGCACTGGAAAGCCATTAGAAACACCAGTCAATTACGATGCCCGATGGATGGATTTTCCAGTCAAGCGTGGTTAAGCTCAACATAAACTAATGGGGAGTCCTTAAATGAGCTTGACCTGCATATGATTTTAATTAGCTTTCCTGCCCTAAAGGCTTCCATTAACTGTTTAAAAAAATCAATAGAGCCAGTATTGATGCTGCGCAAGAGCCTAAACGATGTCCTAACACTCCACTGATTCAATTCTGATAGAGAGATAGCGTGCAAGAGAAACACACACCTACACAATATAGGTGCTCTTGTTTACAACCGTCATATTGATACGTCTGTTTTCTGGGTGTCTGGTTGTGTTTGTCTCACGCTGGATCCAAATTGGCCTTTCAGCGTGCATTTTCTATGGGAGAATAGAAGGACTTCTGAGGGCAAACACATGCATGTGCACACATGCTACGCAAACATCTAAATACTCAATTCCTGCATTCGATTCGATTTGATTTCAGTTTGTTAAATCCAATACCATTTGACTCAATTCCCACCTCTGCCTGTCAAAGTCAAATACGTGGAGTGTTTCAGAAGCACTGCATAGCTGCTTCGGGGAGCTACTGGGATGAATAAATGGAGTGAAGGTGTCTCTGACGTTACCACTGAGACTTCGAGCAATCAGCTGAAGCAATGTCACATTTGTTGAATGCATATTGTCTGTGTGGGAAGATGTGTGCGAATTAGGCTTTTGTGTGTGCTGCTTTTACAAGCCATGAGACAAAATTGGACATGGGTTCTGCTTTGGGGAATATCATCATTACACTTCATTAATGCTGGAGGTCATTCCCAATGCACTGTGGGTCATCTGTCCTGCATTATGAACTCCAAGTACAAACACAGACACCACAGGGACCAGACAAGAGCCAAATAAACTGCTGGGCTTAAGTCTAATTATAGAGAGTTGCTGTGAAATCTGACTCAAAGAAGTGACAGCTCAGACAAGCCCAGTATGACTAATATTACTGTCTAATTGGCACCAAACTCTTGAGTTATCCATCTGGGAATCCGATCTCCCGGCCTGTTTGTTCGCTATATTTGGTGTGTGTTTAAAGGATAATTCACCTTTTTCAGATTTCTCACTGAGAGTTGGACGAGAAGCTAATTTCTGACGGCTGTGTGTTGAGTACGGAGGTAGATACAGGAGGTAGTTAATGGGGTGTTAGCAGAGGGAACAGCTAGTCTAACTCTCTCTTAACATGTTTTTGGTTGGTCAATCTGTACAGTAACAAAAGCCACCATGGGTGCATTAGGAGAACTAAACAGTACATACTCTGTGGTGCATTTCTCTTTTCATGTGTCTATAAAGGGAAGTGATTTTGTGGGGGTTGTAATGCATTGTGGAAAAACAGATTCACTGTTCTATAGCAACACCTTTTGTAGAGTTTGTGTGTGGGCAAAATGCTGTTTTTTAACACAGAAGTTGTAGCTCCGTGGTTGGGCCACTATGCCAAAATCGCAACATGGGACACTGCCATTCCTGGGGGCGTGGTAAACAACAGATGGATGTAGTCAACCCTGTCTCTCAAAAATTATGTTCAGACCTGCGTTCTCATTTATGTTTTGAGAGAAACACATTATCTCACTGAAAGGCAACACTATGACATCGTAGGAAAGGCCCTCACTTTGAAAGAGCCACAAAGTCTGCTCAAGGAGGATGGAGGCACAAGTCAGCAACAGGACTTTCACTCAGGAGACCAGGGTCCACGTTCTGTGTGGGACCATTATTGTTAGATAGAAGTTTCATTTTCACTCCTTGTTTGCGTTTGTTTTTTTTTACTCACTTTGTTCAGTTTAAGGCACCAAAACTACTTGGTCAGGAAAACATCATAGTGTGGGTTAAAATACGACCCTCTCAGACATGTTTGCTTCTTGTTCAGTTTTTGGGTTACCAGGGTTACATTCCGGCTAAGTAATAAAAAAAAGACAGATGAAGATATACAAAATGTACATGTATTCTAAACATACAGCGAGGTTGCCAGGCAACCACTGAAGATGTTATACAAATGTACTGGTCGGACAGCAAAGCCAGACTTTCTAATATCACAAACAGTTTTTTTTAAGGACATTTATCAGAATCATTTAAATTCACTGGATTTGTTGCAGTTTCTTCAAGCACCTAATGTATTCAACATACACATACAGAATATAGCTTTTACTATGATATTTGATTTAGATACAACACATCCTCGTATCATTATTTAATAGCTACTGTATAGGAGGTTTTCACAAACAACTCTGTAAAACCAAGAGCATATTACACTTTTAAAAATGGCTATGACTAATGTGGTGTTGCTGATAACTCTTACATACTTTCAAATACATTTTTTGTAATAGTAACTTTTATAATAATGTGCTTATCTCCTGTGTATGGTTTCTATCCATTTCGTCCATCAGTTTCTGTGAAGTTCCCACTGTTGCAGCCATTTTGCTTTAGACATTTTGGCTACTTGTGATAAAGACCTTGTTGGTCATTGCGTAGCTCCTGTGCCTGAGTACATAATGCCTGCTTTGAATCCATTCCACTGTTGACACTGAAGCTTCACATTCCTTCCTCCATCTCTTTCTCTACAATCTCCATATAAAGTGCTGCAATTTGTTGGCCAATCGTCTACAGCAATCTCTCCCCCCACTGCGGTGATACGGGCTTCCTATTCTTCAGGCATATTGTCGCTCCCTGCAGTCTCAGAAAGGAAAAATGGATGTGACCCTTATGACACTAAATAGCTGTCAACTGAATCTAAACTGGGACAGTTTCTTGTTTTCCCTCGGCACACCTGCAATCCCTCCCACCCCCACTCCCCCCCCCCTGCTGTGGTGGCTGTCTTTAGTATGACAGTGGAGAAAAGCTCCTTAGGCTCCTTTGCCCCATCCAGATGGTGGCTGTAACAGCCTCCCGGACCATTTATCATGTGTATCTGCTGAGTACAGGGAGTTAACAGGTAATTAAAATCATCAGTCACGCAACAAAAGCAGAGGCTGGGGAGGTGGCGAGGAAAAGAGAAAAGGAAAGAGACCTTTCTGGGAGTTCCGAGCCACTTTTACACTCTTGCTGTAGCTTGGAGTTGTGGGAAGAAAAGAGTGAGAAAACAGATGTAAGAACAGCAACGAAAGCAAAGAAGAACAAACAAACAAAGAAACCCAGTGAGACAAAGTTTGACATTAACAGCATCTGATTTTGCAAATATCCACCAACATTCAAACCTTTGTCTGATTATTGACTATCTGCACTTAAGCAGTGGAGAGGGGACTAAACGACAGACAGGCAGACAGATAGACACAAATTGAAGTTGCCTACTGTCACGTATAGACGGTTTGTGTGGTAGCTAGCCTGTCTGACACTCTGAGGTCCTGTCTTTAATAAGGTCCCAGCTTGCCACTGATCCCTCTTGTTCCCACTTAATGGGGATGTGGAGAAGCAATGACGTGTGGGAAAGGCCACTGAAACCGGCCCTATACTGGCCCGCCACAATCAATACTCATTTGGCCTCCACCTCTCCTTCCCCAAAAGTAATTAATGAGAAGAACGGAAGTATCTGGCCGCTGACAGCTGATTTCCCTGCCGGTCCCTGTCCTTAACACCCCGTCCATTTCTCATGCTTCTACTTAAAAGCTTCATTATGGTTGAAACCAAGCATTCAGCATTGGAAAGTGACACAGATATAGGCCGACATCGACGTCAATGCGGATAATCTTTTCGCATTTGTGAGGGTAAAAAGGTAAAAAGAAGAGGTGTCAGACTCACCAGTTTAGTATGTTTAGATTAAACTCAAATCACATCTTGCATTTTTTTTTTTTTAACTTTAACTACTTCTTTTTTTCCAACTTGTCTTTGAGCTTTTGCTTCTCATTTAGTATGATCCAGCTTCTCTGATTACACATTTATTGTACAATGGATAAATGAGTGAATAAATATTCAACCTGTAATGTGTTTTAATGCAAAATTTCTAACTGAAAAAGGGTTTTACTGTGGTACAGAGTGACATTCTTCTAAAATATATATATTTTTAAAAAGTCCTCTGTGTACTTTTGGATTTGTTTGAATTTGATTTTTCAAAACAAAATGTCTATCCTCAACCACACTGTGCCGCTAACTGATTTTACAATGATGTTTTATTAAGATTTTACAATGGCAATGATGAAGAAGCCAGTAACAGTGATGGTTAAGATTATTATGGGTTTCAACAGACAGTCTACTGTCATATAATTTCAGTGATGTCTCACTGGGATCCTGTTTATAAAGAAATCAAAATTGTGTTGAAGAAAGCACTTTGACTTGTTACACATAAATATAACTGAACATCAGAAGAGCATAAAAACTTTTTGCAGCTTCAAAATCTCCTCTCATCTCCCCTCCACACAGAAGTGCATAGGGAGAGGAGTGAAGTGCCACTGCAGTGGAGGTACAGTATAAATAGCAGTCGACCCTGCTGTAGCACCCACAGCAGACTTACTGCAGCAGAACACACTTTCCTATAGAGCGAATTCCAAGTAGAGCCATCTATACGCGAGCCTGCTGTCAAAGTCAACCATCCTGTTAAAGTGAAAGTAGAACACAAAATTGATACAATGCTGTGTGAAGGATTGCTCGAACATGGAAGCATGCACTTTGAAAAGCCCTCATAATGCGCAAGGTGACGGTAAATGTGGTGAAGAATAATGCAACCCCCGCTCGGGCCAATCACTTATACCTTCATTGAAGGTGTGTAAGGTCACAGGTTTATTTTTTCTACTGAACACAGAAAATGCCATTTTGCAGGGATATTGCTGCATTCTAGATATCAGCTTCTAGACGTGGTGCCTTACATTAGTCTACTACATAACAGTTTTTAGTTTTATGTATATGAGGCAGATGTCCAGGTCAAGTCACAACAGAAAACAGAAAAGGGTTGAAATGACTAATATTAAGGGAGCACATATGCTGACTGCAGGATTGTCTGTTAAAAGGTTAATATCACAAAAAAATGGACATAAGAAGAACATTGCAGCCAATGAGTTGCACAACGCATCATGTTCATGTACAGGCTTGATAATAGGAGGCTTGTCAATGCACCTGACGTCTTATTCTGAATGCATGTGAACACACCGTGAAAATGGAGCCCAAACTGTTAGAGCTAAAGCTGAATGAGTCTTCAACGGTTGTTAAAATGTATAAAGGTCTATGGAGATTTACGTTGGAACTGCTGTCATTATGAATGGTTTGATGGAGTGAGGTTAATACAATTTCATTTAAATGAACTGAACCGACAAAAGGCATTGGCAACTGATTTATCTAACTTTCAGAAGACAATGGGGCTGCATTCTTGGGAGGAAATTCACCCCGAAGATTGAAGAGGGGATTGAGGTGGGAGTTGAGAGAGAGAAAACTTCAGAGAACATCCATCAGCATTGCAGAACAATGAATCCAATCACTCTGTATTAATGAGCCAATGCTTAAAATAGTTCCCGTTGTGAGGTGAAGTCAGGGGAAATGATCTTTGCAGGAGGGGAGAAGCTTCCTGATAAAAGTCTGAGCATAAATCATTTTGTGGAGTAGAAATAGCTAATCTCTTTTCCTTCAAAATCTCCACCTGCTCTGAACACTGCTGAATAGCGATCCTGGGGAATAGCTATTCTTAACGCTGACTGGTGAATAGGTGACTTACTGTATGTCTGGAGGGCTCCGGGGAGCTGGCTGAAGATATATATGGCCACACACAACACTGTACATGTGGGCAGCTCACTGATGGCTTTCAAAACCTAAAGCAAAAAGGCACAAAGTGCAGTCCAGATGCCGGATGTCTCATCAACCAGATTTGTAGGTTCACTGCCGTTGTGTCTGATTTGGATGTTATCAGCCTATTAAATGTCATCAGCGCATATCCGCCCCATACATATGGGTCAGCAGGGACCTCCTCTACCTTCTAGTACATTTAGTAGGCTGTTATAACCCCATTTAATGGTGCTCCATTACCACCTTATCTAATGGAGGTGTGGTTGCTATTTTGCACTCACAAAAAGTGAGCCAGCGGACTTTCACCCAGGAGACTTAAATTCAAGTCCTGTCCAAACATTTTTTTGGTATTATTTTTTTGACCTAAGTCTCATTTTGACAATCACATTCATTCACTGATTTCAGGCAGTGTTTAGGCCCCACAACTACATGGTTAGATTTAGAAAAGCACCATGATTTGGCTTAAAATACACCCTGTTACCAAGTTTACCACATGTTACAAAGCTGTGTTTTATGCATTTCTACGGTGATGAAGATTTTCTCCACTGAAGATTTCACATGTACTTAGTTATCACTTATGTTATCGGGGTTAGCTTTTGCTCATCAGTGATCAGAATGAATCGTAATGTGCCTACTGAGCCTACTTCAAGCCTACTGACTCATATGTATAGGAGTGAAATGTGCTGATAACAGGTCATATAATGGGCTGATAACATCCAAATATGATGGTCATGAATGCAACTTTTAATAGGTAAAAAGCAGCAGGATGGTCAGTTCCCTTAGTTATTCTTATACTTGATAGTTGACACATTGGTGGTATCACTTTTATTGTCATTCAGTGTTATTACTCTTTACACATATGATTTGTAAACCCTGTTGCCTGAAAAATCGGTGTAGGATGTCACTTTTTATTAATCACAGTGGATAACAGTTGTTTGGTCTTTTTTACGCCTTTGAGCCCAACAAACAAAAGAAATACTGGATGGACTGACATAAAAATTTGTACAAATATTTGGGCTGAACACTGGGGTGATTGTGCAGTAATCACTGGAGATTGGGATACTAAGATTGGGTTGGTGGCCTAATCTCCAGCTCCTTCTGTTCACATAATGAAGTTTTTTTTTTTCTTTTGGCACAATAAAACAAAGCAGCAGAGACACAGCTCCAAAAGCAAATTGTTCAGGTGAGATTAAAAAAAAGAAACCTTATAGAGAAAGACTCACCTCAATATAGACTGAATGTAAAAAAAACAGTCATGAATCCTCCAAAATAAGCAAACAAGCAACTATAGCTTCACAAAAACTATGTAAAACAATGTAACAAGGGTTTATGTGCTTTAGTGTGCACATATAAATATGTAAACTCATGCATGCATGAATGTTCGATACATGAATGCAACGATTTAACGTGTGTAATTAAAGTTTCCAGATAATGAACCTCACTGATCTTGATGATGACTGCCCCAACGGTTTCCGCTATATGTTGACATTTTTGGTTTTTAGTGAAATATCGCATCAACTATAGAATGGATTTTGCTCTCTCTTAGAACAGCTTGCTTCCTTTTTCAACTCTTTTAGATGTGGGGTTATTTTGCACTCCACCAAGGGAGACCTATTACCTTGGAGTTCATACCAAAGAATTTCAAACTAATCCTTTATGTGTGTCTCTAAAGTTTGAGCTAACTGAATGACTTTGTCCCCAGCACTGCTTATCTGATGTTACCCATATTAAGCAGGTAAGTATTTGTATGCTGTAACCTGAATACAGATAAACAGATACAAGGCCAAGCTAAGTACAGATCTCCCTACTGAGGCCAGCTGTGATAACTTGGCCTTTCTCACCTGCTCTTCTGCATTTTCTAGCCCTCATTTCCTCCACAGTACGCAAAGTGTACCCAAATCAAACACGATGCAGTGTGATCAATAACCGCCTGACAATTACACGCCCACCTCCCTACACCCTCTCTACCTAAATGCAGAATTAAGATGAGCCAAAGTTCAGACATTTAGCATTTATGGTGCGCGTGATACATGACAATCACCTCATATATTCTCAGTTTTGACTCAACATCTGTTGTTTTTCTTCTCAGCTCCAATTGAACTGGTTTTCTATGTGTGTGTGTTGGTGAATGTGTGTGTGTGGTAGCAGCAGGTAATGGGCATTGATATAAGAGGGCTCTGAAGGGCAGAAAATGGGCAGGGGGCAACAGATGCCCCAGGTCACATAAAGCCTCATGGGAAGCGAGCTAAACAAACCTGCCAACAAACACAGTGAGCAAACACCTGCTAACATCATATCACAGGTGCACTCATTTATTTATTAAATCTACACACACACACACACACTTATGCACACACACATACACACTTACTATGTTATGTGCATACCCTTATAAACGTGCCTGAGCCTTCTTGTTCATAACTGCAGGGCCTGTTTTAAATGTTCACTCTTATAGGTATAATATGTAGAGCTAATTTACCAGCTACATTGTATAAGATGTTGCTTAATTACATATTATGTGAAAAAGAAAAAGACCTACACTACACTTGCAGTCTATGTTTTGTATTTTACAATAAAATTCGGAGCAGAGTCAACTAAATATGTACATTTTTTTCCAAGACAGCAGTATTGGTTGTCAGTATACAACCCAAACTCATATGTTGCTCAAAAATGCATCCTATCCAATCTAGTTATAAAATGGCCACATTTTTCCAAAGGCAACTAGAACGACAGCCCTTGGTGTGGGCACGGAGCGAGCAACATGCAAAGTACAACACAGCACTTATCTTGATGAAGTGTTGAAGGCTTGACATTTGCTGAAACAGCAACAAATGTGAGAAGTAGAAAACTTAAAAGTGACCGAACAGTGCCAGAAAATATCAAAATTTCCTTTCCCCCCCCCTCTTCCCTCCTGCTGCTTTTCAATGAAAGATTGAATCATTTTCCACTGGAGGCCTTCTAATCTGATCACAAAACAGTGTAGCCATATGTGCTACAAGACAGTCATATTAAAGCGACATATGTAAACCTTAAGCAACTTCCTCTCTTGCTTTAATTTTCATGCAGGTATCAGAGTCACCACACAGTGTGAGCAAATCAAATTACAAATTAAATTATGTTATCATAATGTTGTAAGTCCACATTGTTACCCCCTGTTGAGCTTCAAAGTGTAGTACTTTCTTAGAAAAACGATCTTTTTGATATCAACATATTCACATAGATTCCAAGCTACTCATTTCTCTCTTTCTTGGAAGACTGTGGGGGGTCTGGATTATAGCACTCTTAATTTACTCTGCTGGGGCATATCCCAGCATGCATTTAGGTAAAAAGCAAGAAAATAACTCAGACAGGTCTTTAGTTCATCACAAGATGGACACAGACAAGTAAATATTGACCTGCATGGCCAATTACACACCTAGGGTAATTTTCAGTCATCAGACCCACTGATTTATAATATTTTTTGACAGTAACAAACCAAGAGACCCTGTGCAAAGCTGCACAAATACAGGAAAAACATGCAGACCTCAAACAGAAAGGCTTAGATTAAATTCTAACACCTTGCTGCTGCGAGACAAAAGCCCAAACCACTGAACTAACTTTACATTCAAATCAGCTTCAAACAATAAAAAATATATGAACAAAACGAAATCACTTTGTCACCTAAACAATGATGTGACACAGAGCAGATATCAGACGTGGCCTTCTAATTTGCCGCTTTATTTTGCTTTTAGTGAATCTTTTCATTGAACTGCTACAAAATCTCCTACAAAGGATTTTTCTGTACGACTGAGAAACTCAATCACTTGTAGGCAGCTGAATTACATTCACCGGTGATGCATTTCTGAATTAATGAAGAACCGCATTCACCGTTTTGTTTTGTTGTGACAACGTTCAATGATAGGTTGTTGTCCTTACACCGTGTCAAGAGATCTGCCACCTCCGCTCTGTAGGTCCTTTATCATTCGCAATTAACGCACCAATGACAATAGTGTCATCAGTGAATGATGATGTATGTGGGTGTCCCAGTCTTAATGATTAACACACTGAAAGTACAGTGCCTACAAGAAAAAAACACAGATTTCGAAAATGGGAGCAAGGCCAAGGGTTTGGAGGGGATTCTTGTAAATGCAGAGCAGTTGTCAATAAAAGGCATTCTCACATAACTGCTCTCATTCTCCATGTTAGAGAGAGATCTGTGTGGAAGGCATTCTATGTAGATGTACGTAGAAAGGGTCTTACATGTCGATCATGACCAGTCCTTTAACAGCACCTTGACAGGCAGCATACCAGGTTTATTTTAATGCATTGTTGTCTTGATGGAAAAATTTGTCTTGGATTTGAGTGAATATACAGTAAGTTCCACTGGGCATAGGTTGGCAGTGGTTAAAATCACCAACAACAACAACCTGTCTGTGTAGCCTCTCAGTCATCCAGGGCATGGTAATCTTATTCAAGTGCTTCAGAAGGAGGCAAATGGACTTTTTACTTCTTGAAGATGTTTCACTTCTCGTCCAAGAGACTTTCTCATTTCCAGTTAACAGGTAAAAAGATTAAAATATTTATGCTTCCCCCAACAGCTCACATGAATCACAGCTTCTCAATGATCTGAAACTCCCATGGTTTGTTGCCAACCTGAGACTCACATGACTTAGAGTGTGAATGTCAGCGACATCACCTAGTGAGAGGTGTCAGGACTGTATTATAGGTGGGTGATAAGTGATGTCATAGACCACCTCCCTGTTTACCACAAATGACTTCCTTAATGGTTTCTAATGACACACCCGCATCTAAAGGATAAACACTCCTTTGAAGACAACAGTTCTGGACAGAAATGACAGATGGTTTGAGAGAGGAGTGAAGGAAGTAATCTATGTTAAACTGGAAAAGCCATCTTCAAACAGGTAGGTGGTCTATGACACCACTTATCAGCCACTTATAATGCATTCCTGACATCCCTCCCCAGGCGTTTTCATCACCATTAACACTTTGATTCATGTGTTCTGGGTTGTTAATGAGCCTGGAGTCATGTGAGTTGGGGCAAGAATAAATACTTCTCCCCAGTCAGTTCTGAGCAAAGTAAACTTCTCGAATGAGACAGGAAATGGAAAAAAAAAGTCCAGTTGCTGTCTACTGATGGTTCATCAACCACAAATATAGTGTCAGTATGGCAGTTTTTTGCACATTGATGTAGGATACATAAATTAAAACGCTGTACAAAAACTTCTACACACATCTCTATGAGAAAGGGTTGTGCGAGGATAACAAGGACATATGCTGAAGAACCCTATTGAACATATTGAAGAGAAAGCTGAACAGAGAAGATTTAAAGTAGTCTTCATGATAGGTAACCAACCCAGGGAACATTCAGAGGAAATTTTTGTGCTAGTGATACTAAATATGACACGGAGAGCCTGGCTGATGGGAAATACTTAAGATCTTGATCTTATGTTCTCTCTGTCTCATCTTCTCCGTTTCTCTTCTTCTCGCCACCATCCTCCCTCTGACGGCTGTCTTTATTTATCTCTTTTCTCATCTCTTTCTTTCCCTGCGTTCCGTTCTCCTCTTCTCTTACTCTTTTTCTTTGCAGAGCTGCTGGCAGCGGCTGGGTTGTGATCCAATCACAGGCTGGCTGCAGCAATCACCGTCTGCTGATTGGTTTTATAATCCTCACTGAGGATCTCAGATGGGAGAGAATCAGCTGGCCAAGAAGTGCTGCTCTGAAGGCTGTCATACTGATGCACACACATACACACGCATGCATGCACGTGCACATCAAAACACACACGCACACATGCACGCACACACACACACACACACACACACAGACTTTATTCCTTTCTCTCTGCAACTATATCCCACTTCTTGACTCCACATCATTGCTTTCATTCTGTCTACAAAAGTTCTCTCTGAATGTGTGTGCATGCATGCGTGTGTGTGTGTGTGTGTGTGTGTGTGTGTGTGTTTGTGTGTGTGTGTGCTTGTGTGGTAGGATGGCAATGATTGAGCAACAAAGAGGAAAGGAAGGCATTGATTCAGCTCACGCTCTGTATCTAAAATAAAGTGTTATTTATCTTGTGCATGTGTGTGTGTATGCTTTTAGCTGTGTCTATATACACATGAATGCATGTACAATAATAATAATATCAGCATCAATATATTTCAGAATAAGAACCAAGCCTGCATCCTAGTCCTGCAACCTGTCACTTCGGAATGAAAGGACAGGATGGAGTGAAAATACAAGAGAATGCATGCAGTAATGCCATAAACACTACAGCCCAAACTCCCAGATCAATAAGTTCAGTTTTAACTCTCATATTTATACATCCTGAGAAGAAAAGCTAATCTTGAAGGCACAATATCACAGCGAAATTCCCATATACACTCAGGTAACAGTGGAGGTTGGATTTGCCTTCTAGCATGGATAACAATATGAGAAGGGAAAATGTAATTACTCAACACACTCAGGTGCCGTTCATGAAAAATACAATAACTCATACATACACACACATACACAAGCGGCTGCAGAAAAGACAGAATTGTGCATCTGATGTATTTTTTTCCGTATTCTCACAACAGGTCCTCTACAATAATAACTGTTTCAGTATATTGTTTCTATAGGTCACTTAATACTATCTGCAAGGACTTGGTCAGGCTGGTGTTACATCGAATATCACATGTTTAGCATCTTGCATTTTGAATCCTTATTCTTGCAGCCTGGATCAGATGCTCTGCTCTTACTTTCTGCATCGTTCAGCATGTTGCATCAGCTTGCAACCCACCGTATGTCCTATTTCCTATGTCCTTGTCCCACATCTGTGATGTTGTATAAGGAAAAATATGACTTCTACCAGTGTCTGTCTTCCTGAGTGTCTATCAAAATTAACAGCGCAGGTGTTGTCCTGAAGCATTCATGGCAGAAGTAAAAGTCATGCTGTTTAATAATCCCATAATAAGGGGCTAATGCAACGTTTTGCTCCATAATGGAGTTCTCCCACCTGGCAAGGTTTTATGAGGGAATTACAGCGTGCATAGAGTCTTAGTTTGTTTTGAACACTTCTTGTATAATCCAACACCTCCTAAACCATTTCAGACAGATGCAGTTTTTCTTTTTTGCCTTGCAGTTACTATACATTGGTTTGTTTAACATGTAACCTGCAGTGTTTTAGGTTCCTCTGTCTGTAAGTAATGTAGAATCTAGTAGGTACAAGTATGTGTCAGAATTAGTGGCACACTAACTCTTAAGCACATTGCTCCTTTCCAATGATATCAGTAATCCAACAAAAAGTAGAATTGACTTGACCAGCTGTTTGCTTTGCTGTGCTGTAAATATCACAGTTATATGGTGTTAAATAGAGCAACGGATATATTGCAGTTCCTGTCATTTGGTGGTTGCAGTGATTGATTTGACGTTTGATTTTGCTCTGGAGCACAGTGAGGACTTTTAAGGATGTGCTCTGTATTGAATCTAGTGAACAGTGAAGGTTAAACTTGTGGTTTCTTTTTTTGCAGAATTATGTTGTATTTTCACAGATTTCATAGACTTTTAAAGGTATAATGGGAGTGCTGAAATATGAGTAGATTTCGTAGCTACAGTTCAAACCAAAAAGTGGTTAAAATGTCATGAAGTTTTAATACTTAAGTGTCTCAACGGGACTGCTCAGCAATGCTCAAAAAGAGACAGGAAAAGGCCTTTTGGTCACAAAAACATTGATTTTAAAAATTGGAAGATTCGTAAACTGAAATGTTTCTTAATGGAAACTTGGTTTTTCAGCTTTCTTGGTATGAAGCACATAACTGATACATTTATGCTAATAAATTTAATTCAGGAATAAAGTGCAAGCAGTTTTGGAAATTCATTTCAGTCTTGCATAACCACAATCAGTACAGAATGATCCTGAGCAGTGCTACATGACTTTATTTTGCAACCTTGGCTCCACTTATGTAAGTGAAGCAAACCTTACGCTGATAATGGGGACACTGTATTGTATGCCCCCTGTTGTGTTATGTGTTGCTATAATATGCCTGTTGTTGTTACTTTCAGTGAACATAAAGATATAAATTAACACAGAAGTTTCTTTGCAGACAGCAAAGATGTGTTTCATAGCCACAAGACACTAAAGAGTATGTGGAGAAGAGAATAAGCACAGGTCAGGGGCGTTCAGGTGGAGGCACCATCCCAAGGGTAACTGGACAAAGCCGTTCTCTGAATGGCTTAAAGGACAAAACAGTGAATACTGCAGCACCATATGGGCATAATAACTTAGCTCATCAATGGGAAACAGAATGAAGAAGTAAAAAGTCTTCAGGGTTTTAGTCATTTAAAAGTGTCACCACTTGGCAGATTTCCGAATGACTTCTGGGAAAGTGGAGAGAGCAAAAGCTACATTGAAAATCACACAGTGTTTAAAATATATGCATATACTGGAGTCTAAGTGCGCTGCCTGACAGCATCCATCCACCCTCATGTGTGTTATGGTGCAGGAGACGTACAAGAGCAATTCAGCAGTTATTTTATGATTTTCATGTCAAAAATGTGACTATTACTCGGTCGTAGCATTTCGTAATCTCTTCTTACAAAGTGAAACTGCGGCTTTGAGTTTTTTTTTCTCCAGGCATTCCTTGAAATCCACCACTGAGTGTTACAGGTCTCTATGAACACACTTACCGGCTCTGCCAGATTGTGTTTAATCTTACCTGGGTTTCTCCACCTCTATTGAATTTCAGCTAACAGGAATTGATTATTACTGGCAAAAATCTCCAAGAGGTAGCCCTCACCATGTGACCTGCATCGCAAACTCTGTGCTGAGATGTTTCATCGTGTATCCCACCACAGCTCTTCTTCATAAAACTACATCGTGTGTCTTATATCTTTTTTCTCACTTTTTCAGGTATGTTTGTGGAAGTCTTCTAGTTCATGACGACAACTTATCTACAGTAATAGAGGAACCCAAAATAAGATGAATACTACACATCTGTATGAGTTTGTGCATGTGTGTGTAGACTAAGAGTACTACCTTGAGGATTTTTAGCACTAAAAGAGAAAATGAAGAATTTCTCTGTACACACACTTGTATTTGAATAATATATTCTCCTGTTTCAGTTGTCTTTTATCTTATATTTCTTTTGATTAAACACTAATTTGTACAAAAACTAAATAGTTTTTAGTTTGAGCAGTGGTAAAAGGAAGTAATAGGGAGCTTAAGAAAGGCATCATGTCCAGTAGGTAGCTGTAAAATGAAGCCAGAATCCCAGTGAACTACACAATACACACACACACACACACACACACACACACACACACACACACACACACACACACACACACACACACACACACACACACACACACACACTTATGCACATTTGGTCCCACAGCTTTGCCTTCAGCTCAGTGTGTGCGTTCACTGGGGTGAAACCAAGCCACTGGGAGTGTCATTCATTCTGGCCTGCAGGGAGAAACAGACTACAGAGCCACGGCCTCTCCCACTCACAAACACATATACGATACCAACACACACGCAGACACACACTGTCCCCCATGAGGTCAGCAGGATAAGCTGGTCTGAGGAAGGCATGTACCCTTCACTTCCTGTCAATGACAACATGGGTTGGTAGCCGCTTTGCACCGCTGAATCCAAATCACTCTCTCTCCCACTGTACGTACTCCTTAGTCCCCCCTAAAGTCACTCTTATAAGATAAAACTCTAATGATTCCCTTGGGAAAGTTTTCATGTTGAAATGGCAAATATACACTACAGGCATAACAGCAAGAAAGAGACAAAGACAGTGTGACTCTCTGTGTGTTTGTATTTCCAGGCAAACAGACACACCATTCACTCCTTGTAGCTTTTTGTCAGGTTCAGCCTAATTTCCAGGACAGCTGTAGCAGTTTCATTAAAAAAACAGACATTATTATTATTATTATTATTATTTATCCTCTGATGTCTGTACACCTGCTGCTCTTCAAGATTCTAACTGTCTCTTTTGTCCAAATATATCCTTCCGATACAGGAGATGTAGGTGATTTCAAAACACAGCAGGCGGGCTCTCGGTTCAAAGTCTTTTAAGCTGTGCAATAAGACAGAATTTAATAAAATCAGGAGAAAGACCATTGAGGAAAAACTAAATTATTTTTGTTTTAGCATTAAAAATTGGATACAAGCATCTTAAAAAGCAGCAGCAATTTTGTGCAGCACAGTCCCTCCCATCTCCACCATTTCTCTCTGGACTGTAATTACACAAGGGACACTACTTCTGTCTCTCAAATGTCAAGTTATTTTGTCCATCACCCCTCCCTCATCACATCTCCCAGTCTCTTGGCTATTGGTGAAAAGAAAAAAGAAAAATAAATGAAAGATATTCCAAGTCTTCTGGCTTGGACACGTTTATTTTCAGAGTTGAACAGGGCGGTTGTGAGATGATATAAAGTTTCTTTTCAAGAACTAGTGAAAAGAACTACTGAAAAAGTCACTTTAAAGGCTCAATTTTGTGAAAATTGTGGTTAAATCCCAACAATGACGGTCACACACCGATCAGGTATTACATTACAACCGCCTGCCTAGTATTGTGTTGGTCCCCTTTATGTGATCAAAAAAGCTCTGAACCATTGGTCATTGACAAGAGGACCTCTCAGGGTGTCCTATGGAGTCTGGAACCAGAACGTGGGCAGTGGATCCTTTGGGTACTCTGGCTTGTGCAGTGGGGCCTCTGTCAATCAAACTTGTTCCACTGCATCCTGTTGATGCTTGATCACAATGGGGTGTAGGAAGTTTGGAGGTCAAATCAACATGTTGGGCCATTGTCATGTTCCTTCAGATGTTCCTGATTGTTTGATGTTTTTTCCATGTGGTGGGGTGCATTTTCCTGCAGGGGTAGGTCAGTGACATTTAAGATTTCCATTTGCATGAAGGAGTGTGCTTGTTCTGGGACCATGTTTATTTGGGTGTTTAAGTCTCATCAACATGGATGTTAAAACTCAAGGTTTTCCAGCAGAACAGCACATAGTACCAATATGATCAATGTTATTCACTTCACCTGTCAGTGGTCAGAATGTTGTGACTAACAGGTGTATATCAAAATGGATTTACTTATTTACAGTAATGGGTCAAGACTGTTTTCCAAAACTGAGAGATTCTTTGGCACATCAAAGTCAGCATCCCTCTGGTTTGCAAAAAGTTTTTGAGGACATTTTTTAACATTAAAAGAGAAAAAAAGATTTTCCTGAAATTCAGCACTCTGTCATTATTAAACGCTGAGCAATACATGAGATAAAATCAACAGTCAACTATGTGTGTGCATGTGATATGATGACTATAATTAAAGTTGCAATGTTGTTGACTGTTGTTGTCTAATAGAGAAACGTATGGCGAAGGTGAAAACACTGATGGAGAAAATTGCCGTCTATCCCAGAGGAAAGAGGGGAGATAAAATTACCCTGACAACAGCCTGACACTATCTGCTTCTACGGAGCCTCTCTGCCATTCTAGACAAGAATATTCACACAATATTTTATTCATCTTGCAGAGGTTTTTATTTGACTTATGATGAGTGACCAGGCAGGGCTTGACTGTCTTACTCAAGGACACTTTGACAGGAAAACCTTCTGTTAACAGGACTGTGTGGTCTGTGGGGATTTACTGCCAGCGACGCATGTGTGTGTGTGTGTGTGAGTTATGTGTGCCATCCATCTGTGATACTACTACGTACACACACACACACACACACACACACACACACGTAGCGGTGAGTAACACTAATAGATGGGTATTTAATGTCCACACACACATACAACAACTAATAGATGTGACTTCTCCGTGACACTTGGAAATATCATCAGACATGCAGCCATCAGTGGGGCTGATCAATAATGGATAAGGTGTCTGAATAGGCATAAACACCCAGGGAAAAGTGTGTGCGCCCCCACACAGGTCTAAGAGTCACTTTACAAAAGTTTATTCACAAACGAAAATGAACAAGGATAGACAAGTAAACAAAGCTTCGCCTGAGTATTTGTCTCTTTTCGCTGATTTTTTTCTTTTCATCTCTGACTTTTTAACATCTGCCGAGGGACGTTCATTGAAACTCCTCGGGGCTATTTTCTACTACTCTTCACACTGCTCGTTTTTGATTTCTATTTCTAGAATTGTTTAGTGTTAAAAGTAAAAAAAAAAAAAAAAGCGTGACAAGGGAGACGTGTTTTACAGCATTTGGTTCTATCTTCCGAGGTATGAACTAAAACAATAGCTATGAGGTTTTGGTGTTTGAAGCATTGAGCGTGTTTGAGCTGTTCACATTTATATTTGGTGATACTGCCACTTTACTTATTCTGCATTTTTTTTTAAATTTAAAATTGCCTGTCTCTTTTACACTTTTTGTCATTTATTTTTCTAATTTTCACGTTAATGTTTTTTGCAGATTAGTTTTTGTTAATGCATTATACAAAGCACTTTAATTGCTTTTGTGTTTGAAACACGCCAGAATAACGTCCTTGTGTTGCCTCTTGTTGCCTAGTGCAGGACAATTAGACTGTTTCACTCAGGGTGTCCTGGCAAAAGCAATCAACAACGATATTCTTGACTGACCAAGTTAATGAAAAAGACTTGGTTTTCACTTTTTGAAGACCAGACTGAAGGTAAGAACCTAAAAGTAAATTGTGCTTTAAGTGTTGCTAACCTATCAAGCTATTTATCTTTGACATTATGCTAAAATGGGTAAAACTGTGACACTCTAAGTAAAATAACTTAAGTTCAGATTCAAAATGATAAAGTGCTTCTTTTTTTCCTCAACTTCCCATGTTTGCAACTTTTCCCACTTTCTCATTCTACTTCAGTTTCCAGAGTCCTTCACCATGGGCCTCCATTACATCAGACTGATGACTGGACAGTTTTACAATGCTACTGTCAGTGTTACTGCTAAACCTGGAATGGAATTGCTCATTAAAATTATATATTTTTATTCTGAAGGTCAGATGCCCTTACACTGGAGGTACAATTGTTGCTCCTCACTTCCAAATGCTGTGTCCTACACAGTTTAATTTACAAAATGCAGGAGGCATCTGAGGAAAACAGAAGAACAGATTATTCATTTGTACCTTGGAGAGGATAAAGTCAAACAGCAGGCATAGAACTTCCTCTTTGCATTACTGAATAAACAGCAGGCTGGAGGTCTTTTCAGGCTGAAACAAACTAAATATTTAATTTATTCTGTAGTGTAATGAAATTGCTTTTGTTTTGTGGTAGTAGTAGCAGTAGTACTGTTTTGTGCACGAGAACTTGGGAACAGTTGTATTAGAAAAAACTAAAAATCTCATGTAGAGTCTTCAAAGACTCAGACGCCTACATACGAGCATCAGATAACATTATGCATAACAGAAAACTGATTTTCATAGCAATGTCGATGATACTGAAATTTACATGTCAGTATTGTGAAATAATACATGCATGTCCTAAATAAGGGCCTTGAGCAAGCGGTTGGATGAACTGCAATTTAATGATAGAAATGCAGTATTTCTAACACAAGCCCACCGCAGGCTCACATCTTAACGCTCTCAACTCCAAGCAGTTTCTTGGTGTTTATTTGGTCTTGGCATGCTTTTCCTCTCTGTAGGCTCATTTTCCATTATAATACCAAGTCCTGCAACTCTATGGAAAGATCACAGCCATGGCTAGAAGAACAGAGAACTCAAAAATGCCTTTTGTGCAGTATTAAAAGTCATGATGCCAATCAGAAAAACGTTAAATTTTACTTATATAACGTACAGCCTGCAGTTCAGCTCAGTTCAATGTCCCTGAATTTTTGTCAAGTAACTAATGGCTTCGTGGTTGTACTGAGGGCTGCAGATTTTATTATTATTTTTACATAATCTGGTGAGTCCTTTACATTTTTAGTGATTTATACATGAAACCTGTAGAATAATGGGAATATGATAAAACATCACAATTTTACGCTTACATTTAGTTAAATTGTTGGACAGAATGGTCTATCACAGATGAGTAGTTCAAGGACTGTCTGAAAGCTGAAAATCCAATGATTCTCTCTGTTTTCACAGTTTTTGACTCTGAAAAATGGTGTAATTTTGGCAGTTTACAAAAAGAAAAGTCTTTCAAATCCACTTGGAAGTTTGGGAGTTCAGAGGCTTAAACAAAGAAAGTTATGTGTTTTCAACGCTTGTTTACTTTGTCTTTGTCCAACATTCGTATAATTTCATGTTATTTATTCTACACGTGCATAAAACATGCAAAATAAATTCCCCTTGCTTAGAAATGTGGATGAGGTGTAATACCAGTAGCAGCAGTTCTTACTATCTAGAGTTCTGGCAGCTCTTCAGAATGGAACTTTTCAAAACAGTTCTACACAATTGACTTGACTCCCAAGAGGCCAAATCATCTTTGCAGATCACAAGTTTGCTTTGTTAAAACCAATAGTTTGGACAGTCCTGACAACACGTGCCAAATATAACATGTTTGTATATGGCAAACATGCAGGTGACACATGGTAGAGTTAAACTGCTTCTAATTGTTGTTGAGTTGATGAGTTCAATTTGCGTATCTGATGTGCAGAGATGTTTCATAATGATGTATATAAGGTATTTGTCTCACATTGCGCTCCAACGTGAATTTGTTCCCCTATAGTCTGTTTATAGGCTCAATATATCACAAGGCTTTCAGTGGTAATCACCAATGATGCTGCAATCCCAACCCATTTAGGTCACGACTCCGCAGCCCCGCCAGTTAAATGGAGCTATAGTCATTATGTCTTTGTGCTTGTGTGTACGTGCACGTGAGTGAGAAAGTGTGTGTGTCTGTCTTACTCAGCATTATCACTCCATTACAGGTGCAGGGTTTTTCACACAGCCCTTGTTCTGCTAGCCAGTTGTTATGCATGTGTCTGCATGTGTGTGTTTGTGTGTGCAGCGCCAGTTGCACAATTGCAAACACAGCACTCCGCACTTCTAATACATACAGCGGTCTCTCCTGACAAGTGCACTCAATCATGCTAATTTTTCACGAATGCAGCATTATTCAACCGATGCGAACAAAACTGTGTGTTTACTTCCATAAGCTTTTGTGAAAGGTTGACAAGCTAGATTTGGGTTTCAAGTTAACTGATCTAAATTTGTGAAGAGTGAAACGTAACATGTAATCGGTTTGACCATGTTTTTGTTTCAGTTTGGACACACCAGACTTTGGAATGGACTATTTTGTAGGTAAACGATGACGACAACCGTTCCTGCAATTTCACAGCTGCACTCTTCACCGGCAACCTAATAGTCAAATGCACAGAAAAACCTTCCTGTTACAACAGCAGTGTCACACGGCGTTCTGTGCTTTCTTCAGTGTCAATGTGATGATTAATTCAGTGTTTTAGCTCTCTGGAGCCTAATTCTGTGAACTGTCACCATGATGTGAATTCTGTATCGTTGAAATACACTAACATATCTATGAAATTGCAAAGACAGATTATTAACTTACACGCATAATGTAAAATTCCACTGAAAACCTATAAATGTGAATAATCATACATTTTCATTTCTTTCAAGAAAAAATAAGACAAATTTAAATTTAAGTTTATTACAATTCAGAAATAGTGACATATCTAATAGACAAAATGGTTAAATTCAAGTTTAAATGTAAATATAGGTCCAAAAGTATATACAATTTTTAACAATTGACAGTTAAAGTATTGGTTATATAATTTTACATAGATTTCATACAAATTTTAGCATAATATCTATCTATATATCTATCTGTCTGTCTGTCTGTCTGTCTGTCTGTCTGTCTGTCTGTCTGTCTGTCTGTCTGTCTGTCTATCTATCTATCTATCTGTCTGTCTGTCTGTCTGTCTGTCAAATAGATGTCCGATGTGTCCATGAATACAAAATCACAAGGGCATATCAGACAAAGGTATCACAGAGATATAAAGGATTATATGAAAGCTTTAAATGCCAAGTTCGATACATCGGTATTTATAGGTTTTAGCTAAAGCTTCAACTTTTGGTGTTTTCTGTTTCACCTTCTGACCTCCTCCATCTTTGACGACTTAAAATCACGATTCTTTTCTTAATCCAAAAAGAATAACTATGTGTATATAAATATATAACGAAACCAAAAGAAGCTGGTTTCAGTCTGAAATTCACTTGAATAGTTCATGGGCAGAGCGTTTTTTTTTTTTTTTTTACTGTGGAGATTAAAAATGCCTCTTGAAGAGAGCTGAAGAAAGTGTTAGTCCATTTTATGTGTGTGTGTGTGTCTCTGCTTGCTCTCCTTGAGGACTTCACTCTATTAAAAGGAATGCCAGAAGAGAACAAACAGCATTATGCACACACTGAAAGAACTTACTGTCACACACTCGCATTCACACCCACCGCTTCCCCCAAAGCACTCAAAGTGATAAGCGAGCTTGAAAGTTGGTCTGCTTTATAAACTGTGCAAAAGCAAACATATATTTACCGCTGAGACCTTCTCATCTGCTCAATAAAGATGAGAGGAGCTTCACAGCACAGAGTGACTATAAAGAAACAGAAATTATACCGGCATTCCAGTCTTCCAGTGGAGACCAAGCACTTGAATGCAACAGCAAAAAGCGGCTTTGGCAATACTTTTTGTGCATTATGTGCACTGGTGTAAAAGAAGCTCCCCAAGTCTAACAGTACGGTAGCTGTAATGCCACACACGCTGCAGCACAAAATAATCTCTGAAACATTGGCAGTAATGAATCTTCTACAGGGTTTTATACATGATCCAATATCTACATTGTGTTTAGTGACAGGTTTAGGATCTCGGGCACTGTTGGAGGTTTCACTAATGATTTCACACCATTAAGTGAGAACACTGTATGTATTATAGGTGTCAGCTCTCGGTACTGAAAGCAGAACATATGGATGCAATAAACAGCACAATTTCCAACCAAGGAACAAATCATCTCTGGAAATACAACAAACCCAACTTGCAGTGTATTAGCAGCAATATCTGTGTGCTAAAAAAGACTTTCATACCCACAGCACGGAGATGATAAGTGTCATCTTGTCTTTCGTTGCCTCCACCTTTTCTGAAAACTGTCTCCCTTTATTCACAGCTCTCACTTTCATTTGTGTCCCACTTCTAATGCTGCCACGATTACAGACTGGAGGACGGAAAGAGATACTGTAGTTACGCCGCAGAAAGACAGAGACCCAGAGAAGGAGGGGGTGCGCTCGGTGTGAACGCCTTCAAAGCGCCGCGGATTTCTTACTCCCAAGCATGAAAGCTCCTTTGAGTTGCTGGCAGGTAGTGAGTGACAGTGAGTCCCATCTGTCAGTGTTGGTTCCAGTTTAACTCGCATGTGTCATGGTAGTGGGGGTCTGTGGCTGGTGAGTCAACCAATATTAATAGGTATTAAAGCCAAAAATGTGTTGTGCATTTGGTATAGTGGGTTTGTACGGAGCGGTTCATTTACCCCCAATGGCAAAGAAATACACATAGAAATGAAGCTGACTGAGTTGAATTCCAGCCACAAGAAGTGAAGTTTATGCAAAGAGAGCATGGCAAACGAGTGACATATATTTATTGTTGTGTTTTCAATTTAAATGCTGAGCAAAACTTGTCTTCTAAAAGCCATAAGAGTAAATCTGAATGACAAAAATAAATAAATCGTATTAACCGCACTTCAAAGTTGAAATTTAACAGGATAATATGAGTAGTGGCTGTACAGTTGTGTCCGCAATGAGTTTATTTTTAGTAGCAGAAGACATAGTATACCATGAGCAGGTTTGAATTCTTCCCTCACTTTAATACATGCTATATCTCTATATTCTCCTATGCTGTTAAAAGAAGGGTGAGTGGGTGCATGTATGTGAGGGTTGGCTGTCACATGTATGTTCATGGGTTCTAATAATAACTTGCAAATCAATAAAGAATGGGAAAGGAAGGAAAAGGAAAAAGTCAGCTGAGCTACACAATGATGTGTATATTGTATGTAAATCCACAAGCATGCAGTACATGTCATGAGAATGATATATATATAAACATGAATACATGAATACATCTGGAAGATAGGGATGTCTTGACTTGGAATGAAGCCATAGATGTGGTTACATATGTGCTTAGACATCTGGGATACTGGGACATTTGTACGGAGGTGACATGACTCCACATAGTGCTTTTGAAGTAAGTGTAACTGTAACATCTCACAGCATGAGGCAATGAAGGGGTTTCTTGTTTTGGTGGCCAACAAAAAGATAAAATCTACTTCACAAATGTGTGTTTAGCCAACACTCCATGAATGTCTTGTTGAAGCACCATATCCACACAATAATCATGCAAATGAGCCATGAGGGGAGCCAATAAACTATGATATACATCACTGCCATGACACACGTCCAAAGCAATCATGTTACACCACTGAAGACGGGGCGATCCACACACAGTCAAAACTGTGACTCGATTTTAATTTGATTCTCTGTATTTTTTGTGTCATAATGGTTGTTTATCATGATCAAGAACCTTCCCCAATCTATGCTGGAGCTCGAGTCTTTTTTGTAGGAGATAAGCCCAACCTCAGTTCTATCATGATCTGAACGCTGTTTTTGTCTATTTATCAATTTCCAAGTTCGGGAGTTAAATCGGAGGATTCACCTGTCTGTCCTAGAAGTCCCAAGAGTGCTATGAATGAGGCCAAAACAGCCACTAAGCATGTGCTACCACTGAGAATACTCTGTCCATCAATTCAAACTCTGTGATGTGATATGAAAGTTCTGGAAAATCTACTAAATTGGCCTTGAGTTGGGATTATTTTGTCACATTTCTGTTTCCAAGGTCAAGAATAAACTATCGTATTCAAAGATATCACCTTCTTCACATTTTTCATGCAAGATGTAAACAACCACACAATATTTAGCCAATAATGCTAACAATAAACAAATTATTGTCTGTGATCCATTATGTTGCATTTAGTGCTTGCATAAGCTCAAGTACAAGAACAAACACCGAGCCTCTCATATATAGATACCGTTATGGGATTTAATGATCCATAAATCACATCAATCTCCCTTTCATCTAACAACACAGCTCTCTCTCCAAGCACGATTAGTCTTTTAATCATCGCTTCAAAAAGAAGACAAGTTCACAACGCATATTGTACACACACAAGGTCGACCAATGGGGGGGGGGTCCTCCCCGTTCTTCACGTTGGGCTCAATAAGAGAACAAAGCAACATCAGCGAACATTTGATAATTTGCAGTAATGCAGCTGAAGCCTGCTCTGATTGGTATTCACCATCAGGGCTGGAAGGAAAAGGCATAGAAGTGTGTGGATGGAAAGATGAAGACTGTGGGGAAGCCTGTGTAGGGAATTACTGGTGGATGTCTGATGGGATCAGTCACCCCTGAGTGTTGAGGTCGCTCAGATGGGGTTGGAGAGGGCTGGAAAAGACCACAGAGTAATCATAACTCAGTTGGTAGAGGGCACTTAAAACTTCCCCAGCAGGTGATCTTTAAGCTTATTGCGTTCTGTTATGAAGAAGGTGACAAAGATTGATCTCGATGAACAAACACTGGGTGCTGGATTTTCAAATATACTGTGATCATTCTTTTATTGTGAATACTATTTTATATTATTATATGTATTGAAAGCTAATTGAAGAAAACATCCAACAATCCATCTCTTAGAAGAACTGCACATTTTCAAAATTTACTCGTTGCCAGAGTTAACACTTATGCAATGTTGTTTTTACATTGCTTAATTGAGCAAACACTGACAAGATAATGATATGAACAAGTCTACATGCTGCAAAGTGTAATTACCATGCAGCGATCGGCTCCCCACCATCCAGAGGACGTAAACAGGTTCAGGATGCAGAGAGTGATGCAAGCTCGAGGAGATGAGTTCCCCAAAAGACTACAAACTTACAAAACAAACAAATTAACACTCAGTTTTGAGATGCTGAGTAAGGGTGAGTGATATGTGAGCGATGTTAATATTCCAGCTAAGCTCCCTCAAAGTCATGGTTTCACACTTAAGAGTTGAACCAGATCTTTCAGTTTTGGAATAATATTAATGTGTCTTACTGTGTCGCTGAATTAAGCTGAATTGAAATGAGGAGAACCGAAATGAATTAAAATGATTTTGTTTGAATTTAAATGAATTATTAAATAGAGATGGCGAGGGCAGAATGAGAGTGAATCAGTTCTGTAGCGAGTGGGAGGCGTGCAGCTGCTGGTTGACAGGGCAGGCTTAAATATGATAATTACTGTCTCTGAGGAGCAACAGGAGCACAGAGGTGTAATCTCACAGAGTGTATCCAAAAAATGCAATCATTTGCATCAATTTTGATCGTACTATTACAAGCATGGCCTTCCATGTGTATGTACAGCTAATTTTAGGCCATCCTTATCAACCGTTCTTATGTTACAAGAAAAATGTATTGCACTTTTTTGTGTTAATAATCCACAAAAAAACTTGTTACATAAATTGATTCAACAGAACAAAAGTTTGAAGTACTCTAACTACGAAAGTATCACCTCAACACCTTTTTAGTATTGTGATGAACTCCTAAGGCTTTCACAGTTTAAAGTGTTGATGCATTCATTTTCCCTGAGATAACACTTTCAGGAACAGAGTGAGTCATTCATGCACTTGGTGCACTTCACTTCACTGATCGTGGTAAGCACAGTTTTGCAGACCTAACATAAAGCAGCCTGTATGTATGCACTGTAGTGGATCAGGACAACGAGAAGGTGAAACGCAACACAAAAGAAACTGCAATATGATGAACATAAATACACATTCTGAAACAGATTAATTTGGTTTGTTGATGAAAAATGCTGCTGAAGAACCCCAAGAAAACTAAACTTAGTATTCAAATTGTTGTGGGTGGCTGTGCCTCAGGTGGTAGAGCGGGTTGTCCACTGATTGCAAGGTTGGCTGTTCGATCCCCGGCCCCTCCGCATGCCAAAGTGTTCTTTGGCAAGACACTGAACCCAAATTTGCCTCCAATGGCAGGCAGGCACCTTGCATGGAAGTCTGACACTACTGGTGTACGAATGCGAAACACATTTTAAAGTGGTGCCTTGAGTACCACTAAGGTAGAAAGGCATTATATAAGAGCAGATCATTTACCATTTACCATTCAAATACAACTGGCTGCAGAGAAGCCACAAATTCAAAGACATGAAAGCTGCGCACACACACCCCTTCAACCATGCAGCTCAAATGATCTACACAAAAATCATATTTACAGTGTGGATAACCAATTCAGTATCTGACCAAATGTGAAATACAGTCGCAAACTCTTCTTCTGTTTCTGACTTACAGGACTGAAAAATGGCCAGAAAAGTGTCAAAGTCAAGTTGACCTTCGACCTTTTGGATATAAAATGTTATCACTTCATCATTTAGCTGTATTAGACATTCGTAAAACTTTGGCACATGTAGAGAATGAATTCTTGAGTGATGGCCAAGAGCATGTTTTGTGAGGTGAACAGTGACCTCTGACCTTTGATCTTTGACCAATAAATTCTAATCCAAGTCCAAGTAGAAGTTTGTGCCAAATTTAAAGAAATTCTCTCAATGAGTTATATATAGATCTCACATTCAAGAGAATTGGATGAACAGATAGAATCCCAAAGACATAATGCCTCTGGCTGCGGCTGTCGCTGGTATAAACGCATAAATCTTAATATTAGTGTGGGTAATAATTAGGAACTACTCCAAGTAATAATATACAATCCTATGGAAATAGTTTTTCCCTGCATATAACATCTGAAACCTATTTTTCCCTTAATCTTAGGTAATGTTCCTCTCACTTTATGGAACTTATGATCTATGTTGTAAACTGCATTGACATTGAAATGATGAGGGGATGTTAAAAAATGTAGTTGATAGCTGGAATGTTAAAATCTAAACTTCTTCATAAGACAAAAAGATCTTATGAAAGATCTTTTTCGTAAGACGATGAAAGACGAAAGACGAAAAAGATCAGACGATGACATAAAAAACTCACATTTGATCAATATGACATTTTACTGAAAGAGTTACAGAGGAAACATATCTTTGAATATAAAGAAGCACAGAAAACCAAACATTACGAGTAAATGAGATAAAGCCTTTAGACTTCCATCTTAATGCAGTACATCAATGCCACACCACTGCCTCCCCACAGTAAAACATAATGGCATGTAATGTCAGCACTTATAGTGATGAACACACAAGTCAAACATACACATGGCCTTAATGTAAAAGTATGGGAGGGGGGGAAGATGAAGGGAGAGAGAAAGAGAGAAAGAAAAGAAAAAGATAAAGGCACATCAGCAGAATAAATACTCTGATAAATCACTGCATAGACAGAGAGCTGTCGAATAAATTTATCCCATCCTATTATTCCCCCTGTATCTCCCACCACAGGAGGCATAAAGAGTGAGTGTGAATGTGGGAGTGTGTTAGCGGGAGAGAGAGTGATGATGAAGATGACCCTGGCACTGACGTATACGGCAACATGAGGCACGTGCACTGCACGCCACATCCATGACACCGCTGCACAAAATATTCCCTTGACACACCTTCACATACGCACATGACACCAGGTAATTGGGGGCCCCTGGGGCCGATCTCTGGGCCAGGGTGCCAAGGGCGTGCATTCTTACAGAGAGGCAGATAAATCAAGTGTTAATAAGCCGGCGAGCATGGAGGTTCTATTTACGACTGCTCTCTCCACAAGGCCAGTGTCACTACCCCAACACACACACTCACTCACACACACTCACTCACACACACAGAGTTAATCTTTGTCAAACTTATCAGACAGAGGACCCCCAAGATAGCCCTGCCTGTATAACTGTATGTCAAGGAGGTAAAAAAAACAACTTCTTCTGTAATGTTATATATTCAGAATTGTTCATCAGTGCCTGTTTTTTCCTATTAACCCATAATGGAGTAAGGATCTCAGCTAAATCTGCCTCTCTGACACACACACACACACGCGCACGCACGCACACGCGCACGCACGCACACGCACACACACACACACACACACACACACACACACACACACACACACACACACACACACACACACAGGGAGTGGATATGAGGCATACCAGCCTACATTGGTAGCCAAACCTCAGTACAGCAGCACAGTGGAGAACAGTATTGATTCACCCTCGAAAAGTCACCTTCCTCCTCACCCCACCCCGGCCGGTGCCTCCAGGGCCCCGGTCATTCCGCTCAGCCAATTTGTATGGCTGTTGTTGTTATTAGTGTTTCTCTCGTATAGCGCTTTGGTCTCGGGGCACGGACACACCGCTTTATGATGCCGCGCCTAATAAACATCATTGTGATTTTCCCAGGCTAGTAATTAAGTGTGGGGCTAATTTGTCATAGTTAGTTAGAATGTGGCACAACGCCAGGAGAGGGCTGCCTGCGAGGGGTACGGAGGCTGAGGAGGCCAGGAATTTAAAACACACTATTCATTTAAAGCCACTGCTGCATAATGAGGTTGGTGTTGGTTTAGGGGCACAGCAGAGGGCAGAGGGTTTCCTATATAGAATCTGACTTGGACAGCTCATGATGCTATTAGGTTTTTGACAGATGACGGTATTTCACAGCCAGTAACAACATTGCCAGGGCCTTTAAAACTGGCCACTTGTATTTCAAAAAACAAGACCTTATGTCTCCTAAATTGAACCCAACATGTTTACAACCACAGGAGAAAAACAGATCTTGAACAAATTACCCAAAGAACAGCTTTAAATCTCTGGACATCAGCTGAGCTAAGCTTTACCCAGTAGTGTCTAAATGTTTACTTGAATGTGTCCACATGCCGATGTTTAATCTGTGACTTCTCTCTTTGTTTTCACTTTTGTTTGACTGTTGTCTTAACAGTTGTCTCCATTTCAGAATACGTCAGCACAGTTTAAAATGTTTGTATGGCTCAAGGAAAAAAAGGAGCGAGAAAAGTGGAAAACAATCGGTGGGGCAAACTGGGATGTAGAGGCGTAGAATGAGTTTGGCATTCAGCTGATTCACTTCTTTTTTAACAGATATTACAGTAAAACAGCAATAAGCCTAAAGAGAAAAAGCAAAACAAACATTACTCATATAATAGAGAAATTAATCATTTTGTAAGTTTAGAAAAAAGATCTAATTTGAACACATTTGTAGTGCCAGTGCTCATAAAACAAACCATAACAAAAGGCATTTAATGGGGAGAGTAATAAAAATTTTGTAGGGCGGGAATTCAGGTGATACAACATCCCAGAATTCACTTGTTTTCTGAGCTAAGATTTCCATTGGACACAGTCTTCATACAGCAACTGAACAACAATGCACATTTCCCCTAAATAACAATATTTTCTAGAAAGTTGATGCTTCAACTGACAAGAAATAGTATCTACAACAGTTTGTATAATTCTAATGTAATAAGAGTGAAGGAACGCAGGACATGCAACATGAAAACTGGAAAAAAGTAACGTGAAATAAACCTGGTCCTCATAGTGGACTGGTTTATGTTTATTTTAGGTTTCATGTAAAAGTTCTGAAAGATTTTACAGCCCTCTAAGGTTTGGGTTGATTACAGAGACAGCTTGGTTTGTGGTCATCCTTTTACTGTTATAGCAAGTTTTAACAAGGTCATAAAATCCATCTAGCAGACTGGTATCTTCACAGTTCATTACTCCAGTGGGTATAATGTGTTCGCAGATATATCATTTTAAAAATTGTATATGTTTTCCTTGTAATATTTTTTGTTCAGTGGTAAGCGAATAGGCGTAGTTATTCAGTTTTACCATCCATCCATCCATCCATCCATCCATCCATCCATCCATCCATCCATCCATCCATCCATCCATCCATCCATCCATCCATCCATCCATCCATCCATCCATCCATCCATCCAGCCAGCCAGCCAGCCAGCCAGCCAGCCAGCCAGCCAGCCAGCCAGCCAGCCAGCCAGCCAGCCAGCCAGCCAGCCAGCCAGCAGAAAGCAGATAGGAAGTTAGGTCTGACTGACTTTTCATTATTAACTTTCCAGAGAAAACTGTACTATTTCTCTGCCTGACAAAACCTTTCCTGTCTATCTCCACTGTCTATATCTATCTAAAACAGGGGAAAAATGTCCCCAAAAAATTCAACATTGAAAGGCAAAATAAAATCAAGACAGCATTAATGACATATTATCAGCTTCTAAAAGTAAATAGGTACATACTGGGTAACATCTGTCAGCATTTTACGACCAGCATTTTCAGGTCTATCTTTATTAACCTTACACTGCTGGACTTTGATGTGCACACCTTTAACTTGTGTATGTGTTGTTGTAAGCTTGCATGCAAGGTAAGCACATTTTCAAATCAGTTTAGATTTTGAAAAAGTCTCATGCTGAAAATGACATCATCATACCCATGTGTTTTGCAAGACACTGATAATGGAGAGACTGACATTAGACCAGCTTTCATTCAGTTTTGGTGTGATAATGACATTTAATACCACATAGCATTAACCCTGAACTCATGCACGGTTTAATGTGTTTACACACAGACGAGCACATTCTCATGTCAACTTCAGTTTTGTGGATGGAAGCGTCATATCTTTGTAGATGCATAGTTTGTAGATCTGCATTCAGATGAGTGAAACGAGAGGAAAATAGTCCGGACACTTGCAGTCAGTGCCGAGTCAACAAGCGGCACTCCTCCTGCCAGCTCCTCCCATGTTATTCCATATCATCATGCAGATCTGAGGTTGTTAGTTTTACCCACCAGCTTTTCATCTACAAAAGACTGTCTGATTAGAGTCTCTCAAGTTGCCGTAAGAATGTCCTGATGCATTGCCACAACTGAGAATGCGATCTGTCTCTGACGGCTTTCAGTGACATACGCAATTAAGCAGCTGCTTCCTATGATTAAAGAAACTCTCTTGTTTCTAGGCCATTTCCTCCTCCTCTTCCTTCTCTTCCGCCTTCTCCTTGGCTTTTTTTCTGCAGTCATCCACCTGTCCACCCCCCGCTCACCGTGTATTTCCCAGTTTACATTATGAAACACAGCTATTACTTCTGAAATCCTCCGTGTTCATATGCTGTCTACTCACATTCTCAATATTCCTTAAAAAAATCTGCTAAATACAACTGCACACACACACTCAGTAGCTTCAGTAGAAAGCAACTGAACTTCTATTGTAGAACCTTGAAGATGTTTCACCTCTCAGCCAAAACGATTCTAACTCCCCCTCAGTCAGTTAGTACTGAAGACGCCTCTTGGACTAAAGGTGAAACGTCTTCAAGAACCTAAAAGAGAAGTCCAGTTGCTTTCTACTGAAGCTCCTAGGATTATCACGACCTGGACAACCGACAAGCTGCACAGATAAACGCACACATGCACATTCAGAGACGCATGTACACACAAAGGTTGGTGACTATCACAGCTTCCACCCAAAGGATCCCGCAGAGTCTTAATACATCTCTATTACGAAGACCATTGAACTTTTCTAGCAACACACTTGAAGAAGTTTTTGAAATGCGAGTCTGAAACTTGTAGGGCTAAACTTTCATAAGTGAAACTTGTGCTGTATTGCTGGCAGCCACATTCAAACCAGGATCAATGTTGTTTCAGAGTGACGTCTACCTATTTCATCCTTGTTTTGTTGTAGTTGTTGCTTTCTATCACAGAGGACATCATAAGACTCATTTTAGACATGGTTATCAGAATGTACATAAAAATCTTTCTTCACTTATGTGTAAAAGGAAGATTTCTAGAGTAATTTTAGAATACATGTTTTCAGATTTAATAGTAAATCAGCAGTATTTCTTAACCACCTTGATCTGTGTCTGGAAAACTGGTGTCCTCTGTATAATGACATGCAAATAAATATACATCTGGACCTTTTTTGTTAACCTTTTGAAAGTCAAAATGCTGTTGATCAGTGTGTCTGGTGGTGTTATCTTGAACCCCATCACAATGAAATATGTTTCCACATCTTGGCCAATTAGGGCAAAACAGGTGGACTCAAACCCCTGCGAGATCTGCACAACCCTGCTATAACCACGGTGACAACACGATCATGTGCAAAGTTGGTGCAACCACACCTCGGGTCTAATTTGTGTGCACATAATTTAACATTTGTTATGCTTTAGTGAAAGCAAACACCCAAAAATTTGCAATAGTCGGGGTGTTTACTGTTTTAGCTGTAAAAAAAAATCACACTGAGGAAAACTATTTCAAGTGTTTGCTGTGCGCACACACACACACACACATAAACACAAGTGCGCAGATGTCGCTGCGTCTGACTCTCTTACCCCACACTCTCTTTATCCTCTGCCCACATTTGTTGTCAGCTAATTTACCCTCTTCCTCATTCTGCCACCTCCTCCTTTGCTCTTTCAATCCTCTCTCCATTCAATCATGTTCTCATGCTCTACATTTTCGGTCTTCTCCCGGCCTCCTCTTATTCTCTGTCATTTCAGTTGTCTTTGCTCCACTCTTCACCTCCTCCTCTTCTCTTCTTCACAACGCCCGTCTATCTCTCTCTCATCTTCTCCTTTTCACCTTTCAGTCTTACTCCCCTCATTTCGCTTCTCCTCTCCTCTCACTTAACCTTCTGCATCCTCGCCTCGCCGCCTCGTGTCCTCCGGCTGCTTCCCGCTCTTTTCCTTTCCTCCTGACCCAGTCACCTACTTGGGGAACTACTCGTGTGGCATTCAACCGAGTTCACTGAAACAACGTGGAAGTAACTTCAGTTTCTCCCATCAACATCATTTGGTGGCGCAGGATGGTAAGTTGTCTGTCATTTTGCTGACTGTAAACTATTAAGGCGCCCGGGTCACAGTAGTGCCATGCTCCTGGTGCCGACTTAAAGAGCCACAAATGCGCACATAATTTCTCTCAAATCTTTTTCTCTTTCACCCAATTTGAGGGGATTTACTCCAGGCCAGGACCCTCCCCTGCTGTTAATCCCTATGCATTATAATTCTCCACAGAGCCTTAGCGCCTGTGTGTGTTGCAAAGACTGATGGCTGTGCATATATCAGATGAGCTTCACTGTATGAATCACAAAATATTGAAAAGGTTATGCCTGACAGGAAATTATCACAAACCTATATAGTTCCTCTATTTCACTCATGCCTGTGTACAATATTTCAGTGTGTGTGTGTTTTCACAAAGCAGCCCATTATAAGCACAGCAAATCATATACTAACCTCACTGGCACAAAGCATTTACCAAAACGGCCATCTGCATTTTAATGACAAAGTCTAATTTATTTATGGCTATTTTATTACGGGAGACTCTTGATATTCCTTGCAACACACAGAAATTCGCACGGCTGTCTCATTTCTGCTGATGGCAACGCTATGCTAATAGTGTCGGAATTTTCTGTGCACCCTTTCCGAACAAGTCGAGGTCTATGTGGATGTGTCAGGGGGGAAGCATATGTGCCCAAGTCCGCACGCATATCAGGGCAGCACGCAAGCTTTTTCCTTTTCTCAAGATTTGCATGGTTATCTTTGCCTTGAATGAATATGCTGACCCTGGTGCACACATTAAAAAAAGCTCCTGCAGTTTTTACATGGCTGACAATGTGACAATTGACATCCTTCATCAAGTCAAAGTGCCTGGCAGATGGACCTGATCTCTCCTCTGTTGTGTCTGCTGTTGGTAAGAGTTTGCAGGACTGTAACATGAAAACAGAACACGAGTTCTGCTGCTAAAAGCAACGTAATTTATTGCAGATATTGATTCACGTGAATTACTGAAGGTGTTTCTATCTACAGGCACAAATGTAACACTTGGTTTCACAGCGCTGTGCATTAGTAGATTAGCCTCTAATAATTACTGCCAGCGTAGTCCTGTACTACAAGTGCAGAAACCAGTGTTACATAAGTTGGAGAACAGATTAGGACAGTGGTTTGTATTTTTATGCAACCATGGTAAGAAAAGTATTTACTGGGCTGTTTCAACTACATTTGAATAATAATGTGTGAGTTTGTGTATGGATACATCACTGGCCCAGTTTTCAACAAGCAACACACAGTTTAAATAAAATACCTGCTAGCTAACACTGGCACTTTAACGAAAAAGAAAGAACTCATTTGTTTCCATAAAGCTAAGAAATCTGGGAATACTCTTAAGTTTCCAATTTTCAGAAATCGACATTGTTTTTCAGTGATTAGATATAAATTAATCTTTTTGATATTCAAATTCTTCTGAAGATGAAGCCAAATTATTTGCAGTACATTTATTCCCAAAGCAATCTCATTTATTGTTTGGAGGACAAATTCCTTTAAATTGCACTTTCAAGAACCTCCTTGTAAAATGACTTTTGAACAAAAACACATGGCACCTCAGGGAAAAAAAAGATACTTCATGAGCATAGTTTCATGCAAGGTGTGCATGAATCATCCTCCTCCATCCCTGTTCTAGCAGAGGTGTGAAAAGAAGATCCTACAGCTAATGATTTGCATGTCGTGCAAGTACGCAAAAGGAGAGAATGCCTTTGATTTTCCATAACTGTACTTGTGTAAGCTGCATTCTGAGGGATAAAGAACTAAAGCACAACCTTTTATGAAAACGGATACAAACAGTTGTTAAGACACAAGAGCAACAATGAGTCTGGTGAAACCCTGCAATCACCATAAATATTAGCCTCAGCTTATTGGGCATTGACGGTGTTACACTAATACACAAACTCATTTGTTGAATCCTATGCAGTTGTACAGCTGCACAGGAGGTGTGGAAAACAGGAACTACTGAACACTGAGTCAAGCGTACGATTTTTCACTGGTTTTAAACAGGCCTGTCCATCCCTGAGGGAAAAGTGTGGAAGTTAACACCTGCACTGCATAAAATAGGCTACATTTTGTTCTAATAATGGTGAGATTTGGTACGCTGCTGTTTAAGGTAGCAACGGTTCCATCTCCGGCACTGGCAGGCAGCTTGGTAATATTCAAAAACTCAATTGGCTGGGTAAACGGAGAGGTTTATCACCTTCAAACTGTGAGCTGGAAGCACACATGTGCCAGCATGGAACTGGTATCCAAATTTGAAAGAGTCACAGTTGAAAAAATGTGTTCATTCATTACTTGCTCGCACTGACAACATGACACCTGCCATGAGAAGCAGAAATATGCACAAATACTTTAAAATACATCATACCCAGATCATCAGCGCCGGGGCTCACTGATGGCACTCTTTATAATTATAGCCTACACACAACCAGCAATCTAATCAATAACCTTTCATGATTTCAATTTATTAAATGACACTGACTATTGACTCACTGACCAAACTCTAGTTTCTGTCAAGGTGATAGTGGTAAAATACATCATCAGTCTGCTTCCCACTGGCTGAGGGCCATAAATCTGCTGTGTCCCTTGAGAATTTTAAATAGCTGCAGCTGGGTATATTAGTGTTGGAATTGGTCTTGTGTACAGCCCAGAGGCCTGCCACGACTATGTGCTAAACTGGGCATCTTAATGAAATAAAAAGGCTGCGTGTTACATTGAGTTACCTGTAAAGGCTCGAGTTGTCCCCAGTGACACAGAATAATGCATTTAATGTGTTTTGGCTGTATGAGAAAATCTATTTCTCCCAGCCTCCCACAGCAACAGAAGGATGGAGGGAAGGAATGAAAGAAGGAGGAGAGAACAAAGAAAAAAAAACAAACATGTCTGAAAACAGGAAACAGGAGAGAGAGCGGGAGGAGGACAAACAACCAACAGGAAAAAAGAGGTGAAAGAATAGTCAGGGGAGGACAGCAGAGGGAGGAGGGAGAAAACAGAAAACACAGTGTTTGCAAATCACAAATTAAAAGCATAAGCATGCTATACACCAAACAATGTCCCAAAGGAAATATGGGCCTTTCAGCATAAAAAAATCTTATTTGGGGCGGATAGATAGGTAGAGACAGCCACTTCTTGGGCCTCTGCTGTCATTTACAGCTGTGGTTAAGGAAACAAACAACAAATGCTGGAGGAAAATTTACTTTTCTGTCATTCTGGCACAACTATAGGCCTGTCTTTCTCTGCTAACTGGATCAAATGCTACAAATCAAAGACAGCAAATAAAGCGTATTTCACAGTAATGTAAATCTGAGAAAGCACTTTGAGAACACAAATGCCTCACGATGCTATAAATACAGTCCTTTTGATTGGCTTATTGTGGTCATGAATTTTGGACACAAATTCTGTTTTAAGGATTTAAAGATGGAGTGGGAAATTCTACAAGTCATATTCACAACAAAGCAGTTGCTGTTTTGATTTTTATGCCTCTGCAACAATGACACCAGAGGAATTATATCTTTGGGTTGTACGTCTGTCTGTCTGTCTATCGTCCTCTCCTAAATAAGATATGACTTAAAGGCCTTGAGGGAATTTCTCCAAATTTGCCACAAATGTCCACTGTGACTTATTGATGAACCGATTTGGAAGTCAAAGGTCACTGTTACTTCATAAAACACGCTACTTGTAACTAAATTTCACACAAATGTCAAACAGGGAAAAATGATAAAGTGATGACATTTTATTTCCAAGAGGTCAAAGGTCATATCGGGACAGACATGGATGTAAACTGCATCTTTGCTGTTTGGCAGAAGCAAATAAAAAGTCGTAATTCCAGTTATCTATTGTTATTTATTTTCACCATCTATAAGCGAGATGCCATCAAATTTTGTAGAGAGAGTTGCTCTGAAAAAATGTGAGTGCACCTGTCCCCTAAATGTGAATCCAATTTCACCATGTACTCAGAGCATCATTTTCACAGAGAGGTTTCCGTGGCCACTAAGTGTTGTAAGGCTTTTACTACATTTTGTTGTCTTAGCACCTCTAATCTGTGAAATGGCAATAAAGTTGAATCTAATCTAATCAAATCTATACGTGTAAGATATTAGTTTGACAACAAGTAACAAAAAGAAAGAAAAGAAAAAGAACTCCTTATGTGTTTTTTCACGAATGATGTGGGTTACAACTTGCAGAAATATTGAAAACAATAAAAGGGCCCATATAGAGCTTTTAGTAAACAGAAAAAATGCTCCTTAGATTCAGTGTTTTTAATCGAATAACATTCTTCTTCTTGTATTCTTGAGGTCTAAGAAAGTGTCAACTGCATTTCCTCTCCTATAAAACGTCTGCAAAGCGTAGACTGTAGAATTGGGTGGTATCTATTTTTTCATACCTTCATAACATTTCACCATGATATGTGGTGTTTAGAGGCATTTGGAAAAAAAAAACAAGGAAAAGCTGAGCTGCTGATGACACAATTTGTAGCATGTGTGATAATAAGCACTTTATTTCCATAGATTATTGCACATTTTTCATTTTTGTATTTTGTTGATGTAGCAAAAGTGCCTCCTATGGTTAGTTGCTGCAGGCTTTTTGTGGGTTTCATGGCGGTGGCTGGAGTAATCTTTGATGATGGTTTCACTCTTGTAGCAGCTAATGAGTGAGGCACTTTGAGGTGTGAATGGAGGTTTGACCTGTTACCCTCGTTAGCCACAACTTTCTAAAGGCAAATAGTTAACACTTGTGAGGCTGAGGTTGATGTGGTTCTGGCATGTAAGTTTACTGAAAAGTGTCAGGGGTTTGGGAAGGTTGGGTCAAAAAGGGACAAAGTAGCTTTGCCACTAAGTTGCAAAAAACGACCTGCAATAGACCTCTCACCTTCTCTTCCCCGTTCTTTGTCACTTTCACTCTCTCATACATACATATGCACCAGAGGGTTCAGGTTTTCAGTGGCCTGGCTGTATGTAATGTATTGGAAATGTAGAATTAATAATTTCACAATTATGATTACGACATCCTGCAATAAGCATTGCAGGTATTGCAAATTGGCTCTTATAACTGGTCGGACGGTTGCTGGCATTAAAAAAAAACCCTGAATCACGCACTACTATTGTATGCAGCTTTGTCTGTGTTGGCTGGCACACTGTTATCTTGGGGACAAAACTACTTCCAAACAAGTGCAAAGGCCTGCTACTTTATTACTAGTCCTGTAATATTTTCCCCACCACTTGCAGTTGTCACCTTTCTCAGCTTGTTCCACTTGTAGAGACTGAACTCAGGTGCTGTGTTACAATGGACTGTCGTGGATTTTCTGTGTTGGCAGATAGTCCAAGCCATCATTAAAGAGCCAAAGTCACCTGACAGGTATGACAATGCTTGAATAATTATTCCCTTAGTTATTGTGACAGACAGCGCTTGTGCAGGATAGTTGCTAAAAAGACACTTATCACTTGATTAAAGTGGAACTGGACACTAAAGAGAGACCAGAGAGTTACACAACAGGCCCAGAGCTGCCGACCCCTAACCAACATCTGTATTGAACATTCCACTGAGATTGTCACTACTAAATCAGCACACTGACTGTTGCTCATTTTAAGAATTGTTACAGCCTGTATGGCTAAAAAAAGAAAAAGAAAGATGGGATGAGATGATAACTTTCTAAAACTAAAAGCCGTAGCTCAATGGTATGGTTTCACTGAATACTATCCATATGAAATAATGCTTAGTTAATGATTTGTTATCGTTTAGTGAGTAATAAATGTACTACGCATTTTCTGGCCTTTCAGAGCAAAGTTTTGATAATGACACGTTAATATATATGTATAGGTATAGAGATAAGCATAAATTGTGAAGATATTGTTCTTAAAATACAGTTATGAGTGAATTAGATGATGTGGACAACTACACACTGGATTTGCACTTGTGTGTTTCTTTGGTTGAGGATATATTCCAGTCTGAACAGTACCACTTGAGCTGCCATCACCCAACTGCCTCCTGGGTTTCCGGCACCATCATCATCATCATCATCGTCATCATCATCATGTTCTCACCATTACTACTTTTCATCTCTGCTATTCATCATATTTCACCATTTTCTCCATTTTTCATACCTGAGAGCCAGGATGTTACTCCAGGATAGAGTTTACCTTGCCAATGGCGGTGGTAAGTGCATACAGAAGATACTGCTAAACAACCACAGACTGATTCAGTACCACGACGGTTGTTTCTATGAATGGTAGAGACTGTTTCATTTTGGGATCGCTTGGTGTTTTTCGTCGTTTTGTTTGCTGTTAATGTCTTCTTGAGGTCCAACACTAAAAAAATAAACTACTCTGTTGTACGTGACAGAATGTGTAAAACCTTATTGTCCTAATAACTAAAAGGAATTAGGACAGAACAAAAAAAAAAAAAAATAGAATGCACTGCAGTCAAACAAAAAAAAGCATTTGGTTGTAGGTGTGAGATATTTAGGGGATGGCTAATTACTGTCAAAGGGTAATTTACTACTTTGTTATTCATCGCTCACCATACTTTACTAGTAAAATCTTGATACTTAGACATACTCATTAAAATGACAGTACACACCTAGTGGGTTACATCTATATAGTTCCTTCCAAAATGACGGACATATCTTTTTCAAATAAAGCAACTTTGATAGTGTATATGGTCACGCACACTACCATATCAAGCTAATACTTGTAATAAATTAACAAAATGTGTTAAATTGTGACAATTAATAGCTTATTAGTCTTTGCTCTTGCCTTTCATTTCATTTCAGCTGTATGGCAGCAACATGACTATTAGAAAAGTGGTGTAAAAGTACTAGACAAGATTAATAAGGCAGACTTAAACGACATCTCACCTTTACATACGGAATCCCCCTTTTATAAATCTGTTAGAAGAATTGTGCTTATGTTAAGAATTATTCTTATTAGGTAATCATTGAGTGACTGTCAGGACTTTAAAGTCTACATGTCAGCAACCATGAATCACCATAAAACATTCCAAGCTGTATGTACTCACAGTAAAGAACACAGAGAACTGACCCATTAAGATTGTGTAAGTGACACGTATCTTATGCTGACTCTTGTACAGATTGTTTACCAACTAAAAGAGCCAAGGACAGACGGACTACCAGAGAGCTGGAATGCTGTAGCGATGCATACTGCAGAGCTGTAGTGTCCGTTCTCTCCTTGTGCGCAAGTAAAAGACCTGAGCTCGTGAGTGCTGTCTTCCTTCATGCGCTGTGTGTATTTTCAGGTTTTGAACCTAACAAAATCCTATGCTGCAGTGACAAATACTCAACATGACGTCACTTTCAAATGATTCATACTCACCTCCCTGATCTGTGCTGACGGTGATAATGGCCACCTGACGGGGAAAGGAGCTCATGTCTGACACACCGTTGAGCGACTCAATCTCAAAGGTGTAGTTGGCATGTGCAGAGAAGTCCATGACAGTGACGGTGGCGTTGGTGAGGCCTAATGGACGTGGCAGGAAACGAAGGTCCTCCTCACAGAGCTGGCACTGGTTGGGCTCGGGGCCGCAGCGTTTGCACTGGACGTTGTAGGTGAGGTCCCGGCGGCCTCCGGTGTCGCTCGGCGGTGACCACTCCAGCATCAGAGAGGTGTCGTTCAGGTTGAATATCAGATTGCGGGGAGGGGATGGAGGGCCTGGTGATAAGAACGAAATTTAATGAACTGAAATAAAACTTAACAGGTAAAATCTGCTTTCAAAAGATCCACTTTAACTTATGATTAGGTTATGGTTAATCTGTGGGTTTCAAATCTAATCAACAATATATTAGGTTTAGAATGTAACTTTGCTCTGGTTAAGATTCGATCAGGTTTAGATATGAAAAATACCTGGTTAGAGGTAGGGTTAGGGCTTATAATAACTATTTCTCTGCACAGCTGTCATTTTTCTTGGGAGGACAGTCTAATAAAACTTTGTCTGATGACCTACCATAGGCCTAAGGATACCAATTAGCCTGCGTAACCTGGTTATGCAGGCTAATTGAGAGTTTCCATCAACCACCTGCTGGCTCTTCTCCACCACCACTGGATTCTGGGACACTTAATTCCACAAAGGCAATCTCTTTGAGTTACCGAGCCAAAAATACTACTGTGCAGGCAGAAAGATACAATTGCATCTTATCAAGATAAAAGATAACAATTTAAAATGCTCTCTTATTGCTGTCAGTTACTGTAAAAAAAAAAAGAAAAAAAGAGCGCATCCTGAGAAAAGCATAGAACCCGAAATTGCTCCGAGATATGACACAGCTAAAATGATCTTCTGAACAAATGTCAACACAGTTTGTTTGCGTAGATTCTTAGTCACCCGGGTCATGGCACGCCTAAGAGCTTGAGTAAAAAGCAACTGGAGTTTTCGTTTTGGTTCCTAAAGATGTTTCGCTTTTCTTTTGAAAGGCTTCTTCACCTCTGAATGGAGAGGTGAAATGCCTTCAAGAACCAAAAAGATACGCTAGGTTGCTCCTAAAGTGAACACAGTTTGTTAATCTATATCAAAAGCCTCCTTATAATAGCTGAATTTCATGCAGGCACCATCACATTATGCTGCACCTTATAACTCTTCCCTATACACTCCTCACCTGTGCAGTAAATGCTATAAACTTATTCCTTCGTATTTCTTCTTCTTTGTCGAGGTATTTCTGTGTTCCGTGGATGCGCATGTTTGTGTGTTGGGGCGAGCATTGTGCTATACCAGGCAGCCGGCTGTCAACAGGGTGGAGTTAAAAGGCCTGAGGGATTTGAACACTCCCGTCCTGCCAAGCTCACTGTCTGCCAGGACAATGGGATGTTTCCTCTCTCCTCCGCCATCCCTCCATCCCTTTCTCTCCCCGCCATTGCTAAAAATCTCAGCAGACAGCAGAGCTCCTCCCACCGCTCCTCCACTTCTGTCAGCGTGTGTCCATTCTCTCTCTTTATCTCTCTCTGCCTCCATCGGCCATTATCTCACCTCCTCTATTCTCCCCATCGAGGAGAATCCACCCACCTCCCCTCCTGCAGAGCAACCCCACTGCCATCAATCAGTTCCTATTCTTCTCTAGGGGCAGATTGGTATCAGCACCCTCCTTCCTTTCTCACTTCACTGTCTACTTTGTCCAGCCTTTACACTTTTCCTCCACCTTTATCTCTCCTCCTGTGACATCTTCTCTTTCTTCCACTCTACCTTTGTCTTCCTCTTAGGCCCTCAGTCTTTAATCTCCATTTATTTATTTCTTTTTACTTCGACAACAGGCAAATGGTTCATGTCCTGCCCTACAAGTCCCTGATTAAAATGCACTTTGTGAGCAAACATGGAGCTCACATCTTGCAAAAAGAGGACACTAGTCTTCTTAGTTTGCAGAGTTATCACACCCCCATGAGGCTTCATACACCGTGTTTGTGTGTGGAGGAAAAGTGGCCTTGAAGATTTTGAATTTGCGCCCGGAAGATACAACTGTTGACAAGCCATTGAACAAGAAACCGAATCACAACTTTATATACTGAACCAGGTGTCTAGTGTATCTTAAAATAAATATCGCTTGGCTGGCATATCTAAACCTGTTTGATCAGCACTTTGTTTTCAGACTTTGTGAAAAGGTAAGCAGAGCAGGCAAGACTTGCATTTCATCCCTGAGATAACTGCTCAAGAAGATGTCCAATAAATAGGAGACTTTGATCAGAAAAGTCTGCGAGTTCAAAAGCACATATTTCAGCTCACAAATGCATCACCTGAGTGTAAAGTTAGAGATAAGAACAGAGGAGCAGAAGCCTTTCCCCCTGCAAACAGAGCATGTTAGAGAACACCGTAAACTAACAGCTTCTCCAAACAATGACTTGGCTTGGGCCTCCCGTAAAAGACAGATACACTCCTCCACCCTGGAGAGCTCTCAGACGTGGCCCCCGTCTATCTCGGTGACAGCTAAATAGCTTTTTAATTAAAGGAGAATTAGTCCGGTTAAACTGTAATTTAATGCAAATATGAAGTCGTAATGACAGTCGGTGAATCACCGATGAAGATGAGGCAGCCGAACAAAAGCCATGTAATTCATCCAGAGACTCTCTAATGTTCAGTTTCACACCAGATAAGTCCTGGAGACGAGGCTGGATTTACGGCCACAGCAAAGTCTGAGAAGAACACTGGAGTAATCCACCGGCTCTGTGGAGAAAGTAATAACTTACCCAGACTGTCGGGCATACACAAGTATATAAATATTTAATGGGAATTTACAATGAATTAATTAAAGTTTAATCGGTCCAAAATAGAAAATCACTATTTCTGTCTCCCTAATAATGACAGTGAGGTTCAAAATGCTTGCATGGCTTTAAACACATCAAAAACAATGAGTAATACAGTCCTGTATATAACTGCATGTGGTTACTGTGTCTAATAAGTTGTATTGGTAGTATTAAATATGCCCTTTTCCAGTTTGTTATTACTTGTGCTGAGCTTTCAGTGTATAGGCGTATATTCATTGCACCCATTTTTCTAGATATGTATCTGAGTAAAATCTGTTGGTTTTGAGAGCTCATCTGTTTAATAATATAGTGCTTCTTATATAAATACAAATTTACCAAGATGCATTGCATATTTGTTTTCTGTTTCACCCTCATAAATGCCTGGAGCACAGACCATCTGTCACCGAAGCTTGTCAATGTCTGGATTATCCGACCGGACGGTGCCAGGTTTTCTGGGAAACTTACGTGTGCAAGCCATAGTCGGAGGATCTTTCTCCGCCCTGAAGAAGCCCTTCTCACAGCGGCAGATAGCAGCCCCCTCTCCATAGCTGAAGCTATGCGGCGGGCACTTTGAACACTTGATGTTTCCAGCGTACGCCTTGTAGAAGCCTGGGTGGCACGCTGAGGGTGACAGAAAGACAACATGCCAGACTGTGAGTGCAAAACGGATTTATGGGTAAATATATGACTTTGGAACATCATGGATAACCGTACATTGTTCACACAGAAAGATCCCCTAAAGGTACAGACACTGCATGCTGGCATCCTTCAGAAGCACTTCAATTCATCACGATCTGGTTGACTTTTTAAACCCTTGCACTGAGGTCCACCAAGATTATTAGACCATCTGCTTTGAACCAGGACATATTTATTCGAAGTATTTAAAAAGTATGATATTATTCTTACATGAAAACAAAACTGTTTAAAAGACAAAGACACAGAGAGCCATTAAAATTATTCATTTATTTATTAATTTAAAAAAAAAAATTCTCAACTGGAATTAAGAACATTTGCAATGCAAAAATTCACACATATTTTTCTTCTCCCTTACTGATTTAGGAAGATTAGTTTACCTGGAAGATGCTGGAGGATAGCTTTAATGCCTAATTTATATTTATTGTCAGTGTTTAATTCTCAGTGAATAATTAAAGGGCAGAAAATGTATCACCTGTTACAGCCATCTCAGGGTGTTTTCATGCTTTGCTGTTTTTTTCTCATATTCCTGGAGTGTATTATATTCAGTTAACTTAACTCATTTATCCAAAAGTTCATTGCAAAAGGGAGGTTTCTTGCAACATTTATGAATCTAAAAAAGGGGTTTAATTTGGAATGAGCACATGGATAGATCAGAACTTTAATATTTGGTTATGAGTTTACCGCTGCATCTATCAAAAACAATGATAAAGACGAAAAAGTGCGAGAAAGAATCCACAACAGAAACAAAGCCCATCCATCCATCCATCCATCCATCCATCCATCCATTGTCTTCCGCTTATCTGGGGCCGGGTCGCGGAGGCAGCAGTCTAAGCAGAGAGGCCCAGACTTCCCAAACAACAAAGCCTTTTGATTAATGGAAAGTACGGATATGTAAAATCTGTCAAAATATCTTGTAAATATTCTTCTAAAAAATGGCAAATTTCACTTCACATGACAACCAGCAGCAGTCTCTCCCTTTCATTTTTACATATCTCATTAGGAAAAGCACAGATGTAAGTATTAATATATTAATGAATGCAGAACTCCAATCACATGGCCTTCTGGGAGATGAACACAGTTGGGACACAACAGAATGGAGCCATTATTAATGTTATTAGTAACATGCTTAACACGCAAATACATACTGTGTCTTAGTCTGCACCATGCTAGTTAACAGTGTGATGCACTCATGGTACAGCAAACACACACAGTCTCTTCCAAGCTGAAGTGATTCAGCAAGTCACAATAAAACAAAAGCTTCTCTGATCATTTATGCTATACAAACTGTTGTTTTACACAGATTTCAGAGAACCGAGGTCTAATTATTTAAAGAAATGCTTTCCAAAAGGTCGTTGCCACAGAAGACATTTGGACTTGTCACAGTCGGAAAAGCAAAGGGTGTAAATAACAAAATTAATGACACTGAATTCCATTTAGTTGTTTCATTTTCACTTATTGTTCATGGTGATTCACTGTCACACTGTCATGGCTTACTGGGAACTGAATAGACTGAATGCATTATTAATGTTTTTAGCAACAATAATGCTTTCCCTACTATGACATTTTAAAATGCCTGCTGTGGATCATGAAACATGGTCAGTAAGGAGACAATATACATATACACACAGAAAGAGAGGCAATTGAAGAATTTGTTTGCATGTTTTTTTCCTCATCAGTTTTAGAATATGTCCTAACAGGCGAGTCTCCACAGAAGGCATAATGTGAGCAGCATGTTAGCAGAACAGCAGCAGCTCTGGTGTTCTGTCTGTATCTGCATAGTTCTGCATGTGTTCAGGCACACTGAACCCTAGTTCACCTGTGTTTTGGAAGCACTCAGAGCCCAGTTATGCAATTATCATAGTTATGCACTTAAAATGCTGGAAATCAGTCCAAAGTATAAAAATAAGCTTTAGCTTGCTTTTTGTGTGAGTCAAAGATGAGCTGTTATGCCTCCAGTATAGGCAGGTGGATTTTTTTTAATAGGAATACATCTGTTACATTGGATGTGTACGAGAAGGACACCTGAGAACGCTGCTGTGCAGACACGACTTCAAGCTGTACCTTTCTGTATGGTTTCCTGACAGACATACGCTTATCACCAGTAGTAAAAGCATGAACAAATGAAGCAAATAACATGAATTATCTTGTTAAAACGCAGTGTTCTGGTGGGAAACCTGACATTCATATGGATGTTACATACTACCCATTAAAACACATCTAAAACACATCACAACAACAAAACTACTCACAAACAGCTCAAAGAACATGACAAAGAGCCCGAGGTGCTGCCACAGCCTCCATATCACATTCTGACTGAGCATCCATGGGTTGTGCCAAGACAAGAACAATCTACAGAAGCCCCATCCCACAACCCACAGGACCCAAAGGATGCTCTGTCAAAAGCCAAGACACCACAGGACACCCCCACAGGTCCTATGTCCTTGACCTAAACAGAGTTGTTTGGTTGGAGCTTTATTGTTGTGGCTGATTGGTGTAGCTGCTTATACAACTTAGTTTTGTGCAAGAAACATGCTGTCAAAATGAGTCAAGTTCTAATTCAGCACTAACGGCTGTTCTCAGTCCAGAAGCCTTGTCCGTGAAAGTTTGTAATCAAGTGTTTTGCAATTGGTTCTAGATTCACACATAGTTATTGTGTTAAAATTCACATCGGGAATAGAAAACAGATCTCTCTCTCTGGGCTAAAGGAGACACAAAAGAAAGCACTGAAACTTCTTTTTCTAAAGCACTTTTTCTTAAGTAAATTGAAGGACGGGACTCTATAATGTGGGTTTGATTGATAAGCTATGAAATCAAAACAAACTTTGTCGTGAGCATCAGACAATAAACCTGCTTTGCTTCTTTAAAAAAATGGAAAGAAAAATGAAGAAATGTCGAAGAACATTGACAACAAGCTCATGAGTCTGAACGTTAGACGCTGACTGCAGCTGCCTTTTAATGGCATCTCTTTTTTCAAACTCCGAAGCATTTTCATGTCACAGACACATGCAAAAGTCTCCTGCCTGGTGAGATTTCATTGCTCCTGGTTGTCACCAGGCACATCGATTTAACAAGGTAACACAAGCTGAGCCATTTGAAGGGATTCACCTTGAAGCACCGAGTGCCTTTGTGTGTCTCCATTGCTGCCTGTGATAAATGGAGCTGTAGGGAGGACAAGGAAATGCCCGAAACCACGAGCGCGCTGATCAAATGGGGACAATTAGGACTGAGACAAAGAGGTTAACACACACACAGGGACACACACACACACGCCTCACTGGCTGACGTGAAGTTTTATAGTGTTGTTAATCTGAATGAGCATTGTTTGTCCAGATGTAAATGGTCATCTCTACATCTGAATCAACTCTAGTTGTTTAACTAGAGAATAAAAATGTCTATATTTGCTTAAAAAGTCTTTATTTCCAGCATATTGAAATTGATGTTGGCCTTCAAAAACTCTGCTAAATGTTGACACACGCCCATGCATGAAGCACACAAACACACATACACACAGAAGCTATTCTGTATCAGTATGATAAGTGGCATCCCCCTACGGCGCACCAAGGCTGCCTTTGTCATTAACCTCTGATACCGACTTGTCCTTGAGTCAAAAACCGTCAGTCAACTCCCCCACCCCACTAGACCCCGTTTTAGACTCTGTCAACCTAATGATGCTTCTGTCCGACCTTCGCTGAACTGAGGGGATGTTCCTTTTCGAACCTCGCAGCGTCCTGCTGCAATCTGTCTGACCAGACTCTGTTCCAAGGCCACAGTGGAGCTGTACAATGGTTGACCATGCGTCACCCGCCGACGGACACACACAGCGGCAAGAAGGTTAACACACACGTGCTGGTATGCACACACACACACGCACACACGCACGCAGAGCGGACATGGGGACAGCAGTGACAAACAGCACGCTGAACTCAAGCAGACAACCTGTCAAACGTGAATGAAGTCTGGAGATTTTGACTGGGAAAAAGCAAAGTCACAGTCTGCAAATCAAACACCACTATTGATCCATCAAGGACAAGAAGTTTCACCTTATAAACAAACATAAGAGCACTCACACATCTGTAATGTCGAGGAAGTTATTCAGAGGAAAACACTATTATTTCCCCTATGAATATGATTTCTGATCCATACAGATGAAAAAGACTGAGAGTTTGCACATTAGACTGCCAATGTTCCGCTGACTACTGAGCATGAGAGCCAAAGCAAAATAGCACAGTGGAAGGAGGCAGCGGGGCAAAACTGAGTATGTGTGTTACTACAATGAATCCCTTTCGCAACAGTTTCATCAGCCAAAAGGTCATAGAAATTTCACAATTTCACACCGCAAAAATGAATTAAAGTCAGTGTATTATTTTCTGTGAAGCACCTATCTAAATTGAACGCACAAACGTACATGCTACATGCATAAGGCGAAAATAAATAATGAAATAGAAGAAGCTTCATAATACAGGAAGAAAGCATAAGTTATATAGGTTTATAATATTAGACAGTGACACATTACATTAGATTTTCACAATTGTAAGTATTAGAAGTACAGTTAAAGAAAAGAGTTGTTAATATCTTCTCAGCTCACTTAAAACAGCAAAGTTATAAGATAGTATGATCATTGTGATGAATTATGTAACCATGATAAACAGAGAGCTCCTGTCTCAAAGTGTGGTAAGAATATACTAATATTGAAAGAACTTATAGCACTGATATATGGTGGATACTTTATAGACAGAGGGATGATATGAACCTAAGATCAGACTTTTAAAGTGAATGTGTGGAAGCAAAGAGCTGTCGAGTGAGAAATATTGACTCAGCTGGCATCAAGTACAGTGATGAGTGAGTCAGAAGTAAAGTAAGTTTATTAAACAAGTGTCTCTGAAGTACAAAATCTGTAACTAAAGACAAAATCCCTCTGATATTTTCTTATTGTAGTCATCTCTTTACTTTTTCCTTACTTTTTGCCATACTCTCTATCAATCACATCAAGAGCTGATCATAACCCCCAAATACAAAACATGCATGGACTTTCTTTTAACGTGTTACGAGCTTAAGACATAAGCCAGTCATCAGCATTGCATTCTAGATGGGCTATTGAGCATACGTTGAACCAAAGATCTCAGTCCATCCACCTGACAGTGTCACTGTGTCGGGATGTATTTACTCTGCACCTGTGCAGCACATAAACTCGAGCTGAGCAGGGCACGAGAGAACGGTATCCTGACCCACTGGCCTTATGTCTCTGATCTAATTCTAGACCTTCAGTCCAAGGTTAATGAGATCTGGAAGACATCCAGAACATCTTCATGCCCAGGGCTCAGAGTCCCGGACTGAGCCCTCAGACACAGAGGCAGCAGATTGGTTGGTGAGGCCTTCCACTTTGCACTCACTGGACCTGAACAGCACCAGAGCAACTGGCAGGCAGATCATGCATTGGGAGTAGACCTGTCTGTCTGTCTCAGTCTGTCTGTCTGCCTCTGTACTGTCTATGTGGCTAAAACTTCTGCTCAACTTGGTTAAACATTGGTTAGATAAACATACTTGCTTCATAGCTGGCCTTTTGTAAAAAGTGGCAGGACATTCAAAGAGTGTTTTTCAGGTGTTTGAAGCAGACCATAAAGTGGTTCCCAGTATTAATATGAATTACACCACAGGGGGCAGCTCTGCATGTGTCCAATGCCAACATTCAAAGATCGGGCGCAAATTAGTGTGCCTCATATGCACAAATGGACTGATGCAAAGGTTGGAGTGGAACATGGTAATTAACAACCTCAACAATCTTTCCTCATTGTTAAGTATTTGAGTTGTGTGGCATGGAATTCACTTGCCATAACCACAAGCTTCTCTTGTCCTCATACCATAGTAGCCATGTTAAAATGTTGCAGAATGTAAAAACCGGTTAAAAAAAAGGAAATAGATATAGAACTGTATGTGACAATACCGTTTTCTCCTTAAATCAAGCATGAACATGAACCCTTTCTGAGGCACACAAGACAAAAAACATACTAGCCAGGCATTCACTGGTCTTTACAATTCATGTTAAAACAGAAAAAACATGGCACCTGTTCTGTAATCAGTTAGATCTGTTGCAAAAAAATCTTAAAATTGTACTTTAGTTTACTAAAACATTTTGCAGTGTGGTAGAGTTAAGAGGCAACAACTCTTATCATCTGGTCAGACCATCAACCAGTAGTGTATATTTTCCAGATCTAAGTCTTGTAGTGAAAACAGTCTCCACCCAACCTAGTCTGACTTTGAGACGTTAGGGTTTCATCCTCCTAACGGAGTCTACATTCAGTTTTACCACCAAAAAAGAATCACTCAATAGAAATTCTAAAATTGTACCTATCTGTGTGCAGCAGTTCAACCCAACACATTCCATAGCATAGCCTTCATCTAGTACATATCTCTATGCAAGTGTGTAAAAGTCCCTCTCTGAGTCTTTGCAGTGAGTAGCCGGTGATGGCGGGTTCCTCTCCCCGGCGGTCAGCGAAGAAGAACAATTCCAAGAGGAGCACAATTCTGCAGCATTTACTTGCAGAACCACATCAACAAATGTTGCAGAATAGTTCAGCTCTTGAAATCAAAGGCAGTGTGGTGAAGAGGCGATGCAAAGGATGAGAGATCATTGCAGCGATGGTGGCGTTATAAGCGAGATGCAGCCTGAAACTCATTGCATATGGGGAGAAAAAAAAAGAGAAGACGTGCTCGATTTCAGTTTCATTGCACACAAATAATCCCCTTCTCAGTGTCCTTTCTGTGAAAACTATAAAACAATAAAAATAAAAGCCTTATTGCTTTTTCTCTGTGCTGACACAGTATGCATTTTGTCCGTATCTATGATATTAGTGGTGGAGCAGTTTCTAGCCTCCTTTTCCTCCTCAGTATAGAATAATATTCTACTCCAGCAGGAGTAAATTACAACCCTATTCACTTTGCTCATGCAACACGATATTCATGTTCACTTCCAAACAAAACAAAAACGGCTGCCGGCAACAATGTGATATATTAAGATGATACAGTACCATGATAGAAGTGAGATATACTGTCTATGGTTGAGCTGCTTTGTGTCCTCATACTCTGCCTCTAGTTGGAATGCAGTATACATTACTTACTGACACTACAAACGATGAAAAGTCACACCTCTTCTTTGGTTTCTCTGTAGAAAAAAAACGCAATATGTGGTAGTCTGAAACCCATGTTTAATAGTTTTGCATGTAATCAGCAGCAACGCTCTCAAGCACTCAAAATGAAAAGCTCTCATCTCTTCTCCCTTTCAGTCTGTCTCTCGTACTCATCAGACTTCCTCACTCTCTTCATTAGCTGGAGCACTGAGTGCTATCTCTGATTTGTACTTGAGGATTAGTGGGCCTCTACAACACACCTCTGCTCAAACGTTGAGAAGTTAAGGATACAGGAGGAGCATGTTTCTTGGTGTATAAGCCAGAGCATGTTTTCAACTGTTTTATAGCTAAGACATGTGAGTCTTCCTTTCTTTAATTACTGTAATGGTTGATAATCATAGTCATCACCATTATCATCATTAGCCACTATCATCATCAACAGTTTGTCAGCTGTTGGACTCCAGTCGCTTGAGCAAAGGCATTGTCTTACTCTTATGATTTCAATCTGTTTCATTTGTATATGTGCACATATATTTTGTCTACTCCTTGGTGTAATACATTCTTCAGTAGTGTTTTTTATTCATTTATTTATTGTGTAACATATTTTTCTCTCTTTATAGTTTCTATTAATGTCTTCTTTAAGCTCATTATGTGTTTATCAGTGGTTATGGATGACCCTCATTTTGATATGACCTTGAACTAATAAGGACTTATTTTGACTTTATATCCCCTTTATATCACTTTTCACACCATTTGCACATATTTGGACAACCTCTCCACTGTTTACAACCTGGCGTTTCACCCATTTTATGAAGCAGTGTGTTATTTGGAATCGAAGGCTAACTTGGACAGCGTGATTTAGTGATGAATAAAGAAAAAAGAGCTTCTCTCCACGTACCAAGCATCATTTACCACTTCTGGTTGATTTGTTTCTTTATGTAGCCTCCACAGTTATTTACACTGAATCTATTGCATAGATTTTTTTTCAGTTAATGACTGTTATTTTGTAGCACCAAGGTTTATTGTGTTGATTCGGGCTTTTATATAATACAATGACTGAAGATTCATTATTGAAAATCTGGTAATTAAAGTAATAGGACTGTTTAATGCAGGCCATTTTTGTCAGTAAAAAAAAAAACTATTCTTTTAACAAGGATAATCACAGCTAATTATCTCTTCTATTGACAACACACAGACTGAAAGATGTTAGAAACTTTATCAAGGTTTTGAATCACTCTAGAAGGACTTCAAAGTTTGACATCATTGCGTGAGGTAAATTCTGTTTCAGCCATAACAAGGACGCTGTTTTTCTTTAACACTTCCACTGTCATGGTGACAGATGCTGTTTCTTCGTCTCCAGATTCTCTTTGTATTCCAGGTTCTGTTTTCATTCAGCTCTGTCTCTTAAGAATCATGTCCCTCTCCTACTAAGCATTCTCAGTTACCTTTTGAAAGAAACACATCTTCTCCCAATCTGTAACGGTACAATGCTGTAGGAAACGCTTCCACTTTCAAACAGCCACAAAGTGAGAGGAAGGAGAGGTAGTGGAGGTGTTGGTGTGACACAGAACTTTCACCGAGAGGACTGATGTTTATGTACTGTGAGGGACTGTTGCTTTTGGAAATGCATTAAATTTGTACTCGCTATTTTGTTTGGTGCTGAAAAAGCGCAATGGTAAAGCAATAAAATAAAAGGCAAAGATATGTTGTTTAGAAATACATTTGTGGTGTCCAACAAAAAATAACAAAGAAATGTAAGCCAGGAGAAAATGTGCTCCTTTCAAGACTGAGAATGCAGTTCAGTTGTATAGGAACATAATCTTTGGGAGACAGGGTTGTTCCATTGAAGTACAATCCATTCCCTGACACTAATGATCTTTCCATCATTCCCACATTGTGAGCTTCTCACTCTTACAAATCACCTAGTTCAACTCACTGGATGTAAACTTTGGGTATAAGTCTGCCATTTCCGCCAGATATTTCATGTAGCTTTCTCCTTTACTTGCTAACTGCATTTCACTGTTTAAAAATCCAATTTTCTATAGGAAACAACAACAACAACAACCTACACGCTGAAAACGGCATGTTTGAAATGTGGCAGCCCTGCTTTATTCTTTCAGAATAACAGTGCTCACCTCTCTGTGGGCAAATTATCCATCAATCCAGCGTCATCTTCTACTCTGTAGTGTGCTGGGGCAGCAGGCAGCTCACACTAAAAGACTCAACAAGCTCATCAGGAGAGCTGGCTCTGTCCTGGGGGTTGAGCTGGAGTCTGTGGTGGAGGTGTCAGCTCAGCATCATGGAGAACACCTCTCACCCCCTGCATGCCACACTGACGTCCTGTCAGAGCACCTTCAGTCGTAGACTGAGACCACTGAGGTGCACCACAGAACGCCACAGGAGGTCTTTCCTACCTGTGGCAATCAGACTGTATAATTCCACCCCCTTCTGTGGCAGGGATACATAATTAAAAGACTTATCCAACCTAATGTGCAATAATATTGGAATTCAATATCGTGTGCAATCTTTATCAGGTGCAATAGTTTCACTACCAACATCATTGTTAAGTGCAATATTTCTGTTCCCATACATCTGTTTACTTCAATTCTTAGCTTATATATATTTGTACTTACTTTATTTTTAGGCACTATTCAACAGACCTTAGATATTTTACACTCTTATACACAGACTCAGACACTTCCTCCAATCATAGTTTGGCAGGAACACCATCACTGCATCCTGGGCTTAACACCACCCAAAAAGATTGGAATTAATTGTAATAAAGGTTTTTTTTCACCATAACAGACCATTCTTCACCACTGACACAATGATGTAAAGAAAGGTCTGGCTACGTGAGACTGTAAACCACCTGACCATTTACCTCATTGTCCTCTTATTCCTGTCCAGAGGAAGTGAAATACACAATATTTGCATATTGTCCATACTGTGTGTGTACTGTCTCCAAATCTCCAGTCTCTGTTACTGTGATTTTTAGGACTAACATCCCAACAAACAGCAGACAGTCTACTGATGAAAAAAAGAGATACCCAGACACCCAGTTCAACTCTGTTCATTTTACATAAATTTTAGGTTCAAGTGCAAGAGAACTACATCCAGGATTAACAAATCAGACATCAAACCACTTCCACAGAACCAAATTAGCTGGATGGGAGTAAAGAGCACTATTTTAGCCTGATATCAGCATGTTAGCAAGAATTAGCTAAGCTGCATTTGAAGAACAGGCCAATGGGGTTAGGGTTATCAAAGTAATTCTATTAAAAACTAACGTTTGTCCATTATCAGCATCCAGCTGAGTAAAATGTTTTGCTAAACTGGATTTTTATGTTTTTAAGGGGGATGAAGGTTAGAGGGAAACTCACTGAGAAAAGGGGGCAAAAAAAGCTAATTAACAACCAGACAATGAGCTGAAGACGAAAACATAAAAAAGGCAAGGCAGTCAGAGGCAGCTTTCACCAAAGACAGAGCTGGATGGGCTCATTCAGGGGCGGCCATTTCTTATATATCAGTGACATTATCAGAGACACTGATCTTTTTATGAACTTTACAGAGGCCAGCCTCACTGATCCCTTTATAGCGATGTTTATAGCTGCACAGAAAGAGTGTTGTGGCAAATGAACTAACGGAGTAATAAAGCTCTCAGAAGACATCCGTTAACTCTGAGCAAGAGCAGAGTTTCTCTCTAAATCTTACTTTAGAGACAAAATGTTGGCTGGAAGAGGCTTCGGGGTGGACAGTAAAGCTTTGTTTTTATAGCCTGAGCTGGACTGCTGAGACAATGGCCTGACTGGCTCCAAGACAGCACTGACTTGTTTTAGGATATCTCTAATGCATAATCATAGCAGTAAATCTCGGGTACGGCTCTACTGGTCTTTACCGATGAAATGTGACACTCGCGAACGGGGCAACAAGTGGGGCAACAAGTAACCCTGTCTCCACAAAATGATGTTTCTATACAACTAAACTGCTTTCTCAGTTACTTTTAGAAAAAACTTATTTTTGCACCTGTGACATAGTAGCAAAGTCTTCCAGTTTGAAGAATGCAAAAAATTCCAAGCAAGGAGGATGAAAGGGGATGATGGAGGGCACAACCCAGCTACTGGACCTTTTTTACTTTTGGTTTTCACTCAGATTACATGGTTAAGTTTAGGAAAACATCCTGGTTTGGGTTAAAATATGACACCTTTTCAACATGTTTGAAGCTTCTTCTCCATTTTCTGGGCTACCATGGGGATGACTCCTCCATATCTAACATACTGTATGATTGGTTGGTAGGAAAAAGTAACAGTAAAAAAACAAAATAAATATATGATTATTAAAAATGTATTTGATCTGCAACGCAAAGAAAAAAATAATCAGAAAGCAGTTTTCCCTGAAAACATGATTGAGAGTGCAGTTTAGTTAGGGGAGACAGTTGCTGTGCTTCACCGTAATGTAGAGACAGACATCTTAAAGAAGTACATGGATAATTTAGAAAACGCAGGTGCTGAAAGTCAGATGAGATTGTCAATACAACACTCACAAATATGAATTATGACAAAGTATATCATGCCACAACACCCTGTATATAAGATTAAAAAGCAGCGATTCAGACTGTGTACAACACAACCGTGCTGCAGCAGCCCTTTCCCATTATAATCTTCTTATTTTCAGCTGAGCTGCTCCTCCAGAGACACCTGTGGTATTCTTAATTTCCTAACGCGAATGTCAGTTTACTGAAAGCAGACAGTGCTGGAATGCAGTAGGTTTTGTAATATCACTATGAGAGCTTTCCAGGATTGTGTTTGTACCTTTGTTTATTTTTTGGCAGATTTATGCTTTTGAATTTAAAGCTGAATTTACAAAAAAAAAAAAAAAGCCGCTCCGTTCTAGTCCCAACCTCCATTCGCTGCTTCTGAAATAGCTCGCCTTACGCTGGTATTCACCCCGCTGTCTTCAGTGTTACTAAGTTTAATTACAAACCTCTCAGGGCTATATGCCTCTTGAAGAAGAGAGAATGCGTGTCGGCGTGCGTATGTATAGAAGCCTAATGAATTTATTATAAGGTGTTATGAAGATTAGCATGACTTAGCCCCACACCCCCACCCCCTCCACCCAGCTCCCTGCCTTCCTTCCGCATGATTGATGCTGATTGTGGTTTTAACACGCTGTTAAATTGACAGCAAATCGTCTTTAGCAGAGGTCGCATTAGCATAAAGGCCTTCTTGTGGAAAATAAACAACGGCAATGTCTTCTCAAAAACAGCACAAACAAAAGAGGGAGATAATGACATGGCAGCCCTTTAGTAACATGAACAACAACATAATGGAGCAGGAGTGAAATTAAAATGGATCAGTCAATTTAAATGCCTTTGTTGATACTCTCTCTCTCTCTTCCCCTATTCTCGTTCGTTTTCCTTTCTAAATCTTACTTTTATAGCCACAGGATCCAATCAAATCAAGTGTATGCAAGAGAAAAATATTTACACGAGCATATGCGCCACACAGGGCAGATTTGCAAGTGTTTTTTTCCCCCTTTAACATAAAACCATTGAGGAGTAAAAGAGTTGTTGACAAAATTAAAAGAGTTGGTTGAACACATTATGAGGAAAATTTCAAAAGCCATCGAAAAGCACTCTCGGTTGTTCAGAAATGTAAAACTAAAAAGTGAAATAAGCAATGATGATGACGGTGTGATACTGTGACTGATAGCAGGTGCTGCTTTAGAAAGTGTTATGTGTCTGAAACAGCTGTAGGGATGTCGACACGTGCAGAGTAGTTAGCGAGAAGTGAGAAAAATCATGCTGTCACACTGCGGGAGCGTAGGTGTTATATGTACAAGATTTAGAAGCAACTTTTTAAAATTCATATGAGCAAGTGTCACTCTGAACGCCAAAACAGAAGGGGTGAAAAAAGACGGGACGCGGTTTTGCTCGATTGGAACGTTGAGTCTACCAGCCATCTCTGGAGGAGGCTTCTTCTTTGGCATCCTGACATGTGAGAAGACTTGGATTTGGTAGATGATAAGTAGGAGCAGCAGCTATTCATGGAGAGAGTTCTGACTTATTCTAAAGTGACAGAGAAGGTTTCGTGTAAACTATCAGTTAAGGTGCTAGAAAAAATGATGGCAACATGCCCAAAAGATTATGAGAACCGCTTGGCAAAGTGAACAATATGTTGTGAGGACAGAAGGTGAAAAAGTTCACTCCTTCCTGTTGAGAACTCAAATGCACTCAGTTAATTTCACAGCAAGCTGTTTAAAAAAGTCTGTCAAATCTCTTGTGGTGTTATTTGAAACTGACATCTACACAGGAGTCAATGAACGAGCCAAAAGCAGGTTAAGTTAGCAAATCCTCATGCTGGGATGCAGCGTGTTTGAAGGAGTGCAGGAGGACAAGCACTGCAGCGCTGACCTGCTCATGAGTCAGATCATATTCGACAGAATGAAGACAGGAGTACTGTGTTCAACCATATTTTGGTGTACTGAAGGGATAGTTGATCTACTGAGACTACAGATGAACAGCGATGATGTGGATTATATTGCTGGAGTGGTTTCTTCCACAGTGATCATGACAGGAGGTCATTTTAACCTACATGGTTTGGTGATGGAGGTTGATCACAGCCACCATGCACTCTGAAGAACAAAATGGCATTTTCTACATAGAACTGCAAAAGCATTTGAACTGATATGTTCTAAAAATATAAATACTGTATATTTAAAAATATAACTTTTTTTATTTTTTAATAATCTAAAAATAGAAAATACAAAACACGACACTGCTGTCAGGATTTACTCTGGAAAAGAGCTACTTAAGTTTGTGTTACTGTACAGAAAAAAAGCTTATTGAACTCCATGAAATATTCCAATCACCATTGTGTTATACAGCAGTGGTCAGTAACAAATTGTGTCAAAATTTCCTCTTTTTACTTGGTTCCAGCCAAAGCGTAGCATTTATAAATTTAAAACTAGAGCACGCCTTGCAATGGAATCATACCACCTGTGATGCTCTACATTTCCACCCATGAGTGCTCAGTAGTCGTGTGTTCTCACAAGTCTTACTACACTCATCTTCAAACTGAACTTTACTTGATCTCAACTATACGTCTGTTAAGTTTCGTGACTCACATGGTTATGACACTAGACGTTAGTAACTTTTTAAAAACTGATTCTGCGAAATGCATTTCTGTGGGGATGTGGGGCGTTCCAACACGAGGACCTGATAGTCACTGACAAGTTATTATGTGAGCACACAGTAGTCATGGTTCAGACCACACCTATCTTCGAATTCAACATTTATTTCGATCTCAGCTACACACCTGAACATTTTCTGTTTCGGGCACAGTTGTGACAATACTGTGCTAACAATATCAGTCGACAGACAGACACACATATAAACACTTGCCAAAATACTTAAAACCAGCTCTGTGGTAGTTCCTGCTACAGTCGGTGTCTCCAAAACCACATTTTGCCATGATGCTACACACACATACACACAGACAGACTCACAAGAAGAAAACAAAAACCAGCTACACTGCCTCAGCTGGTGAGGGCTGCACACTTGCTTCACCTTACGGTTGGCAGCTTACTGTACCCTGTAAGCCTTTCTGATCCAGGAGTAGTTTAACTTCAGAGAACTTGCTTGGCAAAGGACAGAGAACCCTCCAAGTGCTGTCATCTGGGATCATGGAGTGTGCCTTCATGGGAGTAGCAGGAAGCATTTGCCAGTAATTATGGAAGACGGAGCACAATTGGAGCACAACCTGCTCTTGTTAATGATCTGAGGAAACAGTCTCCCTGCACACTGTCTGAGCACACAAACACACACTCTTCAACTTATGAAAGTTGCTTTTACTTTTTCCTCGGGTAAAAAAGTTCAGTTTCTTTTACATATCGCATCTGGTTTTATCAAGTGACATTTGGCAAGTGGAACAGGTTCCTGTTTTTAAATGCTACAGCACAATAAGCCACAACATCATGACCACTGACAGGTGAAGTGAATAACATTGATTATATTGGTACTATGTGCTGTTCTGCTGGAAAACCTTGGATTTTAACATCCATGTTGACGAGACTTAGACACCCAAATAAACATTGTCCCACAACAAGCACACTCCCTCATGTAAATGGAAATCCCATGACAATGGCCCAACATGTTGATTTGACCTCCAAACTTCCTAGATCTCATTGTGATCAAACATCAACAGGATGCAGTGGAACAAGTTTGATTGACAGAGATCCTACTGTACAAGCCAGAGTACCCAAAGGATCCAGTGCCAACGTCCTGGTGCCAGATCCCATGAGAAGTCCTCTTGTCCATGCTCAGTGGTTCAGAGCATTTTGGACCACATAAGGGGGACCAACACAATATTAGACAGGTGGTCATAATGTGGTCAGACAAAAGCATATACAAAGAAAAGCCAGAGAATTTCCCAGCATTGCGCAGTATTCACTTGACTGTACTCAACATACAGAACATATAAGCTCTCCACAAAAGCTATCAAAGATGAAATACACGTAGGTGGTGTTTATGACTCTAGCAATATGCACTCGAGTGTGTTGCTGAAGTGTTGATGGAGAGACAGTTTTCTTACTGACCTGTAGAGAGAAGAATGAGTTTTGCTGCTTTGCCCAAAATAAGCTGTTATGGGTTTAGTGAGAAAAGTGTGTGTGAGTGTGCTTGACAGGTGAGTGACCGTGTTGACACCTGGATGTGCGTGGAATATGTATGAGTGGATGTTGCCTGGATTGTGTTCAAAGTTCACATTAAGTGCTGTGTTTTTCTACTGCGTACATACAAGTGGTACATGGGGTTAGCTGTATGGTGCAAAGTGCGTCCACTTCCCACATTTAAAAAAGGAAACTTGCCCTGCCTTGTGCTTCATGTCCCTACTGGCTTTTTCAATTTTTAACCACAACCTCTTTCCCTAACCTCCAATGTAGCAACATATCTCTATTTTTTAAAGTCTCTTTATGTCCCCACAGCAGTCAATACAAGTAATAACGATTTTTTAAAAAGTTATCTGTGGTAGTTACAGGCCTGTGAAAAGCCCATCCAATCGTTACATTTGGTCAGCATAACATGACTACTTGCTGTGCGCCCATTGTACAGACTTTGGCGGACACATTGCTTCAACTGAATGCTTTCAAAACCAGTTCACTCTTGCTGGTTTCTACGAACCTGCATATTTGAGATTTTGGGCTTTTTTTTGCTGCAAATATAAGAAATAGATTCCCTAGAAATGTTCAGTGTCGACATTTTGCCCTGGCAGATGTGTTTATGCACAACATTTTGTCATTATATTGTTAAAAACCTAATCCTGGCAACATGGCATTTGTTTAAAAACATATTTGTAGAATATGTATATATGTATATATAATACATATATTGTAGTATGTATGCTTTTTATGTATGCGTGTTTGCATCAATCATATTTGTGCAGGAACATGCATGTATAATCAATGGTGTGTCAGTACGCATGAGATTGTGTTATGTGTTTGTTTTCTGTGTTTTTTGTCTGGAAAATGTTTAATAAACCAAAAGAAAAAAAGCAATAACAGCTTCTCTCCGCTGCTTTATGAGCCAAATGCTGTGAATCGAACTTGTTTTCGGGCTCAGCTGCTTTCTATATAATGCAACACACTTTGGCTGTTGTCACTGGCACTCCCTTGTTTCTCCAGCGGCCTATGAGCTCAGCTTTAACCTGAACAACACGATGCAGGGCGAGGCATCCGAGACTATAAGTGCTGATGGTTGTGCTACACACTTTGGCAAAGATAAACAAGACTCCTCTCCACTTAGTGAGCTCCTGCTGAGCTTCAGGGGATGATGCAAAGCGATTAGTCTCCTTTTTGGTGAGCGGGGTTGGACTGAATTAGGTTGTTGAATTTTAACATCAGCAACTACTGTAGCACTGACCAAATATTTAAAGGCACAGGGAGCTTAAAGTGATGAATCTGGCCTAATAGGTGTTAATTACGTATGTTATCATGTCATCAGCTCTTTGACATTTCTGTAAATTGCTTCTATATTTATCTAAATGGTGTAATCTTTTTTTCCTCTGGTTTAAAGAAGATCTTCATAGAGGTTTGCCTCCATTTCTTCACAGAAACAGACAGGTCCACCTGGTATGTGTCCTTTGATGTGTGACTGACAGTCATTAGTCCAATTAATGTTGACATCAGTGACCTCAACTTCTGTATAGTGTTGATCAGTGGAGGACGTTTAAAGGTGAAACATGTATATTTAGCAGTTTTTTCACAATAAATCTTCCAGAGAATATGAGAAAAAAGGCTATTTGTGTACAACACAATATTTATGCTGATGTCTATTTATATTCACGCTGATAATCCATCAATGTTCGGCGCTGCTGCTCTGTGTGTCGGGGGCTTGCCTAGATCTAATATATAGTTTACGGCTGTGAGACTCATACGTCACATTCCCACTGTGTGCATTGCTGGCGTGTCACCATGATGACCTACAACACAGTTCTTTGTTGTACGTCATTGATTTTATGTTCATCTTTTTGTAAAACCCAAATGACTTCTGGAAAAATCATTTAACTCACAACTGAATCTGAATTCAAGTTTTCTGATTCAGTAAAACCCCTTTCTAAAGCTCTACATGCTTTGCACAGCGATCACTCGTATTCTTACGTACAGCTGGGAGGGATGCAATTCTAAATCAACTTTTCTGTAACTTTAATAAAACCAAGGCTCCGGTTATGCCAGTGTTGTCATTTATCTCTGTTTGATAAATATCCCGTGCTCTCCCTAAATTCACCACAGGCAGAAGAGCAGCTGGTCTGTCTCTCAAACTCTTCAGATAGCAGCAGAAGCATGCCTATAACTACTTTGATCTGGCGCAGTGTGATGCCGTGTAGTGCTGGCACACAACACCTCGAAACAGCTAAAACATCTTTCACACCAAAAGCTTGTTTGTGCCTAGTGAGATCATTGCCAAACATAAATTACAAAATCAAAGTGAAACTGTTATGTATCTCAGTATGGTCAGCCTTATGGTACATTACTTAGTCTCTATCTCCCTGAGTTTTGTGAATCATTTTGCTGGATACCCAAACAGAGTAAACATAAGGGCTGCTGTACTGGCAGGAGATTACGTAAATGCAGATCTCCTGTGCTTTCCATATATTGCAAATTATAGATCAAATGCAGTGCCTATAGCTGTCAATAATAGCAATAATAATGACAGTAATGATTATGATAATAAAGAAACACACTGAATAGAGTGTGAGGTGGCCCACATTCACTGGATCATGCCTGATGTTAATAAAAAGCTCTCATTATTGGGAGCACAATCCCAACTGCACACACGCCTATACACACACTCCCACACACAGATGAACCGGCAGTATATCCTTTTCAAATTCCTCAAACTCCTGATTCCTGATCTATAGAGTGTAATAGTGTTTAATAAGGCTGACATTACGCTGGGATAATCCCACTCTCTCATGCACCGACACACAACCAATTCCATTTCCACCGCCTCAGCTGTTTTCTCTGCGCTCCAAAAGCTCATTTCAAGAAAAGGAGGCTGGGGCACACAACGAGGCCTCAAATATCAATTACCACTGATGGGAGAGAGAGGAAAAAAAGCTGATGGATGCTACATTTCCTCAAATCCTGTGCTATTCTTTTCATTTGGGTTTAATATGTTTTTTTCTTATTTTTTTATTATAGAGCGATAACAGCATATGATGAGGGGAAATTAATTCTGATTGCTTTAATATGGCACATAGCAGTAGCAAAAAAATGCAGCACCTTCAAAAAACTGTGTGGATATGAATGCATCTGTGTACATCCGTGTGTGTGCACAGGAACAGACAATATTTGGACTATATTTGCAGGCAGGATTTAGGGAAAGTACCGCTTCGGTTTGGGGCTTTTGTAAGTAAATTTCATTACTGACATAAAGTTTCACTTAACCTGGGTGAGATGCTGCTTTCCTGCATTCCTGAGCTTGAAATGAAAATGAAAAATAAAACGATAATAAAATATGCTACAAGATAGCTTCCTTTACATTCATCTCTTCACTGCAGGTAGACCATGAGCACACTAAATACAAGGATTCCAGCTACAAAGATGTAATACTTATTTTTGGGAGGCAAGAATGCCTTAGCAGCTATATTCATAAATACTAAAGGCAGCTTCAACAGAGTTCACCAGCACTTAAAACCAGGATAAGAAGGCGGCTAGACTCATGACCTGCAGGTCTGGCTGGCTTATGGTCGTTCAGCATCCCTAACATTGTGGAAAAAGGGTCATTTAGGGATTTACAGACATGCAATAAAGTATGTGAAACCAGTGTGTCTAAAGAAAAGGACAAATGTGATCTCTTATAGTGAATACTGCGGCTTTGGCATCTCTTGAGAAGACCAATAGAGCAGCAGTCTTATTTCTATAGTGTAAAATTGTCTGTGTTCAAAAGGCACAATGAAATCATCCAAACAAAAAATCTTTTTACGATGGATACATAATTACAAATAAGAATAAGAATTTGTCAGTGGAGCAAAGAGACTGCTTGGGCTTCTTGCTCCACTAAAATAAGATAATGTTGGTGTGAATGGCTAAGCCTATGTAGAAATTCGTGTTAATTGATTCACACAAACCAGCGCTGTTGTTGTCAACAATGACAATCCTCAGAATTATTATGGTGACTGACTGATTTTGATTCCAGGACTATTAGAACAGAACAAGAGCAGTATGATGTAAACTGAAAACTAACCAACACAACAGACATTACTTTTATTGCTCTCACATGTAAACACGGCCACTATCTCTGCCCTATGGCTCATTTTCCATGTAAACCACTGCATGGGAAGATACAAGGTGTGTATGAATTAATCACATCTTGCTGTATTAGTTCCAATATTCTCGGCATTTCACTGAAGCTGGCTCAGACTCGGCAAACAGCACGGGCTTTTACAAATCGCACTGCTGTCCCCAGTTTGCGTAATTAGTTTAGTGTTATTGCATTCGCATGGAACAGAGGGTGTAAAATGCGTTATTGCTTTTTAACTGAACACAGTGGGTAAACTAATGTGCTCAACATGATCAATAAATCATATCTGAACACATCAACTCCCTGCCAACTGGAAAATGAAGCAGTGGCTGGGCCTCTTCTTGCATATGAAATAAAGACATGAATGATGTGTGTGTGTGTGTGTGTGTGTGCATGTAAAATATTTTTCAAAAAGAAATATCTAAAAATGTTGTTAATTTTGTACTTGATGTGTCATATGTATACATCTTGTCGAACAAAGTCAGTACAATGTTAGTAGATGTTTGTACATGAGCATGTATGCATGTAAGTGCAGTTAACAGGCCTTAAAAGAAAAACAGAACCTTTTGTCTCTTTATTGCCTGAAATGATAAAAATTATACTTGTTAAGAGCAGCGCCGCACCTGATCTTCATAGCCTGAGGATATATGCCTTAAAAGCCTTCTCATTGCTTGTCCCGTGCTGCTCTCCTCCCACACTGTGGGTGGCAAAGGCAGTTGGTCCACTTTGTAAAAGCCTCCTGCAGTTCGCTAATCATGTTGACCGCTGGCTACCAAATTAAAGCTGTCACTGCCGCTGCTGGACGCTGTTGGTCCGAGCAATGTGACTTCCAATGGATAAATGGATCCGCCGCAAGGGGCCTTTCCTATCATAGTCTGTCATACAGAAATTGCTGTCATGTGAAGACGTTCTGAATTCAGTTTTAGGTAGATTTTCTTGTTTTTCTCTTCAGATCAAGGATAAATGTCAAATTTGACTACAAATGGTGTGTTACGCCAGCGCTCATGGGGCTTCAGCGTCTTGTTAACTGGTTCAGAGAATGTGCAATCATAATAAGTGGAAATTGTTTTTTTCCATACAGAGATACACAAAATTATGTTAAAATAAACTTTAAGCCACAAACTACACAAGGAAAATCAAAAATGTGGAAACAACACTAATGTAAAACCATTGCTATACAGCACAGTAGTGAAACAGGTTTCAGTGACTGATTGCAGGGCCCATACACGTAGAATACTCTAATGTCCATCTTTGGTTAAAGGCATTCCTGCTGAGCGCATAATTGCTGCAGGGGACAATGGGCCATAGCCCACAATATATAAAAATGGAGATTTGACCATTTGGAAATTCATTCATGTCAACTAGCAACACTGAACACAACAGCTGTGTGTGAGAATGCCAAACCTTTGGGCCATATTGCATCCACTGCACGCCATGTTTTTTGCTACACCAGTAAAACACTGTCTGTTGAAATTACTGCACTAATCACTGATGCACATGTTAAACATAAAGCACTATGTTTTTTTGTTTCACAAGACCAAGTGAGAAGTCATCCTTGGCAACTGCTTGGAAAAAGAGTAGATGATTGGATGACGCATTCGTGGTGTAGATGTACGGACATAATAGAGAACACGAGTCAGAGTTCAGGTTGCTGCGCCAAATACCCTCCCTCAGACTCCTCCGGTTACACTAGAAGTTAGCACCGACAGTCTGACCCTGAGATTATTTGATTGTGCTCAATCCTGTGAATGTGTAAGAAAATAACAAGCAAGTTCTTGGTGCACTCTTGACCTGAAATGCCTTCTCTGCACTGACGAATACCGCCGCGTGATCTCTGGGTTGTAGTTGTAGACCAAACTCCATGGTAACATCTCAAATGTACTTCTACATGTCACAAAAAACATATGTAAGACATGTATAAGTCCCAAGGTAGATTACACAATATCTTGTGGAATCTTGATTTATGTAACTGTAACAGTATACATGTGTAGTGCACACACTGCTTTACAGTAGACAAATCATTTTGTGAACTGACTTGAAAACATATTGAGAAGCAGAAGAAATAAGATGCAGAACTACATAGGGTATAAAATAAAAAACAGGGTTTTGCAAGAAAGGTCATCATGGCTATATGACATTGTACATGCATTTGCTTGTTAGGCCATCATAAGGACACAGCTTTTGTAAGCATTTAGTTTAAAGCATCGACCAAATTGCCCTGTCAATACAGTTGTTGAACTGAGAGAGTCTGACTGAAGAGCTGTGCATAAATGAAGTGATTCAAGAGTCAAATATGAGATTCTGCCATTTTCAAATGGTTTATTACTATGATATTTAAGCTTTGCACTGCAGGGCACTGCTTTCTATTCCCTTTCAGTTCAGTGTATTTGCCATAATGCAGCTGCCATGCAGCTTAAAGCCTATGCATAATAAAGTTTAATACAGTCACAAGGCTCTAGGGCTGGGTACTCCCCAAAGCAGACATACAGTATATCAAAATAAGCATATTGAAATCATTTAAAAGTTGTTGAATGTGCAGCTCTCCAACAAGTTCACTAAGTGAAAAAGCTCCCTTGAGCCAGCCCCTGTCTCTGCAAAATGAAAAAAAAGAAAGAGAAGGAAAAAACTGAATGCTCTGTGATAAAGAACTGAGAGGCTCTTCTTTAAATCACTGCATAGTTATCAGGATAGCTCCTCTTCTAAACAAAATGCAAATATATGACAACATGGTTCAATAAAGGGATTTAATTAAGTACATATCTGTTCATTTCCCTTGCAATTAAACCCCAGTGGAGTCCTCCAGCAGTTCAAACATATTAGAAAAATGCCTTGTGTCAGAGGATGATGCCGCAGCCCATTAGCCTATCCACAGGCACATAGAGGGCGTGGAGAAGAATGAATATTGGGTAAGACTTTATTTTGTTTTCGAAGAGCATTATGGCTGCAACTCTGTGTGTGTATGTTTTCAGAATTACTCTCTTAGTTTCAGTGTACAAACAAAACAGAATTTGGGGAAACCTACAAGTAAACATGCAACATGCAGCACAAACAGTGATGGAGTGTACATACTGTACCTATACCCTATATGCACCACCCACACACAGACACCTGGTACTACAGCAGAGTTGCAAAATAAAAACTCCCAGGCTATCTTCTCTCCTGTCTTCCTGTTAAAACATTGCTTAATGACAGAGCGGGGGAGAGGAAGATTTTAATTAGTCGGCAGAGGAAGCTTCATTAAATTTCTCCGTTGGCCTCTTACGTCCTGCCAGGCGATGTCCTGATGCAAAAAAACTCTCACTGCCATTAGGTAAGAATATGTGGTGACTAGGGGAAATCAGAGGAATCTTCCACTCAGCTTGACTCTGCTGATGGCTTGGTAATTTTCTTGGTATGTAGGTATAAAACTATTTGTACTGTCAATGCTGCCAGTTGAGTTATGCTATTTAGTGGTAATATACAGATATGCTTTTATCAATAATTAGCTGTTGCAGAGTTAATCTGTGCTTGAAGGGATCTTTCAAAGATTAATGAAAAATATACTATAATCCAAAAACACAAGTAAATTCAAGTCCAGTTAATCTCATTTGCAATGCCAATTTTAGGCTCATAGGATGCAGTTTACATTACAAGGGCTTGCATAATTTCAATTTAGGCCACCTTTCAGATAGCTTTACATGTTTCATGGTGGTTTTAAAGGAGTACAAATTTAGCTTTTAATTTGTTTCTTCTTATATATCTGTGCACTTCACTTTATTGATGAAGAGGATGAAATAGCCAGTGGGCAGACAGAGTTTTAGTGTGTTGTTTAGACAGTGAATTGATCTGCTGCTTCCGCTATTTTGCATTAGAGAGCTGTATGAGAGACTTTAAATCATTTCGGTGTTTTTTTTTTTTTTTTTTAACATTTTTGCATTTCTAACTGTGAAACCTGGGGAGAGAATGATCAATTTTCAACATTGCAGCTACATTCCCGAGATGTGTGTTTAAGAAATTACCATTCCCATTAAGAGGGATTGTCATTGTTCATATTTCAACCAAAAAGTTTGCCAAAGACTGCCACAACGCTCGACAAAACTCTGGAAAATAGTTGTGCGGCAACTTAATATTCCAGCAGTATCGACAAAGCACATTTGAGCTCGACTGATTGCCAACAACGTGAATTTGCATTAGGAACGGATCATGCAAGAAGGTCTTCATTTCAGTACCAGCACATGCACACATTTGCACATCACACATACAAAAATGTCTGTGATGTAAATCAGCAAAAAGTGTGGGGGCCCCCTTCCCATGAAGATGTCTCGCAAAGGTAATTTATTTATTTATTTTTCAGTGATGCAAATTGAAAAGCAAGTGCAAGAGAAATGCCAATTAGAGAGCAGGTCCTAAATGGTGTGAAAGAAATGAGAATAAGATGAGCCGTAGAAGCAGGATTAGCAGTGCGAAGGGGAAGGCAGGTAACAGGGACATTACAAAGGAAATAAGTGCTTTTCTCCCTCACACACATGCACTCACGGATAAATAGGATCCCATCTACAGCCACTTGTGTTATGTGCTTCTATAGACAGTATAAACACTTCTCACATCTGTCACATCACAACTACACACACTCGCTTCCACCTCCTCCTCCCATAATCGTGCCTCTTCTTTATTCCTCTGCCAGCCATCACAGTATATCACTTTATCCTTCCTTCAGATTTCCAGAGAGACGAGTGTTACAGAGAGAAAAGTGAAATGAGAAATTCCTGATGCCACCTAATTGCATGGCCAAATCGATCCCGTAACAGATTCAGACTATCTGACATCCAGTCTCACTGACAACACTATCAGACAGACAAATCACAACACTGAATGTGCTTCTGTGTGTGGTGTGTGTGTGTGTATGTGTGTGTGTGGGCTGTTCGGCTTTCAACATGGCAGGCTCTGGATGGCCAGATATCTGCGTGATTGCTTAGAAACAAGAGAAAGTCAGATTGAGGTTCTGCAATACGGACTTCCTACCCTATTTTGTCAAAGATGAGCTCAAATGGGGGGAAGGCTAGACTACACAACTACACAAAAAGGAAATATGAGATGGAAAGTGTGAAAGTGAACTGAAAAACTGTAAACCGTCTAGAAGGTCAAGTTTTGAGGAATGGTATGCAGATATAGGTTTATTCAATATCGTATTTGATCTTGCTCTCACAAGACCCACTTGAGTTACTGAAAGGCCCTGTCTCCTCTGATGACCAGCACATTAAATTTGTCACTGTAAACATATTTGTACCAATAATTATTAGGGATGTCCTGATCAGGTTTCTGTTGCTCCCGAACAGATCCGAGTCATTTATTATGTAGCATTTACACACCTAATACCATTCTTCAAGATAAAACACGCACATAACATAAATTAACTGTAGTACCTGGTTACTGTTTAATATTGTAGCAAACCAAAGAGGTGGGCACTGTCTAGCTGGCAAGCAGAAAGCATTGTGGAACTTTAGCTAATAAAGGAGCACTGAGACAAAGACTTCAATGCGGTTTGTTGACCTCAGGCCAGCGAGAAAGTGTTTAATTAGGCTGGAATAAACTAGAACAGTGTTCCTACATTCCAGCAGAAGATTTGCCAGCTGATTTTATAGCTTTTTCAAGTTTCCATGCGACACCAGAAGTTAAAGACTCAGGCATAGGTCTATGCCAGTACTGATCAGTCATAAATTCCTGCGACTGCCCCCAGTCATAGTCTTAAAAACAGGGTTGAGACATCCTTAATAATTATAAAACTTCATTTGAGGTATAAAGACCTGTTACTGACATGAGCTTTTCTGAAAACTAAGAGAACTTCTGTCATATGCTGAGGCGGGTGTGATGCAAACCCCTGATGACCACCTGTGCTCCAGTTGCTGACCCTCCCAAGTGCCCAAACAGCTGCAAGCCACTTCAAACAGTGGCGTAAAAATCCTTCAACTAAATCAACTGCAGTCACTGCTCTTTTCCCTTCCCTCCGCCTTTTTCTTCTCTCTCCTGCTGGATTCCTTGAAGAGGCTGAGGTTTCCCCCTCCTGCATTCTGAAGCAACAAGCTTGTGGGGAACCCACAGAGAGGCAACCGACCTGTGCTCCCTCCAGTCTTTTTTTACGCCAACGACAGAAAAGCCTTTTCTCCTCCCTGCAGAGCAACCTGAAGATGTGAGGAAACTGTCCGCATAAAAATGACAAAAGTGAAGTGCCAATAAATCTCTCTCTCTCTCTCCCTCTCTTTCTGTTAGGCTGTGAGATATACGGCAGAGCTTTTTTCCTGGGAAAACCAGAAGCTTTGAACTGTGCAACAATGCTGTTAAGCAGTGCAACGAACCAAAAGGTCTCGTGGTATGGCTCTGACAACTGGGCATACAGAAACAGCATAAGAAATAAGCTGTATACTTAGAAATGCAATGCACCACGCACATTCCCACGCACAAAATTAAATTCTGTGCATTTAGTTCTCTTTATGTCAGTAATATTTCAACATTCCAGTCTGAATCTCAACATGTGGGCACAAACACATTAAACTCTGACATTTCTCTGACCTGCCTAACTTCATTTGGCTGGGTTATGCAGCTTCTTGTTAATGGGCAATCACTAAATACATCCACATATTAAACTGCTTGTAGCTGAGATAAATGCAGTCCCACTTTAACAGTGCTTTTAGGCTTTTCTTGTGTCTTGCTGATAAGCAGTATTTCCACATGGAGCCTTGCCAGCTGCAATGTTCTCGCAGCTCTACAAGCTATTTTCCTGCTAAGACAGCTTGTAATAAGTACGGCTGATATCTTTAACTCATAGGCTTTGCAAAAGACGGTAATGAACTCCTCAGTAGTAGGTTTATTAAAGAGCACATTATTGACCATAGACTTCAAACTATTTTCTTTTAGCATGACAAATTTAGTTCCGACAGAGCATGCTATTGTCCTTCGTAAATACATCATTCTCCTACACACCAGTCCACCTGGTGCGCATTAGAACATATTAATTTAGGTTGGAGGCGCTGCATAATTTTTCTAGTGAAACATGGCCATGGTTTCTTTTGTTCACTTAGGGAGAGAACAAAAAGAAAGGTTTTAAAAGGTCCATAAATCTAAGAAAAGCATGAGGTCTTTGCTTGGTAGTGCTCTGCTTTTTAGTCTAGTTCCAAATGACAAATCACACCTTTAAGAAAGTCACATTATTATCATACCATCTGCTGCATGGTTTGGGTGGGAGTATATGCCACTGTACTGAACCAATGAACTTTTCAATATGACAACCCAGAAACACAAACAGGTAAAAGAAAAAAAGAAAGGAAAAAACAGAAGACGCAGTAGAGGAAAGAGCGTGGGATATACAGAAAAGTCATCAGGGTAATAAGAGCCAATTTTTCACTTACATGTCTTTGAGCAATACAAATGACTCACCGCAATATATATATTTCTACCCATGAAGTAAACCGGCTGAAACCTCTCTGGAAAGAAGCTTATTTCTTTCATTTTTCATTTCAAGTTTTTTTTTTGATGTTGATCAGAGGAAGACAGATTGAATAAATCAAAACTGTCTGGTTAGTGGTTACTATATATAGAGTATGAGGAGAATGAGATGGAGCAATATTGCATCACTTTTATGTCTCCGTGTCTTTAAACACCCTATTTTTATTGTGTGAAACCATTTTTAGTCCCACCATGCACTGGTTCTCTCACAAACCTTTTTCTATCATAACGCAGTACTAATTATGAATCGGTTCTACAACAGTAATTATAAGTAAATACAAGGATTAGCATTAATGATGATAATGCAGTTTTAATTAAATGTCCTTAACCAAACAAACTAAATTTTCCTTTAATATCCACACACACAAAGTGAACCCCAGTTGCTTCTGTACTTCTGCAACTGAGAGCTTGAGATTGTACATATATATATATGTATATTAAAAAAATGTGTGTGTGTGTGTGTGTGTGTGTGTGAGAGAGAGAGAGAGAGTGTGTGTGTCTTCTCTCCTCTGAATCTCTGGAAACCACAGCTGCTGCAGGTATTTTTCACTTACAGTGCCATTTCTGTCTAACTCTAGTTGATTGAAAGGAGACAAAGAAAAAGAAACCAAGAGAGAGAACCAGGTGGCCAGTAAGTGGCCACTTCATTGATTCTGTGTGGAGCTGTGTGTTTGTGTTTGTGTTTGTGTTTGTGTGTGTGTGTGTGTGTGTGTGTTAGACAGCAGGCAGACGGTAGTTGGCCGAAGAGGTTTAGGGTCTGACACCGTGGGGTCTCCTGGTGTCCTGACACCCACACAATGTTAATCACTGTCCATGATGTGGTCGTGTTGCTGTTAATACCCAGGAGAAAGTTATTCTAATCCATGTGATCAAGCACACATGCAGCGCTGAGGGCAGGTGTATGAATTATGACTTTGTGCACTTTCATTAATAGAAACTGAAAATAAAAGAAGCGAGAAGAAAAAGTCTGTTATGAATTCGATGAGCTGAGGGTGTTACAAAAGAAAGGATGGATGTCAGAGTTACTTATGAGATGCATTAATGCATTAAGATGCACTATTAGCGGTTCTCATGTGAGCAAAAGTGGCCTTGTTAATATGTTAGCATAGTATAATGAAAAAATATATAATATACACGCAGCATGTAGTACTTTATCAAGCATGGCTCATTTTTTAATATAAGGAAATATGAATTTGCTTTTCCAATCCATGACATCTGTAACAGAACTGACATCATGAAACAACCAAGCATTATACTGTACTATACTGGAAACGGGCAGATCGAGAGTTGGGTCATAGACGAGAAATCAGAAGTCCCACATCTGCCATGAATAGAATTAATGAGGCAGTCAATGCTGGCTTGTGAAATGTTGTCACAATTTGGATTAAGATATTGACAAAGTTGGTGGACATTTTGAGGACCAAAATCACATTGTTGGACACATCAGATCAGACCAACATGTGGCAGATTGTCTGTCATACCACACTTTCTGAGATGATTTCTTAGACAACAAATGGTGGAGTTGTGTACATTAAAATGCCCTAACTGACACGCAGCATCCAGCATGCTCAGAGCCCGTTCTCATCTTTCTCTTGTCATCTGTGGCATCAGTGTCTTTGGGTAAATCTGCATTTAAAGTGGTATTTTATAGTCTTTTATAGTGTGTGCTGATCAATCTATCTGGTCCTTTAAAGCCACAGCTGACAAGGGTGTGGATTAAGTCAGTGGTCAAAAATATGTCACCAGCTGAGCGGAAAACCTTTTCGTGCACAAATGGATGCATTTATTCATCTTCTAACGAGTGTGTGAAGTACTGGGAAAATAATGAGTGTGTAAGTGTAACTTCTATTATTCTCTGGCAATAGAGCAATAACAACAGTACTATGACACCTGCACTCAAAATAATAGGGTCAGAGATGTACCTCAGCCTGTTTCCTTTCAGTAACTGTAACTCACATGTTCCTGCTAGAATGTGCATTAAAAAGGCTCAATCTCAGTGTATGTTTTGTCTGACCCTTTACTGTGAGTTGCTGTTAAGATGAAGGAATACTGCATTAGCAGTTGTTTTGAACAGCCAATCAGAAACCCTCTCTTGTGCTACAATATCGTGTATTACAGTGAAACACAAACGCCAACACATTCTCATCACCATGACTGTAAGTACAGAAGCACAGAATCACTGTTAGCTGATTCTGGTGTTGTGCTGGAGAACTGATCTAATGAGGACCATAGTGGTGGATTGTTTGTGTCTCGTGTTCCTCCAGCTCTGGCTGCCCTTTACCTTTACGCTATCCTGCACATTCAACCTTTAGGTACAGACCTTCTACAAGCCAGTTACTTTACGGATACGCAGATATCACAGATGACTGTAATGCAAGATATCACATATTACAGAATTGTCTGTATTGTTAGATTACACAGGCGATATAACAAACTTAATGTAGTATCTTGACACACAATTATTGTATTAGCTTAATTTGTTTTCTATATAGCCTTAACAATGTAAGGATGCAGTGTGTTGCTCCGTTGTGCACAAAAAGTTTCAAACTTTTCAGTATGTCTGGAATACAGTGTAATATATGAATGTCAGAAAAGGTGATGGCACTAAACAGTATAATTGTAAACACTTTCATCGTTCTCTTTTTTTGGCACACCTTTATTACCTGCTGTCACTCCGAATAAAGACAAGGAGAATGCTTCAGTGATGGAGACGCACGCAGATCAATCCCCCATAAAACAAGCTGTATTGGTTTATAAATCAGCTCTCCAGTCTCTGCCTCTGGCTGCTCAATAAGCATACATCAGCTTTAATGTAAGGAGTGGGATGAGCTGCCTACTAGCTGCAGCGGGTGATAGATAATAAAGACGCACAGCCACATAAGCATATAAGCAAGCACGCATGTACGCACGTGAAGCACAGACTATGGGCACAAATATGCACAAAATACACAAACACGTTGACAAGATGCTTAAAAAAATACACCCAGTCACGTGCACACACATATACACACACTTCATATATAGAAACAAACTCACACACTAAACACAAGTGCCGGTAACATACACACACACTACCACTGCTCTTCCTCATCCTCCTCTTTGACTCTCACACACACGTGATATACACACACATATAATAAAAATATAAAACTGCAAAGTGCTCCTTTGTCTCTGTAACTGTTGGCCTTTACTGTGGCATAAAAAGCCACTTTGCATTTTTGGGTGTTATACGAATTTCAGATGAACCATCCGTTTGACTGGTTACTGAAGCCTAATGGTACAAAGTGTTACCATTGTAAAGAGTAATGACAGGTGGAATGGCTCTAAAAGGCAATATTCTAACATTCTACTGATTTGTGGCCAAGCGCTACCACTTAAATTACAACCTCAAACAGTACACGGGTGGAACCACAAAAGTAAGAAAGTGTAGTCAAAGAAGAAATGAATGTACATGAGATACAGCATGCTCTAGTTTTGTATATTCACCTTTCCATTTTCCTCTATTAGCATACTGCATATGTGATGTATAAAATGTGATGAAGTGAACTGTCCCCCGATTGGAGCTGTTTAGCCCAGTTAGGGTATCTGTTTAGTGGCAGTGCTGCCATTATTCCACTGACCTGGCAACATGAACAAAATTTAATTACATTTTTGCCTAATATGGCTTCAGATCAACAGTTCACGCCAACATGCCTCAAGGGACGTTAGATCCAGGCCTCTGCTGCTCCATATGCATTAGTGATAGTGAGTTCCAGCCACAGAAAGTTTTTTTTTTGCTGCAATAAAGTGCCTTTAAGTCATTAATTCAGATGCACAGACTACACTTTGGTTGCTGTAAACTATACACTGTTTGAATAAATGATACTAAAGTTGCAATACTGTATTTCACAGGTGTTTCTGAACAGCCAGAGAGGAGGAGAGGAGAGAAAGCAAATATGGAGGAGGGTTTCTAAAAAGTTGACCGTAATTATTTCTAGACCTTAACCATCTGTTTATTATTGGAACCATTGTGAGGAAGGAGGCGCAAATCTTAATGAGGTGCACATTTTATGTGAAACAATGATCTCTAAATCATTAAATCATTTTTGTGTGAGGGTGTAGACTCAACTACTTCTTTCACAAACAGAAACAGTCAAAAAAACACAAAAACATGTCTTTAAAAAAAAGAAAAAAATCCACTCTTAACACTTTTACCTGGGAGTGTAATTGCTAAAATGTCTAAGTGAAGTGCAAACCACTACAGAAGTGACTCCCCATCATTCCCAGCTCCTCAGCTTTTAACTTTCTCTCCCTTAGTTAATCTCAGCATGAAGAAAACCCAATTCTGGCTACTCCATTTCAACCATGTCCAAAATACTCTTCACAAGGCTTAAGCCCACGTTTTAGCATGATCGGTGAAGTTGTTAGCATTAATTCAAGCAGATTCAAATTCTGAGGTCTCATTGTACGGCTGTACTTGTTGGGGGGGGTCAGCCAAAGTTCAGACCTCAATCCACCCCAAGGGAGACGGTTTCACATCATAGTCTTCTCTAGAACTGACCCAGTTCTGCTATCACTGCTTGCCGCATTCAATGGCTGGATTAAGTCTATCCACGGGACACTCGTGTGTGTGTGTGTGTGTGTGTGTGTGTGTGTGTGTGCGTTTGTGTGTGTGTGCGTGCAGTTCCACCAGTGTGACTAACAAGCTTGGCTGTTGCAGTCTGGCAGATTGAGAGACACCTACTGCTAGTTAAAGCCTTTTGTACCCTGGGGTCATTGGCTCGCTCCCTGCACTGGTCATATATAAGAAGATAGAGGGATAGGGTGAGAAAGAGTGTGAGCGAGGTGACACTACTGTCACTGTGCTGACATTTTTGTGAAAGTTAAAACCCATATAGGCTCACATTCTGTCATATGGCCACATAGAAATGTAGGATTTTGCACCATTGTGGTTTTTATGACTGAAATTTGCTCTCAGAGGAAGCTTGTGAGCTCAGTAAATCCTGCCTTGTTGCATGTCCATGATCTCAATGATGCCATTATTGCAAATGCCTTGAGAAAACCTGAGAAGCTCACCTTAAACGCCATCTCTACATGTGAGAAAAAATCATTTTCATTATCTGGATGTATTAGAGTTGTAGTTTTTTGCTTGAAGGATAAGTTGTTTTTCTATCTTTCTTAATGTTAATAAATCCTGCAAAAATAGCATCATTGAACTGATCCTAAAATGAGCATTGTTTGTGTATCCAAAGTCTGATTTAGCTTATTGCTTTGTGCCATAGGGCTCCGTTGTTGTCCAAAACCTATTAAAAACCCATCAATGAGCCCATCTTTGTGCTGGGTAACGGGTTTCTTCATTCTGGAAAATATGGGCACTATAGTTAATTTAGAAACAGCTCCACAGACTAATAACTTTCATCATCTCATGAGGGAAGTTCCTCAGGAGAGTAGCTCCTAGAACCAAACTTTAAATTAAAAATGTCCTGACAGCTTTGATAAAGCTGAAGACCAACGCTGTACTCATTACTTATCTCATTGTATAAATTTGTAATCTATGTGCAATAGTAAGCAAGTCATGTACCTTTACCATGTTGGAAGATTTAAACTGCTCACATGTGTTGAGACTGTTTTGATGCATGTTTATGAAACAACACCAAGCCACCACACTTTACATGTAGGCTTTTTTGAGTAGTTGATTTTAAGACAACCAAAGTAGGGCTGTTTATCTGAGTCAGTCCACCCACCTTGGCACAAATAGGTTCATGGTGAAAGTAATGAGGGTGCAAAGAAAGAAATCAAGACTAAATGCTAACAGTCAATTTTTTTGGACCACAGTGCATATAGATGTGTCAATATTTCAAAATCAAGCAGGCATATTTCACTAATTAGTAATTTAATGAGCAAGAGGTATTCTGTTAGTATGAGCACAACACAATGGAAAACTTCATCAGTGCACTAAAAAATGTACACTAGTGAATTGGAGCAGTCAGAAAGTGAATGCATGGAAAGGCTTGTAGAAGACTGACCAAAGGCAGTGATGTCTGTACACAGGTGTGGATTCAGCTTACACATTGGATGCGTAGGCTATTGGATTAGCCTACGCAAATTGTGTACACTATTGTTAGCATTTACACCGATCAGGCATAACATTATGACCACCTTCCTAATATGTTGGTCCCCCTTATGTGGTCCAAGATGCTCTGAACCACTGGACTTGAACCTATGGGGTCTGGCACTAGGACGTTGGCAGAGGGTCCTTTGGGTACTCTGGCTTGTGCAGTGGGGCCTCTGTCAATCAAACTTGTTCCACTGCATCCTGTTGATGCTTGATCACAATGGGGTGTAGGAAGTTTGGAGGTCAAATCAACATGTTGGGCCATTGTCATGTTCCTCAACATGTTCCTGACTGATGTTTTTTCCATGTGGTGGGGTGCATTTTCCAGCGAGGGTAGTCCAGTGACATCTGGGATTTCCATTTGCATGAGGTAGTGTGCTTGTTCTGGGACAATGTTTATTTGGGTGTCTGAGTCTCATCAAAATGGATGCCAAAATCCAAGTTTTCCAGCAGAACAGCACATAGTACCAATATGATCAATGTTATTCACTTCACCTGTCAGTGGTCATGATGTTGAAGCTGATCGGTGCATATGACCTTTGTTTGTTTTCAGGTGCCACTCTGCCACTACCAAAATGTAAGCTATTGGTGGGGTTTCTATGCAGCTGAATTGAGTTTTTTGTGTAATTCAAGCAATGGTCGGAGCGATAGAGCGAAAAAATGCTGAACTTTCACAGAATTTTTTGCAATGCCAAAAAGAAAGAAGACATTGGAACCAAACTGAGTCTATACATGGATTCATAGAGCATATGGCTACATTGGCATGAAATCTGTTCATGTGTTTGCATTATGAGCAAGCCAGATAAAGCTACAGTCTATGACATATTACATTTTGTGATATATCATCTGATATGATATACGGCAGACCAATCATAGTTGTTGAAGTCTGCATCGCTTCAACTTGTAGTTAAATTGTGTAGAAACACAGCACCGCTACACCTGCTGCATACCTATGATGTAGATTAAACACATATACATCAAGCTTTAGATGAGTGCTTGTGTTGATGAGGCTGTAAGTGGATGAGTTCTGACTAATGAATACAGCCCATCAGTATGCACAAGAAAAAGCAGCATAGTGATAGAGATATCTTAATTACAGCAACTTTCAAAACCCCATCTCCACCTCTGTGGCTAACAAGGACTACTTATAAATGATTCAGTTATTACATGACAGATAAAGCATGTATATGTTTTAATAATCAGACACTAGTGTTAACTCTTTTACTTTATGTCTGTGTATAAACAAACTGTGACTGAGACAAACAGTCATGACTGATGCTGAACCCTCAGTAACCCCTGTTTTTTTCCCTCTTTTTTTTTCTTTAACTTGGGAGAAGCTGTCTCCATCTCATAAAATGCACTTTCGTTTATGACAAGTCTGCTCTTCAATCGCGGCCTGTGATGTGTTATCTGGGCCATGTCATACTATACATACTCTTTAATGACTAATTCAGTCTCTTGGCTTATGTACTAAAATAGAACACACACACACACACACGAGGGAAAGAGAAATCAATTGAAATGTTGCAATGTCTGACAGGAGCTCGAGGAGACAAAAAAGGGGGGGGGAGAAAAAAAAAACATCAGACGGTGTCGCTTGCTTTTGTTTTCTGACTGAGAGAGTGTGCGGTGCGGAGACAGACAGAAGCTGTATGTATGTATGCAGGGTGCCGGTACATTGGGGAATTTATTTTTTTCAACTGTCTTTGATCACTTTGAGGCTTTGAAGTAACTCTCAGCGAAGAGGGGAAAAAAGCCAGGCAGAAGTCACCGCAAGTTCACATCGCAACTAGGACTCACAAAAACTGCAATCTGCATAATTTATTCTTCAAACAGTTAAAATGCAAAGAGATGAGGAGATCTCTAGGTGCCCAACAAGCCCGCCCCCTGCTTGACAACCCCAATTAAACACTCTCCCTCTCCGCATTTGTTCTCAATTACAGATTGAAGAGCGACAACACGAGGGCCTCTAATGCTCATCAAGTGACTGATTTAAAGCGAGCAGAGGAAGGTAAAGCACCGCCAATCTGGAGGAATGTAATTGATATACAATGTAAATGAGCAAACAGAGGCAGCTGTATGGCACACATGAAAAACAAACACTCATGTTCATGAACACACGCTCACCTATGAGCATGCTTTTCAGCTCTGCAGCTCCATCAAGGCATTTCAGATATTCAGACAAGATCCTGTGTTCCTTGACAGCTTCATTGAAAATCTGAAATTTTGACTTGATTTAGAATTCCCAAAGCTGTTTGTAATAGCAATTATGTCTTCAAAAACTCTGTCTATACTAAGTTCTCATTTAATGTTCTCCCAGCCTAATGTTAGCTCTCCAACACAAACTACCTCAATGTCTACATTTCTTAATACCGTGTAACGCCACCCGAATGCCCTTACAAGAACAATGGGCTATCAAAAGTGGGTCCTCACAAGGATGGATAAACATTAAAACACCTCAAAGAGATAAACCTCAAAGGTCATTGCATCACACAGCACGGAGGATGGAGTACAATAGCTCCAGTCAGATTACTCCGACTTGTGCAATATTTACATGAAGCTGTTATTTTTTTTCTTCCAGAGTGAATTTTAAGATGAAAACCTTGTTCAAATTTCCGTTACAAAAACCTTCTGCCAGCATTGACTTAATAATCAAGCGAATCTTACGCCAGGTTCTGTAATTAACACTGGGCTTTAATAACATGCTGAAGAAAGCTGTTGTCAATGTTTCATGTAGACACAACACAGGAGAGCTTCTAAGAGGACAAACCTATAATGGACAGCAGAGACATGGCATCAGTTTTTATGGTCAGATACTTATATTTTGTACGTGTTCTGCTCTTATGCCAAGTTTTGTCTTTGTTAACCCTCTGAACCCAAACAGTTTCTGGATATGTTATTTACCCCTGTCACATTTTTTACTCACTTTACGCTTAGATTTCTCTGCAACAATAAGTCCTGCACCTCTATGAAAGCTGCAAAATCATGTCTGGAGGTAGAGAGAACTCAAAAATATCTTCTGTGCAGCATGGCAAAGTTGCATTACCATTAGTCATAAAAAAAGAAAAAAACAAAACTTGAATTTCTTGAATTCTTTACAGTATTTTAGTAAATTGAAAAACGTGGAATCAACATGTACAGCTATTTCACACAGGTGTTGCCATTACTTGGGAAAAAACAGGGACTCCACACACTAGAGATGTTTTAATGCTTCCATATTTTGTGTGTTTCCATACTTGTCTCCTACCTGTTCTTTTTAAACACAGCCTGCAGTTCATCCCACTTCAGCCCAAAAGCCCCGACATCTTTTTCACACATCACTGTTGGTCCCAGCTGAGTCGTGAATGGCATCACAGCTGTGCCAAGGAGTGCAGAACTTTTGTTTTTTATTCTAAAATTTATGATTCAATTTATTTTTGGTGTATTTTGAATCAGACATGTAGAACAGAGTGATTTTATTTAAATATGATTTTAAGCGTACATTTGGGTGATTTTGACAATTGAATGGCACATCACAGTGAGGAACCATCAGAAAGTGTAAAATCAATATTTTTTTTATGCTTTCACGGTTCTTGGCTCTGATAAAGATGGAATTTTGGTGGGGTTTTTTTGGTGATTGAAGGAAGATTAACTTGTGACCACACACACTGTATTTGCAACAGATCATTGTTGAGATACTTCGGGCCAAAATGCATCCAGACTAAAAAATCTGCTTATTCTGCTGTCTTACACCAACTTCTCCCACATTAAAAAATGCAATATCTATGTTTCGAAAGTTAAACTGTTGAGCACAAGAGGCCTTCAGTGAAAAGTCCATTCTTCACAAGTTGCACATTTAAACAGAGTTAGTTTTCAGAGTTGAATGTCATAAAATCTGCTTATACAGACACACATTTGCATTCAACTGAGATTTATCTTGGGTTTATTTTAGGTTACTTATCACAGACATGAGGATTCAAGTTTATAATACCATTGTACATCATTGTACACAAGCTCCAAATGACAATAGGCAAAACACTTTTTTGAGTGGAAGGGGAGCAATTATTGAAGCAGGTGGTGTACTTTTCTATAATTATACTTCCTGTCTGCTTAATTTACTAACACAGAGAAAGCATTGATTCACAAATGCATATTTTGTATGTCACTGAATATTCAAAATGTGCAATTCAGTCTTGAAAGGCAAACAAACCATCAACAATGATTTGTCCACTTTGTACAAGGAGGTGTCCCTGGCTGATCTAAATGATTTTTCAATCTGACAGTTGCTTGACACAGCTTGTTTTGGGTATTCTCAGCCCATCGGTCAGTGACAGAGAATACTAATGACCTTCACCTCAGATCAGGTTTTATTTCACTGAAACTAAAAATGCATTCCGTGGTTAAGCAGACTGTTTCTTTGAGTGAACTACTTCCACCAGTGACTTTAAATCTGTCACATTCATCAGATCTGTAATTACCGACATGTCAAGTCGATTGTTTTGATTTGGAAAAATGTCTAATGATTGTTTCTCACTTTCAGTGATTATTTACTGTGCATGTTGACAGCATGTAGTGACACTGAATGGATCAGTTGGCTGACAGCAAGTATTTACGCTGGGCATAATTCAAACCACATCAAGCCTTCGGCAGGGGAAACTCTACGCCTTTCACTGGTACACTGGGCTTAATGACAGCTCAGGGGAAACTTGCATTACCATATCAACTGCACAAAAGAGCTTTCAGTTATATTCTTTGTGATAGCAGCATAAGCAAGTACAACTGTAGTCAACAAACAAAAAGTGACGAGTGTAAATCACTGTGAATTTTAAAAAATGGAGGGAAATTTCAGTGAATGGCTCGGGAGAGAGAATGTATGAGACGAAGTCACGCTGACAAAAGAGAAACAAGAAACCCTGCCTTTGGTGCACCTCAGATGTGCCCCCAGGTGAAGAGACACGTCTGACAAAAAGCTGTAAATTTCTCAAAGCTTCAGAATTTTCTTATTTAACCCTGTGAACCCCAAAACCTGCCTGTGGGTTTGAAAGGCAAGTTATCTTGATAAATTTGAACCATTTATTAGAGCAAGAAATTGTAAAAACAGAAAGAATAGCTGATGGATTTTGAACTCTCTGATTGTCCTTGAACTACTCAACTGCGATAAGCTGTTCCGTCTATAAACTTCAGTAAATCTAAGCTGAAATTGTGATATTGCATTAAAATCATTTAGTTGTACTTGTTTCTTGAAATATTTGCCAAAAAAACAAGTTTGCTCTAGTCAGAATCTGAAAACACACAAAATATGCGCTCCTTGGTGCAGCCAAGAAGTCATTATTGACTCAGCTGTGACCAAGAGCCAGATGATAAAAATTCAGGTTCTTTTTGGCTGAACTGGGATGAACTGCAGGCTGTGTTTACACAGAACAGATAGAAGACAAGTGTGGAAACAAATTAAAAACCTAAGTGGTAAAATATCAATAATATGTACAGCAATCATTTGTTTTTTCCAGAACTGGTAACACCTGTGGGCACTTGCAAATATGTCGTACATGTTAGTTACAGTTTTTTTCCAATTTTTGTAAAATAAATAATCTAAACAAATCACCTTTCGTTTTCTTCTTTTACAATCATTTATGGCACTATAACACTGCTGTACTACACATAAGACGTTTTGAAGTTCTCTGTACTTCCAGCCAGTTATGCTGTTTCCATAGAGGTGCAGGACTGTGTATTGCAGTAAAAAAATAGCCAACAGTGAGTAAAAATGTAACAGGAGAAGAAAATGCCCAGAAACTGCTTGGGAATCAGGAGGTTAAAGAGACTTTAGCATCAGTAGTAACCCTTGTTGTTATTTGCTATTATGTAAAACTAAGATTTAAACGTGTAAAATAAAAGTTGTTTATCTTAAACTAACTAGCTTCTCTGTTAATCCAATCTGTGCTGCCAACACATTTGTATGTTTGGATTCAAAACTTTCACAGTGATGTCATGGGATTGTGAAACTGTGCCCCTTAAAAAAACGAATGCATGGCATCCCTGGTCATGAAATGTCAGCACTGATGCTCAGTGAGTTGGGATTAAATTCATCTGGCAGGCTCCAATCCACCGCCAGGGTACATAACGCATTCTGTTTCTTTCTCTCTCTAGACACTCCCAATTAAGCCTGAAGGGCCATGCTTGTTAAACTAAACCATCCTTTTCTGAAATGTCACAGTGTCTCCCTGCCGTGTGGCCCGTCTGTAAACAGCTCTGTTGCTGATGCCAGCCTGAGCCCCCTGGTGTGTCTCCTTGTGTGTGTTTGTTAGAGCGTGTTTTGTGGGAGCAAAATGTTATCTCTAGCATTAACACTCTGTTGTGAATGCTTGAGTGCATTTTGGGCTGTGTGTGTGTGTGTGTGTGTGTGTGTGTGTGTATGTGTGTGTTAGAGAGAGAGAGAGAGAGAGAGAGAGAGAGAATGCTGTATTTGTTATTGACCACGACACCAGGTGGTTTGGTGCACTGTATGAGCTTGTGTAACCTTGCTTGCCTGGGTGTTTCGTGTGATTCATTATGTGTGTGTTTGCCTATGCAACCCCACACCCCCTCTTGTATGTGTGTCTGTGTGTGTGTGTGTGTGTGTGTGTGTGTGTGTGTGTGTGTGTGTGTGTGTGTGTGTGTGTGTGTGTGCGTGTGTATGTGTGACATCTCATTTTGTGGGCTGACAGGCTGAAGGATATGTGCTGTAATTGTTGTCTGACTGTCTTCATTCTGTAATTGAAAATGTCTTATCAGTGAAACTTTCGTCAAGATGTCGATTCCAGCATGTCATTTAACATTAATGCAGCTGTTTCTTTTACCTGCCCAATTACCTGTGTGTAGTTTAACTCAGACACCTGATGTGCATCCATTGCAATGTCGGAAATACGTGTCAAGTATCAAGGGCTTAAAAAAAATGTTCCTGAAACATTCACAGATACGTTGGGAGAAAGAGTTGGATACCTGATTTGTGGTTTCCAGATAAAAATAAAAATGACAGAAAACATGGCTGCCCTCCACTGTGGTACACAGAGGGAGGAATCCAGTCCTGCTTTCTTTCTTTCTTCCTTTTTTTTATTTAAGCTTAACACTTTGGGCTTTAAAATTTAATGGCCTACAAAACAGTACAAGTCGAGTGACAAAATGTCTTGTGTTGTTTTTACTCCTCGGGGTAATCGTCATTCTTTTAATATGAGAGGTTTTGCCAGTGCGGATGAAGTAATTCTCAACATGTGTGGCACGGCATTAGTCGGAAATGTAAATAGATATCTCTTAGTTTGCTTCCGTCCAACACAGGGAAGATACGCTTTGGTGCAAACACAAAACACACAGGAGTACACACACACACACACACTCACACATAAATAAACCCACACAAACACACTGTGATTACATTATTCATAGCACTGCTGAGAGCTCTTACACAGAGCTTGACAAACACACAAGACCTGCTGTAAAACACTGAGTGATAACAGCATCAGCTAGATTGTCTTACACTGTGAGGGATGGAAAGATGGGGGACGCTGGAGCGAGGGAGAGGGAGAGAGAGACACTGAGTCTCCAACGTTGAATGCATGTGTGTGCCAACCCTTTAGAGAGCGAGGTGTCTTCCTGCATGAAAAACAAGGATTGCACTTATTGATGTGTTGGTCTGTTTGTGTGTGTGGATGTGCGGGCCCGTATTTAGATGGACATAATAGCCAGAGCGTAGCTGGGAGTCTGCAAATGAGGAGGTGGGTGCATACGTTGTACCATCATTACATAATGGTATATTTTAATACTCAACATGCATGTGTCATCACACAGAGTGAAGCCTACACATGTTCTTGTGGTTATTGATTGGAAAGTCCAACATGTGTATGCATGTGCATCTTTATATGATTAGTACAACTCAGTCATGCAGACACACATGCGTGAACATGCATGTATGTGTGCATCTTTGTGTGAATCTCATTACAGCATCGAGTTGTCAGGCTTGATGTTCTAGAGACAGGTGAACTATTACAGAGGCAGCAAGAAAAACAGCTGTTTATCTAAATGCGAAGCACGTTAGAAGCCTAGTATGTGTCATTATTGTTGTCTAATCTGTTTGTCATTTTTGTTTTCATCTGATTTTTTGTATTATGCAGGACAGAAATTCTGTTCGGCATTAGCATTTGGCTATTGCAGTGTGTAATGTAATGTGCAGGTCAAAAGAGAACAACACCTGCAGCTAATATTATTCAGCAACACAGCATGAAGACATAATTCCTTCAAAATAATTTAGCAGACATTTTATTTAGAATTATAGTCAGGTTTTTTGTGTTGAGAAAGTTGAGATAAAGTTAATTAACTAAAACTCTTTTCAGTATTTCAGCTTGTTTTTATCTGTAAGTTGTATTAGTTAGTTTCAGCCACAGTACCTGAGGCTCTCAAGTCCATACACTGATCAGGCATAACATTATGACCACCTGCCTAATATTGTGTTGGTCCCCTTTATGTGCTCAAAAATGCTCTGAATCACTGGGCATGGACAAGAGGACCTTTAAGGGTGTCCTACGGGGTCTGGAACCAGGACATTGGAATTGGATCCTTTGGTAATCTGGCTCGTGCAGTGGGGCCTCTGTCAGTCAAATTTGTTCCACTGCATTCTGTTGATGCTTGATCAGAATGGGGTGTAGGAAGTTTACACAAATCAACATCTTGGGCCATTGTCATGGTCCTCAACATGTTCCTGATTGATGTTTTTTGCATGTGGTGGGGTGCATTAGGGATGCATGATGCATTTGCATGAGGGAGTGTGCTTATTGTAGGACAATGTTTATTTGAGTGTCTGAGTCTCATCAACATGGATGATCCAACGTTTTCCAGCAGAACAGCACATAGTAGCAACATGATCAATGTTATTCACTTCACCTGTCAGTGGTCAGAATGTTATGGCTGATCGGTGTATATGCACATGTCGAACTTTTAGTAAATATCACACTAGTGGTTGTCTGTGCGTCTTGTCCTTTGTGACCCTTTTCAGTTCCCATACACAGACATGTATGTGCACACACACATATTAGACAGATAAATAAATTTAGCCTATAAATAGGATTTTTAGTAGCGCCATAAAATGTTTACTTAGGTGCATGTAAAAACAACCAAACTGCTACAAGGCAGACTGTATAAAACCAGGTAGTGGTTTTACAGTCCAAAGGACAACACTTACCTCCATGTATAGCAAAAAGCAGGGAGACAAATATACCCACTATGATTAATTGGTTGCTTTGCAAATAAGCGCCTCTCTCAGCTCTTGCTTCCTCTCTCATTTGGCTCCTTTTATAGGGAATGTGCATCAGCTTATTAGAAACTCTAGTCATGAAGCTACATTTTACTTTATAAGACAATTTTAGCCACAATTAGCAATAAAAACCTCATAGATACGTGATGCAACAGGATGAAACTAGTAATTGAAATGGCTCAGTCTTAGGCATTGACAATACTGGAATGCTTAAATTCAATATAGGCTAAAGTCTAACAGGGACAACACATTATATATCTTCTATATGATAAACCCATTTAGATATTAAATAGCCACATCACCTAATGTTTTCAGTTACTGCCAGGTTTCATCCTTCTGTGTTTATCATTACTCATTGAACATGGCAGGTGTTCCCAAAATAGGAGACAAAAAATATTTTTAGGAGCTTCAGTAAAAGCAACTGGACTTCTTCAGAATTAATTTTAACAATACTTACCATTTAGGATAGAAAAGGGGATGTTTCATTCCTGAATTTAGCTCCTGTGGCTCTTTACTTACTAGAACCATTTGATTAAAAGGGGGCATTATCACGTACCTACATATACTGTGTATGTACCCCTGCATTGGCCTGTGGCTTAATTTTAAAACCACCTTCCAGTAATATGCCTATATGTTGTTTTTTTTTAATATGCTGGAAGACACATCATGAGTTTAATAAGCAATTACCACCATGGCAAAATCTTTCCACCTTGAAACTGCAGTGTGTTGTTTTAATACGTAAAAAAAAACAAAGGAACTAGTCCTGCCAACTTGCAGGACAGGGCTTTGGGTATCATAATTTTTCTTCAAATTCAGTTGAACATATGTGGCTGAATTTTTCCAACATAACAACTTCCAAATGTGTAGCATAGAGTAGTTTTACAGTGTTTGAGCAGTCGTAGGTGAGCTGGTGTGCTTGAGCTTCAGTGAGCAGGCAGGCGTGTGTGCAGAAAGACAGGAACTTCATAGATCTGATGAGTTTTCAGGGGTCAAATCCACAACTGGAGAGAGACTTTAAAATTACTTGCTCAAATGTTATTTAGAAAAAAAAAATCCTCCCTACCTAAGTACTCCTACTGTTTAATATTCCAAGTGCAGAGTGGGGTTATGGATTATTTATTTGTAAAGATCAAATTAATGTAATCAGAATTTGATGTGTTAGCGCTACTTGCAGATTAGTGGAATACTGTGAAATCATTAGCAGGACAGTGCAACACATCACCTGCATGCTTATGCACAAGATTAAGCAAGAAACACATCAACTCCAATGATAACGCTTAAATTGCTAACTATTAAAAACACCGTAGGGTAGCTAAACTCATGTATCACAATACCCAGCCATGTTGCTTTGCTATAAATCAACTGCCGTCCCATTCGTGCCGCGTGATGATAATGTGAAGATGAATATTTCAGGCTCATAAACACATGGGTAATTGTAGATGGAAGTCTTAAGGCAATCTGAGGCCCTTCAAGCCTTAATTCAGGAAAATGTATGACCGACCTTATGAAATAATCTAAGAGAGAATAAGAACAAGAAAAAAAAAATCTGAGGGCAAATGAGGAGGTTTCCTGAGTGTATTTGTGGAGGAGTTATAGGAGTTATTGTTAGCTGGTACATTTGAAGAACATCAGCCTCAAAACAGCACAAGAACACCCCAAACTTCATCCAGGAAATGGACAAAAGATTAAAGCACCACTGTGACCAAAATCACTTGGTTTGACACAGAGGAAAAGGGTTTTTGGCTCTTGCTGGGTAGAAAGCATGTCCTTTATTCTTACCTCAGTGGAGTTAAAGCCTTTATTCAGACTTCAGACAACTCATCTTTTCTCCATGATGAATAAAAGTTTGCAAGTCAGAAACTGGAGTGATCGTCAATCTGTATTCGTCAATCTGTATTCATCTTGTGTTAAGGGTTATCTAGGGAAAAGAATTTTAAATTTTAAATTATCAGCATAACTGTTTATAAGACCTGAACAAAGTAGTGTCGTATGGAGAACTCTGGCCGACACCGTTAACAGCTGATCTCACAGGAATCAGATGCAGTTTATGCACCTTTTAATCTTACTATAACTACTTTCGAATGGAAACAGCAATCATTTTTTCTTCATTACATGCATTATGTTCAAAATATAGGCTTTAAACCAGTGTGATTTACAGTTGCCAGATAAATTATCAACAACAGCATTTCACTAAAATCACAGCTCACTCAAATCTGTCATTTCTGCAGCCGAGTCAAGCAGCCGTAGCGTTTAAAAGACCACTTGGTTGTAAACTGGGGATTGAAGCATTGGCTTAGACCGCCACCTCAGTCTTCTCCTTCAATGCCCAAGGTGCTCCAGTGGTACTTTGTGCAGAGGTTTTTAATAACGAGGCCTGTTTGATCCCTGGAACAATGAACAGGAGCTGCATTTCAGGGCTGACATTGCAGTAAAATGCCATCACATTGCCCAAAGGGCTAAACTTAACCCAACTGTGAAATCTGCTTCCAAGAGAGCGAGTGGTGGAGGAGAAGGAAAGGAAGAAGGAAGTGATTTTGAATTACTGTAGTCTGTTGGGGCAATACGGATGCTGATAGCTAGGCAAGTTGTGGTTGTTGTAACTTTAACCTCTGACCTGTTTGATGGATATAATGTGATGAGTGTGTGATTTCATACACAACTTTAACTTAAATACTGCAGCACTTCTTGCTGTTTAAATGCTACATGCAGTACTTTGACAGTATACCGTGCATTTCAAATTTTATATGTTGCTTAAAACACCCTACTGGTTTTGTTGTGCTATGTAGCTAAGCACTCATTTGCAGGTCCATAATGCATGCAACACAGCTGAACGACACAGGGCAGACAGCAGGGATGCAGCACATCATGCCCTTATCTCTGGGATAAAGAATAAGCCTGAAAATCCATCTCAAACTGTCTCAAAAGCAAATTGACTTTGCCATCTGTTTCTCCCAAAGTTTTCACAAGCTAATTTATCTGCGTTTACTAAGCTTGTTCCGTCACTCAATTAATGCACGAGAATAGAGAAAATATCTTAAAGGGAACAGACATGAAAGAAGGAGCCATTTTGTAAAAGTCAGGCTCTAATCACAGCTGCAGTTTCACCCCTGGCCTGTTGATTGCGATGCAGCTGCAAGTGCAGCTGGGAAGCCACGCCGACCTGTGTCACAGGATGAATCGTAATCAACTGCACAAGGACATCTGGGTCTGGATGGTGGGAGAAAACCAGTCCTGAAATCATTTTTCAAAACAGTACTACGCAAAAGCTGCCGTTTGTAGTGATGTGGGATCGATGGATCATTCTTGGAGGGGAACAAAATGCACTTTGCCATCCAATTTGTGCCAGTACTTCCATTTGCTGTACATCTAGTTCAGTTTGGTAAAGACTAACCCAGGGTACACTGCCTTGATCTAGTCCTAGCAAATGTCATAAAGCTGGATGCAGAAAGTATTGGTCAGTGTCCATCAGCTAGGATTTTTAGTGCTTTTTAGTGTTTTTCTTTATGTTAAACTCTGGATTTAAAGCAGTTATTGGTGTTAAAGTTAGTGCTTTGTAACACTTTATTGTTATCTTTATCTATATTAGGATTATTAGATGCCAGTATTCAGTCAGTGAATGATGTGTATTTAAATTCTGCATCGAGCACTTCACAGTAAGTACATTAGGTACCTTATAGTTTCGAGATATATCTACTGCAAATGTGCATCTGCTGACCTGACATCAGGCCTTTACTTGGTTTATGAAGAAGTTGCATTGAACCATCTTGAAGGTAGCCCTCCCAGTGAGTGGTGCTGCCAGCGATAACCCGAAGCTCATATCAGAGAGCTGAGGATCAAACTGCTACCAAGCCAGCTGAGGTAATCTGTCACACCGAGGTAGCCCCTGGGACAACGGGTGGTAGACTACTGATATACACAACAGCACACCTATACGCATGCCTCATCACATCCACACACACACACACACATAGTTATCTCTATATATAAATCACTTAAATGCACACATGCAAAATATGCTTTACCACAAACAAATGGCAACAGCCTTCAATCCTTAAAAATCATCTGAGGAAGCTCTGATGTATGGATCAGCTTAAATATTGGACATAGCACTGTGTTTCAAGCTATGAAAGTCCACTGTTATGTGTCCCAAACCCTATATATTACAAAAACAAAGATAAACACATCAAGATCATCATGTTTGACTCTTAAATCACAAGGAAAGATGGGTGAAAATTTGCCGGCAGAGATGCATAAAAATATTTCTGTCCTCTGAGCAATTTGGGAGAATTTAAACAGAAGCAACCGTTCGGCTTTCTTCTACATCTTGATAGAATTGTGTACCGTTTGAGTTATCATAGAAACGCCCAGTAACTATCTTGCATACGCTCCAACCAGAGTTACTGCAAGGTTTATCTTAGCCTTGCAAAAATATTTTCTTTGTAATTCCTGCAGTAGCCAAAAGGCCAAAAAAGACAAGGAAGTTGTGTATGAAAAAAGGACAATACAATTGATGTGATGGAATGAATATGATAGAAAAAAAACAGAAAAGTTATTGGACTGACTGACAGATCTAGACAAAGATATTCTAAGCTCCACATTACATGCATTAGTGCACACACACACATACAGACAGGAGCAAGGAAGCTCTGTGATGCCACATTAGCAATCCTAAACACGCAAAACCTCTCACATTATCTCATCTTAATCTCCAGAGAGTTAGCAGCTAGTAATAATGGAGGGAGAGAAGGCAAATGACAGATGAGTGATGAGGGGGAATGAAGACGGGAGATAAAACTGAAAAAAAAAAACTACATTATTTTGTAAATCTCTGAAGTACGGGAGTGCAGCAGAAAGACTGAGAATACACCTCCTGGACTGTCGGGGCTTGTAGAAAGATGGACAGTCACAACTGAATGATAAATGTTACAGATTTTTTTTTCTAGTCGCTACATGCATTGTTAAAATGCATGAAGCAGATGGAAATAAAGTCCTGCGGATATTATATCAGCCACTTCATCTATCCATATCACTTATCTATTTGACTGGTGCTGGTGGATGCATCAATACTTGTGTCATATAGACCAAATAAAAAATTGACTTCCTGGCCTCAGTTGATGTATCATACTGAAAGCCTTGCCATGTTGATGAGAGATTATTTGAATAAATGAATCAGCCAAGAGATTGTGAATGAGATAAGGAGGAAATATATACTGTAGATGGTGTACAAGTGAGGGAAGCATATGAGGGGAGCTAAGATATAGTGCATGTTTACAGTAGCAGGTATTCTTCCTGCTTGACAGTGCAATACACCTCAGTTTTCAGACAGCAAATAGCTCTGCAAAATAATGTTTCCCTCAGTTTCAGGTAGTAAATTCTAAAAAAATAGGCCCACTGTCAAGTGGTCAGTGCGAAATGAAAATACCACTCACCTTTAAGGTGAATGCTGAGGTTTAACAACATCCTGACCACTTGAGCAATGAGTGGGAAATTTAGGAAATGATTACTTCACTGTCATCGCAAGTAACAGCTGATTGGTGTGCATATATGTGTCAAGTTGGGAAAAGCTGCCAGGAGCCACCAATGCTGAAAGCACAGCAACAACAACACAGTAAAACCAGGACCAGTTTCACCAATAAATGCCTTTTTTTCTGAGATTTGGAAGACCATATGTAAAATGTCCCTCAGGTTCATGGGTGCTAGGTTTTAGACAATGAAAAGCAAAGTAAATGGTAGAGGGTTTGGAAAACTCACCAACACATGACCCATCGATCTCCTCATATCCCACGCTACAGACACATCTTCCCAGAGGAACCAACCAGTCCCCATCAGCTCCACAGAAGAGTTTGGGTGTGTCTCTTTCTTCTGCATGGTCGATACACGCCCCCCTCACCTCCACCAATGAGGAAGAGTCCACCCGAGGCACTGTGTCTGGAAATGAGGCCAGGTTCCTCAGCGTGAACGGACATTTCTTATAGTAAACCCTCACCGAAACCAGCGCAATGCAGGCACCAATGTCCTGGAACGCCAGATAAAAGCCCTTCCTGGTCATGGGTCCCACCTCACGCACCTCCGTGTTGAGCTTGAGGATGCGATCTCCGAGATCCATCTGGGTGAAGCTCTCGTCGGCAGCGATGGTGTCGATCTTGGTGTACTGCGCGGGCTTGAATTTGACACCGTGAGCCTCATCCGTCTCATGGTAGAAGAGGTTGAAGGTTTCTTTGCAGGTTCCAGACACCCAGGGGATGGAATTGCAGTCTCGCAAAGTGAAGCGAAGCTCCACATAGATCTTCTGGGCCGCCTGCCGAGAGATCCAGTTGGAGCGAAGCCAGTTGTTCTGGTTGGGCTCCATCACATTGCAGACCTGGAACGTATGGATGGGTCGGTTGTGCTCGTCCATCTCTGTGATGGCGTCCCACTAAAGAGGAAATAGCAAGAAGGTGGAGAAGAGGAGAGGGAAGAGGAAACAGGAGAGTAAGAGGGAGAGGTAAAGAAATTAATTAAACGATAAGACCAGAAGCCTAAAACCGCACTCGCAGCTCTGTAAGGTGGAAGTATTCAATATAAGAGTGATGGACAGAATGAACAACATCCTGATAGTTATGGCTTAAAATGTTAATGCAGCAGCAAAAGAACACCATGGGGCCATTTAAATCCAGAAGATTCATCCTATTCAGAGCATGAATTCAATCTACAAACTTGATTACAATCTGCTTGCTTCTGCCGATCATGTCTTCCGTGTGGTTAGTCAGGAATATCACTAGAGGAAAGCTCAGTGAAAGCCTTAAACAGAGAACAAGGTGTCCTCTGAGGAACATGAATATGCTCGAGAGTGAGTTTGATATCTCTTGTGCACAACTGGAAATTCAAGTCCTATAGTATCTCTAGTGGAAGGGTCAGAGTGTCATTATAAACATTAGGGTTCATCCTCTGGGGACTAGTCACAGAATATACATATCGTATTTTTAATTTCACCTTCAAAAAACTGGGTATATATTTAACCAAAGGTCAATTTCTAGCCCTCTAGGCCTTGCTTGTGTCAAGAAAAAAACATCATTACCGAACTAACAATCTGTTTTCCTCTTATTCCTTCAAGTCTAGAGGCAGGTTTTCTCTTTGAGTGATGCCTGACTGCAGCTGCCTAGTCATCAGCTCCGTAAGTCCCAGGTCACATGATCAGGGAGCATAGCGGCTTTGCAGGGTCATTAGGTTACCTGTCCCCATGTTGATGGGAAAGAAGTTAATGGGGGTTTTTAGCCTCTTGGTCCTGCGCCGCTCTCTGGTTTTATTAGAGTGGGGACTGGCTACATGGGCGACCCCAAAATCACCCAACATCGACCTCCAAGAATGAAATTACCTGCCTGGGAAAAAGGGCTCTCAAATCACTTTGCCTACAATGCAGCATCCGAGCCTCCACAAGCTGCAGAGTTGCTTTTATATTTAGTCTGATATTCAGAGCATTTTGCTTACAGGGTTTACTGCATATGGCTGGGGTATATTTTTCAGCTATTGCTACTTCTGCTACCATGACTATAACTTCACATGCATTCTACTAGAGATGCAACTTTCTATAATAGAACATAGAAAAACACAGAATACCCTTTTTTTACTCAAATGGATTTATGGTAAAGCACAAGATATAGGAAATATTAGCATAAATACATACATTTCAGACATCAAAAGGCCAAATCCACAAATTGCAACATGTGCAATGAAACCTTGCTTGCCTTTAGAATGCAGAACGCACACCTCTCTCCTCATGTGAGCCAAACACTATAATCAACACTGTTTTCACAGACACATGTGACACATGCAGTGTGAAGTTAGGTGACAAAGGCCACATATTAAGCTATTAATTACCAACCAGCACATTCATATAACTCTCATTCTGTATTTAAAAGCGAACTGACTACATCACACATGCACAGACTTCACATTCCCATTCTCAGGCCTGGGAGGAGAGATCCCCACTCTAATTAATGGCTGGAAAACAACTCGTTTATAGGCAAACACAATCCAGAGACTTGTGATAGAGCTGCTGGTTAATTTACCAATACTATTTGCCTGATAAGCGTGCACATTTAATAAGCTGTTTTTCACTTAGCTAAATATTACCTCTTGATGAGAGTAGTAATCAAAGCCTAATGTTTGCTTTCACATACTCATTATCCTTTTTAATAACATGTTCTAATTCAATCATCCAAAGACTACAGGCTTTAATCTCTTCTTCCCTCAAGGTATAATTGTAGCATTACAGTCAAACAAATTGATTTTGATTAGATGTGATGTTGCCCATCACAGGTGCATAATAAACTCTGTTGAGCAAAGTCTGTCTGTAATGTTTAAGCAAGAAATAATAAAAATAAAAAATCCCCCATGACACAAATAGCTCTGTTCATATCACAGCAAAGAAGGAAAAGTACGACAGATTGTACTTCTATTACAACCAGCTTTTATAAGTAATATTACTCCAAATGTGTAATGAATATTAGAATTTTTGTAAAATTTGTCGTTTTTTAAAAAATGTAATTCGTGATTGGTTACAGCAAAGAAGCCAGATCATTTATAGGCACAGAAATGGATGTGTTTTTGTGTGACAAATAACTATGGGACAAAAAGACAAGTTTCTGCATGACTTACTTTCATCATTAGATGATGTAGCCATGACTGCCATGCAGAAGTGCACAGAGACGACTCAAAACAGTTATTAAAAAACAACTGTAATGGCTGTTCCAAGCTATGCTATTTTATTTGTTGATACCACAAGTTAGGTTACATACCAGTAAAGACATAGCTGCAGTTCGGTGAGCATGTGCATATCCCTATAAGGAGCTTCACTATTAGTTGCATGGGTTAGCCAGAAGTCCGAGGTGCCATGGCAACCCCGGGCTCTGCCTCTGATTGGGCATCATTTTTGGGGTCAGTTAATGGCAGCATTTTGCATTTTTGCAAATTTCCATGTAAGTAATTCAACATTTTTTGGGAATATGCTTTCTTGTTTTTGCCCAGAGTTAGATCAGAAGACTTGTACCCCTCTCTCTCAGTCTGGTAAATATTAAGCTCCTGCCGGGAGCTTGTTAGCTTAATTTATCACAAAGACTAGAAACGGGTGGAAACAATGAGCTTGGCTCTGTTGAAGGGTGACAAGAACCACCTACCAGCATCTCTAAAGCTCACTGATGAACCTGTTATGTCTCACTTGTTTATGACACCACTGTGTGTTAGGTGTAAAAACTTATTTCTGTATTCTTACCTAATTGCAAGCAATACAGTAAATAAGTATATTTTCTGAAATAAAAGCTATTTTTTAAGCCATGCTTTTTTTGACAAATCTATATATTCTAAACTAATGTAAAAACTCAGAAGTTTTACCCTTGATTATACGATTATATGTTTTTTTTTGACAGGAATGAGAACGGATGTATCACCACAGTGCAACAACAACTACTGTTTCAAGACATCAACATTGTAATTAGGAAGACTGGATGTAGTCACATTTCTTTTTACATTAACATGACCCCAATACTGAAAGATTAGAACTTTTGTACGTTACACTAAGTCACTCTAATGGACCCTCAACAACTACAATCATAGCAAAGCATATGTTGTTGAGGTATTTTAAAAAAGGTCTGGTACATGATAAGAAAATCACAGCGGAGTATTATATTATATTCACACATTCTTATCAAACCTGCTGTACAGAAATAATATGCAGCATGTTAGAAAACCCACCCACAATCTCACTGCCATCTTACATAGTCACTTTATATACTTTTATACTTATCTGGGCTGAAACTGTCATGACTCTGTGCTTACTTACCAACAGCATATTTATCTTTTTGAACTTCAATCTTTAGAAAAACCGTCCTACTTTGTCTTCTAAGCACATTCTTTAAAAACTTTTTTTGTGTTTCTTCGCTTTTTATGTGACTTATTTTCAATACACCGATGCTCAGCTTGGTCAGGCCATGAAACTTGCTCCGGTGTTTAAACGTGCTGATTCAATCCACCCTTCGGGCCTTTTCCAATCTGATTTGACCACTTAGTCAGCTGTTGACCTGCAGAGGTGTTTGTAGGAAGAAAGATGCATCAGCACACTTGAGCTCAAAGGCTTTCTTTTAACAATGGTAAGTGCTCAGGCTTAGGAAAGCTACTGAAGAAATGGATATTATACAGGAAAATACTGTGTCTTGGTTTAGAAAGAAAAGGCGTTTGACATTCCCACGTTACAGGCTTGGGAATTGAAAAAGGTCATCATGAAAATGTATGGAAACAGGTAGAAGCATGTCTTTGTTGAAGGTGCAGACAAAGTGAGGTGATAATAAAGGTTAGATAGATTATGTAACACAGGGCTTAAACAAGGAACATTTCTGTTCCTCAAGTGTGTTCAAGGGTTAGAAGAAAGGACTGAGTAAAGAGAGGGGGGTTTCATGGTGAAATGAAGAAATTAATTAATAGAAAATGAACATGTTTATTATCACAGCTGAAACATCTTATCATTTCTTAACATTAACTTGATAAGTCCAATAGTCTCATTTTTTTCATTTGGAAACCCTGGTCAGGTAATTGTATTCAAGTGCAACTTTCAAAGTCATGGGCTTCTTTTCAAACTGTTGAACACTTGCTCCTTCATTGATAAACAGCCTATGGGGCACAATACAAGTAAAATACAATAACAATTACCAACCAAAAGATTGCAACAATAAAAGAGAAAAACCACTTGTTCTATGGGGTGCTTCGGTATGAGTACAGATTGGCGTAGTTAATAGATAATATAGGTTTCCTTATGAATGTCTACGTACACATACATCGATTAGGCATACTAATATGTCTAATATATATATCGTGTTGGTCCCCTTATGTGCTAAAAAATGCTCTGAACCATTGGGCATGGACAAGAGGACCTCTCAAGATGTCCTATGGGGTCTGGAACCAGGATGTGGGCAGTAGATCCTTTGGGTACTCTGGCTTGTGCAGTGGGGCCTCTGTCAATCAAACTTGTTCCATTGCATCCTATTAATGCTTGATCAGAATGGGGTCTAGTCTCTGGTGGGGTGCATTTTCCTGTGGGGGTAGGCCAGTGATATTTGGGATTTCCATTTGCGTGAGGGAGTGTGCTTGTTCTGGGACAATGTTTATTTGGGTGTCTAAGTCTCATCAACATGGATGCCAAAATCCAAGGTTTTCCAGCAGAACAGCACATTGATCATACCAATATGATCAATGTTATTCACTTCACCTGTCAGTGGTTGGTAATGTTGTGGCTGATCTGTGTATATACAGCCACATTATTGAAATGTAACAGTTAAAATAATCTTACACGACTATTTTCCAATAATTTTTCAAATCTAACTTTGACACGGTGCTGGAATTCCACCACAATCCACTGTGGAGGTTTCAAACTACAACACAAAGACAAAATGACACCTGTCAGATCAATATTATGGCACTGTTGTTGTGTATTTTGGTGTGTATTCTCCTACCAATGGCAATACATTTTATCAGGCTTGTTCAGTTCTGTTTAATATGCGACAATATGCTGACGATTAGGACAACAACTGAACTAATGTTAACAGAGGAGTGCTGTTAAGTGTTTAACTTAAACTTGTTCTACGATATTTGCTAAAGGGCAGCTGAGCAAACCGCTGAACCCTGAACGGAGCAGTGACTGTTGCCATAATGAGCAACTCCAGTGTTTATGTATCTAATTGTATGACTCCGAGGACCACTGGATATGAGAACTAAAGTCTTTACATATGCTTGCACACGCACACAGAGCACAAGGTCAGACATAGCCCTCAGTCTCTCTGCCCAGGACATTTTTATAGCGCATCAAGGCTTTTTGTGTGCTCTGATGGGATTGAGAGTAGCAGCTAAAATCTTGATATAAAATTAGGTGCATTCCTTCTATTAGACTGGATTCTTTAATAGCATCGTGTTGAAACAGAGACATGAGACAGAGAAAAGAAAGACAGAGAGAGGACAGAGAAATAGAAAGTATCAAAAATGTGTGTTCAAGAAACTGTTGACATCAGAGGAAACAAGACAATTACTAAAGTTAGGAGGCAATTAAATGAGCTCAAATGCCAGTGTAGATAAAGCAGAGTGTCCAGTGACAGAGATTGAGGCAGCACGATCAGATTGATTTGTCTCAAAGGGGTAAAACAATCCACTGTGATAGCAACACATAGCCGCTTGAATCCCTGACTAAACACCATTCACAGCTGATCTAAAGGCCTCTAGGCCTTTTACATTTTGTCAACTCGCTGATAATGTCAAGTAGCTATGTAGTGGCAGCACTTTCAAATAACTGACTCCAGCTTTGCACTTACAAAGCAGAGAATCCCGCTTTTCTCGCATTGACTTGCAAGACAAGAAATAAAATGCAATTTCTCTCACTTGACTTCAAAATAAAAGGCAAATTTCAGTGACAGCATCACAGTTGTAGGCCAAGGTCTGCTGTCCACTTACCCACTGCAATCCAATTAGTCCACTTTTCGGTGTGAGTGCTGCTGATTTGTGATCTCAGCGTGGACTCATTTCTTTTTCAAAGTGAAAAAGTTTAAGTAAAGCTTTGCCCGGACACCTCACTACCTCGCCATCCAGCCTTAACATGCATAATTGAAAAATGGTCAGAAAATGTGGCTGATTGATTGCAGCCTGAAACCAAGGCCTTTATGGTCCTTGTCTCTCACCCATGCAAGACAGCCAGTCATTTTACAGGCTACTCGCCCAGGGGGTGAGCTTCTTTTATTAACATTGTGAAACACGGAGCCCTATTGAGATCTGCACTTTTAACTATAGTGTCATAACCCACTCTTCTCATCTTTAATTGAAATTAAACATTTAGCGATCCTAAATATTCGCACCACTTGGTTTGGGTCTGAGGCTGTAAAGACAAAGAATGAAACACAATTGAAAAGTCAAATGTCCCTCTGTGTGAATGACTGTGTGTTATGACCCACTAGGAAAGAATTAATAATTATATTGCTCACAGTGCGGCAGGTTAAAAAGTAAGGCTTTAAATGGGTTACATTAAAACTAGCAGGAGATCTGTGACGTACAGTGAAAAATCCCTCTCTTTTGCAGATTTGGCTAACACAGTTACAATTTACCAAAAATATTAGCATGTCCGTTTAACATGCAAGTGAAGCATGCATTTGCTGTATGTACAATCTACTGAACACTCCTTCATTTGGATTAGAGGCTCATATTGACAAAAATGGGGGCACACTGGGCATCATTATAACATAAAACTGGTTTATTGTGACATGAATAAATGTCAGCTTCCATATTCTGAACATAACGGTAGTTAGTCAGCTGTCTGTTTTAAATATTTTTTTGACTTTTGAATCTTACCTGTCCACTCTAGTGGCTGGTTGCTGGTTGGTTGCAGCCACCTGACTAGGTCTGCCATGAACAGCTATATTTCTATTGATTAATCTATCAACTATTCTACCAATTAGTCGATTAATCTAAGAAAAAAAACAACTATATTATTTAACTTAATTTTAACTTTATGTCACTGTACGTTCAGCACAATGTAAAGTGTTTTACATATTAAATGCAAACTGTAGGGTTAAACTGGAAACTCCAACATGATAACAGTAAATAAAAAGTGGTTTTAGCACAATTCCAAGAGAAATCAAAGTTTCTATTAGAGTGAAAAAGCTAAGTCTGTATATTGACCAAAGAAGCAAATGGAATGCTCATTTTACAAGCACAGATAAAGCAACTCCTTTTCTCCTTATAGTGTAACTATTCTCTGACTGGTTGCAGCGTCTAATTATGGAAAATACAACCATAGCAATAGATTGGAAGTGACAGCTGGTTAACATTTAGTCTTAATGGGCTGTGTTTCAGTTGCTTTTTCACAATCATTCTATTGTCTGGCAGCAGAAGCAAGAAAGTACATAAATGACAACAGCTTTATTGGGAAGTTGGCTGTATTTAAATGCAGTATATGTGAGCACAGAGAGAAGGAGAGAAGAAAATGGATGTTAAGTGCCTCCGCAGTGAATAGAGTGTGTGTGTTTTCTCTTCAGGTGTTGAGTGCTGTACTGCAGTGGTCTGCCATCAAAACTCTGCATAGTGAACAAACAACCTATTTGTTCTGCGATAGCTTTAAGTACCCCCATAATTTGAAAACCTTTGGAAACTATTGGTTTGTGTCAAATCAGACTTCACTGGTGCTGCTACTGTCTAAAGCAGGGGTGTCCAATCCTGGTCTTTGAGGGCCACTATCCTGCATGTTTTAGATGTTTCCCCCTTCCGACACACCTGATTCAAATGATCAGGATCTTTATCAGGCTACTGCAGAGCTTGATGAGGAGCTGAAAATTTAAATTAGGTTTGTTGGAAAAGGGAAACATCTAAAACATGCAGGATAGTGGCCCTCGAGGACCAGGATCGGACACCCCTGGTCTAAAGCTTTACTGCCTTTTTCATCCGACTAATAACAGTTGTGAAAAACCACTGACATTGCAATGCAACAATTACTTACTGATACTAAAGAAAACTTTAGTTTTAAAACACGCATCAGTTAGAAATATTGATGCTGATGCATTTTCATCGTCATTAGTTATGCTGACTAATGCCAACACAGGAGTCAGAGTCAGATTTGGGGAAGACAGAGGTGCAAAAAACACTGATGTTTTCCCAAAAGCTCCATCACACTGATAGAGCTTTTGGGAGAATCTGCAGTATTAAACAAGTTCCTGAGAGCTGAGAGTGATGGTGTTTAAACATTGTACGCTGCTGAACAAGAAGTTATTGAATGCATCACTGACCCGCTGAGACACATTTGTAAAGCAGGTGGCACTGCTAGCCAGGGACTGGGTTGGGACAGAATTACTTTAGTGGGAGTGGGAAACAACAGGAGTGAAAAGCTCCTCGTGTCATTCTTTAATTTGGATTTTCTTTCCCGATTATATATTAACAATCTGCTCTCAGTATACTACACAGTGTAACAGACAGCAAGGCAGTAAGGGGATTTTAGTGTGTGTAGTTAGCAAGGCCGCTGCACATTTTGTCAGCGCAAACAAACTGAGTAGTGGGAGAAAATGGTCGCTGGAGATAAAAACTAGCAGCTGGTAAATAAATACCATGAGAGAGTGTCTATGCATGTGTAAAATAAACAACACTCCCCAAACTGACTAATACACACACAGCTGGATTCAGCAGCAGAAAAACAGTCACGCACTGACTCGGCTCCAAGGACAAACTCTGTACGACATGGCTGCATCGTATTATGTGTTTTAATTAAGTAACAGTCCAAAGTATGAGAATGAGCAAATTTAAGGATTGTTACTGAAATATAGCAGCCATTTTCGTGTATTTTTGTGTAATGTGTGCACCTTCTTATCATGTGGTAAAGTTTCAATTCAGGAAGTCTAGCAGCAACTTTAGGGGAGAATTAAAATGTCCTATTAGACCCCAGCTGAATATTAATATTTCACAGAATACAGTTAAGTCACAGGTGTCCATCTGGGCCACAAAATATTCAAAATTTTATAATAAAATATGCTGTTGCCTCACCCACTTTATACAGAGCAGGACTAGATTGTGCTGGTTACACACTGCACTGTGAGGGGAGCAGGTGTGTTTCTGCTGGTATTCAGCTCGGAATTAAAGCAAAGATAAAGACGTGAGGCGAAAGAAGAAAAATACACAGCCACAGCCAGCTACGTATATTTTAGTCATTTCTTCTACCCATTCTTCTGTTTCTCTTTTTATGTTTCCTTTCCAAATGTCTACATGCTGCACATATACACTGATCAGGCACAACATTATGACCACCTGCCTACTATTGTGTTGGTCCCTCTTATGTCATCAAAAATGCTCTGAACCATTGGCCATGGACAAGAGGACTCCAGGGTGTCCTATGGGGTCTGGCACCAAGACGTTGGCAGACCCCATAGGACACCATAGGAGTATCTTCTGGGTACTCCGGCTTGTGCAGTGGGGCCTCTGTCAATCAAACTTGTTCCACTGCATCCTGTTGATGCTGGATCACAATGGAGTCTAGGAAGTTTGGAGGTCAAATCAACATCTTGGGCCTCAACATGTTCCTGATTGTTCGATGTTTTTGCCATGTGGTAGGGTGCATTTTCCTGCGGGGGTAGGCCAGTGATATTTTTGGATATCCATTTACATGAGGGAGTGTGATTGTTCTGGGACAATGTTTATGTCTCTAAGTCTAATCAACACGGACGCATATTATTTCTTGTTACCTGCTAGTGTCTTTTCTACAACACTAAAATTTAATGTCAGCAAATAAATAAATAGAATTCAGATTTTTTTTCTAGCAAAGTGTCTGAAGCCTCTCTGTCTTTCTCCCTTCCCTTGTTTCAGCTTCTTCATTTCTCTTTCTCACTATCATCTTTTCTCTTTTCCCATGCCGATCCTCTGTTTGTCTTACTCTATCTACCTGATGGACTTTCTATCTCTGTCCTCCCCATACACTTTGTCTCTCGTGTGCTTTGCTGTGCAGGTGTGTGCGTGACTGTTGCCACTGACACCCGGATTGAGAGATATTTATTTAATCCTGAGCCTCCCTCTGTGATGGATGAAAAAACACCACCTCCACCTCCCTCCCACACACACACACACACACACACACACGACAGTAATAGTTATTAGGGAGATGGATGAAGAGTCTTTGCTCACTAGGGAGCTTCACGCCAGCTCTTTGACGTTATGAGAAAAGTGCAGTGAGAAGAAAGTAAAACAACAAAAACTTAGTAAAAAAAAAAAAGGTGTGAATGAGAATTAAGTCTGTTCTTCCCGAATAACTATTGCTTATGAATATTACATTTTCTGAAAATTATGTCTATAACAAAAGCGAATAAAGTCCCCCCCCCCCCAACCGTCACCCCTCGATTTAACAAGATTTTGTCTCAGAGACGGTGATGAACATTTTTACATTCAAAGCCCCTCATTAACACCAAAGTCTCACTCACTCACTCTCTCACTCTCTCACTAACTCAAATTACACTTGCATGACATCTAACAGTATTGCAATTTTACCAAAATAGGGGGGGGGGACTATTTTTCTGAAGAACCAGCTTACCTGAAATGATATTTAAATGGCCACCTGCACTCCCTCGGTATTCACACCAAATGTCTTTGTGTGTGTGTGTAGGATCATAAGTTGGTCCGCAGAGGGCTCATTAGGGACAAGTGTGGCTTAAGTTGGGGAATTCCGTCGATATCTGGCAACCTCGGTCGAGTCACTGTGTTTAACTGAGTGTCAACAAGAAAATCGATGCTTTGATTGGAGAATTATGGATATGGATTTCCACTGTGTACTTTAGGATACCCAATTAAATTACTAGGGGCGTAATATTGGCAGGACTTGACACTGAATAAAAACCTGAATAACAATACTGAACATGTCAGAAAATCTTTCATATTGACACCTTGGATAAATGAAAGGGACACAATATTTTCCATATGACAGCCTCGTGGTGGGACTATTTATCACGGCTACATAATCAATAATGACAATGTTCAGTTTGCACCACGGTGACTATGATGAGCTCTTTCGTTTTGATGTCTCTTTGCTGTGTAAAGGTACCACCAACAGATTAGTTTGCCCATATACTACTGCTATACTATACTACTAATGTTTTCATCAAATATAGTGCAGGTATAATAAATGCAACATGTAATTATTGGAGAAGTGTATCAGAACATGTATCACCTCACTAACATTTGTTCTTGATATTAAAATATATAATGCTCTGTGGTATTAATTAGTGCAAGATGGAATAACACTGCATTCTAACGAGTGTTGGAAAAGTTGCAACAGCAAAACTCCCATCTACTCTAATTGCAACACAGAGGAAGGAAGTTTTTCCTTCCAAGTTTACTTTCACCCCCAAGCACCGTGGTTGTCTCACACATGCCAATGAAGAGCAGGAGTTTCATTCCCATGAGTAAATTTCACCAGGTTGTAGAGATCAGTGCTCAGAGAGGCAGAAAAGCAGCCATCACCCTTGATTACAACACCAACACCTGAAGTGTGGATATGATACACTACGAGAGGAGGACAGTCTGCTGGACTCTTGCCATAATCCACAGTGCAACATATATCTCTACCAAGAATGTCTACTTGCAGCAGATTCTAGCACCAAATATGAGAGTTTGCAGAAAACAACACATGTGAATGTTGCAAATGAGATAATAATCCACTGTCAGAGGATGTGGGTTTGGCAGTCAGTCATAAGAAATTCACCCAAAAAAATGGAGTTTGTGTGGGACCATTACTTTGAGAAATATTTGACTCATTATTCATATTATTTTTGTTTTCACATGCAATTTAGTTATGTTTATGCAACTAAACTACTTGGTTAAGTTTAGTTAAACATCATGATTTGGGTTAAGCTCCATCCTTTCACATGTGCATCTGCTGCATCTTCTTGGGTCCTGATGACAACACTGCCTTTCTGTGAAGTTCAGAGGTTTTACATGCACCTATTCATACAGCTGGAAGGAGGCTACCTTTAAGAACTGACCACCATTGTCTTTTTTGTATTTGATAAGAAGGGAGCTGGACTCTGAAACTACAGGAGCTTGCAAAGGTAGCACACAACACAGCACACAAGCCACAGCAAGACTTGTAAGAGCAGAGTAGCAGTCAGAATCTGGCTCTGATCAAGCTGCAGTCCCCCAGTAAGCTGACACAAGAGAACAAAAGAGAAGAAATGCAACCTCTGCTGTTCATATATATGCATGTATAACAAGCATTTCATTGAAGTCCTTATATCTGTTGTTTTCTGTTGTTTTGGGTAACATAGGTCATAATATATGTCAATGTGAATGTTCTCTCATAAAGGACACATTTACTACCGATTGATAGAGTATTTTTTTTGAATTTTTGAGAAACTAATTAGACTCTATTTATGAGGCGATATCTGTGACATCCCAGAGAAGAAAGCAAGAGTTATGACCTCCAGTTAGAGAGCAGCCTGCATAATCAATCACCAAAATGATCAATTCCGTGACTCGACTGATTAAACTGCTTTCAAAACCAAAGTTACAAATTTATTATTAGTTGTTTTTTTTGTCAAACACGATAAAAAAATATGCAATCGTTGACAAGCTGACAGGTGGATTCCTGCTGCGATCTTCTTCTCCGGTTTAAAAATAGATGTTTATTTGGAAAAAAAATAGTGAGTAAATTCTGCAGATTTTGCCCTTTCTCAAACCCACTGTCTTCTTTTAATCTTGCCGATCTTTGTGCTGAAATCAAACTGTAATACCGCTGCCAACTTGTATCAAGTTAATTTGGCATTTTTTGGGTAGATCTAGGGACAGCGCAAGGCTCCAAACTAGAGCTTTACAATTCAAACAGGGAGTTGATGGTAAGAAGTTTTTTCATTTGAATAATTCATGCATTTGGCTTCACCAATCTTACCTAAGGTAAAGACTCTACCAACAATCCCCAAGTTGTATTATTTGGCTTATCTGCAACAAATAGGCACTAAAAAATGGATGAATCTGCCCCTCAAGTATAATGAATGTTGCTCTGCTATGAAATCTGCAACCAGACAATTCTGCTTCTAACTTGTAAACTGGATGCATTTTGATCAGGTTCTTCTTAGATATCTGTTTGTTTGGCTGTGTTCTTTAGGGAGACATTAATCAATTAAAATCAAGTCAGGCCTAGATTACTCTTTCAACACTCTCTCTCTTGCACACGCACATGCACGCACATGCACGCACGCGCACGCACACTCTCTCTCTCACACACACACACAAAAACAGTATCCCATTGCCCATCAACAGCACACCCCTAAATCAATAGCAGCAAGTGAACAGCGGTGAGCAAATGAAATCCAAAGACCCTGTGCTCCTCTCATTCCTGCATCCATCACAGTGGATGGGTAGCCAGCAGGGTGGAGCCAGAGCACCCATCTGTCATCCCCATGGTGCTCTCACAAAGTGACACCCTGTTGGTCATGGCCAAGTCAAAGATGGCTAACGGCAATAGAGACAGAGTTCGAACCATGTGACATTTTGGAGACGGCAGAACGCTGGACTCGTGTTTGGAGGTCAGAGTTAGTTTCGTTGTGTTCTGACCATTCTCTAAAGTCAACGAAACACACCTAAATGAGAGAGATTAAGTGTTTCCTCCAGGAAGTATTCAAGTCATGGTGTTAAAGCTGCTGAAAATTAATGACAACCAGTGAGAGCAAGACTAATAAAATTCTGTTAAGTGCTTGCTCCCCTGAGGCACATTTGATTGCAGGTTTAACAGACTGTTGAATAAAATCCCCCCTACTTCACTGGACTGATTCCTTCCTTGGTGAGACATTGACACCATAAAAATGTAGCTATTCCAACCAACTTTGGTCGGCGAGATCATTCCACATTTACTGAATGTATGTACATCAACTACACATTGACTAACCTTTGCTTTCTATAGTTTTTAAAACCCAGTTGTGACATAAACTTTTAGAAAGGCACACAGACCCACTTTAACAACACAAGCAATAGTTCTTGAAGTTAAAAAAGAAGCTTCAGCCGACTGACTAAACTATCACAACCCTCAGAAGTGGGAGAAGACAGACCAAGGCAAACAAAGCAGCTCCCTCCTTAAAGAAAAACAGCTTAGGTTATTACACTTCTTGCCCTCCGTGTCACTGTGGACAGTCTTTTCAGAGTATGCCTGTATACACTTGTTTGAAGTAAACAACAAAATGTTATGTTAGGGCACTGGGGGCGCAGAAGAAAGAAGAGATAGCGGCTTCACATTCCTATATGTATTAGAAATGCCAGCGTTTGAAATCTCCTCCAGCGTGCAAGCCGAGACAATGGAGAAAAGAGAAGGTGGAGGGAGGGAAGGGGAGGAGAGGCTTTGTGACAACTACTCCACCACCCTGCGCAATGATGAGAGCCATCCATCACACTTTTATTGATTCCCACATAATACAACTCATCTATACAAAACGAATTTGCCTTGTAAAGTCACATATATATTTTCCGTAAAAAGACAGTGGAGTAGCTGATGATAAATGTCACTACTATAATGAAAAATAATAAAATAATAGTGTCACATTATATGGAAATAGGACGAGGAGACCGACAAAGCAGCATGCTTAGACATTCAACATGTTTGACTCTTCCACCTGCATATGCTGGTGGTGTCTTATATTTAATTTAGCGCTAGCTGTTGCAGTAATGCATTTATGTCATTTAGCAGAGCATAATATCTTTTACAGTCATGGCCTCTGGAGGAGGTCCCGATCTATCATGCAACTGTGTGAGCCACAGATCACTCTTCCTGTTGTTGTGTTAAATCAATCAAGGCTGGCATTAATGAATGCAAAGCTTTACCTTTACCCTTTGTTTCCATGAAAGGAAGCAAATTAGTATTTGGACAAGTTTCATTCCTTCGAAGTCAAAGAGACAACAGCAGGCAAAACTGTCCCTTAAGAGTGGACAGCACTGATTCACAGGAAGCTCCATCCTGCTGAAGTGTCCTTGAGTAAGCCCACCGCTTGTGGGGTTGTTCAGTACGTAAACATGGCCTCTGACCTCCCCAAACAGATTTTTGTGATATGACCAGGTCGGCAGTGTCAGCTTTACTTTAGGATTACCATAATGGGATAGGCAGATATTTTCCTAGCAATTGTGTTCACAGCTTTTAAAAAAATCCTCATATCGCTATCCAAATAATCAGAATCATTTGTTCCTTTGTAGCAGCAGCACATGTAATTTCAATTTGAGTGTTGAGTGTGTGTTTTTGGTAAATTAGCTGTAGCAATTTCAGTGTTCAAGTAGTCAGGTAAAGAGCGCTATCAAGCACTCATGTAATGTCTTTTATCCAATTACAATTCCAAAATCCTATTTGGAGCTAAATGTTGTCTTAAACCCAGATTCTATCCTCACATTTTTTTGCTCATGAAAGCTGCAAGATCTCACGTTATCACCGACATAAAATACTCCACTGATGGCAAAAAAAAAAAAAAAAAATCATTTATCTGCAGCTTCAGTCTTCAAAACCCACACGCCAGCAAAAACCCCTACCTATCTGCAGGATCAACACTGGTTAAGGGTATGAACCTTGTCGCCTTTCAATCTCCTCTTCTCTATCTCATTTGCCTAAACGGTGATATGTCAGCGCCCCTCCACACACACTGAGGCTTTCTCATCTGAGCTGACACAGACCAGAGACCTTTCTTTTTTTCTTTTTTCTCCCCCCCCACCAGCTCAGACAAACTATGCGTGGGAAAACAGGGGGAAAAGAGCTTGTCGTTTTACATATCTATTTTTGCCAGAGAGGCAGGCAGGCAGTCTGGAATGTCAATGTGTGGCTCAGCAGCCTCTGACTGATGTGAGATCACAGTGACGGCTGCACACAGCGGTACAACGAACACGCACATACACACACACACAGACTTTGCCAGTGGGTGAGGTAGCAGGGTGCAGCCATAGACAGCTTAGATAAGAGCAGGTCACCCAGGTAGAGGGAAGCTGCTATACAGACACACACACACACACACATACTGTCTATCTGGAGCATTAATTCAATGTTGAGTTTCACTTTTGTTAAGGAGAGATCTTACAGAACGTTACTGGGAGCTACTGCGAATGCTGTAGTGCTTGCTTCTTATGAGTACTAAATAAATAAGAGGTTTCTGTGAGGCTTTCATTTCTCTGTACCCTTGAGCCTAATTAACAGACCTTTCCAAAACAATTTCTTTGTCAGGGAATATCTTCAGATCAGCTCTCCAAGCTGATGAGTCAAACGCCAGGCCCTAACTGGTGTCAATTTAGCCAAACACTGGAGTCAATGATAAAGACAACTCTGACATTTCAAACTGTAGAAAAGGTCACTGCTATCTCCTTCTTTCTTATCTCTTTCTTTCAGTCCCAATTCAATTAAATTCAAATCTGCTTTATTGGTCTGACACACGAGGAACCTTTGTTGCAGAAACATTACTGTATTGATTGAGTTGCAGCAATATTACGCTGCCATCTAGTATTGCTGATGGATGTAAGATGTGATGAAACCAACAAAGTTGTTTCTCCGCAAAAGTCGATAAAATTGGGATCCTCGTGTCAAAGAGCAGCAACAATTTGCAGCGGAGGTGAAAGCGGTGTTTGTTATTACCATGACACATTACAAGACATTTCCCTGTTCAGACCATCAACACAGCACCTCTGTGTACTTGTTAGTTTCTTTTTTTTAATGAATTAAACAACAACTCATCACGGCTTAATACAAAGCCTTGTTTAAGGACGCACTGGGTAAGTATTTCCAATGAAAGCACTGAAAAATTAATATCTCAAGAGTGCACCTGAGTTTAGCATTATTATAAGAAGCAATGATTAAACAGAGGCAATAAAATACCTGCGCAATCCGGAGGAACATAATAAATATCACTTCAATTCCAGTGTTTTATTTAGTTAATTACACTATCCTCCCTGTGCAGACATAAGGGATGGAACACAGACAAACACATTCACAACAAGCCTCTTGCCTGTTTTCACAGTCTGCTGCTCTTTGTTAAGAAGAGGCTGTCAGAGAGACAGAGAGGGAGATGAGGGTGAAAGGGAGAGAGGCAAAAAAAAAAATAAAAAGATAGGGGGAGAGAGATATCAAGAGGATGGGGAGGGGGAAGATGAACAGAGTTGCGAGACAGTAAGACCGAACAGACAAGAGGTGAAGAAAGCTGAACTGTGTGTAACGGTGTGTGAGGATCATGCAAATGTGTGTTTTGCAGAACGGTTGAAGGCCAAGTGTTCTCTCATAAGAAAGATGTGGAGAATATTTAGCAGAAGACAAATTTCAAGCAGCATTTTAGGATGAAGACTGGAGTTTAAGATAAGAACAGGAAAGTTGGACTTAGCTTAAGCACAGTGATTGTTGCACATTAAATTTAAGCTAAACGGAAATCCCCAAAACAAAGATTACTAAGCTGACAAAGCCAACAGATTTTGAACTATCTCCACAACATAAATGATACAAAATGAATGAATTTCATAAAGAAGACTGTAATAATGATGTTCACTTGTCTTGCCTTTTTTAACAAAGAGACACAAAGACAAATCTACCTTTTATTACATTTGTTCCAAGATGTGATTTTTTGCTGTTGTGGAAATGATGATCTCTCTCTTCATCAAACTGTCCACAATTACTGTTTCCGTAACCAGCCTAAAACAACTGCTACTTCACATTTAAAAGCAAAACATACAAAGTAGTGTGATATTTTTATACCAGGAGGTTAAGGTTAGATTTGGGTTACACCATAGAAAGCAAACAGAGTGCATTGGGAAGGAAGTTGTAGTGGATCAGTGGGTGAACAAGACCAAAATAGAACCAGTTAGAGGTGACATTTGGTGTGACCCAATCTGTCGCTGAGAAAAAAAAGCTTTACTAGTAAAGACCATATGGGTGCACTCGGGTGTGCTGTGACACTGTTTCAAGCTCAAGCTTAATGGCCAAACATCAGTTATTGGTCAACCCTATGTGTTACTTATGACTGGTAGAGAATGACCAAACAACCACTATCGATTTCAGTGTGCAATGTGTAAAGTTGTCAGGGGCTGTATCCTCAAACACACTGAGCAGGAGACCAGTCTATCACAGGGATGACTCATATAGGATTGCAACAGACTGTGATAGGTTAAATTCCCATAACCAACTGTTGGTTCTCTGTGGAGCCTCTTAGCAAGGTGTACATTTATCGATCCATAGAAAACCATAGTGGACTGTATGAGACAACAGTATGAGGAATGATATGGGGTACACAGATGGGTTATTATAAGGTAGAAATGCAATGTATTTGCAGGGATTTCAGAATGTACAGAATGTTTGTAACTTTAAATTAAATGTTTAAATAGCTTATTGTGAAAAAAGCTGGTACTTGGACATATATCTGATATGACATCATAGTAAAGGTTGGCCCAAGTATCCACTATGATACATCCAAGATGCTGTTATAGTTGCCTTGGGCTTTAATTTGGCATGTTGCACTCTCTTACCCCTGCCTGCCTTCTTTCTCGTAACCGTAGGAGACATCTTCCCTTAGCAAAGCCATCTGACTCCAGTCTGTAAGGCTTAAACAAGCCTGACTGGAAATAAGTGCAGACTATACGGGATTGTCTGGGCAGCTCGATCAATTAGGACAAAGAGAGCAGCGTTGAGATAGATAGAGAAAGCATGTGGTGAGGTATGGCTTTCAGCATTCTCAGAATTTGTATAAAATGTTAAGTGCATTTTAGAGAGCCTGCCAGACTAAACATCCATCTCCAATGAAACCATATCCCTCTAACAGGAACCATCCTCTGACCCCAAACACCCCCTCATCAACTTGCCCATGTAGGATCGAAGATCAGGATTGAAGTTAGACCTGAGAGCTGAGAATAAAACAAGATGGGCCTCTGTCTCTATCCATCGTTCTCTGCTTATAAAAGCCACCGAGAGGATAAATGTTGAGCTCCAGGGGATGATTCTTTGCCAAGTGACCCTGTCTTTCTTCTATTGCAGCATTAACTCCATTTCATTGACGGAAGATAAAAGAGAAGCACATAAATAAACTGCAAACTTTTGAATTACTGCATAGTGTCTCCCACTTTCAGACTATTCAGAATTAACTTATCAAATTATACAGTAAATGCACACAATTTGACAAATAGTCCTATCAGTATGATTACCTGTATAAAGATGGCTCACACTCAGCGTTAAAGGATAATTCGACTGATTCCATCAAAGCTGACAATTTTTGTAACTTCCTTCCAATAATTTATCAGAACCCAAGTAACAATTCTGTATTTGCCAGTGATTTGTCTTTATTTTTTGTTTTACTCACACATGTAGTTTGTAAGTGGGTTTTGAAGTCTTGGAGAAAGATAATATTACATGCAAGGTTTTTGCCAGCATTGGAGGTTTACTAAATTGATGCCGAGTGTGAAACGGACGAGGTTTTGTCCTGCAGTGTTGAGATCAATCTTCTGCCCCAGCACTTTCAACAACATGCAGCAAAACTCCTACCCATCCACGACCTCCACTAGTTCTAGGAATTGGGATCAAGGGAGTTTGGAAGGTGGGCGACTTGTATTCAAACTGAATCAGCCAAGGATTCAATCTGAGGATTCAAGCTTCCATTGAGCAGATGGAGGTCTTTTTTATATGCCTCACCTACAGTTGCACACAGAGGCATGTAAACTCTACTCACCTAGCAGGAGAAATAGGCTCTAATATGTCAAACCTACAATAGGGCACATCTCTCTCTCTATCTCCCACCATCCATAACACTGTGGTAGACGCATACAATGAATATGGATGGAAATTATTTGAATCCATTGGAAACCATCTGACCTTTTGAGTATGTATAGAAGCCACTTACATTTTTAGCATAACAGGAAGCATGACCTTCATCGACTGGTACAGCACAAATTATGAGGCTATTACCAGAGAGAGTGAAAATTGATGCTGTGTGTGGGTATTTATGAATGAGATCAAAGAAGGTTGCCTTTCCTAACTTCGAAAATGTCCTGTTCTGAGCCATGCAGGTACAATCAGCACACATTAAAGTGGATTGTATAATGAATTTAAACTTCTGATCAGTACTATATAACAATCTGGGTATATATAACGAAAGAAAGTAGAACTGATAGAAATATAGTGCAGATGCAATCTGACAAAATACACCTAAAATATTCGATCAGTTGCTTCAGATGTGTCTATTTCATGTATGCCTCTTATTTGACAGCTTTAAATAATGTTATGTTTGTCAGTAATAGAATATTTGGGGCTCAGTGCTTATGAGATTTTGAACTCGACCAAACTAAAACATAGCATTAACAGTGTTGTGCATGAACGCGTTCAATGAACGGCGTTCACTGAACCTGTTCATATTTTTGGTGAACACTGAATTGAAGGATCAGTTTTCAAATAATGAGCGTGAACGCAAACGCGCTCCCTCTCGTGAGAATGAGCGGCACAGACCCTTCATGTTCGCGTTCATTTGAAAACTCTCCTGAGAGAAAGCAGGTTTTCAGGTTTTACGACAGTTCATGGCAAACACTGATGACAGTCCAGTATGGCTAGTGCCGCAGCCAGTTTAGCAGACGACCGAGTGGAGTTTTATGAATTAACAAATGAAGACAAAGACAGCAAGAACCTCACATTTTCATGCAAACTGTGTCCACCTGGTCTGAAAAAATAAGTGCGAACGTCAGAATGACGTTCACACTTGGTTCTATTGAGTAACATAGTGTCTAATTTATTTAAAAAATGTAACAAACGAACGTGAACTAGTTCATTTTCAGGACTGTAAACTTAGTTCAGATTTTTTAAAAGTGAGCTATGAATGTGAACTAGTTCATTTTCATATGTGTGAACTGAACTTTGAGCTAGTTCTTTTCAAGCATGAACTGGCACAACACTGAGTATTAATATACACCAATCAAGCATAACATTATGACCACATGCCTAATATTGTGTTGATCCCCCTTATGTGCTCAAAAATGCTCTGAACCATTGGGCATGGACAAGAGGACCTCTCAGGGTGTCCTATGGGGTCTGGAACCAGGATGTTGGCACTGGATCCTTTGGGTACTCTGGCTTGTGCAGTGGGGCCTCTGTCAATCAAACTTGTTCCACTGCATCCTGTTGATGCTTGATCACAATGGAGTCTAAGATGTTTGGAGGTCAAATCAACATGTTGGGCCATTGTCATGTTCCTCAACATGTTCCTGATTGTTTGATGTTTTTTTCCATGTGGTGGGGTGCATTTTCCTGTGGAGGTAGACCAGTGACATTTGGGATTTCTATTTGCATGAGGGAGTGTTCTTGTTCTGGGACAATGTTTATTTGGGTGTCTAAGTCTCATCAACATGGATGCCAAAATCCAAAGTTTTCCAGCAGAACAGCACATAGTACCAATATGATCAATGTTATTCACTTCACCTGTCAGTGGTCACAATGTTGTGGCTGATCGGTGAATGTCCCAGTCAGTTTCATTGTCACTCTGTTACAGATTCATTGATTTAGAAACATCCACCTTCAATTTTGCATAGGCTCAGAGCTGTGAAATCAGCAAGTGTTTCAGGGCTCTCTGCTTGACATTTTCAGCAATTTGTGGACATTTTCCTTAATTCACCAGTTCTGCTTGAAGTGGTGTTCTTGTGCTATAAGTGATAAGATGATATTATTAGCATTAATGTTGCCTTAATCAACACAAAATTGACTTTTTTTTGAAAATGTGTCTTTCATTCTACATTTAATTTAATGTTATGTTCTCTTAACACAGTCAGGGAGGTAGATTGAGGTCAGTTATCATATTGGACTGGACTGTCTATAAAGTCAACCTGCAAAAATATTACAACTGGAGGCAATTTGGTGTAAGTGTAAAGTTGTAACATTTACAAATGACTTAATCAACAGTGCTTTGTTGTAGTTCCACCACTGATAATGCATCTCCTACTTTAGCTTGTCACTTCATTGACTCCATCGATCAAACAGAGTATAAAATGTCAATTTGGTGTTGATCAATCTCTGTTTCTTTTTCCATTTGGAAGTGTCAGCTTGTATTTTCTTTCATGGCTCTTTCAGTAGTTCGTGGCATGCCCATGTCCAAATGACACAACAGGTGAAGATGCATTATTTTCCACTGGCATCAAAATATGATAACACCATATGTACTATGGACTGGGACACAGTTCCATGAGTTATATCTCAGTGCGTGTGTGTGTTCATGTGTGTGTGTGTGCATGTGTGTACTTGTGTATGTGTGTGTATGTGTGCATCTTCCCTTGGTTTTCTATCTGACCACAGAGAGTGTGACAAATGGATGTGTCAGAGCTTGATGGAGCACTGCGATTGCTCTGCTAGGCACAAAGCTATTACAAGACTATATAGACAGCCCCAAAGAAAAATCCTGTTTCAATCAACCACACATAATCTGGGAGACAAAGAAAGATGTTCAACAGTTGATAGAAAGAGTCAGGGTCTATTCCCGAAGAAAGATCGCTTTCTAATGCAGAATTGAAATCTGTTTTTTTATCTCAAAAAGTTGAATTCACATTTGTGTACAATTTTTTATCAGTCTAGCAAAAAGAAATCTGAACATGTTATCTAGGACATGGACAAGCAATACTTTCCAAAGCTGCTCCAGTGACAAAGAACAGAGGCTGATTTCTTAAACCTATTTGGGCTGTTTTGTTCTGCTCAGACTTCTAAAATGTCAGAGATATTACAAAGACAACATGTTATTTAGTAGAATTAGATACATGAAGCTTGTCAGGGATTGAAGACATTTAAGTATTTTGCACAAAAGGCATATTTAAAATAGACTGGATACAAGATAAAAATAGAGAACAGACAGCATCTCCAAATCCATGTTATCCTTACCCAATAACAGAGCTGTCACTAGCATCGCGGCCACAGTGTAGCATCTATAAGCAGTACGAAATCTGGTAAAAGTCCAGGTTGATCCCCTCTTCCTGCCTCAGTTAGCCCAGTGTTTGTCTGGTGTGACCAAGCTATAATGTCTTTTTGTGCCTGCGATCAGCCTGCTGGCACTGGACATAAATTCACCGCTGAGAAGAGCAGAGTTGAGGCTCAGGTTTGGAATACAGCAGAGATGCGTCATTGTCACTGTAATATATTTTCTGATGCAAGTCAAGTGAAACAGACAGGAGTAAACAGCCTACTAGAGATAAAGCACCGTAACCTTGGGCAGGCTTTCCTCTAACTGGGCCACCTCACTGTTACTTTGAGCATGTGTGCATGTGTGTGTGTGTGTGCACGTGTGTAACCTCTATGTGCACTCTGGTGAGTGATCTTTCTTTTTTCTTTTCTGTCTGCGCATGCAAGTTTACAGTGTGCGTGCCGTGTGTGAGAGAGAAAGACGCAGAGAGAACTGTCAATATGCAAATCTCGGTGTATACGTTGCTGTGAGTATGTGTGTGTCAGCAGGTCGGTCTGAGATGAGCAGCACCTTCATAGCTGACTGACTGAACCAATTTAGAATTTACTTAAAATTAGTAAGAAGTCATTCAATTTCAAATGATTAAATTTTTGAAACAATTTCTGCTCGACCATCTCTAATTTACATGGACATAAAGTGTGGATATTTATAAGGATATGTGTGAAAGGGTCGACTCTAACCCTAACCCTTTGCACACTGACATTTGAGGTTATGTTTGGATGACAATATGTCAGGGACTATTAAAGATAAAAGCCTGAAAATTACCACTTAGACTTACTTGTTACTTCTCATTATGCCATTCAATATTGGGCAAGTAGATCAAATGAGCTCTGATTTGAAATATGAAAAAAAAACAAACCCCGAAGCCACCATGAGCACACATTAACATAGATCTGACAATGCTGAAGTCAACTAGTGATATTTTACGAACCAGAGGCTCAATCAATGGCATGATGTGAAAAAACTGCAAACATTTCAGGCTTTTTATCATGAATAGTCCCTAAAAGAACATTTCAGTGTGTCTAAAAACATGCTGAAAGTGGGTCGATGGGCAATTTAAACAGAACAGCACATCTTGGGAGGTATTTAACATGTCAATATTAAATCTGACATATACCATTTTAAATATATAAAGTTTATGATGAAAAATGTTTCAAGCTAATCAGAGATGGCCGAGCAGAAGGCCCTTGATGATTTGCAATGGAATGACCATTAGGGTTGTACAGACAGACTAAACCTTGCTTCTGTATAAGAGTATAAAGACCCACTTATTATGAAGGATCATAATGAAAAGTCCGACAGTTCTACAAGAGTCTTTGAACATTAAAAGAACCAATTTGTCATTTAAGGGAGCACTTATGAAGGTGTAAGCCCCAAAAAGCCATTTTTCAATGTCTGACTATGACTGTCTGTCAAAATGGCTACTTCTGATTATCTGCCTGTGTATACTAATGCATGACTGACTACTTGAATACTGGTTTAAGTGCTTGTCTCACATGTTGCTGCTTGTAACTACTTATAAAAAATAAATGGTTTCCCAGATTAACCTCTTGCTGTCCTGCTGCCTGTCTCTGTCTCCTCTTGGCTATGCATTTAGAGTAGGAGGATTCTGCCAGCATTTGTCAGCTCATTTTACAGCAAACACACACACACGCACACCTAGTTTTTCCCTTCCAGTGCATTGCCATCAATGTGCTGCAAATGTGAGGGTGGAGGGGAGTAGAGAGGGCTGGACAAATGGAGGGAGGGTGAAGGAGACCAAGAAACACAGCAAGGACTGAACAGGACAAGAGGATGAATACAGTAGGAAAGAAGAAAAAGCAAGGGTAGACAAACAAAGACAGCTGAATACGGGGAATGGGGAGTTTACATCACTTCTCAGTCAGTAAAATGGTCATACAAAATGCAATACAGTCATAAAAAGAGCAAAAGGAAATGTCAAATACCCCAATATTCCACAGCAAAATTGGCTTCTGTGCTCAAAATACATCTGAACGATCATTTAGGAAACATTTGCAGTGTAATGGTGACTTAATTATTATTTCTGCAAAGATGCAATATTACACATGCCTTAGGGGTATGAGATTACTTCATTAAACCTGAAACTGTCTGTACAAAATCCCCCCTTTTGAGTCCTAAAGAGTGTTTAGCAAAGACATAGGGATACTTCTTAGTAGTCATGATTTTTTTATGAGAACGCAGTACCTGCAATAAACCTCCAAGGCCACAAGGGTGAACAAACACACTTGATCTGGCTAACTTAGACGACAATGCTTCATATTATATGTCTTCATATGCAGTGCAATGAATGTACTGCATATGAATATGGTATTAAGACATGTAATTATACGTGCAAATGTATTACAATGCTTTTAATAAATGTACTGCTGCCATGGTAACATTCTATTGGTTTTTATTGATATGTTGTTTGTCTAAAGAAACCCACCTGCCTGTATTCTTTATTTAGACTGAACTGCTGACCTGTTTGTGTTTGAGAAGATTTCCAGAGCTTTTCATTTCAAAAGAAACACAAGTCTATCTGTCTAAACTCTACCTGTCTAACAGCGACCACATATTCTATTTTCTCTCCTTGGTTGCCACTACTTCCTGTATTCATGTATTCAGCTCCATGTGCTCAGCAAGGCACTAATAATCTCCTCACTCTTCCCTCCCTCTATTTTTCCCCTCTTCTTTTTCCATTTGCATCCATCCTGTACCTCCCTCCAGTTGTTTCTCTTTCTCTAACTCAGCTTTGCTGTATTCCTCACACGGTGAGGGTTAGCCCAAAAAGCTGTCAGGATATGTTCTGCTGTCAGCGAGATGCCGAGTGGGAGCGCATTAGATATTGGCCTCAGTGTGTCCCTGACAAGAAACAAGCCAATTAAGGAATCCCCCAGCACTGCTTAAGCCCGGTTATGGCAGAGGTCCCTGAGATGAACACTGGTGTGCTAAATCATCATACCTTTTTTATATTAGAGCCTCCGTGGGGAGAAGTGGAGTGATTCTGGATTATTCCCGTTTTTCTCCCCCTCCTCCTCACAGTGCTGCTGGCCATCACTCAGCAGCACGTCTTAGAGAAGTTTGTCTGAGCTATGAAGGACACTGACATACAGATTTTCTTCTCTCGTCTCCTCTCTGTTGTCGAGTCTCCCTCTCAAGGCTAATAGTATTAGGGGTGGAGGAGGTGCTTTGAGATAAGCCTTAGGTCGCATAGTTGCAATCAATTACCGTGGTTAAATATTGCTATAAAAAGATTAAGGATTAGGATTGGGTGAAAGTAAAGAAGCTTGAGAGGTTGTACAAATGCCTCCATGAGTGTGTAAGCACTTGAATGTGACGCATTAGTCATCTTATTCATTTTTACTCACAAGATATATCCAATCACTCCCCAGCACGGCCTCCTATCTTCCTCTCTGTCTCTTTTCTGAGATTTCTCTCTCTTTTCAACTCCCTGTCAACCCCCCCTCCCTCCTCCCCTGCGAACTCAAAGCCTAAATCTGACGGCAATCCTCTTTTTCCCCAAAACTTTCAAACAGACTGACAGACCGATTTGCTCAGAGGACTTTGTGTCGATTGTCGTATTGGGAGAGTGATAAAGAAATCTCGGTATAATCATGGTGCAGTGTCGCACTACAACACAGTGGGAGGCTGCATGATGGAAGGCGAAGCAACAGTAGCAAACACAGCAACCATTTAGTGCCCAGAACCTGTATAAGTAGGAGGTCTTTTAAGTAGTGGCACATTTACTTAAATTGAAGCTAATTGAGGACAGCAATCAACACTTTAACCCTGAGTCTGACTAAATAAATACGGTGTTTTCTTTCCTACAGACTAACAAATTCCACAAAATAATGCATTAGTCTGTTTTTTAATACTTTGAAAACACCCCCAACTTGTTTGCGGCACAGACTGTGGTCAACTTTCTAGAGGCATCACAAATATATATCCTGTTGTATAATAGTGTGATACTTCACCAGATTGATGCCTTTTGCTACTTAGAATGGGGTTTTCTTTTTGCTTTTTCTAAGACATCAGTATCTTCTTACTGTGTCAGACACCTGTTAAGTCAATTTATGTTTCCAAATTTTTCAATCTCTATGCAAAAGTCTACCCTATATTTTGGATTTAGAGATAATCTTATAAGAGTAAGACACTTGTCACAACAATGAAACAATGATGGGCAGAACACAAAAGTTTGGCGAAGACTTCCACTGTCGCTACAGCTGGCAAATAGTTGCAAATAAATGCACTTATAAGATGATGGTACTGCGATGCCACAACTTGCTTTCGGAGGCAATACACAATGTGACTGTGTAAACAGATTTATGTCCCCACAACATGATTAATACAAGTACATATACAAACACAAACACACATACACACACACACACACACACACACACTCACAAGCTCTGAGACAAATGTCTTGCTCTGAGCTCAACGCTTGTGAGGCATCGAGGTTGCACAGCCTAATATTTGACTGAGCAGTGTTCCGGCAGTGGTAAACCAATGTGCCGGTGTTGTGCTCCCCACTTACATAACACTGTTTATACGCCCCCAGTAGATATGACTTATTGGCTGCTTGGGATCTCTGACAATAGATAAAAATAGGATTACTCCGTCCCTTTATGATGGGCAACTATCGTTCTTTGTGCTCAGACCTGCCTTTTCTCCGTTAGCATCCTAATGTCGATGAGTGAAAACAAAAGGCAACATTAGGCATTCTTAATCCCTTAAAGCTGTTTCATGTAATTTAATAAATAAGCTGCTCCACTCACGGCTTCACTCCCCACCACACCAGAAACCCACCACTGGGAAATGACTCATGCATATTTCAGCACTGTGTCTGCCCATTCTGAGTGGAGCTTATTGTGGCTGCATGCAGACGCCAAATCAACCCTGTTTCCCCTCTCCGCTCCCCATCTCCCTTTCATTTACCCCTCTGACACCCTGTTCTTTATCACCATTCAGCATTTCAGAACATGGACAGAATCGCTGAGAATAGAGACACACATCTTCGCCACATGAAAACCCTCTCAGCATAGTTTCCATTGCCGTGTCTTTAGCATTCTCACACACACATATCTATTAACTTTTACTGAAAAATAAAAAAGTTTTCAGAGTCAAACTCCTTGATGGTGTGGATCAATTTGTGTTCAATACACACAAATCTATTGAGTAAAAACCTTTGAGGGTGAATGTGTTTTCTAACTCTGAGGATATTCCCACAATCAGGTCATTAACAAACATAACAACAGCCCTCCTTGGATGGTTTCCCCTCGAGGGCCAGTTGAAACAGGTCTATTTACTTTCCAAGCAGAACTGATATAAAATAATCAAAGGACACCGTGTCACTGGAGGCTGCCCATGACCGACATGTGTGATCATGTTTACAGTAGGTAGACATCTGTTCACCGTCTTCCAGTGTGCTGTAGATTCCTAGGATGTGGACCTACAGGGAAATACAATCTAAAGATGGGGGGGAACCAACCACTATTAATTAATTGAAGTGTCTCGCACTTTCCCTGTAATTTGCACTTTAATTAAAAGTATTCCCCAACAACTGTGATAATCGCACTAAGTGTGCCCATTGTGAGGAATTTATGGTCCAGCATTGCCAATGAACTTAACACAGCTACATCTCACCTATAACTATAGACATAAAACTGTGTGTGTGTTTGAGTCGCTGCAACAAAATGCAAATTTGGTGTGCGATGGGAATAAAAAACTGGACACCATTTTTTTGGTGAGTGTGTAAAACAGTAGTTTCTTCCCAGGGGGGCACGAAAGAGTTATAACAGAGATGCGAATAAATCTATTGTCGAAAGAAAAAGGTGCTGATGTTCCAAAAATGAAGGCCAGGTAGTTACTGCAGTTGTGTCCCTGATCTGTCCCACTCACCAACACAGTCAACAGTTGGAGCTGCACTGCCTCTGACACGCAGCTCATGGAGGTAATTAAGGTACTTTAAAACTCTTCTCACCTAATTGCCATAATTTGCATTCTGTTTGACTTATCCTGTCCAGGGATATCATCATCTCTGAGGTCTATTGTGAATAAATGGTCATAAATCGACTCAGGAAGCAGAAAAACAGACTCTCAGTGTAACTCCACAACTTGCCTGACAATCAGTTTTTTCACTAACATAGTTAATGCAAACAGGAACTTTGACACTTAATTCAGATTTTTTTGTTATTGTGCCAATTTGTCCAAATGTATAAAATCATTTTGCCACAGTGTTGAAAAGCTACTGGTACACCACAGTGTACTTCAACCGAGCCACTCACCTTCCTCTTGTTGAAAAAGTTATTTACAAGCATGTGATAAAAACTCATCCATAAATATTCCCCTCCACTTCACCTTTAATTTCATATCATACAGCCAGCTATATTCCTGGCTACCTCATCATCAGGTAATCATTTTGGAAAAGTTACAGCATATGGAATTATTTTAAGATGTGCACTGGGCAGGACTGACTGACAGCAGTTTATATCTGGAACCAGAACCAGTGTGTGACTCTGATAGGCAGCTACATGGTGTGCTTCTGTATCGGCCTGATACTGGGCTGTGTCTAATATGGTGGAGATTGGCTTGCTCTTGTTGGCTCCCAGGTAGCGAGGGAGGATTTAAACTATTTTACCTCCCCAGATCTTCACACCTTCCCTCAGGCCTTCTCACCTCGATGCCTTAAATATTAATGGTAAAACGGGGGATAGAGGATGTGTGAGGAGGGGAGAGGACTGACAGCTTAATCATGGAGGCAGTAGCCTCCCTCCCTCCTCTTTCTCAATGCTGTGGGCGGCTGTCACCACGACCTACATGATGTAATCACCTCCATAACCCTGATATGGGCCACCAGGGGCCATGCAGTCAGAGACAGAGAGATTTATTTTTTTCAATTTCAAAAAACCAAAACTATGTATAACATATAGAATTATTAATGATAAAAACACAGACACTAAATCATACATCATAAAACATGAAATATAAAAATAAATAGACAAAACTTGATATATATGGCCATTGTAAGTTAATGTCCACTTGTCTGATTGTCTGTTCGTCACTTGACTAACATGCTGTGTCCGTGTACTTGTGTATCGCTGCTGCTAATATAGGTTTTTAACAAGATAAACTCTGTCATTACAGTTAAATGTTAACTGCACAGTAACACAAGCCTTGGCAGTTATTTTACTATTATTACAATGAGTTGCTCAGAAATGTTATCATTAGGTGTGCAACTAGTTTTATACATCGGACAACTTAAAGAACATGTCCAAAATTGTTTCAAAACAGGATGAATATCTGTGTATGAATAAATAAAGAAGGATTCTAGTGTTCTAAATAAAGAAACTCAAAGAGGGAAGACATTAAATGATTAAAAGTAAGTTAAAAAAAAGGTTGATATTAATTAAGTTTCTCATGCATTTCCATTTTGTTTTTCTATTTTTTTTAATATACAAAATTGAGAGATACCAATGATGGTAACCTTTGGGAAATTGAAGAGTTAGAAATGGCAAAATAAGGACTGAACAGGTTGAGGGCGCATGAACACAGTAGCATAGATTCTCCTATAATAAGGCTCCATATAAACTGAACTATGCCTTAGTTAATGGCTATAGGAAAAGACTGGGATAGCACATGTGAACAAGTCAGGGGACATCTATTGCTCTACTGTATAAGAAGATATTTTCAATCAGTCTTTGAGGTATTCTGACAGCACACAGAGGGAGAACTTTTGATGCAACATGAAGGTTTTGATCTGAGGACGTTACAGCTTGTTGTCAGCACATCTATATTTTATGAAGCCAATACATCATCTGTTTGGCACTGGCTGTTGTTTCCAAATTTCTGATTTTCAACCGGACAAGATAGAGCTGTGGAGCCTTAAGCACTTACTGCTGGAATAAAATGGGAATATCCCTTTTGGGGGGCTGACTGACAAAAAAATAGAGAATAAGATACAGTACATGCAGCCATTGTTTCTTTAATAAAGGAGAAAGAATTACAGATTAAATTGAAACCTGAACAGTAAGTTTTTGCACCATGTATAATCAGCGTTTCCATGACTCCCTTGAAGATGAAGAACTGGAGTGCTGGCAGATAGAAAGATTAGCATGCAGAAAGTATAGTCAAACTGATGGAAGATAGTTGGTTTTCCAAGCATGGACTAACATTTAAAGAGTCGGTGGAATATGTTGCCCTAAAGTGTCACTAGCAGAAAAGGAATTGATATATGAAGCTTCCTCAGACACTCTGGCTCATTATCTACTTCAAGTTACAGTATTTCCCATGTGGATGGTGGAATCTGAACAAAAACAAGGATGTGAATATGAAACAGATCATTGTTACCCTTTCTGACCTCCTAAAATCAATATAATTGATCTCATTGATGCAGCGGTGGCCATGCATTCTCAAAAAGACACACTGGACAGTGAGAGGAAATGCAATAATCGGGAGCTGAGCCGCCCTCCTTACCCCATTTATGGGATATGTCTTCCATCCGAGCTCTCCAAGCACCGACGTCGTATCCAGCAGCACAACTGAAATGGGGAAAAAGAGGAGAAAATACACCCATTAGCAATCTAACAACAAGGAGAAAGTCTCATTTTGACACTGGAAATTGAAATATCAGTCATAAACATGTTCGTCTCGACATTTTTTATATTAACAAAAATGGGTTTCTTGGATGAATATTTATGAGCGAGGCCGCATATACAGTGGGAGCAACATTTTTGCTACTTGCGACACAATTTGGGGACTGATGGATTGCAGTCAGATTGCTGTCAACAGTCCATTCCCTCCTCTGCCATCCACGGCTTTACCTCAATCTCCCCCACAACAATATGCTCTTTTGCCGCCGATGACTGGGACTTTTCATGAGGTATAATCAGTGATATATCTGTCCTCCACCCTTCCTGTGCCATGGGAGTGTTTCATTACGCCAAATTTTAATCAAGACCCTGGTATGTTTTGTTGTATGTAAATGAAAGCTCTGATTTGGCATACAGTGACATCAATCTCGGTACAGCATAATAATATCATTGTCAGTTGACTTTAACCTTCCAAGTAGTGTTGAAAAACAACGCAATTTTACTGTGGAAAATATTGCCATCCTTGTCAATATTTTGTCTTGCTCTCAAGGACAATAGATTTAATAATTCAGGAGGAAAGCAGTTCTCCCGGCGACAAATGATTTACAGTGAAAAGGAGCAGAGATGGATTCCTGGGTTTACCTTCAGTGGGATGCCAGCATGACACCACTGCTTTTTTTTAAAAAAGAAAGAATTAACCCATACCTGTGACAACATTAGGACACAGACAGCAGACAGACACCCTGATGCATTTTCAAAATTCATAAATATTACATGGAGCCCATACAGTCACCTTGTCAAATGTGCCAAATACACGCTACGTGTTACAGCACAGTTACAGAATGTCCTAATTATGTGTGGATGCAGCACTTCATGAAGTAGGTATAGGGAAACAATTGGTATTCAGCGAGAGGCTGATAGCTGGCAGAAAAACAACAACTCTAGACTCAAGAGGCTTGTTTAAAACTATTCATTTCTCCCTCACAGCGTGAGTCATCATTGTTGAAACTGATCATCAGTAGCAAGAAAATCATCTTTAAAGTTTTCCTTGAGCAGCCATTGACTTAGATCTTAAATGCTTGCACTGTGAATCACACATGTTGGATACGGACACTGATTTCTGACAAATCATGGCGCATTTTCTACTTGGATAATGACTGAATTTTAAGTGTCAGTCAGTCATGAATGTCCACTTTAGCTCTCTAAGTGGTCCTTGGGGGGCTCATTATACCAACACAAATCTCTATCAGCGACAATATTCCCTGAATAAATCTCCATTAACATCATTACTCTGGGATAGCTGGTTATTCCGACCAAATGTACATCAAAGCAGGCAGTTTCAGTGCTGTGATATCGTGATTATTATCATTTGTGAATTACAATGTCAGGAGAAAAGGGAAGGGGATATTTATATCTCCGTGGATGTATTCTGAAAAGATCAAGGCTAGGAGAAAGGCAGAGGGGGACATTTCTGAATCTTCTTCCCAGTTATGAGGCAGTACACTTCTGATTGAGCATGGCTGACAGGGATTGTCCAAGCATCTGCTCGCTGGGGTTTGCTACTGTGTTCGTGTGTGTTTGCATGTCTGTCATACACAACTAAGTGCTCTTCAACATCCCTCCATCTCCCATAGAGCTGGAATGGGACACACTCTAGTGCCATAATGTGACACCTGTTTTAGATCAAGCCAAATGGGTGTATCGCAGCCTCTTAGAGCTAAGAAAACCACCCAGGGTATGCAAACCCAGAGCTGGTCGAGTCAACAAATACAAGACAGATAGAAAGTGCAGGCTGCACCAGTGGGGTTATGCAGATTTATGCATATAAAAATGGAAGACAGTTCTGCCCATTTTTTTTTTGTGATAATATCATAACAAAAATAACAAGCAGTAGCAGAAGTGTTTTGGCAGACCAGAAAATGATTTGCATTTTGAAGAAGCCCCCCCTTTGTGACTGCCCAGCAAGTCAAGAGTGCTTTGCATGTAGGCGTGCATGTTCTGTTGTCAGCAATAAAGAAAAGGCTTCATGACCTGAACCTCAGAGCGTTCAGCAGAAAGATGCAAGCCCCCAGTTACCCTTTAATACAGAAAGACCAGCATGCAGCTCACAAAAAAACATCCAAAAACAAACCAGCAGAGATGTGGAAACAAAGTTCCGCGGACTGATGAAACAAAAATGAACCCTTAATAAATTGATGGGGAAGAGGAAAGTGTGGAGAAGAAAACAGAATTAAAAAAATACCACCTCCTTTGTCAAACATGGTTGTGCTTGTGTTATGGCATGAGAGCTCAAATTCTGGCAAATGCACCAGAAGTCATTGAATATTGTGACTGTCTCAGTCAATCACCTGATCTCAAGCTGATTGCGCTGCATTGTGCTCGCTAAAGATATAACTACAGGCAGAGATTTAACTCAAGAATAACATTAAATATCATAATTGTGTTTGATTTCACGTGTATCTGTTACTTTTGAAACCCTGAACTTTGGTTATTATGCATTAAAAAGGCTCTATCTGTCACGTAGTGCTTTTTAAATTGCTATAAACCTACCAAATTATAAAGCTGAGATGTGGGACTTAATATCCACTAAACTCAATGTCAAGAAGATAGAAAAGGTGTGGGTGTTCAGCTTGATTAGATCTGTAGATATACAAAATTATGTATGTTTACGAATCCAGTATATGCACAGAATGTTTGACAAGCATCTTCCAATGATACTTTTTTTAATTACCTCCACACACAATGTTTATGCACTCTGCCGTCATTGGTTCACCGGCCTGAAATCCACTGACATATGCAAGGAGAGGTAAAAGCAATGAGCTACTGAGGTTAATGAAGTGGGAACTCCTGGTGTGACAGAGAACGTATTCCAAAACATACTGGCTACGTGCGCTTCCTTATAAGTGAGATTGTAAAGGGGAGAAAAATTTGTTTTCTTTGAGATTTCAAGGTGACACTGTAGAAATATGGTTATATATATATATAAAAATACATACGCTGTACATGACTGACTTTCTGAGTTAAGGGGGAGGACACAAAGAAGGCTAACAGAAATACCATGCAGCAAGAGAGTGAGGCAAGGACACAGATTTGGATGTTTACTAGGCTCGCTATGACTTGACTAACACGTTTTGATTAACAGCAGTATTTCTTCGTTGCATTTCTTGCACATGCTGTATTCACATTTAGTAATTTTAAGTTTATCATTTTTTAGAGTTGCTTTACTTTTAGCTGACTTCTAAAGCAGCACATACACAGGCAACTATGGTCGGAGAAAAACTGTCTGGTTAAGTTCACGCAAGTCCAAATGACTAAATTGCTTTAACTTAGTATTTCATTACCATCAAACAGAAGTTCTCATCAAACAAATCACAGTTTTAGTGGGGCGTTTTCTTCTGTTTGTCTGACCATCGTAGCCATGACTATTTTTTCTCCATACATAGCCTTTTTATATATATTTAGATAAAATGAAAACATAAAGTCCATCATATTATAAGTCCGTTCAGAACTCTCTGTGTGGCTCAGATGATATTTATATAGTAAAGACTTCAAAACTGAGCTTTTTAGTCCAGCAACTGCAAAGCATTTAATGACTCCGGTTGTGTTACAGAGATTAAGCGTCGAAAATGGCCATTGATTTATATAAAAATGTAGCAGATTATTCTATTGATTGACCATCCTGTCCAGCACATCAAGGACAGACTTCATGCTGATCCCTCCATCTTCCAGACCTATCCTCTCTGCACTACTAGCTTAGTTTAATATTTTCTCTGTCGGCTGGTTTTGGATGGGTTCCAGCTCATCTGTGTGTCTTTTTCTGCCTAGCAATGCCGGGTCTGTGCCACGCCGGTGTCAGTGCCAGGCTGGAGGCCTAGCTGGCACTGCCGGTGGTGTTAATGGACACCATTAGGCTATGGTGGGCAGGTAAGCAGCACTGCTCCTGGAGATTGGCCTAATTACTGAGGGTTGGCTGTGTCTGCTCACTGCAGTGAGCACATTCACACCTCGCTTCACCATATATAAAGAACAGCTGATGTACATTACAGGAGGAGGCAGTGTGAATGCATTCACCTGAGAACACTCTACTGGTGAGTTAAACCCTCGTGTTTCCACTTTTAGAAGCGCTTACAAAACTGGTCTGATTTGACGGAGAGGTTACACGAGGTGTTCGTTTGGATAAGCCTTTGTGAAGCTTGTACAATGCACCTGTATATCGAAGTGTGACACCGTGGAGCTTGTGCTTGATTTGCGAGACAAACAAAAGATGCTTTGAAAAGAACAGCCTGTGATGCGCTGACACTGTATTGAAGTGACAGTAGAGCAGTTACAGGTAAGACCTAACAACTGCAGCAGCATTCACAAAGCATCCTCAACCAAAATGTCCCCGCTATTGTGTTGAAATACTGCACAGCAACGGCGGTTGTATCAGCTATGTATTCACTTTACAAACTACAAAAACAAACTTTTATGGTGCTAAATTTACTCACAAAGAGTGAGCACTTCCATGCGATGGTGTGAGATTATTCTCACTTAGGCGCATATGTCTACTGTACAGCATACCTGCCAGTGTACATTAACACTGCCTGTGTCTACATATCCATCTATCCTTTCTCTCTCTCTCGCTATCTCTCCATAGAGTTATCTCTCAACGAGGCACCCACAGACCCTGCCTGGAACCGAGGGTCCTCTGGGACTTCCACTGGTTAGATATAAATAGAACATGAGCTGGCCAACTCATAAATATATGGAGCTCCAGTAGAATGATGACATCTCTTGTCTGGCCTACAGCCCTCGCAGGCCACAAAAACACCCCAAAATAGCTACAGCCCAAACAACAGACCCAAAGGTAGTCTCTTCAAGTGTTACTTCATGTAAATTAGAAGTAGGAGCGGTGTGAGTATTCAGACAACAGTGATTCTGGCCGTCTACGGGTGTGAATATCACTGGCTCCTCAAAGTATAGAATGTAACACTACAAAAAGGAGGCCTGTTCAAGGGCACTTTTGTTAGGATAAAGTAAGTTCTAAATTAGGACCGTCTACATTGTGAAAATATATTAAAAAAGGGGGCATGAAATTAGAACCCAGCGTGGCTCTTAAAACATTCATCATTTGGTTGATTTGCTACATTAGAATAATTTTACAGTGCCATAGGTTCAGTGTGGAGATATTTAAGTAAGCGGCTTTTAGCAACACACTGGCTTCTGCTGAAAGATTAATGAAGGACTTTTTTTTTGTCTCCAAGTCTATTGTGGTTCAAAAAGCAAAGCAAGTCTCATTTCCAAATAACAACAACACCTTTTAATTTGCAAGCCTCCTACATGCCCAATCTGGTAAACAGCAAGTCTTGTTAAAACACAAACAACAACACTTGATGAACAGAGACTTGTGAAAATTGATTTTGGTGAGTATTTCTGCCGGGGATTGCACTTTGCCGTTCAGTAGTATAAACAAGGTAAATGGCTCCTGACCAGATGAGGAGATGATATGGTGTGAAATGGGAGACTATCCACGACAGAGGCGACCTGACAAGCATGACAGGATGCTCAACACATCTCCACAAAGATCAAACATCCAACAGCACGATAAATAGCAGCAGAGCAAATCTTTGAATGCGGTTGATTAGATCTGATAATGGCTGTAAGTGTATTTAAACGAGACATTAGTGAGGGGAATTTATGGCGATGAGATTCGACACTGGTCAAATACTGAAGCTGCACTGTTGAGCATGTTGCAGCTCTGCCCACAAGTCAAATTCGTCAGCTTTCACATGCGAAACAGAGAGTTAAACAGCCGTGTGTGTCATATTCATTGAGACAAACATGATCTGAGCTTGGATTTGGCAACACGCCTTCTTTTTCAGTACTTTTCAACATTGTGTGAACACTTTTCATTCCATTTAGTACAACACTTGCACATACTTCATAGTACTCCCAACATACTCTCATTTCTTGAGAGGAAGAATCTCAGCCTCAGACCTAAAGGTATGTTTTCACCAATAATTACCAACAATATACTAGACCAAGTACACACAGCATATAGTATTAATTGACAAATATATCTAACAGTACCACCGTGGCCTGTTCAATACTAAAGCTCATGTTTCAAACTGCATAAAAATATCCCCTCCAGGCTCATTCGTTATATATAAAAACATAAATATTTCCACTGAATATGGTTTTCCCTTAAGCTATATCAGAAAGTGAATAAAAACTTAATGGAATTGAATAATGACTGATAAATCTGCCTCCTCCTTGAAAAATCCAGGATCTATAAATATGCAAATATCTTTGTGAATTCAAAATTTTACAACCCTGATATACGGAGCCACCTACAAGTCACCTAAAGACACTGAAGGCCTCCATATGACACTGGTGTAAGTTTCATATCGCAGCAGGACTGGCTTCCAAAACTAGACATGATATCACATATTCAGCTCACAGGTTCAGCTCAGACTTCAGGCGAGCACAGGCAAACTTTCTACGTTTAGCAGAAGACACGCATCATTATGCAGAGTGAAGGTCAAACACTGACCAAAACAGACTTTAAGAGTAGAAGGACACTTTAAGCAGACTTTGAAAGGAGTGGAGTTTTCTTTTTTTTTTGTCAGGTGTAAAATATGATGTGGATCTTCACCAGATGGACATTATTCTCACATACTGTACAACTCAGTGATCATTATGTTAATACAGGGAGGCTTTTGAGGAGGTCAAGCCCTGACAAAATTAACCATCTCCAGCCTGGAGCCTTTTTAATCCCTCTATTTAAAGGAACTTTGAGGAAAAAACTTTTATTACATAGTGTACAGCAGCATGTGTCCCACTTCACAATGAAAAAGCAGAAAATGAGATACCTTTCACGTGGATTCAATTAGATGTTACAGATCTACATCTAGGTTCCTACATACACAAATATAAAGAAAAATCTAGGAAAATCCCATTAGTGGTCATAACGTTTTGGCTCACAGGTGTAAACTGAAACGCATGTGTACTGAAAGTGATCTCACCCCTGCGTAATAAGAATTCACATGCACACACACACACACACACAGAGCGGCTTGTAAGTCAAAGGTGCAGAGTTAACATTTCTGTGGCTGCTCTGGATTTGCTGGTTGATTGATTTTCCTTGACACCACGCTGCTGGTGAATATCACCTTCATCTAATGACAGTGGTATCGGCTCGCCGCTGGAGGTACCAGTGAAAGTAAAAGCTTTAATCAGCCATCCACATAAATCAATGCAAAGAGTTGAACAATTATTTTCATGTTTTTGTAGCTGGATCATTTTCAGTACCGCGAAAAGCATCTAGAAGCAGCTGAACCCACAATTTTAAACCATGTCTCGCTGAATGGCTTTAAACTGACAGAGTTCCAGCAGTGTTTGAGTTAGATCTGTCTAACCAACACACAAAAAAAAGCATTCGCATGTGGCGCTTTCATTTGACTCATCCATTTTCCAAGGATGGATTGCTTTCTGGATTTTCGTGCCTGAATCTGTCTGTCAGGAAAAAACAATCTGAACAGCGTCTGAAGTGTGGAACAAAGACATCATCTCCCGGCTCGTGCGGTACAACCAATCTTCTGCTGAGGAAAATTCTACAAGGGCTCGAGAAATCAGTTTAGTAAATGAGATTTGTGAAAGTTCATTATAATAAATATCGCCACGGCCGCCGTCACTGACTTCACAAGGTGGTAAAAATGGGGGAAAAAATGAATAAAAGGACATGATTATGGGAACAGATCCGTTCAGGGGAAAAACAGGCTTGTTCTAAGTTGGCAGTGAGTGAGCAGAGCTTTATTAATACCTGCCTGCAGTCCCACTCGGGTTCATATGAGGGATAGCTTGCTGGGAGAGGAGGCATATGGGCAAGGAGCAGAGGTGATCGGTTTTTATTGTTCTCCTAACAGCTGACATCTCGGCCAATTTTATCTGTGAATTCACCAGCCTTTGGAGTTCTGTTTGTGTCCAAAAGCACCGTTCTGCACTAACCCCTCGTGTAATAGGGTTGGGTTTTGTCCTCAGCTTACTGACATAACATAGTGTACTCTGTAGCTGAGCAGGACCAAACAAAGAAACGTGTTTATTTGTCCTCTTCATGGTCATTGGTTGACTGAATTTTCAAGCTGTGTGGGAATTTCAGTCCTCCGGTGGAGACAGCCACCTTTATCCATGTTGCCGTTCAGTCACAATGCAAATTCAACACTGAATTGTGCTCAAAAATCAAGACTGGGCCATTGTACTCAGCAGGAGTCTGATGTTAATTTGACAAAAAGCGGTAATTTGAGAAACCTTTTTGCATCTCTCAGCATCTAATGAGACACTTTTCTTCTCAATCCAAGCTTAAGTTTTCCTCCACATCACCCGGTGGAGAGACCAACGCCTGAAACTGTGACACCGAGGTCCCAGACCAGTCAATATGAGAGACTAAAGTACAGTAGAAGGCAGACATCAGTTCAATCATTCAATCTGTGACAGAGAAAAACACACAGTGAGGCTGTTATGTAGCAGCTGTCTGGGAGAGCAGGGAGTAGCATCGCTCTTATTGAACACGGAGAACAATAAAATATAACCTGGGGGGGCAGATCCCACTGTGTTCCCCGCACAATCAATAAGACTATTTTAAACCACACCGATGCAGCGGCTATGTCTGTGTGTGTGTGTGTGTTGGTGCACGTGGAGGAACACGCAAGCACATGACCGCACACCCTCACACATGCAAGGATCGGACAATGAGCAGAAATGAGCACACATGGTGTCATCCCTCATGTACTCTGTTTCAGACTCCTCCTCAACACTAAATGCACATACAAGCACATTTGCACACACTGAATAAATTCATCTGTGGCAGCTCAGAACCTTTTTTAATGTGTGCACGGTCGCAACACAAAACAGACATGCAGGTCTGCTCTCACACTCACACACACTCTTCCTTTGTCACCCACTTAATGATTCCATCTTTCGGCTGCCCTACTGTCTGTACTGTGTGTGTGTGTGTGTGTGTGTGTCTATCTGCACTTGTGTGTGATGTGTAATGTTTAATTAAAGCAGCCCCAGGGTTGTCATTTCAGCAGCTGGATTCCATGAAAAAAAGTGTTGCTCATTTTATTGTCTGATTCAGTGTTTGGATAAGAACTGATTGAACTCTGCTGAGAATATAATAAACTTTAAGTCATTATGTACGAAGCTTTATGGGAGATTACGAGGAAGAGATGGTGTGGACATAAATTTAGACATGTGCAGCTTGTATATTTAATACCTCAGTTGCTTTTCCCTTTTTTTTCTTATTATCGTATCCCCAGGCGCCCTTTTAATTCACTAATGCAACAACAGGAATTGCAAGAAAAGTCATTCTCAGCTCCCTACATGGATGTTTGCAGGACTTATCACTGGTGATTTGCTCTAACTGCCGGGATATTAGCGGCTCATTGCTTTAACTCCTTTACCCCATCAGGTTTCCTCACTGTCCTGCACTAATAGAATGTTTAATAAGCATTGGGGAAATGGAAAAGCACTGCAAGAGGGGAGGAAGTGTTGGGATTTAGGCTGCACACACTCAAAGACTGGCCGCTGTGTGAGAGACTTACCCTGGTTGCAGTGGCCGGAGCGAGTGAGGACAATTCCAAGAAAGAGTGAAACGAGGAAAAATCTGTTTCCAAAAGTCATGTCTGCTGCAACATCTAGCGCCGGCTGGATTTCGGGGACTTCTAGCCGAGATGGGGAGACAATTGAAATACGCGTCTGGATCCTCCAGGAGCACCGATCCACGGCTCCTGCTCTTTCACATGTGATCCCGGGTGGAGAGAGCGGCCGGGGGAGTGAACAAGACGCGGTCCATCCTTTACCTGGTGGCCGCAGCAGCAGCAGCAACTATGGTGCAACCTGGAGAGATTTTGGATAAAGTCGCGAATGTAATTTAAGTGAAATCAAATTCTCAGACGAGACGAGGAAACAGCTCCTAACAACTTTGACAAATGTCCACGGACTTCAGCCGCCACTGCTGCATTGTTTCAAAGGCGCATTAAAATGCGATCGAGCGCGTCTCCGTAAGCGCACGGAGTCGTGACAGACTTTCGAAACCCTGCCTTTTTGGCACCTCAAGGTGCTGCTGCTGCCTGCCAGCTCCCTGTCTCCTGCAGCTCGGTCCGCTGCAGCAGCCAGATGATGGGGACGGAGAGCAGAGGAGTGATTGGGATGCAGCGGCGGAGCGTCTGAAGCGGCTGCTATAGCGGGAGACTGCGCGCATCTGTGCAGGATGCTCGGCACTAGAGGGGGTTAGCTGACAGGCAATGGCGCGTGTGTGTTTGTGTGTGAATGTGTGTGCGTGTTATCTGTTGGTTCAAATGCAGGGCTTCCCAGAATTTTCCACAAGGACCTCAAAATAGTAAAATATATTTGCATCCCTGCGTGATTGGACGCAAAGTTATCCAATAGAGACAATTCTGTCAGCATCTGCTTTTAATTATACAAATTTAGGTTGTTGCCAGCTGCTGTAAATAGATGCTTATAATAAGTTTCTTGGACATGAAATAGTCCAAACTGCACTTTAAGCTACATTTAAAAATCAAAGAGCAAGGAAGCTTTCAAAGAAGTGAATAGATGAATCCCCTCTTGTTCAAACAGTTAATTTGATCTCCCTATATAAACTTCAGAGCATCTCTTCAAATTCAGCTTAATTGCGTTGCCTTTAATTTAAATGTTAGTTTTGATTAGTAAATCTGAATAAGTTGCCTCTTAAGTTGAACAGCAGGCAGACAGACTGTGGAGCTGATGGCATCTAAGGATAAAATCTGGAGGCTGCTACACAGAAAAGTGAATAATGAACACCACCACAGCATGGGGATTTAATCAAATATTGGGTTATTTTGTGATTCTCAGCTGGAAGCTGTGCGAACAACACTCCACGGTCAACTGCTAATTCGGTGCAACAGGCCAAATAAAAAAGGGATGGATCAAGCCATTAAGTCTTTTTAGTTTGAATCTTCTCTTTAAACTCCATCAAGCATAACCACGTTCACATCTTTTCCGGAAAAACTGGTAATGCACCACCGATCGGTTTCAACCCAACAGTGCTGATGTGGAATCCTATGTTCAGCATGTCAGCACTGCAAACTTTATCTCAGAGGAGGTGTAGTTTCATCCATTTGCAGTGCAACCGCGAGCCGCTCTGCTTGCCAAGCCGCCAATGTCAGCCAAGATTAGGGAAGGTCTTCTTCTCATCTTCATGGACGTCTCATCGAGTGAGTAAGCAAACCCTCCCCAATCTGACCCGGTTAAACAAAGCAACGCTGGCCGCTGTGATGAGACCCAGTCAATCAGGACACGGGAACAGCTTCCTGTCAGCACAGAGGAGGTAAATACATCAACATCACAATCCGTCACCACCACTTAGCTCCCAGCCAATCACCAAACAATGTGGAGACACTGCCAACTGACTTTGTGCAGCGCAACGTGCAAACACGTTGGAGGACGGAAGGTTGTAGAGCAGAATACAGTATATTGACCACGGTGGCCTGTTTGTGTCTGTTGTAGCTGGAGGGAAGCCGCACACTCTACAGAAATGGATCAAGCTATTAATGTCCCGGTTTAGATGTATTGCAGCTATAAAAAGATGGATAAATGTTGTGGGGTCTCTCAGGAAAACAGAAAGTTATGGAAATTTTAGACTGATGGTGAAAGTGTTGGTACTGATTCGTCATTAAGTTGAGCAAAGAATTAAATATTCCACACATGCCATCTCTTTGTATCTCAACAGCAAGCTATAAAATGTCAATCGATGTTCTTCTTGTTGCCTGAAATGCTTTATTTTCACTATATCTCTAGCTCTAAGCTGACATGTATATACCTCCTAGTACTTTTCTTATGCTATTACTACTAACACGGCTAAAAATGCAACCGAAGAATATCCTGCTAATGACATAATTCGTTTCCCATCCTGCAGAAAGTGAGACGAGTGATGACGACCATGATAAAAGAGGGCTAACTGTTGAGAAGAGGTCCTATACTGCCACCCCCTCCTCACCCCCTGCAATGATTTGGTTTCCTTTGCTGTAATAGTGGTCAATGAGGTGTGACTGTAGTGTATAGGGGGCCTAACTGTGAGCTATGATTCCCCCTGTCTGCAGAGAACAAGCTCCGTCCATCTGTACTCATCACAAGTGAAGAGCTGGAACGAGACCACATCAGCACAACTGACAGAGACAATGAGACTTTATAACACTAATAGGTTCACTAATGTCCTGTTCACAATGAAGTGCCAGGCCATACAGAACTACCCTGTCGAGTGGATCCAAACTGTTAAAAAGCCGAGGCTGAAAGGAAAGTTCCACACCAAGTCCACTGATTAACAGCAACAACATCGCTGCTTTTCTGGGTTCGTTTTCAGTATGTTGTTGGATGGTGGGTTACTCGTATAAACAGACAAAAATAGTGACATGACTTCACAATTAAAGGAGAACATTCAGTTCTGAATTTGGGATGGGAATCCAATTGTTGAAATGCTACAAAGGAAACATAATCATGGCAGGAATCCATTATGAAAGAAGCAGAAATATCTGCTCACGCTGTGCTCAAGTGACTCGAAAACAGAAGACGTGTATTGTGAAAGAAAGCCGATGACTAACTTTTCTGCATTGTTCTGAAACAGTTGTTCTTATCTTCCTTCATGTATCTTCCTTCACTCAGCAGAAGTGAAGTTCAGACATGTTCAGAAATTCAGAAAACCAATGGAGATATACATCAAGGAAGTACACATGGCAGACAGTGACATCGTATCGCTGTTAGTACTTTGGGCAGCTAAAAAAAGGCTTGAATTTAAGATAAGACAAGTCAAGTAAAGTCAAGTTAAGTTAGGAAAAGCTAAGATAAGATATGCTTTTTTGTTCCCTTACAGGGGAAATTTTCAATAATTTAATGATTACAATGCAGTTTTCTTTTCAATTTTCTTAAAAATGAATGCATAATGTCTTTTAACACTAGCATAATACTATTTTTATACAATGAATCAAACATTTTAGCAATAGTCACTATATCTGAAATGGAGAGAGAGATGAGGCACTGATAAGGCAAAAATATTTTCTCACATATTTCTGTAAAAATGTGCAACAAAGCTTTCGTCATCCTGAACAGAGCTGCTCCCCCGCTGAAAAGAATTACATTAATCTGGGATTCAATTGAGAGTTTGAAATTTTAGTGTCTTGCGTTGTTTAAGGCATCTCTGTCAAGAATACAATTTCATGCATGTTCTGGGTGAACCCATAAACATTTCATTTGTAATATTTGTAATATTCTGACAAGAAAATTGTCAAATTTCAAAACAAAACAAACAATAAAAAACGTATTGCTGTTAGTCCAACTGTTGTTGATCCAGTTCAAGCCAAATAAAGTTCCAGTAATTAAACTGGCAGTGAAGCTTTGCTGTCTAAGGACCTGTTAAACAGTGTTGTTCAGGGCTGGCACAATAAAGATCAGCCTCTGAATCTCTGTTAATTACCCACTATGTGACAGTTAAAGAAAAGACAGAATACCTCATTCAGCCAGTTTGTTGATTAGACATGTGATTTATATGCAGTTTATAGATATTCACTCAGCAATGCTGTACTAAGGATTGGGCACATTTTTTCCCTTGGTGGGAGGTTGTTTGCCCCTCTTCCTCTGTGTATTTATGGGGCTCAAAGGATCTTCCCTGCAACAGTAAACCCATTTTGGTATTCTTCATTTTTGCATTGGCCCTGAGGGAACACTTGATTATCTATGTGAAGCTTCATTCTTTTGCCCAAGGCGAGGCTGACATTGAATATTTTCACATAGCACGGTGACAGAAGAAAAACAATTGCTCACAACCAAACTGTGATTACAGTGTGCATCAAAATTGCCCGAAGCAATTTACAGTCTGTCTTGTCTTCCGATTTGTTTTTCGAAATCAAGCTCAGCTTTTGATTTACATGATGTGTTCATATAGAGATATCTGGCATGTAACCCAAGGTGCTAAAGGCCTCAGAGTGAGGAGCATCAACATACGTATGTTTAGATGTGCACATTCACAACACCGTTCTTCATGACTCTCTTCCATGTTGGGTCAAGCTGAGGGTTTCATTTTCAGTACACCAAGGCAGTTTTAGAAGCAGAGACGGAGAGACACAACTGTTTGTCACAACTTCAAATGAATGCTAATTAGAATCAGAATAAGACTTTATTGATTCTGCAAGGAAATTGCTTATGTTACTACTGCTCCCATTTAAAGCTGTACAAATTTAAGCAGTAGAAGAAAAAATATGCTAAACATAAGTAGAAAATATTGTACTGGGAAAATGAAAATATAAGTATACAGTGCAATAAAAGAGTCATAATTTTTTGTGATTTCATTACAAAGGGTTACAATGTTGCTTAATAACTGCCAGATGTATAAATAAGCAGCTCAATACTAATAAGTTTGTCAAATCAAGGTGTTTTTAAGGTTTTTAATTGGGTCATTCTGTGTCAAATCAGCGAAGGTAGTTGCTTGACCATCTCAGAATCTGTTGAAACTTTTTAGGAATGATCTGAAACTGACCGTTGTCCATTTTTTTTAGCATAAAATCCAACATTTTCATAATTTTTTACTCAATAGAAATTTCCAATAAATCTCTCAGGAGTTGGAAATTGAACGCGATGCTCCTTTTGGAGCTTTTAAAATTGAATGATAAATTGTTGTGGTGTTATCTTGTACATCTTATTCATTTTTAGAGCCTCCTTAAAAAAATACTTCAGCAATGGGCTGCTGTATAGCTCACTGAGTCAGAGCGTTGCTGCGTAGCCGCAGGTCACCAGCAGTGGTTGTGGGTTCGAGTCTGGCTCCTGACCCTTTGCTGCATGTCTCTACCTCCTTTCACCCTGTCTCTCCCCATCATCAAAAATGGAAAAACTCCTCCCAAAAATAAAATAAAATACTGTGGAAATGGCCATATGGATTTTTGGTAGTAAAAAGATTATAATATGGATATATGTATATACAGTATGTATTTTACCTATATGTTAGAGTTATACTGAAAAGGATAAAATGATGGGGTCATTGTTTAGAGACTTTCCAGCAATGTATTTCATATAACAATCAGTAATTTAGCGAGAAGACACTGCTTAACTCCACACCACTTGTTTACTGTCTGCTCAGCTGTGATACATACTCTGCTACATGTGCTGCAGACAGTGCTGACATCATTGTAAACGATAAAGTAAGAGTGGCTTTAATGGGTAAAATATGTGTTGACATCAATCCTAAATTATCCCACGCATATTTTCTCTGTGTGGTTGATGTATCAGTTAGGCTCGCACAGACTAAGGCTAAGATGCACAAGATGAAACCACAACAATTCATCATTCAATTTTAAAAGCAGCAGGTAATATATATAAGCGATTGCTTGTGTGTTTCCTGAGCCTGTATGAGTACTGAGAGCAGCTCTTTCCTGGGGCTTAACGCCTCTACGATGCTGTCCTCTGACTCATTCAAGTGACACATAAAATTGTACATCAGATATCTCATGTAGTAACACCAGAGAACACAAACAGGTGACTGGCACGATGTCATCTGGGAACCTGAGGCAGCAACCTCGGAGCATGATTATAAGCCTCCGTGAGCCTCTGCACACTACTGTTCCTGTAGTGGCACCAAAGATAAGCTGTATATGTAGAAAGCTCGAAATAATGAACATTTTACATGGGCTAAACATGCATAGCAACATATGGACCTGAGCATATAGTTTACAACAGTGCTGATAAATATCTTTGCCATCATTTGTGAGCGAAAAAAACTATTATTCTATTTGCTGGAGAAACAAATATCCTATACTTTCTACTTCCAGTATGTTGGATGTTTATCTTTAGCAATAATAATACAAATCTGGACCACTTAAATATGTTAGCTATAGCTTTTCCAAGTGGTAGAAGTCACCTGATTCCTTTCAGTGTGTTCAGTGTCTGACCACAAATAGACAGCACACATTTTTAACACCGAAGCCTCCTCACCCTTCACACTGGTGATTATGTGAAATTGCTACTGTTTGCAGGCACAACATGCCAGTCACTACACTATACGTGTTTTTGTTTTCAGTGTGCCCTCTCACCGAGGACAGCAGCGTGCGTCTGTGGGGGAGTCACTGCTGACTTTATGGGCTTGTATCAAAAAAGCAACAATGTGTGTTCTGAAAAAAAATGTCTTCAAAGACTATATGTGCAGCATGATACTGGAAGCGTTCCAAGCTAATTTCATCTGTAGTCGAGTCTGTAAAACCTGCCAGCGCTTCCAAAAGACTAAACATGGCCACCCTTATGTTTGGTATTTTATCTTCATTTATGTAAGCCAGGTAGCAAAGTAGCACTGTACACAGAACATAAAGAAAACTGTTTTCATACTTGATTTATTAAGCACATACCTGAACCACTATCTTTATATTTTAGTACACAGTATTTTAAGGATATTCTAATTTTATAGCATGACTACATTAATTAGAAATTATACACCGATCAGGCATAACATTATGACCACCTGCCTGATATTGTGTTGGCCCTCCTTATGTGGTCAAAAATGCTCTGAACCATTGGGCATGGACAAGAGGACCTCTCAGGGTGTCCTATGGGGTCTGGAACCAGGACGTGGGCAGTGGATCCTCTGGGTACTCTGGCTTGTGCAGTGGGGCCTCTGTCAATCAAACTTGTTCCATTGCATCCTGTTGATGCTTGATCAGAATGGGGTGTAGGAAGTTTGGAGGTCAAATCAACATGTTGGGCCATTGTCATGTTCCTCAACATTTTCCTGATTGTTTGATGTTGTTGTCATATGGAGGGGTGCATTTTCCGTTACAGTGACATTTGGGATTTCCATTTGCATGAGGGAGTGTGTTTGTTCTGGGACAATGTTTATTTAGGTGTCTAAGTCTCATCAACACGGATGTCAAAATCCAAGGTTTTCCATCAGAACACCACATAGTACCAATATGATCAATGTTATTCACTTCACCTGTCAGTGGTCATAATGTTGTAGCTGATCGGTGTATATTTTTTACAAGTATTGCTCATCTTTGAAACATCCTTTTTTTAATTGAAGTTTGAGAGTTGATTACACATACCTTTAACAGAAACATTTCACCTGAAATAAAGCACAAGAGTTGGATGATGCATGAAAAGTGCTAAAAATATAAGAGCCTTTCTAACCCAACTCACAATTTCATTAAATCTGTGTCCCGCCACAGTTTAGGGGAGCCAAAGTGACAAGTGACCTGCTTAATTCCTTTGACCTGACATTTCTATTCTGTATTTCTCTCAAATTAGTGTGTTTACAGAAATGAGCAAACATATTGCAGTGAATCATGATCAAATCTTAATACCCGTCTCAGTAATAAATTGACCAAGTGAAGTGTATTTCTGTCATTATTAGGGCATTGATTATCATAAAGAAAAAGATTAAGTGGGCACAAACTCTGCAGCCACCTTTTTTTCCCACAGTGACTTGTAGTCTCTATCTTGCTGCACACAGACATGCACACACTTACACACACTTGTGCTACACTATTGAGGTTGCCCACCTCCCTGGCTGCCTAATGGGCCATAGACTCTAATCTGGATGGCCACGGTGCTCAGGAGAATGAGCAGAGCAAATAGAGAGAGCAGCTCATCAGCCCGGAGAGCCGGTGTGTCGGTAACCCCAGCTGTTAAAGAGACATCCGCCCATCGTTCAGAGATGAGGGAAGGAAACGGCACGACTTCACAAGCTGGGGTAATTTCCAGGGACTGACAGCAGCTCCTCATAAACCTTTTTTTTTCAACCTCAATAATGTCCCTTCAAAAGAGAACCAACGGAGGCTTTGGTCTCTTCTCTGTCTCCTGGCTTTATTTATTGTTACGAGATTTTTACTGTGGTTTATTTTCCCCTACTGTGATATTTTTGCACAGCAGCATTGCCATATGTTTACATACCCTTCATAAAAAAGAAGAAAAAAAAACTATTCATAAATGTATACATAAATGTTGGGCAATTTGATCACTTGTAAATGTATTTTACAGCTGTAATACAAGTGAAGTGGGGAAATGGCTTTCATTATAATGTCAGAAATGAAGACACTTCTAATGCGCCGCTCTACTCTCCAGCCAAGATAAAAAGGCATGGAACAGCATAACAAACCCTTCAGTACACCATTGCACATGACATAATTGCATAATCTTCTATAATTCCTGCGCATTTTCTTTCATTAAATGAGTCTTGAAAGGTGTCTGGGAACAAATCCATGTCTGTTCTCCATTGTTTCAAAGTGCGATGTTCTCTGTTAGAGACTGAATAGAATTTGCTCACTCAGCAGAGTGTCAGCAGCAAGGCACGTGTCCTATATTGTCCTATACCAAAAGCTTAATAGCCAACAAACACTGTATTGCACTCAGCTGGCCATGTTCAGAGCACAAATACAAACTGAATTCCAGATGACAATGACAGTGTTGATAGTGATGATCGCAATCATCATCATTACATGAATCACTCACTGCACCTCTCTTTGGGATGAGTGTTTCCATTACTTTTCAGACAAGTTCCATAATTACACCTAGCAGTGATGCAAGTTGGCATTTGGTGACTTGCCAGCTCCTGAAACATCCCCCCCACCCCATCTTCAACCGTAAAATTTCCGTTAGTAATTGACAAACGGATGGATTAATGGTGTATAAAATGACCCATCCATCACTGGGGCTAAATGGGGTGAGGGTGCACCATTCTGTCAGACCTGCCTTTTAAGAGACTGCTTCATTTGACCTCTGGTTAGCTCAGTAAAGTAGTGACTGCCTTAATTTCACCAGCTCTAAAGCAACTATTGACAACAACTGTTGAGTTTATTGAACATGTATTTGAAAATACTCATCCCCCATACAGGCAGCAGAGCAGGGATTAAAAATCCATGTACAAAAAATGCAAAAAGTTTATCTAAAGGGTATTTACAAACTGTGTCTATCTTGTGCGGATCTTTTCTTTCTAACATGCAAGCAAAAGTGCAAAAAAAAGTAAAAATGGGGACAGGGTTATAATGTTCACAGGGTTAAAGAATCAGGCGAATTCCTGGGTAGGTTTTCTGTGGTGCAGTCAAGGAAGAATCTGGGAATGAAATCACAACGTGAGGAATAACCTCCTTAAACAGTATTCATTTCTGACAGTTTGGTCAATACTTGGTGCGATACCTCTGTGTCCCATCCAATAGCGTAGCTGTAGTCTAAACTGTCATTAACATAGAAAATGTTCTTTTGCATTTTTTCATTGAATTTTTGCACAAAGTTGTAATGTTGAATACAATCTTCTTTTTTTTTAAAGAAAACGTATCCATTTGGATACCCAGATTGTTCCCTATGGTTGTTGTCAAATAAAAATGTAAATATTATAAGCTACTGACAAACTTGAATGAAGCCTCGCGTTACTTCAGACAGGCAGCTCGTGACACGAGGCCCTTTTCTGTCAAATAGTTTACTTAAGTCCAGCCCACCTACTAGCCAGCTTTATAACTGAGGCAGCGTTCGTGTATTCATTCTGCTCCACCAGCCTCTACAGATCTAGCCGTTGTTCACAGATTTCTCATACAGGTTACAAAACTCAGTGTTTTGACATTTGTCCTTACCTTCTGACTGTGATCATGTCTTGGCGGGCCGATCAGTCTTGAAAGTAGGATTGCAGCATTGACACCAAGTGGGACAGCCAATCAGAGGCCGACGAAAACCGGAGGCGATGTTTCGCATAAAACACCATCCATCCTCCTCTGGCCGATTTTAAAATCCAGTGAGAGCTTGTCATCAGCCACATCCAACATCCAGGCGGCGTGAGTCTGTAAGAACTTTTGATTCGTTACCAATACTTCAGCTTCAATATCAGAAAACGTTGGGCGCTCAAGCTCCGCCCATCCCGTCGGTCTACCGGCACTCCAGCTCCGGAAGTCCTCGCTCCCAACCTCCCCTCATCATGTCTTCTCCGAGCGTCCATCAGTCTCACCGTTAAACACCATGGACCCTCAATTCAAGCCCGAAAGTTTCCTCAGCCCCTGTTACCTGCCGTTCAGCTTCCGGGTTCAAGTCCGCTGTCTCCGCCCACCCAGAGTGACGTCACGGCAGAGCCACCGGAGCACCATGACTCCTGCAGCTTCAGCGCCCTCTGCTGGTGCGGCACTTTTCCTCCAGACACAGCTACATGCCCTTACCTCTGCAGTCACATACTGGCAGGTAATTAAATCAATCTAACTAAACTTCTGTTGATTTAATCTAAATCAGGCTGGGAAGCAAAAGTCTTGTACTTAGTGTTGAAATTTCATATTATATTTTCAAGATCATGATTTAACGCCATCGTAGAACATTACCGTGATTGAGTTAAGGTAGCTTTGAAGTTCATAAAGATAAACTTACTGTGGTATGGTAAGGTTGATCACTGGCTTATCAGCTCCTCGTGACCAAGAGGTTCAAAACACCAACAGTCCCATTATCCCGTGCCCTCCTTTGTTTGCCTACACGACTACAGTTCATGCCTTTGTGCTAATTAAAATAACAGGTACAGGTGATTAAAAACAACTCCATGTCTGCTTTACACCAAGTCAATATAATAGTTTCTTGCCGGATGTGTATCTCTAGATGAGCACATAGTCTCACATATCATATTGTATATTTTTTTGTATCAAGTCACTATCTCGCCCCATTTTCAACTGGTTTGCATTCAGCACATGCTGATCTCCTGCATCCAGATGCGAAGCTCATGCACTTGTACAAATTCAAAGTTAATGCATCATGGCCTACACGTATATAGTCTTATACCTTATACAATATATTTCCTTTCGATTAAATCTCTATAATAGTACCTTGCCAGATGTTCATCTGTTCTCATTTAGCATGCCGTTGATCCAGAGAGATCAAGATCTCTCTGCATCCAGAGAGATCATGAATTCTTGCTTGAATTCAAATGAAATGCATCCTCCTTGAACCCACAAATAGTCTTGAGTCTTGCATAGTGTATTTCCTATCAAGTCACTAAAATGTCTTGCCAGATGTTCATCGGTGTGCGTTCAGCATGTTGCTGATTCCCTGAATTCAGATAAGAAGGTCATGCATGCTTGCATAAATTCAAATGATACGCAATACGCTAGTCACAAAACATAGCCTAACTTTATTAAATTTCATTTTGTCATGCTTGCTCAGATTGTTCCAAGGATCACTTGAGCAGAGTCGCCACCAAACACAAATGCAAAATAAATGATTAAATCTGGCAAAGTATCCTGTGAGAAATGGAGTAGCTCATGAATTACATGTGTTGTTGAATCCATTAGGGATTTCCAGTAAATGTTGGTGGAAAGCATTGGCATTGACAGCACGCACAGGAGTTACCTTCACTCGGTGTGTGTTTTATTTGTAGTCTAAACAAGACAATTAACAGTTCACAGAGCTGTTTTTTTTTAAAGCTAATTACAACAAAACCTTGAACCAGCCTTCAACTTCCTCAGGAGTTTCTCTCTTTTTTGTTTTGCCTCCCACCAGGAAATAACAAAAATAGTTCCATATAATTTAAGATGGTGCAAACTGCATTTCAAACAAAAAAAACAATGTTTAGTTAATGTATTTTCCATAACATAGACATGCTAACAATGTAAGTAGTTTAGGGTACTTAAAAAAGATTATATCCTATGACACACACTCCCCTTCCAGTTTAGATTTTCCTCAGTATGAAGCTCTCACTTTACACGTCACTTTGAGCATATAACAGCTCATTTAAATGGTGTTAAATGTATAAATAACTAGTTTTAATTAAATGTAAAGAAAGAAACCTTAGTTGGTAACCTATTTGAAAAGCTTGATCACCCTTTTTTAAGATATCCTGCTTTTCCTGATTTAGAAATTACACATCACACACGGTTTAATTCGTTGATAGAAATAAATGCTGTAGTTTGTTTACTGTGCTCTAAAATGTGATAAAAGAATCAGAGGTGATCCATTATAATTTTGTCTCCATGTGTGAAAGCACCTGGAGATAGCCTCAAGTATGAATACTGCTACATCAGCAACGTTGCACTGTGATTTGATGGATTCTGAGAGAATCCGTCCATATTTTTTTAAGATGCCTGTCCATCTCCTCGTCTCTCTTTTATTTTTTTATTTCCTTTAAAATTCCGATATCCTGAGGGATTAGAGGGACCCATCCAACTCAATTAAATCAATGGTGTGAGCGAGATAAACAATGACAAGGCAGAATCTGCTGTCAGTCATGGACAGGTGTGAGCTTATGCTGTGATGTGTGTGGCCAAGTATGTTCCAAGCACCAGTTCCACTATACATGTGTGTCTTTTTATGTTTGTGAAATCAAAGGTCTCACTAGTACTGAAGTGCCACAGCCTGATAAACAATGTAATAAGAATGTGTCTGTGCTGCTGGCTGTCTTGGCCTCCATCGCTGGACAGCAAAAACCACAACTTTGAGACAAAGACATAGACATCACACATACTGTAGGTGCAACGAGATCCTAATGGTAAACTAATTTGTTAACTGAAATGAAAACAATACACCAAAGCATGGATTTGTGGAAAACAGTTGCTGTTGCCTTTTATCACTGTAATAGACCTATTACAGTATAATACAGGAGAATAGTATTTATATACATCTCGCAGTCACTTCTTAGGCAAGGCTTAGTAAAGGGTTTTTTCATGTGCTCTTATGAAAACATGCAGTAAGAATACGTTGAGTAATGCAATGGACATTTCTATTTATAAGACTTAACTAATATGTTTGAAGGCTGTTGAGGCTACAGTGCAGAATGTGGAAGCATCAAGATGGTGTATGCTATTTAAAGGTCTGTCTCATTAAGCTGATGTATCATGCGTGTGGAAATCAAAGTACTTGCAAGTAGCTTCACAGAAGAAGGAAGATGAGCATCAGAGCACCTAAAGCCATTTCAATACACTCCTCACCAGGCGACCGCAAATTGCATTCAGTGGCTGAACATCTGAATGACCTCTGAGTCTGGAGTGAACATGATGAGAGGATGTTGCTCCTGATCCTATTAAAGTTTTTAGGAAGTTTGGTCCTCAAAGGAAAGTTTGGAAAACTGATATAATTTGTTCACTTCATCTGTTTAGCTGAAAACATAAGAGAAAAAAATGCAGCAGTGAGGATACTTGCACTTTTGATGATCGGAGAAGTAAACAGACGTAATGTTCTCAAAACTCCAGGAAAAAAAAAAAGTAAGAAACTCACACTGGAAGTTTCTTTTTTGAAACAGAGCATTTACACTTCAAACACTTTGAGTCAGCCCTTAAAAAACATTTTCAGCAAGGGATCTTAACAAAGATAGCTCATGATTAAAAGTAAGTTGCATAGAGGAAGTGTATACCAAACAATTGCAACAAATAATATGAGGGGAAAAGTACAATTGATGACTGCAGTACATGTACATTATTCACAATGCAGTACACATACCACAGACATTATATGGATACGTTTCTGTAGACCAGTCTTGTGACCAGTAAAGATAAATGAATGCTACTGCAGATATGTAATGGGTTAATAGACAAAAACAAAAAATGTGGAAGCAGACGTTGTTGTATTATTGACAGAGTAACATATATAGATTCAAACAGTTTGGGTCCATGCTGTTTGGATTACAATATATAGAAAGCTACTAAGTAATTGTATGTACATGCATTGATGTAATGAAGAAAAATTCTGTAGTGGTAACATGAGATTAGATGAACTGACACACAATCTTAAATGAAATTGTGTTGATCAACCCTCTGAAAATACTAAGTGACACTGGCTTTTTTTTAAGTTGCAGGATTTTTTTAAATTTAGTTCAGTTCAGTTGAAGTGGCAAATCACAACACTGATCATCTCAAAGCACCTCACATAGCAAGGCAAAGATCTTACAACAGCATAGAGAGAAACACAAAAAAAATACAAGGGATTCATTTGAATGCACTTGGCAATAGTGGGAAGAAAAAAAACGCTTCCCTTAAACGACGTAACTTCCGGCAGAACCAGGCTCAGGGATGGTGGCCGTCTGCTCAGAGCCGGCTGGCCCATTAGGCAGCATAGGCGAATGCTTTGGGCTCCGTGGCCTCCAGGGGGTGCCACAAAATCGGGAAGCGTATGCAAATCACTGATGAAGGGAGGCAACATATAAAATCTCACCCAGGGCGCCACATTGAGTAGGGCCAGCTCTGCGTCTGCTTCAACTGGATGGGGTGAGGGTAAAGGTAAGGTCTGTGAGGCCAGTAAATACAGATCAGAAATGTGCAACTTCACAACCAGACAGGACAAAACACATATTAGAGGAAGAGAGAGACGACACAAAGTTAGTGGCATGTAAATGTATGGGGAGTGGAAAAGAGGAGAGGTGCTCAGTGCATCATGGGAAGTCCCTCAGCAGCCTGGGCCGATAGCAGCGTAAGTAAGGGATGGTTCAGGGTTACCTGAGTGAGCCCTATCTATAAGGAAAGTTTTGCTTTTGAGAACTTTAAGGAAAACTCCCAGAACCACAAGTAAACCTGCAGTCTGAGAATTAGAGTGCTCTGCTGGGATAATAAGGTCTTGAAGATAAGATGGAGTTTGGTCATTAAGAGCTGTGTATGTAAGAAGCAGGGTTTAAAATGTTATTCTGGATTTTACAGGGAGTCGATAAAGAGAAGCTAATACAGGAGAAATATAACCTCTCCTGTTAGTTTCTATCAGAGCTCTGGCTCCAACATTTTGGATCAATCGGAGGTTTTTAGAGAGTTATTGTAACATCCTGATAGAAAGAAACAGCAACAGTCAGAAGCAAATGCATGGACTAGTTTTTTAGCATCACTCTGAGACTGGATGTTCCTGAATTTTGATGATATTCTGCAGGTGAAACAAGACTGTATCAGATATTTGTTTTGTGTGTGAGTTAACCCTCAAGCAACCAAGCTATTTTAGCGACTAGTATGAGTGATTGGGATCATTTATGACCCATTGACTTTATGTAGGAATTCTTCTATATAAATGATTGTTTTAGGGTACTTCATATTTATTTTGCTCTCTAATATATTTGTCCATCATCTAATGTAATAAGGTATGGAATTTGATTTATGTTTTTTTTTACAAAAAAGTAGCCAAAAAAGCACACACCAATAGAACAATATTACATTTATATAGACAACCTTTTTCTGTTACATCTTACAAAGTGCGTATTGCCTTTTATTTTTTTTGTATTTTTTTCTTTGCATCAAAATGAAAACAATAAATCATAAAAAGTAAAGTTTCTTTGAGTACAATGTGTATTACAACACAGTAGGATAATTATAGCATCAAAATATAGAAGAATCGGTGACTGGCCAATACTTTAACACAAATCTCAATGAGCCCATCAGTCACCCTTTGTGACAATCATGTCTCTGTTTAAAAAATACCAACATCTTGTTTGTTAATGTGTAATATCATAGAAAATGTCTAGAAATGGTAATAGAAATAGTAATAATTGTATGGCTGAACTATCTGAATCATGTAACTGTCAAAATGAGAGCAGGCCCAACACCAGCACTTGCCATTGCTTCTCTAGTGGCTGAGTGGAGGTTTGGAACCTGTGACCTTCACTCAACGTGGCCAAGATCCGGAATCTTGGCCACGGGGCTCTTCCTCTAGCTCATCCCCTTGCTCACCCATGTGCTCGACCACGAGCTCTAGCTCCACCATGAGTCTGTGCGTGGCCTCTCCCTGCTTCTCCTGCAGGCACACCTTGCTCTGCTTGAGGTGCCACAGGTATGGGATAGACTTCATGGTCAGATTCTATATCAGGGTGTTCTGACATCTCAGAGACACGATCTTCACTGTCTGATGCTGACTCATCTCCATCAATGGAGCTATTTTCATCCTCACTCTGGGCATCAAGGATCTGTATCAATGCATGTGCAGCTGTAAATCTTGCTATTCTAGGTCTGTTGGCTATGCTTCCCTGCAAAACAGTACAATATAATTATTAGAGTTGGCAAATTACAATACCATCTGAAGCTATAATGTCAAAAATCTCATAGATCTTCCCCTGGTTCATAAGCGACCCCGCAAAAGTTTGGATTATACTTGCCACATGGATCGACCGATCCTTGCAAAATTTTATGAACAAATGCAGGACAAAGATTGACAAATTCATGGTAGGAAACTTTTTTTTGATTAAAATTAGAAAAATGGTGCACAAAAATATTTGCCCAGGGTCATAAATGACCCCCTTCAGTCGCTTGACATGTCCTGGTCAAAAATATCTCCAAGGTTCGTCACAGTAGTGCTGGAGGCCAAGGCAATGCCATCCAGAGTAACTATATGGTTAGATCATATCAAGCATCAGATACAGTAACTTTATTTTGCCTGAATTAAGAAGAAGAAATCTCACACAAGGGCGACTCTTATATAATTCTTTAAGCTGAGAGACACAGTAGAGCTAGGCAGTGCAGGGTTTTAATAGCTGTCCTGATTTGTGCTCTTCACAGAGAGGCCCAGTAGCTTTAACCAAATCTAAAAAAGATCAAAATAAACATTAAAAACTTTAAAATTATTGAACCCTAACACACTGTTCTTATTCTATAGCTTTAACGTAAGGTCTGGAATTCCCTCATAACAAGAGTCTATTCCAAATTTTAAACTTTACACATCTATTTAGAGTGTATCAAAAATAGCATATCTGACATTATTAATGAATGATTGATCCTTACTTAATTTATCAGAGAACAGGGAGAGTATATTTTTATGTTTTTCAATACTCATTTCTGAAGAAAAATATCTATCACACAATATAATGTCCTGTTTTACCTAAGACCTGAAAACATAACAGCCATAGTAACTTAAATGTATTTAATTGAAACTGAAAATGGTGTGGGAAGTAGCCATGGGGGTCCTGGAGTCATTTGAATGACATTTCCTGCTGCCATCCTGCCTGTAACCTGCTGTGGAAGGGAGGACCAGCTGATTGTGTTGTTCTTCGACATAAATGTCTCTCTTGCTACCTGCTCCTGTCCATCAGAGTCATCTTCATCAGAGGGGCTGTAATCAGAGTTTTCCTCCATATTGTCTTCGTACTCTGATGCATCCTCCTCCAAATCACTTTCTGCTTCCTCATCCTGGAAGATCACATGAGTGGCAAAGAAAGTCTTGCTGTCATAACTACAGTGACAAAAATGGCAGCTCAGGTACCTTTCATGTCTTATGGCCCTATGTTGATCACTTTTTGACCTCAGTTAGCTCAGAATTAATGTGTTCTAATATATTTTATTTTTAGAATCTTTTTTTGTTATATTCTAGGTGCTTGTGCTTGCAGGTACCATGTCAAGTTACATTCTGATGTTTGTATGAGGTCGGTTCCTTAAGTGCAACATTTATGATCATTGCAAAGTCACTTTTACTCTTTCTCTGTTTGAAGATTCCTTTGCTACTCTTAAAATACCAACAGATGCCTGTCTCTGCGGGAACCCGGGCACATGTGGTGGGCATGCAACCAGTTCTGTCATGATCCCCACTGAACTCTGCTACGACTGTCCCACAAAAAAATACACACAGACATGGCATGTGCATTTTTACAGTTTCACAACTCTCTAAAACCCATAATTTTCCTGGATTTAAAACACACTGCAGGATCTAAATTCCATTTCAATAGATGCGGGTCAATTTTGTAGCACCTGTGCAAACATATAGAATTTAAAAAGTTTGTGTCACTGTAGAAAAAGACTTCAAATTTTACTAAAACAATTACATTAAGAGAGTCTTTACTGCTGGTAAATGTCAAAATGGGTCAAACTCGACCCAAACAGTATGCAAGGGTTAAGGCCTCACTGAGTCCCCCCTGTGGTGGGTATACATGATACAGGCAAGTCTACACACCAGCGAGTGTGTCTGTTCAGTTGAAATATAATAGTATTTTGACAAATCTCACTTAACATTGAGATCTGAGGATCAACATTGCATATTTAATCCACCTTCGTTTTTAGTTATTACCATGGCTTTGTCCATTTCATAGTTTCCATTTCCCCGTCCTACTCCTCCAGACTGAACAAGAGTGAATAATTAGCTTGAGCTATTTTCTTCATGTTAGCAGTAGCAGCTGACATGGTAATTGCAGCCTTTCAGAGAGGGGGAAAGTGTACGGAGAAGAGTGTAGCTACTCAGAAAGCTACTGCCTTATTTAAGACCTCTTCACTTGCCTCAAGTAGGGCTCTCTGTCAGCAGCTGTCACACCATAATCATGCTCACACAGCTGCGCACATACAGTCACACATGGACACACACACACACATGAAAGCACGTGCAGAGAAATAATAGCTCCAATCAAAGTTTTTCTTTAATTTCAAAGCTAATTTGGTTGTTTTTGTTTGAAGATAATGCCACCAGATAATGCAACATCAGTTACATTTACTATGCTGTCTATTGCAGCCCACTTCTAACCCTGTAAAGCACTCTTAAGTTTGGGAATAGATTACAGATAGCGCCGTACCAGGGACAGTTGCTGAGCCCAAGGCATATTCCTATAATTAGCGCCATAATAGATAACCACAGTCTGTACTCTTCATTTTTCCACACCCTACGGCTGTGGTGATGAAGCTGTTACCACTTCAATTAGACCAGTGATAACACACAGCAGTCTTTTCAAGCTACTATCCTACATTGAGGACAACTGTTTATGCTTTATGAGGGAAGCTGTAAAACGTGGCTTTTGCGATGAATTTCCTGAGGATCAATACATCATAAATGTTGGTATTTTTTCACCGCTCAGTGCAAAGAGTTTTTACTGGTTGACTTAATTGCCACTTAACAATCAATTCGCAGATAAAATAGCATCAATCTACCCCAGGATATGCAAAATGTGGATCGAGAGGGGATACTGTCAAAGTCAGTCTGCCGTTTGTGCAGCGCCCTACCTTGGACTGACACTTTTTGTCAAACATTCAGACACAGCTGCTCAGTCTGATTCCTGCAGTCATCAGAAAGAGCAGTGCTGTCAAGTGATGGGTTTGATTTGTTCCAGAGCAGCAGGCTTCCTCCAGCGCTATACGGTCTGAGATAAAACAGTTAAGTATGGTTCCGTAAAAATAGCAAATATGCAAACTTGACCTTTTCTCCTGACAAAATTGATTAATTGGAGGTCTGCATGGATGGGTTTGATGAACGCACCCAAAAAGAATCGTAGATTAGTGATGGCCAGAGTTTTCCTTTAAAGGAACTGTCAGACATCCACATTTAAATATGCATAGGGCATGTCTAATACATAAGAGGTTTGAGAGATGTACTTAAAGTGTGCTGCAGAAAACATGTCAGAAATGAATAGGTGCAGAATTCCACTAGTCAGACAGCGATCAACATGAGAGAAATTTACAACAAATCAGTCTTCGAACTATATTTATCATGACAGAAAGATTCAAACTGTTCTCAACACATTTTTTTTTTTCTTTTATGGAGAGTTAAGTTACTTCTAAGGCCGCCTCCATCTTAATTTTTTTTCTCTTGTTAACATGTTTATTTGATGTTCTTTATATGTTGGAAGACATTTATGAGCAAAATAAGCAGTCAACTCCATGGCTGAGCATTTCCACCTTAAAAGTGCAATGTACCGATGGCAAAGCACAGATTCAGACGTCCAGGATTTCATAAATAACAAACCTACGGAACCAATCCTGTCAGCTTGTGGGGTTGGACTCTCCATAACATTATTATCTGTTCCATTTTGAACTTGCAAGGCTTAATTACCCCAATATTACAATTTGCCATTGTAGACAGATTTGTAGGTGAGCTGGTGTGCCTGGGCTGCAGTAAGTGGGGAGGGCTGGGTGGAGAAAGAGGCATGGACTTCATAGATCTGCACATTCTAGAGTAACGCATGCTGCTGAGTAGTGGTTGATCTGAGTCATTTAAGGCACGCAAGGATTATTTTCAAACTTCTAAATGTATATCTATCACCTTTTTAGGCATTTAATCAATTTTCAGACCAGGATTTTAAATTTATTCAAATCATTATGTCCTAAACTTGAACTTCCTGACCCAGTGTATCATCTTTTCATCGCTGGTAGACTAAAGCTGTGTGTTGATGTTGTCCCGAAAACACAGCACAGTAGAATGAAGAGGTTTCCGCTAGCACACAACAGAGAAGAGCACTTTCAAAATCAGAGCTTTCTCGGTTGTTGACCCAGAGAAGCTCCTTCTGCTGAACTGGATCTGCCAGTTCATTTGGTGCTGCTGTCAGAGAGCGAAATTGCACTTCATCAACACTCTTTTTTTCATTAATTCATGAAGAATGTGCAAGAGTGCATTTTAATTAAAGAAAACTCAACTCTGTAAGCTGCAGGCCTGAAAACATCTCAAAATGAGTCTCATGTGTCTAAGAAAGTGGAATTTGATGCATCTTGAGTGTTAATAAATGCAATAAATGCATGTTAAGGAAATAAATATACATTTTTATTTATTATACATGTATCTATTTTTTATAAATGTGACAATGTGGGACATGTTAATGTTCATCTGTGGCATTTTGTGTCATTCCCTGATAAAATACAAGTCCACTTTGAAAATATAGTATCGTCTTATTTACATCTACCCAGCTGGATTATTTCACATTTATCTGTTCCCAGGATGGGTGATAAGGACCTGATGCAAGAAATTAAAGCTAAAATATCAGCTAACAAATTTATCAGAACAAATCATACTCACTGCAGTTGTATTCTAACATAGTAAGCCACTGTAACAGCATGAAAGAAACACTTTTTAAAGAAAAGTACAAATTATAAGTTATACCAAAGACAGCAATTAAGACTCCTGCTCTCATCAGATGCATGTAAGCTATTTTGTCAAGTATCTAAAAAAAACTTGCTAGAGCATTATGCAGCATATGTCGCAATCCTAAATTGGATATATTTTCCATTTAAGGAGTAACAGAATAACAAACTCAGTGACTGTAAATCTCTCTTAAAGCTGCTTAGCAATTGCAGTGAATGAGAGTCCTACTGGGAGAAAGCAAAAGCACAATTTCAAATGGTCCCGCAGCTCTTCAGCCTTAAAAATGGTTATTATTTTCAACAAGTTTGATCTCAGTGGCAGAAATGACCTTAATTAGATGACAGAATTTTAATCTGCAAGAGAGGAGGAGGAGGAAAAAGAAGAAATGTTGTTCCTCCAGTGTTGACTTCATTTGTAAATTCATTTTTCCATAATACAAAGAAAAAATAATCACGAGGACGCCTCCAATAATGTGGTCAGATTACAGAATACGCTGCAATCATCAGGTGTTAAAAGGTTCTGTTAGGTATGTATGAAAGGAGAAATGAACTCTATCCTGCATTAATGTGTGCTGTTATTAGAAAGTATTGCAGGCCGTTGTTCCAGTAGCATAGAGGTAAGGAAAGCAATTAGCCCGGCTATAAAGGAAGGAAGTGCTTCCATCTGAATTCAACCCAGAATGACATCCAGTGTGTTTGTGTGTACCTGTACACCAAGAGAAATGGTGTTTTGGCTGATCTTCTCTGTGGAATTCAACTCAGAAGGCTGTTTGAGGTTTGAAATTTAGTTTTAGGATTAAGGTTGGGGCTAGGGAATGCATCATGCCTTACAAAGTGTCCTCCCAAAGATACAAGTGTCAGAAATCACACACTAACACACTGTCGCTGCTGTCATTCCGTGCACGTTGGTGGGCTCTGACCAATCATACCGTCTCAAGCTGGGTCACACATAAACAAGTCTGTGTTTGGGAAGCCGGGATTCAGTCTGTTAAAGCCAGGAGCCAATAATCGCTCACTCTATGTGTGTGCATGCGCTGGTCTGTGTGTGTGTGTGTGTGAGAGAGAATCAAAAGGCCAAATCGACAACGTTGGATTCAGCTGACAATCATCTGGTGCAGTGGACCAAAGGCAGGTGTTGAGAATGACCTTGGATGTCCTAGTGGGGAGCAGTGAGTGAAAATATCACCACAACTCTTCATCACTGAGCAGCACGGTGATGACTTCCTGAGATATGGTTTGCCCGAGGAGGTTCTGCCCACATTTTTTGAAATATTAAGAAAATGTCATGGAATACACCGCAATCACATAGTTTACAATAAAGCAATAAACCACATTATATATCACAATAAGGAAAAAATAATTTGACATGGGAGAATGGAGGCACCTAAATGAGAAATGACCGATTAGTGTTTTCGTCAGCTAACATCCACCATATTTTTCATGCCTTTTACCTGAAATCAAATCAAAGAATGTGGTAGTTTGAAGGACTAGACACATCTGGAGCTCCTCTGACCAACAACCTATATTAGTGAGACAGCAGCTGAGGCACGGCAGCTCAGTGAAGGACTCTTACTGAGAAGATCCTCAGTACTGCAAGCACCCAGTAAACTAGTTTTCTCCTCTCCTTACTTTATGAGCATCAGAAAAAGCAGTGATGACGATTTATACGGCAATAACAATGTAGTCTGTCGTGGTAAGTGAATGTATTTAGCCATAACAAATTTAGTTTTCTTACTTTTTGGTCCTTTTTAGGTATGTGTCAGGTACTGGACTATTTTTTCAACTCTAAAAGGAACATGTAATCCTTCAGTTGATCCGACAAAAATATTTAAAATGACCAAATATAAAGTGAAATGGGTTTAATTTGGTGATTACATGCATTAGCTGCCAACAATATTAGCTGATGACTAATTTGTTATTCATCTCTCAACTGACGAACCTGCTAATAATTTTAGCGCTGGCGGTCATAATGACACTACTTGCATTTAGCCCTATTCAACAGCATACATCATAACATAATCTTGAAATGTGACTGCAGCTATACATGCTATATATTATAATTTGCCTTTAACAGAATCAACACTTACTTTTTTGCATATTGTTTAATACAGTGGTTTATTTTGTATTGTTGTCTCTCTATTCCATACTACAAACCTCAATGTTATTATCGAACCAGTAAAACATTGTAATACTTTTGGCTCAAAGGTAGTAAAATAAGTAAAAATGTATTTGATAGTCACTGAATAAATATCTAATACTCCTACAAAAGAACATATTTAATTATTATTGAGTATTTTTTTCCCACAATAACACTGCATTTTTACTTTGAGTGCTGCTATGCCATTTAGCCATAAAATGATCATACGGCACCAACACAACATTCTTAACTTCCCTCAACATGGGCTGTGTTTGTGTGTGGTAGCATGACTGATTTTACCATTTAGAATCCCCTAATGATCATTTTACGCTCATAATACCATAACTGTTAGTGGCAGCGCTGTTATCCTTGAATGCTTTATTATACATCACTCTCTCTCTCTCTCTCTCTCTCTCTCTCTTGCTTGTTGCTCGGTTTCATTCGCCCTCCTTTGTGTATTTATATACTCACCACTTTCAAACTGACCGTTGCAACAAACACTTAGTTCTTGATATTCTGCGCGGCTTAGCTGTAATTGCTGTTGTCATAAATAGTTTAGAGCACATTTGGAGGAAGTTACAGATAATTGCAGTCTAGGTCTATGTGTCGCACAGGCCAATTAGATCCGAATGAGTCAATGTGTGCATAAGGAATAGAAGTCTGGCTTTACCTGACACAGGTTGTCATGACATAAATGTGCCTTATATCAACAGTGGAAAATGAATCCCTCAGCATATCTCTGAAATGACAGCTTGTTTTTCTTAACATGTTTGCTTTGAACTCTACAATGAAATCCTAAACTGACCATAAGCTAAAAAATATATTGCTTCTCACACAACGGTGTATAATTGCTTAATATAGTCATAACAATGATAACAGTTTGATTTATAAAACCCACTGTTTGAATTTATTATCAATCTTCTTGGAAAGCTTTCTCACAGATTATAACAAAACACCAAACAATATTAATAAAAAAAATATATCTGATATATCTGAACCAATTTGTGGTCATTCACCCAGCAACACTGATATCAAATTCCAGGTGACAGAGCAAAAGAGGTTTGATATTGGGTGCTGTATGGAGATAAGACAGCAAGTATGATCTGCCGTGACATGACGATATTATATAACACCAACACGCGTTGACATGATGTATATCTTGTGTATTTCAGAAGGGATCCTTTTTTTTTCCTAGCAAAAATTTGTTCTCCCCGTTAGTCAGACAGAGAGAGTTAAAGACGGAATCAGGGAAGAGGACAGCCTGCTCCTCCTCCTCCTCCTCTCCAGCTTCCGTGACTATCACAAAGATTCAGTGCTGACTCTAATTCAACAGGACTGTCATAGCTCATGAAAAAATCATGTCGTATAATCAAATCGGAGTAAAAACCCTGCGCTGGGCCTCACGGGAGTCTCCGCGCGCCCTGAATATTTCATGTAATGGAGGCTCTCACCACCATGGAAACTCTCAACAGTTCAGGATTGCGTGCAAATATTGACTGTAGTGTGCAGGGACGAGGGCTGGGAGAGGCCGACTAGGCAACCGAGCCTGAGTGAGTTTTATAAATAATGGTAATCACATGTGACACCACTCGCAGCAGGGGGGCTCGTGGCCACTTATATCCTCATGCTGGGTTGATGTTACTGAGTGCAGCAGAGTTAAAGCGGAGGAAGACACAACGGAGGGAGAAAGTGGCGGGAGATGGGAGGGAGGGGGGCAAAAAGGAAAAAAGTGCCTTGATGCATATGAATTGACAAATGTCTGTTTTGGCTGCTGAGAATGGAGCTCAATTGTAGGTCTGAAGAAACATCAAAACACAATTCAGGGCTGACATCCAGTGGGCAGGGGAGAGGGAGGGGGAGCTGACAGCGTACCCAGGCTGCGAACGCTGCACTGCGGCTAAGCTGCTGACTAAACGGGGCCTTCTCTCCCTGGGCGTCAGAGCAGAAATTACCACCAGACAAAGGCCAAATAAAATGAAATGGGGTTTGTTGATGTTGTCTCTCTCTATATATTTTTTAATGAAATGAAAAGTTAAATCTCAAATTATTCATGACAATTGCAAGTCTAGTTTGACAGAGCATGTCATCAGTCACGTCCAAGTCAAATCTCTAATTTTTTCGGCCATACCTTTACATAGTTGAGATCAAATCAGTTCAGCATGGATCCAATCATTTTTATTTCCTTAGGCTTGCTATATAATTACTTCACTTTTCTATCCAATGAACATATAAAGATGGTCTGAACTTGTATGTAGTGGTAACCTGGAGCAGCACAAAGAGTCCCAAAGCTAAAATGTTTTAAAAAAGGGCATTTTTAAAACTTTTACTTCTACTTCTTCTTCTCAGGTGACATGTTGGCCTCCAGCTCATGAGCTCTAATAAATATCTAATGCCCCATAAGTAAAAAGGAAACGTGACATGAAAAAGTATGGCTCCAACATGCTACTTTATTACACATGGGCTCGCTCTTAGTGTGCAGCCATTTTAAATCATGTGAAATTTACTGTCAGGCCACCAGAAACCACGTGACCTGTCCAGTTTAAATCTACGGGGTAACTAGCTCAGTGCACAGATAAGTGCACATGCTCAAATACATCCAACAACCACACAAACAGACAACTGTTCATACTCACACGTCATTCAGAAGATAATCTCTCTACTATGGATGCTACAAACATTGTCCAATGAAGTGCAGTACACACAGACAGTGTGAAAAGCAAACTGTATATATGTGCTGGTAATGGTTGGGAGTGGTGCCGTTTGCATGTATTATCTGCACCTCTCAGACTTGGTAATTGAGGCTCAGTGCTGTTATGAGTCTGGGTGAGAGGCAAATAAATGCATCTCCTCACTGCTAATGCCGAAATCCGATCCTGTCTGCACATATTTACTGTGGGCTGCGTGCTGTCTGTGCCCGTAAGCCTGTGCATTACGCCTGATTCATCAGGCTGTTTATCTCGCCAAGTGAGCAAGAAAAAAAAGACCTGCAGTAAATTCCCATTATTAGATGAAGTGTGAGGAGGCCACGGGTGGAAAGGAGACAGACAGCATGGCTTTCATGCAGCAGCAGCCCTTCAGACGGTGGGGCTCGTCAGCCAGGGCAGATCATTAGTGGTATCACTCCGAGATGATGGTTTACGGTTTGGTGAGAGTTGATTTACTCTGATCAATGAGGGATCTGACTCTGGCGAGTAGAAACACAGTAAATTTTAACAACAGTGATGTTATTAGCCTCATGGTTCCTGGGCTGTGAGGCCAACAAAGAGTTTACGACAAGCTGCTTCGCATTAGACCTTGGCACAGATGGCCCAGGTTTTAAAACTGCAATCCTGGGGATGTCAAAACACCACTAGATGAGCCCGTAGTGGATATTTCACCTTTTTAATGCTGACAGACAGGCTACACATACACTTTCTCAATTGTTTTTAACCATCTCAGTGAAGTTGTGGTTTTCTGGAAGCTGTATGCAGATTGTATTTATCAGTGTCTTTTTTTGGAGTGATGCTATTGTGGATTATAAGTTGCTGTCATTTTGCTGCATGCAAAAGACTGCACAACTATTGTCTTGGGCCTGTCGAGACAATGAGGCAATTCTGAGCATAAAACTAAGAAAATCTTGATCAAATTCTGCAGAAACAAATTTTCCCTTAACTCAATCATCCTCTCACCTCAATCTGGTACAAGCTTGATTTTTTTATTGCACCAAATTCCAGCGTGTTTACCTTAAAGTGAAACTAGCCGAGGGAGAGAGAAACAATAGCCTGCTTCAACCCTACATGCTTAAAGCCAGAGTTAAACTTATTTGCAGTCTCAGCAAAAAAAAAAACAACAACACAATTTCATCTTACCACCATAACACCTCGCAGTCTCAGTTACAAAAAAAAAGTGATAAATGTTTTCAATACAGCAAACTCAGACAGCAGGTGGTCACGGATTTTTGAGTTTGGGAAGAAGAAAAACTGAATTCCAGTGATTTCACATTAACAAAGTATTACACAGATAATAAAGCTTTCAAAGTTGAAGGTTCACAAGCCAAGTCACCGTTATTTATATAGCGTAATTAAAACAACAGTGCACTTACCCAACAAGTTCAAATATTATTAAGGTTAAGACCCTACAAGTGAATTTCACCCAAGTTAATTAAATATTATGGGTCTAGTTGTTATGGTTGGGGGGAGCAGCAGCTTCAGATCAGACCTGTGAAATACCTGCAGAGAGGCAGAGAGGACAAGGCACAGACTACAGGAGAGAGAAATGAACAAGTTAATAACGTACAATAGTGCAAGTAAATGTTTGGGGGAAGTGACAAGGATGAACACATGAAAACAGCCATATGGATAGCTCAGGTAAATCACTGGCTAGATTAAAAATAAAAGAGAAAACTGAGGGAAATCAGGCGACCGATCAATAGGAAACAGCAGGGCGATGAAAAGGAACTAAGATGAACCCAAGATGAAACAAACAACATCATGCAGGCCTCAGGAACACACACACTGTGAAAGAGAAACAGTAGATTTCTCTTTCAGGAAAGTATAGACAGATAAATAGCAAATACCAGACTCCAAAATGACATGTATTCAAGAAGTGACTTACACCAAAAAGATGCTGTTTTATTTTGGAAACAGCATACTCCTTGTAAAACACTGTCACCACAAAAAAAGGGCAAAAGGCAACAGCTGACAGAGAAAACTTCATAACAAGCCAAACAGATAAAATACAATACAGGGACACAATTGAGACTGAGGACGCCTAAACACAGCAGGTCTACTACTATTATCAATGAACTGTTTGACTGTGTAGCTAATGTCTGCTCTCTGGATGAAAACTCTCCTCCTCTCATATTAATAACACCAATTTGGACTTTTTATTTCAATGGCATGCCGAAAACACTTATCCCTGGCATCAGAAAGCAACATGGTGTTCCCTGGGATTTTTGTGTGTGTCCTTCCCAGACACGTTTAATTCTAATGAGGCTGTCCTTGTGTTTTTTTGCTATTTGCACTCCCACCACCCACCCCCATCCCTCTGACCTGCGTGAGGCACGAAATTGAAGAAACTCTTTGACTCAGAGCGAAAAGAAATGAAAACACCAAAGTGTGTCTATAAAGTAAAATGCTATCCTATGTGTGATATGCCACTGGATGTTATGAATTCCCTTTTTGTTTGTTTGATGAATACTAACCATTGTATGCACTAATGACTATCACCCAGGACACTGCTCGTGTGTTTACAGTACCTATAGAAAGTATTTCCTTCCCTTCACATTTTAACATTAATTCAACAACCATATGTGATTTTTCTTACAAGAATTTACAAAAAAAGTCTTTAATTTGAAAGTGACAGATTTCTACAAAGTAAAGCAAATTAATTAAAAATATAAATATGGGGTTGTACCTATTTTGTTGCAAGTGATTGTACACTGCTACATAGTGATTGATGATACAAACCAAAGGCTTCATGATTCTGTTTTAAAACCTGAAAGAAATTAAATACAATTACCATTGTTGTATAGAACTTATCTTAATCAGTCCCTTTTTTTTAAAAAGGTTTTTTTATTATCATTTAATGTTGAGTGTATCTTCCTCTCTGGTGGAATTATGTTTTGTTGTTGTTTTTGTCAATTAGAGGCTCCCAAATGCATGCAGCAGAAGTCTGTCAGTTTTGCTGTAATTTCTTGATCACCATTGGAGACCAATAAAAGTCATAAGCGCTGCTCAGAAGGAAATTCATTTTTCACGGTGACATGTATAATTAAACACTGGCAAAGCTTCTCAGCAGGATATGTGGGCAGTGCAGAGAGGGAGTCTTTTCTGGAGTGTGACATAGGAGCATTGATGATTTCCGAAGCTGTGTTTGGACACAAAGGGAGGCTTATTTGCCTTTATTTCCCCAGATATGCCACACTGCCAGTTCTGTGCATTAAGGAATAGAAGGCAAAACTAATGAGAACACTAATAACTGCTGAAGCTGAAATATTTTGAATTGGATTGATATTTTATATAGGGTGAAACTGCATCTGTTGACCTCTTTTCGCATCATGTCGTCGCCACATTTTGCTTTGCCTTTTATAATGCAATAAAGAGGCAGAGGAGATAAACAGAGTTCTTTGAGCGAGCAGCAGAAATTTCTGCAACTCCACTCCTTCATGTTCTCAACTCCTGAACACGTTTGCATGTGAACTATGAGTCACAGGTGCCTACAAGCTGTAAGCATCATTTTGGCAGATAAATAATTTGGTCAGCTCACAGAGCAACTCACTGAAAGCGACGTCAGCACTACGAATGGATTCTGGATACTTGGTAAATTATGGAAAAAAGGGGAACACTGCTTTAAACTAGAAGCTGAATGGCATGTTTATTATATATGGAATCAGCTTTTTTTTATGAAAGAACATTTAAATTCATTCTTCAAAAAGCACCTAACAGTGATGTAAGTAACTGTTTAAATAATAACATTCAGCAGATTCCCTACAAGATTTATATAAAAAAAATAAAAATTAAGGTTGATGGTTTCTCAACTCTCCCACATCATTACCACATTTTTAGTTATTTCTCTTGGCAGTCATTTAACATACATAAAACACAATTACAGTTTGTTTGGTTTAGAACTTGTCTATTAGCACATTTTGACACTGTCCACGAAATGAGGAGTGCACTTTTGGTTTACATTGTTGTTTCAGAAAGTTGCATTAATTAATTTCTCTTCAAATTATTGTTTTTTTTTTGTCTTTGTTTTAGCTATTTATTCTTGTTTGGAAAAACTCAGATGTGGCTGAGGTTGAACCCTTAAATGCAAAGGTCCAAGAAAAGGACCAGACCTGCTGTGGCAGCACGAGGGGGGATGGTATTTCTTTGTACTGCATTTTTAGTTTTTGCCAGTGTTGTCTTCCCCTTTGTGTAGCTAGTGACCTGGTCAGCCAATAAAAGTATTTCCCTCCTAATTTTGTGAGCTCTGTTAGTATATAATAACATATTGTTTTGAGCACAGTTCCATTCTGAGTTTATTTACAAATGTATTTTTTCCCTTCATTTGTGTTTTTGTGCATTTTTCAGGAGGGACCATTTTTGAAAAGTAAACGTGCGCCTGCTTGTACTTTGAATGCTTGATCCCCAACGCTGACCACACAGAAGGCTTTCTCAGAACCTTTAATGCCCATTCATCAAACCAGACTAAAAGATCCTCTTCTTTCACACAAGTACGGAAGAAATGTCAGAGCACTGTAGTCATAAAAAGGCACCAAATACAATTCTAAAAGAAAACACTCCCAGTCCGAAAAGGCAGTTTAACCTGAATCTAAAGTTAGACAACATAGAAAGCCACCTGGCATTTAAATAAATCCCAAGAGAAAGTTCCCTCTCCTTCTCTTTCTCTCTCTCTCTCTCTCTTCAAAGTGCAGTGTGGTGCTTCAGTGCCATCACTTGCCTTCCCCCTGATGTCACGTTTGACCTCTTTCTGTTGCCTCTCCTAAAAGGAGGCAAGCACGCGATGCTGTGCTGCAGGGAAGAGGCGGCATATTATGTCATTCATAATGCATGCATTATTGTCTATGAGTTCATGAGTTCTAATTCTACAGCACGTGTTTTCATGTACAGTAGCTTTACTGTTAAAAGCTTCACATGTTTATATAATAATCTTGGAAGTAGGATCCAAGAAAAAAAGACAAAAATAGTATTTAAGGAGCCGTCAAATATGAGTTCAAACAAACGTCCTGTTCCTAAAATCATACGTTTCCTGAGAAATTGACAAAAGTGTAAGTGTTACACATTTTCCACAATTCATAATTAATACCTTTAAATGAGTCTGTATGCCACAGTGCAAGCAATCAGATTTAGTATTTACTGCTGTTTACTGGACCTGTTTACCATTGTACAGTCCACAGGTGTATATGAAATGAGCTCTGGGAGATATGCTGTTTAGACAACGAAAGCACACAACAGCTTTGCCGACACCGTTCTGTATGTAATTACTTTTAGAGGTTGCACAAATAACAGATGGAAAGGTGACCTTTTCGCAATATTTATTTATGCTTGAAATTTAATCTGTCCCTGTCTGGCCTTTTGTGGAACAGAGTGAGGAATATGCTGAAATATCAAAAGGAGGCGGTGCTTGACAAAACATTCAGAAGAGCAGCGTGGAGCTCTGAGTGGCAGTCAGTTTGTTTTTGCACATTAATGAGGTTTTAATATGGAATTAACATGATGAACAGTTTAAAAAAATTGATTGCAAAAGTGTGCCTTTTTTTCAATACATTGAAAGTCTGGAACTCACTCTGCAATCAATAATACCATCTCTGGCGCTGGTTAGCAGACTGCCTGGTCTAATTTCCCCCACGTTTAGCTCATTGCTCATTATTTTCCAGTCAACTGACCTTGCAAAGCCAGTTTGCAGCTTGGTAGCATGTTAATTTCTCTCTGGCTGCAACCTGCTCCGTGAGACCCCGACCACACTGGAGCGAAGCCAACACAGCGTGCCGCTCTGATGCAAGTCGTCACTCATGACATTAAAACCCCCCAATTTGTCACCGAAAGTCTCTCAGATTTCCCAACATTGTTCCTCTCCCACAGCGAGCGAGGGCTAATTCAAACATACTCATCAGCTTATCTCTTCTCCTCCTCCCACTCCTGTCTCCTCCCATCTCCTCAAGAGCTAACTCAAAGCTAATTTGCAATTCTCAGTGGCAGAGGAATTGATGTCTCATCTTGGTGCTAGGTAACAGAATTATGTGAGTAATGAGAGAGCGTCAGAAGAAAGGGAAGCGACGGAGAGAGAGGCAGAAAAAAGAGAGAGGCACGTTTTGATATGAAGAATTGGTTGCTTTGTCTTGATTTTGTTTCCATGTGGCACGTGGGATTCCGTAATAACATTCACAGCAGGGTGTAACTTCCTGACATGAAAGGCTGTTCATGCTGTGGAATTCTCGCACCACCCGCACCTTTGCACAAAAAATTGAGCGTGTCATTGCTAGAGGGCACTGTTTTCATAGCCACCTCCATTTTGAGAGCTTTGGTTTATGTTACTAACTGTCATATTGCAGGTTTTGGGGGAAAAAAAGTTTAGGGATTGGATCAGTTACACAACAGCAGTGTTAAGATGCGTGTCAGCACAAGCTTGAATCATAAAGTTGTCATAAAACTGATTTCAGCTTTTTAAAGGCACAGACAAATAATGCTGCTCTGGCAATAGAGCTATCAGAACAGAAAACACCTCTTTGTGTTGTTCTAGAGAGTGAGGACAAACAAAATTAGACTTAATGACAAGATCTGATAAGATTCCAAGATATGGCAAGTAAATTATGGCAGGTGTACACCGATCAGCCACTATGCTATGACCACTGACAGGTGAAGTGAATATCATTGATCATATTGGTACTATGTGCTGTTCTGATGGAAAACCTTGGATTTTGACATCTGTGTTGATGAGACTTAGACACCCAAATAAACATTGTCCCACAACAAGCACACTCCCTCATGCAAATGGAAATCCCAAATGTCACTGGCCTACCGCTGCAGGAAAATGCACCCCACCACATGGAAAAAACACCAAACAATCAGGAACATCTTGAGGAACATGACAATGGCCCAACATGTTGATTTGACCTCCAAACTTCCTAGAGCCCATTTTTACCAAGCATCAACAGGATGCAGTGGAACAAGTTTGATTGACAGAGGCTCCACTGCACAAGCCAGAGTACCCAGAAGATTCTCCTATGGTGTCTTATGGGGTCTGCCAATGTCCTGGTCAAGACCCCATAGGACACCCTAACAGGTCCTCTTGTCCATGCCCAATGGTTCAGAGCACTTTAGAGCACATAAGGGGGGCCAACACAATATCAGGCAGGTGGTTATAATGTTATGCCTGATCAGTGTATATATTGGGGTTAGATAATGCAAGATCATTGGCATTAAAAAGTCAATTCAAGGGATTAAAACTCTAGTACTCAGGAGTTACATTGGGCCAAAGCTGAACAGAGCTGAGCTCCACCTCCTGAAATCCAAATCAGACAATCCAGAGCTCACAGCCCATCACAGCATTACCAACCAACATACAAATCTTAAAATCTGCTTTCAGACTCATGCTTAAGGCAGAATGTTGCCATCTTTTCTTTGACCCATACTATTTCTGAACTGAGCACACTTTATGCAGGTGGCACAGCAGCAGTAACTTCATTCATTATTTACATCTTCTGACGTGTCATTGTGATCGTATGTAGCCTTCACAAGCAACCAGCTGAACTGTTTGTGCACAGAGTCACCAGAGTGGAATCATTGGGAACAAAGCAGTTGTGTTCCGGATGAACGCAGCATTTTTTTCAGCAGAAGTGCAAATATCTAGAAAATTACACTATTATTTTACTGGTGTATCAAGTGGATTATTTGCAAAGAGTTTTGCTGCTTAAATGCAATAAAATGGGAAGCAGTTGTATTGAACATGAAGTGAGGTACACTAAAAATAAGTCAACAGACAGCCAGCCTTTTAATAAAACACATATTATGTTGAGCTAAAAGTCAAATCAAAGCAGATGCTTCAGTTGGAACAATGAAAAGATATGTCTGTTTTTATGTCTGGCAGGTATATTCGTGTCTCCTCCACTGTCCCTTCAAAACAAATATTAATCATAACTATATTAAAAAGAAGAATGTATAATAGATGCCTGCCTTTTTAGTGTATTTGGGTATAAACCTGTATATTGAAGATGTTGTATTATGATCCTTTAAGACTTCACAGTGCTTCACAGAGGTGAACAGTTTTTTTTCTTCAAATTAATTTAACATATTGCTTCATTCAAATGTCTAAAAGATACAGAAAGAAAAATATTCAAATCAGTAAAGAGAGTCGTAGTGGTATCTGACTATTTTGATGGATTTAATTGAAGACACCTGACCCTGAAATGTCACCAAAAGAGGAGGTGAAAAGAATTTTGTGTTTAGAAAGTGACATTTAGAAAATTCAACAGTTTTCCTGGAGCTTGTCACAGTCTTTCATTTTGGCAAAGTATTTTTTTTTGATGGATAGTTTGTGTCTTAGTTGACTTTACATCTCTGTCTTGTTTTCACTCCTGTGTTACTCTCATTGTTTCACCCGTTTCCAGTTACCTTGCTGTATTTAGACCTGTGTGTGTGTGTTTGCCTGCCTCACTTCCAGTCTGTGTTCCTTTGTGTCCTGCATTCCTTCTTTTTGCTCCAGTATACCTCCTTCCATCAGCGCACATATGTGGGATAATATCTGCCAACACTGAAGAAGATCCAGGGATATGAAACCCATATTTCAATCTTTTGTATGGGTTTTAAAATATTTTTGAGGGGATTTTTCCCCATTTTATTGACAGGAGGAGAGACAGGGTGAAAGGGGGTATAGAGGAGAGAGAGAGAGAGACATGCAGCAAAGGGTCATGAGCTGGACTCGAACTCACAACTGCTCCTGGTGACCTACGTCCACATGGTAATGCCTTAACTCAGCAAGCTATATGGTGGCCACATTTATATAAGTTTTAATGTGTTTTTTAATATATAACACCTATGCAATATATGAAAAAACAATAGATAAATAAATAAATAAAAAGATACAAACTGAAAGGAAGGAAAAAATAATTAAATAAATAAAAGACTAAAAAACTAACTACATAAGCTCGTTCATAACAGTACGACTTATAGGTTTTGAATTGTGACTGTTAAAGGGTTAGGGAATCACCATAGCGACCATTGACTGACTGGTGATTGGCTGATTGATTCTGAAATAAAAGAAAGCTTTTGAAGCTCCACAACACAGCATTAGAAATTCTGACTAAATATTAAAACTCTCCCTTAATCTTCACAAACAGAAAGCCCATAATTTCACTTACATTAAGGCAAAATGTGAAAAAGAAATAAACATAAAACTATCAGAGGAGTGTTCTATGTGGGAAACACAACGTTCACCAGCAAGTTGAAAGAAATGGAGAGAACTTAGGGGAAAAACTGTGTTCTTTTTTGACTCCCTATATTAAAAGTATAAAAACTCCAACCACAATAACAATGCTGGAGACATGGATGCTAATCACTCTCACATATTTTGCACCTGTGGAAAAATTCTAGTATTTTGGGATAATATGTGCCCACATTGCAGAAGATCCTTTTTATGTTTGTTTTTTTTTATCATATAAATAACATCTCAGCAACATATGTACAAACAACAGATAAATAAATACCTAAATACATAAACAATGAACGCAAGAAAAAAGAAAGAAGTAAATAAATTAAAAAAGAACCAAACAACTAAGTAACTAAATAAGTAACTTACTAAATATCTAAAGAAATATTTAACAAACTAAATAATTAAATTACTAAATAACTAAAGAACTAAATAATTAAAGAACTAAATAATTAAAAACTAAAGAACTAACTAAATAACTAAGCAACTAATTCCCATTAGGGCCATTTCATTTTATAATTTGTGCTTGTATTAAATACATTTAATAATATTTCACTCACACATGCAGGTCTCTAACTATAATTGGAATATTTTAAATGAGGGTAATGGTTCTTTAATGCCACTAAAGGATCTGAATACTTCTTACACCATCACTAAAATGCAATGGCTATTTAACAACTGCCAAAACTCAGCCATCTTCAGAACCCTGTAGCTTTTTGGATTTTTCCTCGGTTGTTCTTTGGGCATCTTTTGTTGGACTTTTACTGATTTCTTCACTTGGACTCCCCAAACACCATTTGTTTGTGTTCCTGTCAGCCTCATTTAACTCCTTCAGCAGGTTTTCTGATTAAAGTTTGTTTTTGCCTTGTGTGTCTCCACCTGGGTTGATCACCCTGTAACAGAACTACTTCCTTCTGAGGCAATAAGCTGTGTCCGAAATCACTCACTATCCCCTACGTAGTGCAATATATAGAGCGTTTGCATTTTGTAGTGATGTCCAAATGTTAAATTACAAATGTCACACCCTATATAGTGTACTCAAAAATCAAACAATGCACTGTGAAAAGTGTACAGCTGATGGACACTAACCAAGCAGAACGAGAGCTCAAAAACCCGTCATTAAAATGTAAGTAGCTTCCCATTAAGTTGTATTTCTGGATTTGATTTTCCTGTGTCCTGACCCCACCGGAAGAGGGCTTCTCCTTCTCGCAAATCCTAATTTAACCCCTGTGTATACTGTGTGACAGTCTGAAGTCTACATGCACATCTCACACATCCTGAATACAGGGAGTTGGATGCAAAACCATTCTAAGGTGTCTTCCAAACACATTCTGCGGGGAAGAAGCTGCCACTAAATTAAAAACATCTGCAATCAATAAACTCAGAAAAGGAATGACAGTGTACTAACATTTACTTCAACCCCGGTTCAACTCCCCTTGGGAAACAGCACATTGTACGATAATAAGATGCCCCATTACTAAGCTGCATGAAAAAGTTGGGATGTTTTGCAAATATATTTAGTTGATACAATCAAATCTGATGTAAATGCAACATGAATTCCAGACTGGGATTATTGCAGTGTCAATTCAGTTCAGTGGAAATTCAGTGAAGGTCAGGTCCTCAGCTCCTTTTTGTGTGGGTTTGCTGTTTGAAAAATCAGATATTGTATTCATTTATAAATTATTAATCAGATTTTTTCTCTGTTTGTGAATCAGGTTTTAGTTGTCAGTGAACATTGCAACTAAAGAAATTAATTTATACTATACTCCTTCTCTGCCCACACTGCAGCCCTGTCACATACATCAACTATAAACCACTATTATATTATATACTACACACTATGCTGCACCACACCTCAACTAGACTATACTATGATTTGCTATATCATGCCATACCAAGCTTTACGTTACTGTACTATGGTTTGCTATACTTATAATGAATGACGTGACTTTTTTTCCCACTTTTTAAAAGCCTCGGTGCAATCAATTGGATGTCCTTGTATGAGAGAGAGATTTGCCCATGTGCATTTAAATATGTTCTTTAAAGAAGTGTTAAGGTCAATGAGTGCTATATACTTTTCACATCGGAGAGCTGGATTGTATTCAATACATTTGTAGTGATTAGTTCGTTTCATAAAGCGACCTAAGTAACTAAAAGTAAGTTTAAAAAACAGTCGAGAAAAACATAATCCTATCTCATATTTTACATATACACATTTAGCAGCACCGCTTTGCACCACAGAAACTCCCAGACATGCTGTGAAAAAAGCTTCTTTAGAAGACCACGGCATAATGGTAGCATTCTCTGCATAGGAAAATAGCAAAACAAAGACAAGGTCAATGACACTGCAGCACAGGTTGACAGGTGTACCAATTAGTAAAGTGGTGAGCCACAGGCCCCTGTCGCTTTGCCTGCCACCACCAACAATGTGTCTGAAAAACATGAGGGTATGGAGAAACTGTCAAGGAAACCAGTAAATGCAACTGTGACGAGTATGACCGCTTGAACAGGCTGCCAACTAGTGTGTGCAACAAGGAGAAAAGTCATTATAATAATCATCATCATCACCCATCCCAATGTTTTCAGATTTTTTTTCTACCCTAAAAGCCAGACACACGGAGAGCTAATGAACTGAAAAGAGATACCAAGGGAGAGAGATGTGTCATGCAGCACAGTGTGTTACATGTCATAGTTACAGTGTGATACCGGCAAATCCTCGGAAAAGTTTTCCAGTTGTACATCGACCGTTCTTGGTGCATCTTTGCAATAAAGCTGTTGGGGAGTAATAAGTAATGACCAGCACCAGGGAAATAAGAGCCAAGCTTCAAAAACTGAGGAAACAAACATGGCTGGCTGTGCAAATGCACACAGAAAAAACATCCAATTCATGGCAACTTTGCTAAGCATGATTAGCTAAAAAAAAAAAAAAAAAGAAACAAACTTTAAAGCCACACCAAGACTAGCAGTGTGTTAACAAAGGCAGTTTTTCATCGCACAGGTCTTCATATAATCAGTCCTAAAGAATGACAGAGTAGAGATCATATCAGAGGTTGACAGCAAAGACTGATTATGGTGCAATGTCAAGGTTTAGGCTCTTGGTTATCAAATAATCTGATGATTATTTTCTTGATTATTACTATAGTGTTGTTTTTTAGCTGAAGTCCAAAGCAAACTAAAAATGGCCTGAAACAAGATTCCCCACACAAAGCCTTAGAAGATGTCTTTATGTTGCTTCTTTAGGCAAACCAAAAGAAAACAAAATTAAAATATCACAATGAACCACAGAAAATTATGATGTTTTAGTTGTCACAGCCATTGAATGCTTGATACTTTAGTATGAAACATAATTTTGACAATTTATCAGTTCTCAAGCTATTTATGGATTATTTCTAACTACTGGAAGTTTCAAAGCGTATTATGTGACGCATTTTTTTTCCAATTCCAGCCCCACAGACAAATGATTACTACTGAGAGTTACTCAGTTTTCAAAGATCTTCACACACTGCTATTGGATTTTGAAACGTTTAGCTACTAATTGCAGCTTCATTAGTCTAGTATTACCAAACTAGCATCAGTCCTGCACGTGTTTGGAGGCAGATACACAGGACGTCTTACAAACACCGGCGTCCTGATATGTGGGAGGAATGCGATTGTGCACCCTGGCATGCGTAAGTGTGTGTTCCTCACATGAATGCCTCCCGCTGAGGAGGCATCTGTCTGCATAACGGCCCTCAGGTAATAACAGTAAAAGTCCCCACCTGCTGCGTGAAATGCACTCGGCGCTGCTCACACACACTCCTCACACCGACAGGTTGTGTTTATATTGCAGGTTACGTCCAACAGCCACCCAGGAGGTCTCACAAGGCTCTAATTAGGTGAAGGGTGGGCTATCCAAACCCAAATCAACACACCCAGTGACTTGACAGGATTTTGTCTTGACCCGTCATTGGACTAGTTCACCTGGAAGTTGAACCTGAGCAGGGGGTCAATTATTCTCATGTGGATGGAATGGAAATGAAGTGGTAGGGAGTCAGGGTTAAATGGGAAAATCAGCTTAATTCATGTCAAGCACCGCAGGCCTGTCAATATAACCCTTTGTCAAACGATTTGTTATTTTAATTTCTCTCTCTCTTTTCATATGTTAAATGAACAGCACCACTCTGGTTGGAAATCTAAATAAAATCTGAATATTTTAAAACCCTTGAAGTGTCAACAGATTTTCCCCAAAAGGGAGATGAAAGGATGGAGGCACGATTAGGCGAGTCCAGGCTGCAGCAAGACGCATGGCTCCTCTGGCATAACGCTGGAGGGGAAAAAGACTTCGGCTTTATCTGGACAGTAATTGCATCATCAATTATAACGGCTAAACGCTTTTTAAGTCCCCTGCTGATGTGGCCGCCATTAACCTCGCCGTGCTTGACCAAGGTGACCATAAACACCTCACAATGTATGTCAGACATGCCGCCAACACACACCAGCACACAGGTACACGAGCCAGGTGCCTTTTTCTGGGTAGACGGTAAAATGAAGGCGCATGCTTAACACGCAATCTGGACAAGCATTGCAGCATGGACACAATTTTTTCTCCTGTATGAATTTGCTTTTAAAAAACTCTGGTTTCCAACTGCTGCGGAGAAATAGTTTGCAGAATGTGGCCTGGAATGCAGTTCATGAGTTAATATGCCCCCTTTCTCCCCCGCTGTATGCCTCTGTCTGTGGATCTCTGACTGGGAAATCAATACTGTCTCCAGCCCAGCATAAGTCAATATGTGTCACAGAGCTTTTTCTCTTGAAGCATTCATATGTGTTGCATAGCTGTGACTGTGTGAGTGCAGTCACACTGCTTACTGAGGCCAATCGAACGTTAGACCTGCTTGTTTCGGTACAAATAGAGGAAAAATCCCCCAAAGTGAGGCAATTTACTCAAAAGGTTGCTGCTCATTGGTGTAAAATTTAACAGTTCTGTTTTTCGGTTTGAGCATCAATTCTGCATCACCAAATCTTTGGATTACAGACAAAAGAAAAGAGCAATAATTTACTGCTTTATTGCACTAACTGATCACAGTGTACCACCAACCATCTGCAATTTTTTCCACTTAATGTCAATCAAGCAGAAGTTATCTCAGCTCCTGGAAATTCAAGTTTCCGCTCAAATACGATCCTCAGACTCCACTCTACATATATTCCTCTTACTTTCTTAATTTTGATGCGACTTTGCTTTATTTCCTGGACTCCTGTGGAGAGGAATATTATCTCAAATCTCTGTCCATTTCACTGACAGTTTGGCAGAATCTTACTTGCTGAGGACGTCATATTTAGCGTCACTATTTGAAGAAACGGTATGCAATTCTACCTTACACTTTGTATTTATTTATAATGCACTGAGAGATTATTGATTTATTTATTCTTTTCCCAAAGCATTTCCATCACTCGTTAGTGCTGTTGACATGTTTTAAAAGGCCTGTCTGAACTGATGTTTCTGTGGTACTATTCCAAGATTGTGTGCGTTGACTTAAAGGGGCAGTAAGTCATTCATGAGAGCATGTGTTGATATTAGAACTTAGCATCCAAACAAACACACCCCTCCCGTCAGTGCCCTTTCAGAAGTTTAAATCTATGGACACGTATTGCTGTGATGACAATACCAACAGTCAGACTAGGGGACCAAAAGACCTTTTATACAGTGTAGAAGTGGATATCTCTTTACCAAAGCTGGGGCTAAACAGATGTTCTAAACATAGCATCAAACAAACAATATTTATGCATTGATTGGGAGACGCATCCTTCCCCTGCAGCCATCACCCGTGGCAACCTTTTGCTGTGATTCCTTCTTGGTTGAACCCGGCGACAGATGCAAGTCTCGGTCTGTGTCCATGAACGAAGAAACCGAGGCCGGTGCTGCTGAAAACAGCTTCCAGGTTGACATTTTCCCTTAGAAACAATGACTAGAGAAGCAGTTGCTGCTGTCACTCACACCTGCTCTAAAAGCTGCTGCTGCACAAAAAAACATCCACTGCAAAAAAAAAATAAAAATATGTGGGAGCAGTGTTTTAAAAATCCTGTGAATTCACATTTTCCCCTGAAAAAATGTCCAGGGATCCAGTGCACATAATCTACTTCTGCACAAGCAATGCCCCCCTGTTGCTGCTTTGTTGGAATAGTGTTGTGTGGATCAATCCATGCCACTTAGTTTTCCATTCACAGAGCACAGGATAGCACAGGATAACGCTTGATGTTTTTCTTTCAGTACACACACACAGAACAAACAACTGCTGGACCATGAAGAGATATTCACTGAATTTGACATAAAGTGTATTGGATTACAATGTCTTACTCTACCTTTAACCATGTGCTGATCACTTCCTTCAGTTGTGTGAAGGCAATTCTTGTGTGTGCCTTTTTAAACTATATGTTGCAGGTTGTGTGTGTGTGTGAGAGAGAGAGAGAGAGAGAGAGAGAGAGAGAGAGTGTGTGTGTGTGTGTGTGTGTGTGAGTGTGTGTGAATGCCTGAGGCTGTCTTTTACCTTCTCACCCTTGCTCTCAAAGCACAGCTTGGTCACGCTACAGGCTAAAGCTTCATGCTGGGTTACAGCACACACAACACGCGATGGGGCTCTGAGACCCAACCACGTCTCCCAAGAGGCTCATAGCAAGTGTACATTATCTTAGAAAATCAGCATAGAGTTTAGATTTTAGTCTGCAAAATGTCAAATTATAAGTTGCTGTGGGAGGCAAAATATTACTCAGACCAGTCAGTAAACTAGGGAGAATGCTGTTAGGATGATGTCCGTCCCATAGACAATATGTCATATGTACAAAATGAATATTAATTGTGCAAATGTAGGCACATTTCCCACTTTTGTCTTTTGGTGATTAGTTTCAGAGACTTGCCATATCCTGTTTTTTAATGGCTGGTCACAAAATGATGCTCACAGTGATTTGCAGTTTCTGTAACTATCTACTTCAGTGCTCGTTACACTTTCCACAAAAACTGTCATTCAAATAATGAGAGCAGCATTGTGACTTCTGACATCTTGGATTCTTTATGCGTAAAGATACTCTGTGTTCTGTGACTGTCTGTAACAATTATGGGACTCAGATGCTGACATATTGTCAAATAAAATCACATGTCCATAATACTTTATTGAAAGATCTGAAATTCTCAAGTATAAAACCCACAAATCTTTGTATTTCCATTGAGTAATGCTGCCTTTCTCTGTTGACAGAGTGGAAGCTGCCACAATACCTTTCTATCATAATCAATGAGAGTGTTGGGACCAACTGTTAGTAGTTTGAGCCACTGGATGAGACTGCAGCTATGAGCCAGCCATTGGCGGCTCATTTTAGCTAGCTTTGTCCCCTCCATCTGCTATCTAAAAATCTAAATCTACTTCGCTAGAAGCAGAAAACCACATAGTAGCAACATTCACTTCACCTCTCAGTGGTCATAATGTTGTGGCTGACTGGTACACACACTGGTACACTGACCAGACACACATATTATTTCTATACACATCATTTCTATTGACTATCCCTTACAGAGTCTACTATAGTCTGTAGATGCCAACTTGCCCATATTACACGGGCTAACACACTGGTGTGTGAGTATGTAGACTGAGTAAAAGTGAATATCGAGGAGGCTATGACAGCAGTTGTTCAGATCATGGGGTGTACTGAACCAAGAAAGTCTTGTGCTGAACATTTTGGGATATCTGTGGCCTGTGTCATACTTTCTGTGTCTCTGTGTCTGCACATGTAAACTTTGTTATCTCCCATAGTCCTATTAGAGTCCATACAGACCCCTCTGTGGACGTCCATGTACAGTCCAAAATTTTGCTCCAAGAGCTGTAGTGTGCGTTGCTCAGCAGTAGTGTTCCTTTGTGGAATACGTAGATGGTGTTTTGATGCGCGTTTGTGGAATGAAGTATTTCCCATGAAAAACCTCCATGATATGTATTCAAAACAAATGTTAAAAGTAAAACTGTACATAAACTGGTGAAAGCTGTTGTGACATAAATGTGTCACAATGTGTCGTGAATCACTGGAAATCAGTCTGAGGGAGGAAACAAATGCAGCGGAACACGATTCCAAGATAAACTTTGTCATAACAGACCAAGTCTTTCCTGATTTTCTAATTTGCCTTCAAACTTTAAACACTGTACAGCTGTGCTTTAAATAGTGAGCAAAGACACGGGCCTGACTATATAAATGTTGTAATCAACTTCATATTAGGGCAGCTTTTCAGGTTAAATAATTAAAAATCTTGTGATTAAATAGAGGAAATCAATATGCAAACGCAGATAGATGAGAGAGGGAGAGAGAGTGAGGGAGGGAGGAAGAGAGAGAGAGAGAGAGAGAGAGAGAGGAGAGCAGCCTCCTGTGTTTGTAAGCCTCCAGGCCATGCTTTCAACCCAGAATCAATGTTACTCCACTTAGAAGTAAATTGAAACTGTTTTTCCATCGAGTCCCCACCATTTTAATTTTCACCTGAAGGGGTCAGGGAGAGGACACTTTAGTGATGATGAAAGACATTTTCCCATTTTCACAGCTTGGTCACGCTTTGACACATCATTATCCCATTTACTTAATACATGGTTTCACCTCTATCTCACTCTACCTCCCTCGTCCATCAGTACCCGTGTATCTCTTGCTCACTCGCGTTCTCTGTCTCTCTCTCTTTTTTCCTTTCATCTTCCTCCGTATACATCTGCCTGTAGATCCCGCTACGCTTTGCCACAATTCATCCCTTCTATACCTCCCATATTGGTCCCCAAGCTTTCTGTCTCTTAATCCTCTTTGCCCATCACTTTGTCCATCTACCTCCTCTCACTTTTCTGCCATTTCTTCCCCCGGTCCACATTCTCACACCTTTAATGCACTCCATCCATCTCGATGCTGAGTGCCTCTTCCTTTATATTATCCTCCTCCTTTGTCATTCTTTCCCCTGCACCTTCTTTGTTTTATCGGCTGAATTTCCCTCAGAGTCTGTAGTGTTTCCTCCCGCCTCCCCACAGACATGGCCCTAACACAAAAAAAATATCAAATCTCAGATTGAGCAAAGAGTGGCCTCTGCTTTTTCTCAGTATTGTGCCTTTCACTGCCAGAAAAGCGTTTTCATTTCCAAGTCTTAATTGCCACAACACAAATACATCCCTGAATGTTGCCTCTGCACTGGAGAGGAGCTTTAATGGCTCATTCTGGGCAAACTCCCCCAAAAAGAAACAAAACAAAGACAAAAAAAACAACACATGTACCTTCGTGCACACATTTAGGCACAATATTGCACAAGAAGGCAAGTATGGACACAATACACACAAAATGCGCAGACACACTCATTATCATAGATATAGAGACATAAATATACACAGAGCCAGAACTCATCCTTCAGATTGGTGTCACAAGAAGGAAAAGACTTCCTTAAATAGCTCCATTATTCTGAAAGTACAGTGATTAACTCAAGCAGTTCTGTGCTACAGTGATAACTTTTGCGCTCTTCTCAACACTGGTGTGAAGTACACCATGTTTTGTGTGTGTGTGTGTGTGTGTGTGTGTGTGTGTGTGTGTGTGTTAGCAATGCTGAGAATAAGTAATTACAAAAAGAAAAGAAAGCACTCTAACACTGCATAATAAATTCATCCGTAATAAATGTGTTGTTGTTAATGTGAAAACAAGAACAATGCTAAGTCAACACGTTTTTCACTAGATGACAAAGATATGCAGCACAAAGCATGGCTGTGATGGAAACCGAGTTGGACTGATAACCTAAATAAATAGCTTTTTACCATTACCATTTCTAATGTCTGCTTCTGTTTTTATTTTCTTTGTCGTATACAACACAGTCAGCAACTGCATGTTATTATTCAGTTTGTCACGTAGACCACTGTGCTGAAAAATGAAACCAGCAATATTAGCATGTTAACATTTCCACAGATACACTCAACTTTAAAAGCCTCTCTGTCTACCTTTGGGGGCAGATGATCGGTTTAATCATGCCTTTGCCTCTCTGCACTATCTGCACCACAATATTTTCTAAAGGAGCTGGTTTGTTGGGCTGTTTTTGTCCCTGCTGCTGTGTGGTAAGTGCTGTTTAAAAAGTATGAGACACATACTGTTCAAGATAATGATCTATGATGATGATTATCTAGTGCTCCAATTTCTGCTCTACTTCACCGGGAATTTTTGCACACTGCTGCATCTACATGCGAAAAAATATAGACAGGAAGAAAGGCTGTCAAACAGAAGGTGTCCTTCACTATTAACTCCAGTTGACCTTTGGATAGATGCTCTCACATCTCTCAAATTCCTGAATATAGAACTTTTCTTCGTGCAGAGAGCTCCATTGCAGTAGCACGTACACCAATCAGGCATAACATGATGACCACCTGCCTAATATCGTGTTGGTCCTCCTTATGTGCTCAAAAATGCTCTGAACCATTGGGCATGGACAAGAGGACCTCTCAGGGTGTCCTATAGGGTCTGAAACCAGGACGTTGGCAGTGGATCCTTTTTTGTGCTCTGGCTTGTGCAGTGGGGCCTCTGTCTATCAAACTTGTTCCACTGCATCCTGCTGATGCTTGTTAAGAATGGGGTGTAGGAAGTTTGAAAGTCAAATCAACATGTTGGGTAACTGTCATGTTCCTCAACATGTTCTTGATTGTTTGATGTTGTTGCCAAGTAGTGGGGTGCATTTTCCTGGTGGGGTAGGCCAGTGACATTTGGGATTCCCATTTGCATGAGGGAGTGTTCTTGTTCTGGGATGTTCATTTGGACATCTAAGTCTCATCAACAAAGATGGCAAAATCCAAGGTTTTCCAGCAGAACACCACATAGTACCAATATGTGTCTACAAAAAAGCAGTCAACTTTAGTAGATGCAGTGTAGGAATGAAAAATATGAGAAAAATGACATAATAAACAATTGATGTAAGTGTTTATCTTACAATTTTATTACAATAATCATCAGCATTTTTGCATTATGTGCACAGTGACATGTCAAAGTAGTGCAACACTTCGATACAACACTGATTAAGAGATGAGCCTCTGAAACGTCCACTAGCCGCCTAAACCTAAACAAAAGCCAAGAAAATCCAATGACCTGGACAAATTGTCTTGTGAGTGTGTGAGAACTGAACAAAATCACTACAGTGTGGAAGGAGGGCAGCAGTGCTGTTTCAGCACCACGGACAGCTACTGCCCACTGCCAACGCACCGGGGAAGCTTGTTAAGCAACACTGTCAGCATCCCCTGCAGAGACAACAGGATCCAGACACAATCATGGGGATGTTGTCAGTGTTGTTAGTTTGACTGACAAGCTTCTATATTTTATTATTATTATTATTATTTTCATTTTACAGTGAGATACCCAAAACGTTGCCCTCTCAGTCGAGCCTTTAAGCCCTTGCAGTCGAGCATCACAGTATTGAGAAAGCAATTTTTTGGCAGAGGTTTCTCATTTGTTCCATTGTGCTGCACTCCAACTGTCATTAATGTATTCTATGTGTTGTTCAGAAAAAAACAATTCATTGTAAAATCCACATACTGTTTGCAATTTGTTGGTTAAAGGTTTTTACATGAACTCTGCATCAGCTAGTTCCTGGGGCCACTGAGTCTCATCTAACTTTGTCCTTTATGCCTCATCCATATTTAAATGGAAGGAAATGATGTATGGGCGTTGAGTAAAGGGAGGGCCACAGTGAAACCTCTCTGCTCCCACGATAATTAAATCAAGCTTTAAAATGTAAATATACCATAAAACAATATTGAGCTCCACTGGTTTTAATTGATGCCCGTCCCGAATGCTCGATGAGGCTGTTAATTTTGACTGATGGCTCACTACAGCCGCATGATCACTGCAGCAGGCCTGGTGACAGAGCCCCTCATACTCCCATCTCGTTACTTGATCTTGTCAGCGTGTGAAACCAAAAGAGATGTTGAAATATCTGCAGATGAATTAAGAGACTTTTTGGAAGGCAGAGCAGACGGTGACATACATTTAACCACACATGCACAAACACATCCACATATAAACGCACGCGGCCACCTGTATGTGTCATAAAGTGTCCCCTGCGATCATTTAACTAATTCCAACACAGCAGAGGGGGAGTGAGTCTGCCAGACTAATGCAGGACATGCCAGGTCTCACATGTGTTTCAAGTGTCAGCCAATAGCCCCCCCCACTCTTCCCCTCTCCTCGCGCCCTCCCCCGCCTTCATGTTTAACCCCCGCCGCACACAACAAGCACTGTGTCCAGGCTCTCTGCCATGCACACAGACTGCCTCCGACTGGGCGAGAAAAACGGACTTAAGTTGATGTCGTATTGGTAACCAATGACAGTCCAATTTGCAGCGCCTCCACAGAGCAGCAATGAATTGATTCGATAGTAACCTCCCCGATGTTGGTATTTTCTGCCCAGCTTTAGAAAATACCTTTTGACTGATGTGGATTTTTGAGGCTGATACAAAAATTGACGTTTGTAAATCCGTTAATATCTCAACTTTGTGTTTCATGTGTTTAAATCTGTCAGTTTTTCAAAGGCTGCTCCATATTTTATCCACTAGACAGTATGTCAGCTTAATTTCATGTCATTCATAGATATGTAAATGTAAAACATTAGATACATGTTTTTGGAAATGGGTTGACCATTGCCTACAACATTATGTCCTCTAAAGTCAATGTATTTTATAGTGCAGTAGTGTGCATGTGCAAGTTCATATTGTGTTTTATTAATGAAGGAAAGGAGGCCTTTTCTATTAAGCCCTCACTGCTTCAGTAATCTTCACCCAAGCCAAAAAGGAAATATATAATTCATAAGTGCTAATACTGTAGCCATTTTGTCCCGTTCAGGACAATAGCGTGATGTACCTTTCGATGATACCTCGTGATAAACCTGCATTAAGGAACGCTTATAAAGCTGTAACCGTAGCAACATCAGTGAGGAACAGCTTCTTTTTATCTTCAAGAATGTGCAGCCATTGCAGGAGTGAGTGGTGGCCTATTACAATTACCGAGGCTCTCGGTTTTTTTAATGGTGTGTAAGCAACTGTAAACTCTCCAAGAACCTGAAAGGCCTCTAGAAAAATGAGAACTCAGTTTTTTTTAAAATGCTGCAGAAACATGTGACCTTGCCAAGAATGCGAGAACTGAAAAAAACTTCCTCCCCGGTCTTTCACTCTCTTCCTCCATAACTGATTTCCAGGCTGGCTTCGCTTTCCTTCCGTCATCTCCTCTCATCTTGTCCTCCAGCCAACCTCCTCCTCACCTGTTCTCTGGCACCTTCTCTCATACGCCTTTTGTCACACATTTTCTATACTTCATAAAGTCATCATTATGTCTTTCTCCTGTACCAATTATCTTCCAATCCCCATTTCCCACCCTCATTTTATCCATGACAGGCAGAGAATCTTATTTATGAGTGATGTTTTGCAGTGACGATGACCACAACTTTTAACATCTACGGCAAAATCAGTTGTTTTTGTCTGAAACATGTCAGTTACATTTGCTTTGCTCTTGTCTCATTGCCACCTGAGTCAGCGCTACTCTCCTGAGAAACCCTCATTTTTTCCCCAATTCCATACTCCAGGCATAAAAGCAACATAATTTTTGTTTTAGTCACCATGTTCATGTTTATACGTCAACTGGTGTCTCTGAAACAGAAGAAAAACAGACAGCATTTGAGCTTTTTCAAATATAATCATCGCTACATATTCATAGTCACAGCAGTATGTGTGATGTGAGGGATTCTGTTTAAACTGACATTTAAAATTGGATTAAATGTAAGATACGGTATCCGTGTTGCTGACACATAAAAAAAAAATTAAAAAAAGATCTTCTAACATTTGAACTATGTGGCTGCTCTCATGTCTGGAGGATAAAGGGCCGTTCATTTGAACTAATTATCCACCGTTAATTAATGTGAAGAAAAAGCAATCAAAAAGGCTACACCTGTCTAATTACATACAAGTCAAAGTGTGCGGGGTCGGATCCAAGAAAAGGTGAGTGATGATAGTCTCATGGCTGGACTCCTGTGCTGACAACCTGTTTAATTAGATTAAATAGGAAGTTTTTAATTAATTGGTGTATCATGGTTGACTGGCATTGGATTCTTTATAGCCAGAGTTGATGGCTGCTATGAAGAACTGCGATGTAAAAACTTCTCAGGAAGCACAGAATCTCACAAGGACGTTTACACAAAGAACATTCTTTCCTTTGTTACCACACATCGCCAGTTTCATATCGCAATTTTCAAAGGTGATGTATAAAAAGTAGATCAAAGGGAGAAGTGTGATGTATAGAACTGAGTCTGTAAAACAAATGTCTCGCCAAAGATGAGGGACAAAATGCCTGGTAAAGTTTAGCTGAAGTAAATATGAGGTGTCATTATTCAGATGTTGTCCAAAGCTGTCTACTGACATTTTGGTAAGAAATACCTTCTTTTATGTTACCGTCTCTCTGCTGCATCTCAGCAAAGGAACACTGAGCACAAAGAATGAATTTCTTTTTGAAAATGGGCTCTTCAGACTTTGGTCCCTTTGCAAGGTTGCACTAGGAAGGGCTCACTTCACAGCCATTATGAATGGATGAATGTAGATATAATTAAGATATACCTGTCCTGTGAGAGACCCGTCAAAACTCCACACTAAAGTTGAGCAATAAGCCTTGTAAACTGCTGAGTAAAGATGTTACAGAGTCGGCAAGTGACGATTCCCACTTGGATTAATTTCACTCTCAGTCTTCTAATTTCAAACCAATGCAATTTCTATCATTTCGCATCAACACCCCCCTCACTTCAGTCCTCTCCATCTCATGCTGAGGCCTGTCTTTCACTGCCCTGAGGATGAGACACGAGTCTTAAAATAAGTGCTCTTTCCAGTTTTTGAACCTCAGGCAGCATTGGCAATAAATAGACCTGCTTTGTCCATTATCAGGACAGTCTGGGGGGAATGGGAAACCTGGGAATTGTTTCCCATTGGCACTTGTGTTGGCATATTTAGGCATCCTAAGAGCTGCTGTCTGGGGCCTGATGATAAAGTGGCTCCGGCGCTGTAAAAGAGGTGATTGAAATCAAGTGAAAATCAACCCTGTCTACTTCTCTGTTCACGCTTCAGCTGGGCAGACTCCTGATGGTGCTGCCATTCATGTCTCCTTTAAAAAAAAAAAAAAAAAGTTTGCTTTACTGGCACAGAGACAACTGGCACTGAGTAGAAAGGAGGAGTGGGACAGCGCCATTCCTTTATGAAAAGACCAGGAAGGAGAAAAAAAATCACCAGTGGATGCCAAAATACTAATGACACTATGTAAAAGTGATGTAATGTTCAGAAATAAGGCGCTGGATGTAATACATGCATGTATTACTTCTATCTGAGCCATCAAATTATTATATAAAATATCTCAGCTCACTATCACTGTAATTATATTGGATGGTTCTGTTACATCAAATACGGATGATAAATGCCAATGAAGCCAATAAATGCTGAAACCTAAACATGCCATAACTATGACCTTTCCCTGACCTTAACCACACTGTGGTTGATGTAGACTAAATTTTTAAAAATGTGGTGGAAATCATGAAGTACTTCAAAAGCACTTGACAGTTCTAAAACAGTCATTGAATTGAACTGATAAGATAATCTAGGGTTTTGATAGTCAGCATGCTCAGCTTTAATACATTTAGTTGTAAGATATATTATAAGATTATTATGGGAGAAATACAGTCTTCTCAAATTATAAATATTAAATTATTCACACTAAAACAGGCCCATTTGACAGTTTATTTAATGTACTTTGTTAAAATGGAATGTAGTCTAACAGAATGAATCAGGTTTTGGATGCCTGTGTGTTGCAGGATTTAGACTGTAATGCTGCTGAACTGCATATTTTATTTAATTGCAACTGTTTTATCTTAGGTGTCCATCTTATTGTCAACCAGTGTATCTTCTGTAGAGTGTGATTTAAAAACTTGACTACATTTAATAAAATCAGTGTAATCAGTAATTAGATGTCTGCACTATGTAACGTGACTGCAGTTTGAGCAGTATAATACAGTGGTCCTTTCACCTCTGTCTGTAAATATAGCGGCGCAGGATGAGCAGCAGACACAGTGTGCCGCTGCTCGGCTGATGTCTGTGCCACCCCTCCCTCGGCCCACATGTTGTCAGTGTGTTTGGTGTGTGTTTGTTTGGCGTTGTTTTGATCGCCGATGCTTGTGTGTTTGGGCTGTGCTGGCTGGGCGGCGAGCGTGCCCGGTGCAGAGCTGATGGCGTGCCAAGTGCTCCCTACGGGCCGGCTGTGCCTTCCACTCTGCTCAGCCACCGTGAACGCAGAGCCGACAGACTGCTGCAGGGGGAACACCACTTCCTTTCTCCTTCCCTTTCTCTCCCACATACACACTGAGAGGCTGCGTCGTCACTCCACATCAGCTTTTTTTCCCTCCCCCCTCTCCCATCCCTACCCCCCTCTGTTTCCCAGTTTTTCCTTTTCTCTTCTTACCTTTTTCTTTTTTCTAACCTCTTTCTACTTTTCCAATCTTTTCCTCCCTCTCTACAGGGATGGACTTTAAGTACAATTAAACTGAATAATATATATAAAAGGAAACTATGATTATTGCATTTTGAGTTCTTCAAGTGCAGCAATTTTTAAACCAATTAGGAAATATCAAAATCAGCATTTGAGAATGACCTCCAATATTAGGTGTGTTTTCCATTTAGATAATTTTTTTTGGTCCATTCACTAAAGTTACTTATAAATGTTTTTTAATGTTTACACTATTAATTTACATTACACCCTGCTGCCAGAGTTCCGTGTTGCCCTTGTTTATCTCTGTAGCCATTCAGAGACGCGCTGTCCCATCGGGTGTAACTGGAAACCCTTGCCCAGGCATTGAATTGCAGTACCTACTGTTCATTAACATTTAGCTCTAATTACCAGGCTCATTAAAGCATCGAATTAGCAGCAAAATTCTTTCAGCCTCCTCTCTGTGCTTAATCGTTAAGCAAATGGAGCGTCACAAGTTTGAAGTGATTACTATTGAGATGTAAGTGCCACGGCCCCATGAAATGTCACTCAGCTGCCCTAAAAAAAGGGGGCGACTGGAAGCAATTTACTTCCACTTGGTCGGAAAAGATGTTTTGTGTGCACACACTGGGGTCAGCTCTGGCTTCAAACATCACACAGCTATTATTCTAGTGCTGCACGCTGTGAGAAACAGTTTCTCCAGAAGGTCAACAACATTTACATCCAGAAAAAAAAAGAGAGAAAAAGCTGGCAGCTGCTTACCTGTCGAGCTAATGCAAACTTCTCCAGCATTTGGGTCACTTGCACCGCAGACTCCTTCATTACTCGTCACAAGAACATACGCACACAGATGCATACGTCACCATCTTCCCTTTGTTTAGATGTTGGAATGTTAACTTGTGCAGTAAACCACAAAATCCAAGCATACACAGACTGACATGGTGCTGCTTGGCATTCAGAAGGTCAAGATCAAATGGCTCTTTCATTTGGTAAAGCCCTCAGGTCGTAACCTTGAATAGCTAATGTCAGATAAATTGATTATTTAATCATCTGAGGGACTATAAACCAATTATCCACAACGTTAAAACCACCTCCCTCATGTTGCTCTAAAATGTCAAGGAATGGACCCCAAAAGGCCTCTGACGGTATTCTGTGGTTTCAGGAACCAGTGCAGATCTGAATTAGTTTTCCAGCACATCCCTCAGATGCTTGATCAGATTGACATCCAGGAAATTTGGAGGCCCAACTGGCCTTCTTTGGAGACCTTGAACTGTTTTTCGTGTTCCTCGAAACCATTCATAAACCAGTTTTGCAGTGTGGCATGGTGCATTATTCTACTAAAAGAGGTCACTGCTATCAGGAGTACCATTGCCGTGTGGGGGTTATGGGGTTTCCATTAATGCTTGGGTTGGTGGTACATGTCAAAGTAACATCTACATGCTTGTCGGGACCCAAGGTTTCCCAGCAGAACATTGACCACAACACCACACTGCCTGCACTGGCTTTCCTTTTTTCTGTGGTGCATCCTGTTCCCAGTTCTTCCCCAAATAAACTATATACTCGCACCCAGACATTCACAAGATGTAACAGAAAACATGATTCATCATGCCAGGCAACATTTGTTTATTGTGAAATGGTCCAGTCCTGACATCAATTGTAGGTGCTTTTGGTGGTGGATAGTGGTCAACATGGGTACTCTACAGCTACACAGCCACACCTTTGTGCTACAATAGCTCCTCAGAGGGACCAGACTACATGGACTTACCTTTGCTTTACACACGTAACGAAAGTGCCAGTGATGGTGTTGCTGGGTCACTGCTTGTCCATCATTGGACTACTTTTAGGTAAGTACTATAAGGAACACCTCACAACACCTGTTGTTTTTGAGGAACTCTAATCCAGACATCTGACCATCACAATCTGGCCGTTTGTCACAGTCACCAAGAAACTGACGCCTGTCCATTTTTCCTGCCTCACACCTCAACTTAAAGAACTGACTCGTTTCTATCGGATTAATAGAGCTCGTCCCTTGTCAGGTGCCACTGTGACAAGATAATCAATGTTATTCACTGTACCTGTCACTGGTTTCAGTGTTTGTGGCTGATGGATGTATATAGTCAAGCGAATCAGGACAGATAATTCCAACATGCATGCAAACACACAGATGTAGCACCATGTTCCAACATACCTTCACAACATTTCAACTGAAATGTGTACGATTTGAAGTGGTGCAGAACAACACCACATATCAAATGAGGATGAAGCTTGTTAATTCATGCATACTTAATTCTCATTTGAATTATTTGCAGCAAGGTCTCTTTCAGGCTGAATCGATGAATACATGAATACCTTCCTTGTTATTTCATATGTTAAGTGTGGACCTCACAAAACTATGGCAAAATAAGGAAAAAGTGGGAAATGACAAAACAAAATAACAAGCAGCTTTTAGTGTTTTTATTTGATTACTTAAATTTTCTATGTGCGCAATTTTGTATACTTATGTATGTAGCAGGAAGCAATTATTTACTATGTAAAGACGCAGTGGAATAATGACGTCCTTGGCAGAGAATGAAGCCACACTTCTTCTGTGTGTGTTGTAGACTGAGTTTCTCTGTTCTATGGTTTGGAAACTGGTCCAGCTGCATGTGCATGTTTGTGCATGTGAGTCCCTGCCTTTGAAACCATTCCCAATTCCAGCATTATAAATAGACTGACCTCCCACACTGGCTTGTAAAAACAAGATGAAAGTGCAGTCTGGATCTGGTCCCACCCAAAAAACAGAATTACGAAAATTTAAAAAGGAAATACTATTTGCCTTGTTTTTGTGCACCCATTCAGAGTTTCTACTGCTGGTCTCCTCTGCTCTCTCTACCGTGATTGTCTGTTTCTCTGTGTGTGTCATGGTCAAACAGACACACACAACTGGAGTGGAGCAGATGGAGCAGAGCAAAGAGAAACCAGCGAAGTGAAACTAACATTACTTAAGTCAACAACATGTCGTAATGGCCATTTGATGTAATCCAATATTCTAATGTGGGCTAACAGGTGAACATTTTTGTTGGCTCTCATATACGAAAACTTTCTAGCTGTAATGAAATTTGAACAGAAGAGGTGGTATCACTGATGCACCTGTTTGCTTTGGTGATGTGATGGTGGGGTTCTACTGACATCAAGTGATTGTGCATTGTGATTGTGTTCGGCATCTTGAATATATTTATTTGTTTGCAAACTATTTTTATTTTCATTGAGTCTATATATGTTTTAGTCATAGCAGACATAGCACCGCATCTTATGTAAGTGTCTGGACTGATGCAAAATCCTCTTTTGCCGACCTGTCTGTTAATAAGTTAGGAGGCGGAGCTGCCTGGTCTCATGACCTCTTAAATGCATGAGCTTAAACAAAGCTTTATCATAAGTAGAATTATAAATAAAAGTAGAACTGTCAACAGCGTAGACACTCAAGTGTGCTGAAGGAAGTTTCCCCGGTGCAGTGCACAGGGTAAAAGATGTCATGAGTGTTTTCCTGAATAGCAGCAGGAGACACGGTGTATCGCTATCCGAAAAGACCTGCTCTTATTACAAGCCACTCATCTCCAACAAACTCTCTCATGACTCTTTCTCTCTCCATACTTCTATCTCTATCCGTCTCTCTGGGTCTCACCTCTCTCCATTTCATGGCTGTTTTCTTCCTCTATTTGCTTGACAAGACAATGGATAATAACCCTGGAATAGCACGGAGACCGGCAAATGAGAGTAATCAAGCTGTCTTGTCCTGGTGGCGTTCAGGTTCACTCATCAAACCCTAATTATCACCCAGGAAACCAATGTTCCGCTTTAATTGTTCTGATGAATGAAATATTACAGTGAGGAGTCGGGCTGCAGCCGAGCGGAATAACAGCTTTTAGCCATAAAACACAGCGGAGGAGGAGGATGAGGAGGAGTGAAGGTGACTCAGGAGAGAATGAGACAGAGAGTGTGAGAGAGCCAGCTAAAGTCATGGATAAAAAGAGTTTAGCATGAAAGATGTGAGGGAAAAGAAGAAAAGGGGGACACGGGGAGACAGAAGGATGGTTGAGACAAATTGTAAAAAGGCAGCAATGGCGTTCAGGGAGGCAAACAAATGATTCAGACTGAGAATGTTTTAAGTGTGGACTAATTGTTTCAAGATAGCACACAAGGAGGTCAGTAACCGAGACAGATTGCACCCAGAGGTCTTTTACACGGCTCTCTGGTGAGTATACCAATATGAAAAAGCACGGAATTATTGGGCCTGCATTTCCATTATCTATTACACTCCCGTGTGTGTTTCCCCAGTCGTCAAAGAACAGCAGCAATCAAATCCTAAATTCTGTATATCAGAAACAGACATAATCATCTTAAATGCAACACATCTCTTCATCATCTTTCTGGCACTCGTAGTTTTAGATGTGGATGTTTTTTTAATTCTTTATTTTTTCCTGATTTGATTTGCAGAGTGCAAATCAAAGCTCCAGATAAAAAAAAAACAACCAAGAGGGCATGAAATGAGACGGTGACACGCAACATCTGCCAACAAACTATCTCTGTGCATCTGAGATTGTTCCTTTAGGCTGTTATAAAGGAATTCATCCCCTCCGCTGGTGCACAGCCACACGCATACAAACACAGCTCCTGTTTCTGATTACATATAGAACCCCTAAAAGTTGTTGCCACCTGAATTTATACTCAGACACTTTGCTGTAATGCCTTGTTGGAAGGGGGAGCACACTGTCATCAATAATGGAGCGTACGGGAAATATCCACAGGGGTTTGTAGCTGTATTGATATCAGTTCCTCCCTGATCCCCAGTTGTGCCCACTGCAGAAACAGCAGGGGTGGAGCCAGAGAACACAGAGACAGAGTAGCAGGAGGCTGACATTACACAAACACCTTCATACACTCGAATAATAACCCATGCCTGTCTAATCAAACACAGGCAGGTATACCGTAACACAAGCGAGCAAATCTCCATCCATCCTGTCTGTGTTTCCCCCCCAACATCCCATTGAGACGGACAGACTGATGGAGCGTCGCATGGCGTGTGTGCAAACATATGTACAATTGAGCAGATGGCAGCTGAAAGGGTGGACAGAGTTCTCAAAGCGAGCTCCACTGAAAATTTAATTAAGAAAGAGGATGCAAGGGAAACAGACAAACTTTGACGGGACAGTAAAGGGATGCAGTGGAGATAAGAAGCCTGCATATGAAAGAGCATGATGAATGAAGCAGGAAACAAGAGTGGAGAGATAATTCGCCTGGAAGTGCTGATAAACATATAAAGGCAGGTGAATAAGGTAATAATGTTCCACCGCGGCACAAATAATAATAATAATAGCTCGGAGAGTTAACTCAGAAGTTGGCAGATTAGACAGGATGGTGTGGAGTTAGAACACTTTTCCCATTGCGTGACCGGCTTCCCCAAACGTCTTTGCTCACAGTAAATTATAGAGCAGATGTAACTAGTCCTGTAAAACTATTCTTTACTGTGCATTATTCATCGCTTGTAAATGCATAATGGATCAGCTATACTGACATGTGTATACGAGACGCGCACACATAAATACGCACGTACAGCACATCTGCATTGGTCCTGAGAAAGTAAAGCGAGCATGATAACCTCCATGTTCGTTTTCATCTCAGCTAGTCACTGAGAGCTTCCCACTTTTCAACCATACAGTCTTTTTCTTGCTGAAAAAGAATTCATATATTCATACGTATATTTTGGCCTCAGATGCCTAAATAAGCATTTTAAATGCATTCATTTTTGGGAAGTGCATGAATGATACATGAGGCATTTTATTGTATTCTTTTATCTTCAGTAATAAATATACTGTTTTACAATTTAGCTGATTCTGAGTGGGAGTGGAAACAAAGCCAGGCCTATATCTCACAATGGAAATAACCTTTGCTGCACTACACACTCGCTGCACTCACTACTTGTTCAGCGTTGGCCAAGTTGAACGTGCACCACTTGCTGCAATTTGTCATGAACAGAAAAAAAAAACCCAACACAAGCCGCAAGTACATGGGGAGGCTGTTTCAGTGACCGGTGATAAATCACTCCTAAATTGCATATTCAAACTATTAAGCTAACAAGGCAGTCGACAGCGTGGGTTAACTTCAAACAACAGGAGCCAGAGCTTGTAGGAGGAGCACGCAGAGTGAGACGAATGCTAAGCGGAAAAGATCAGAGAACGAGCGCATTCCTTCCAAAATGAAACATTTCCCACCTAATGTCTTTTGTCCTTGGGGCACTATATGGAGGTTTGACTACTGTGTTATGGCTGATGCGCTATAAAAAAGGACAGATAAAAGAGCGCAACTCAGGTTCATCACACCTCTGGGTAGAAGTGTACACCGCGCACAGCTGAGTGTAATAAATAATACACGTTGTATTAGAGCAGCAAAAATCACTCTCTGAACTGATCTGGGGCTTTTCTGAGGCCCGTACCATTTAGTGAAACTGACAAATAAGTTGAACATCACCAAAACATTTAGCTTTTCTTGGGATTTCAGTCATGGAATGCACCGAAGGAGAGAAACAGGCTGACTCATTTTAAATAAAAACATTTTTTGCTTGTAACTTGAAGGAAATATAAAAATAATTACTGTATAATTACCATTTTAATGAATTTATCATATTTTAAAAACAGATATAAATGAGCAATATTGCAAGAATGTGCTTTTGAATGTCAGAATATACAGTTTGCATATAACAACGTATCTTGAGGTTTTATTTTTCCATGCAAATATATTGAAAAATTTAAATGATTACATGAAGCTGGCAAAAAGAGAAAAGAACAACAAACAATATATATATATATATATATATATATATATATATAGAGAGAGAGAGAGAGAGAGAGAGAGATATGTATGGATGCATGGATGTTGTATCGCAATACTAACACAGAAATAGTGATGCTGCCACCGCCGAATGCTGGTGCAAGTCCTGTAGAAATTAGAAGTCTTGTTCCTGTCGAGGGCAACAAGTCCTTGCCTCTTATCTGCAGTCCAGCTGAGTTGGTTGGTCCTATCAGCAGGCTGTTATCTTGGTGCCCTCATAAACCTCAGCACTGTATGAGCTACCCAGGCCTTATCACAGTCTGTCCTCCTAGAGAAGGATCCATGGCCGCCGGGCCTTCACCGACCCTGGATCGACCTCTCCTTGGTTCTCCTCTTCCAGCCTTGTTGGTCTGTTTTACCCTGAGCGCTCCCTCTCTCTCTCTCTCTCTCTCTGTCTCTCTCTCTCTCTATCCTCCATTCATTTTCTTGGCCTTCTGCTCTCACTCCCTCTCTCTTGCTCTCAATGTCATGGCAGATCCAGTCGGATTTAAAGGAAGCCTGCAGTATGTAACTTCTGAATGAAAAAAGCATCATATTCCTCCCCCAAAAAGTTGCATATAGGTTTAATAAAAAAAACAGCCATCCTTGATTCAGTACCCTTTCAGCCCTCATGTCCTCAGGTAGTGGAGTACACATGCGTTTTGGTCTCTTGCTACATACTCTCAGTCAGGGAACTGAATCATAACATAATTTAACATTAGAGATTCTTGTAATGCAGCGAAAGTAACCATTTTATCTAATCGCTGCTTTCTCATGAGCTCAGACTGGCAACACTGAGTGGTTCCTATCTTGTTTTTCAATTACAGCCCACTATCAGCTTTACATAGCCGCCGAAGAAAAAACGCTTTTTGCAGTCTCCCTTTAAATCTATTTAAATTTTCCCAAAAAAAAAAAACTAACGCTTTTGTGCCTGACAGCAACAATATGTGTGCATGTGTCTTCCTGCTGGGATGCCACATTGGTATTCATGGTGCGCTGTAGTTAGAGCACCCTGCATCCAGCACATTACAGCCAACCAATTATTCCGTAACAATTGAGAACATGCATATTAGAAATGTCAAATTACAAAAACCAAATGTGCTCAGCGCTTGCCGTGCAAAACAATAACTGGGTAAACAAGACCGCACACCTTTGCCAAAGTCAAATGACGTCTCCTGTGTCGACAATAAGATACATAGATAAATATGTAATTTGTTATGCGGCAAATCCTAAACCAGGGTGGAATATGCAGTAATAACCTTACAGAAGGAGAAATAAAGAGAAAAGTCACCACTATATCTTGGGACTGTAAAATGGATTATAGGAGGAAAACAAACTGGTTAAAAGAAGTCATGTGGAGATGTAATATATTCAGCACATTCGCAGACTGGGCTCTTTGTCTGTCTAGGTAAGAGAAATTAAAAAGAGAGAAAATTAAACATTAAATGGATGATACTTCAAAACTGTTTCTTCTTATGTACATCTGTTTAGAGAAAGCACAACTTTATGGAAATTAAAGACAATAACTAATGGATAGAGCAGGCTATTAAAATATTGTAAACAGGATTTGACAAATACGGTGATGGTAAATTATCGAAGGCTTATGAACTGCATTTTTCATAGATTCTTTTTTTCTTCTTTTCATTGCTGAGATATTTGATCTCATAAGTAACACCTTCAAGTAGCAAACACAACTGCTACATTACAACGGTCTTGTAATGGATTGACAGAATTGAGCGTTGCACATACAACTATAAAAAAAAAAAAATTCGACTTGACTTTTCAGCATAAAAATAAAAAGCTGCAGACACGAAGATTTTGCAAGATACAAAATTCCAGTCCTTACCCTAAAGTCAAAGCCATCACACAAGTATCACAAATGAAAAATAATTGCTTTGTTCAACCCCTTTGCTTTACACAGGGAATTAGCAAACACTGTAGACTGAGCAACTTGCACATTTATTAAAGTTGACAGGAAAATGAAAGAGCATCAAAGACCTCTGATGACCTCTTATTCACGCAAAATTGCCTGTCTCTCACCGGGACATTAAAAAAAGGACATTTCATGTGCAAGTAAACCTGTTGAGACTCATGCTAATTGACAGGCTCTAGGATTGGCACTACTGCTGGGCTGCCGGTATCTCAGGTAGCTGTGTGCTGAGTGGAGCGACACTGGTGAGTTTACAGTGGCAGTAATTATTGGAGTGGCGATGGTGACAGCGGCGCTAATGAGTGTTGACAGCCACACCCCCATGGCTGTTTGTTCTAATAGCCTAAACATCAGGCATAGAATGGATTAGTTTTTGCACTCACAACACACACACACGCACACGCACAAGTCAGCAAACGGACACACGTGAGCCTGATCCCTGCCACTAATGCGTGATGTGCATGCAAATAAAAACACATGCACAGTTATTGAGTTGACAACTATCCTAATGCAGAGGATAGTTTGCTGAGCATTCTGGCTGTTTTGTAACAAAGTGACTTTCATGATGTTGCTTTCATTGTCGCCCAGTACAACTGCAAACTGCTGCTGTTGAGCATCCCTCTGTAGCAGTTGGAGGTTGGGTGCTTTGTTCAAGGACGCCTCAAGGGCAACGTTTTACTGTGCTTTGATTTTGCTTCTTTTAGTCTACGGGTTCAAATGTGTAACTTTTCAGGACTAACCCAACATAAACTTGTTTCCTGGGTAAACATTTTGTAGATAAATAGTGTTGGTTATTATGTGATCTTTATCTTTTGTGGTTGGGTGGCATGTTGTTGTAAATTAAATTTTAACGAATTGTACAAAAACGGCACAAGTTTAAACCTTTGTTGTTGTTGAACATACATAAAGCAAATGCTTTTCACTGTTAACTGCAGATGTAATCTATGGAAAAGTTATATGTGGCAAATGGTTCAGTAGGTGCCTGTATAACAGTCCTTGAGCAAGATCATTCTGATTCACCCACTCTGTAGGCACTGCAGCGGTCGGCGCCCTGTCATCTGCAATTTCTATGTTGAAAATGAATAGGCATGAGCAGCGGGATTGAGTTGCTCTTTTCAGAACAAGAGCAAGACCAGGCCTAACAGCAGAAAACAACTGCTTGCATTTGCCTGATCATTATATTGTGACAACTTATCTGCCTCTAATTTGGAAATAATGAATTATATTAGCCGCAAATCCTGTTCCCTTCTAATTAGTGGCTCTGGGACCAGGTTTGTCGTTTATGAGACGTTCGAGAATGGAGTAATTACATTGTATAAATCAATTAAGGCCCTCCAATTGTGTACAGTGTGTTTTCCAAAGCAGATTAAATGGTGCTTATGATAAAGACAGAACCTGTCCAGCACACTGTGAAGTGGGAAATTAAAAGGAGGAACAGGGAGGGAAGGATAAGTAAGGGAAACGAGTTGGAGGAGAAGGGAGGACAGAGGAATCAAAACAGGGCTACAAGGGCAAGGGCATGCTGAGAGGATAATTTGCACTTCCAACTCTCTCACATACAGGCAGCGAGACCGATGTGTGCAGAAGGGCAGAAAGAGTATGAAAAAAGAGGGGGAGGGAAAAAACATGCTAGTCTGGTTTGATGCCTTAATAAATTCCGGGAATAATTTAGAAATCTTTTGTATTGACAGCTCAATTTCCTAAAATGCTGTTTCTCATTTAAATACAAGGTAAATTACAAATGTTAAACCATCGTTTTAAGGCATCCCTAAGTGGACTAGAACATTTTACTGCATCATTATGAGTAAACTAGTTTGTCGTATTTCATCGTGTCAGTTTCACTAGTCATAATTCATCCTACATATATTGTAATATTTTTTGCTTGTAGAATTACTCCTCATTTTTGGCTTTCATGAGCCATCTCTTTCTGCAAAACTAACAATAGCTAAAGCTGCTCCAGTGGAATTCTGCTGGTGGTGCCACATTGTCTGATGTGACTTACTGTAGTGGTAATTTACCAAAACGACAACACACGTAAATGCAAATACTACTGATCCAGCTTTTGAGTATGATGATTGTTATTTTTAAAAATAATAAAATAAAACACACTAGATCATTACTGTATTTTTTTTACACTGTATCTGTGACATGTATTGCTACACTTTTCTGAAAAATGCCTGTCCAGAACTGAGTAATGTAAAAATTAAAGGGGATTTCTTATTTTTACAGTTAAAATATTGGCAAACAATATGAAACATTGGTTCAGACACATTGTCATCTTTTAGCTTTTTTTAAATTTTGTACAACAACTAATCCATTACGAATTAGATAATACGATTGAAAAGCTGAGATGGACAACAGTTATGAAAAATAAAAATCAACTGAGCTACATTTGCTCACATTAATTTTTTTTTTTAATATAATATATTACATACGGTATATTATTTTGTGCCTGATGTTGCTGCTCTTTTAATTTTATTGTCATGAGACTTCTTGCAGTTCTAAGAAAATGCTGCATTGAAAGTGAAAGAAACACGGAAGGCTGACTAGAGTCTATCTGCTTGTATTTAAAGGACATTCATGTTTTTCATTTTGGATACTGAATAGAAAGCTGAAGCTATTGACGCCACTACTCATAATGCTTCTTGAAAAGATCATTTTAAGCATTTCATCAAACAACATATCAATAAACTGGAGTCACTAAACCTAACCCGGTTGACTGACCATTAGTACCTTTTTCTCAGGCTTTTCATCTCCCTGTATTCATCTCCCAGTTTTCATTCTGCTTGAGTGGACTCAGATGTCACCAATTTAATGAAGAAAGTGCAGTGTAAATCCAGCGCTCATATGACTGAGACTTTGATTGTGCTGCATGAGTGGACTTTTTGATATTGTCTGCCATTAGTGGGGAGAATTAAAGGGTCACATTGTATGCGACTTTTTGACATGACGTCTACACAGTCACACTTTAAAGGATGCGGTGAAGAATGACACAATGTGTTCTGGTCATATAGCTACATTTTTCTACTTGAACACATTTGATGTAAGAACATATTCAAGCCTATTTTTACCTACACATCCTAAATACAGCTTTACATTTCTGTGTTTACAATATATATTATATTTACCCTGTAGGAAACATCATAGTTGTAGTTCTTTCCAATCATTGCCTATAAACATCATATTCAGCCCACTTCTTCTATATAAGGATCTTTTAAAGCACACATAGAGCATTTAAAGTGATGTGGTACACATCGTAGAGCCAGGGGGCATCTATACCATGGGGTGCAAACCACGAGGGTAACAGGGAAGAGTGATGATGAATAGCCTGAAGCAAAAGAGGTTACAAGAGAGGTGTGAGGATAAGCTTTGTTTTATTTATCCAGGAAATCTTATTGGATGAATATCTCCTTTGCAAGACCAAGCTGAGAGCTAATTGATATTGGCTTGTGGGTTCCAGAAAAGGTAATCCCAGTGTGTAATAAGCAATTAGGCAATGGATCCAGCAACAAAAAGAACAAAATCCACACAATTGCAGGTCAAATTCACAAATAACTGGTGACAAACAGAACATTTAGATACTAGAGAAATCACGCACGACAGAGAGACGGTGAACATAATAAAAAGAGGGAAAAAAGGACCCCAGGAAGAGATATATGAGGATGTGAGAGGGACAGATAGAAAAGATTTCTGTTTGTAGCCAATAGCTCACTAAACAGTGTCTGATGTGGTTTAATGTATGATGTTCTTGCGCACAGATGAAAGAAAGTGCTCCGTTACTGTGGACCATCAAGACAGACGATGCTGTCAGTGGTTTGTTCAAATCTAACACCCACAGGGCCAGCCTTGTTTCAGAGAAATTACGATTCTGTCCAACTAGAGGCCAACAGCAAATATTTACAATTCAATGCAATTTAAAAAGTTGCTGATTAGCATATTTGGAAAGTTGCAAATACTTTCCTACTGAATGCGACAGTAATATATTCACTGACCACATATTTTTTCAAAAGGAGCTGGAACACACTGCTGAATAACAGCCTTTTATTGTGCAAACAGACTAACGTTTCAACACTACTGTGTCTTCATCACAGACTCTGATGTAAGATTAACATTTCAGCACTACTGTGTCTTCATTAGAGACTCTGATGTAAAAATTTAACATTTCAGCACTACTATGTCTTCATTGCAGACTCTGATAAAAGACTAGGAATGTAGTGTTGGCTGTGCTACGACCTCCTTTTGTACTCTGGAAATTTGTTGACCTCGAGCTGAGAAGCACCTGATTTAGCAGCAGTTTGCTGGAAGATGCACAGAGAACTCTGTTTCCACATATTTTTTCTACCAGAATATTAGATCATGTAGGACATTACTCATTTGAAATTATTATAGAACTGTTTCACTTCTATATGTCTATATGTAGGCAATGATAGTACATAGTTAAGCTTAGGTTGGGTTTTGGACAGTAGAAGTCCTCTACCACTTGAGAAGGGATGTGTATATTTACATTTAACCCCTTAAGTCCTATGCTACAGTATATTATGAAATTAACAACTGAATAATCAGACCCCAGTCTAGTCAGTAACAGCTGCAAAATTACCAAAATAAGGCCAAAATCAACAATATTGGCCTGCAAAGCGCCGACTCTTTGAAGTGAACAACCAGAGTCAGCTCCTGCCTGGGAGCCGGAGTCACTTTTTTTTCCTCCCTCTCTCTATTTTTTTCTGTTCAAGCTGCAGGTGATTGGTCAACTACATGATGTGTGGTGACGTCTGTGTATCACACTGAGCAAGAGAGGGAGAGAGAGAGAAACACAGAGAGAGGGACACACACAGAGAGAAGCCTCTACAGAGAGAAACACACTGGAAAGGTGAGAAAATGAGTGACAGGAGGAAACGCAGTAAAATTTGGATGCATTTCAGTTCACATCCATAATACAAAGGCAGTGTAGAGTATGCAAGGTTAAAATGTCATATCAAGCAGGCTCTACAAATAACCTGCACAGGCACATTAGAACTGTACATCCATCAGTGCAGTTGGAAGAAAAAAGACAAGCAAGTAATCCTGCTACTGATGAAAGTGCAACTGTTGCTGCTGCTGCAGTGTTTACAGCGTCAGCCAGTCCACCAGCACAACCACACAGAGCTCTAGGAGATAGTTTACTGCTTTTTTCTTTTTGTTTCACACATTTTCGTTTATGCTTTGTGGTGTGATTCTCTAAGCTTCTCTGTGTTTTTTCACTATAAATAGTTAAAAGTTTATGAATATTATACATACAATCAGAGAGGGGATCTTTTTGTCAATTTGAGATGTGTATTTGTTTTCATACTTTAAAATTTATTTTTGTAGCACTCTCTTTTATTTTGAGTATAATAAGCCCTATGAATAACAGATATTTAATATAATGTATGTTTTGTGCATTAGTAATTAATTTTACACAAAATTTTACATTGTTTTTGGTAATAAATTAATTTAAGCAACAAAAAAAATCTGAGGAGCCACTTCTTAGTGAGCCCAGCCATAAGAACAGGCTCTCTTAAAAGAGTCGAAATTCCCATCACTACTGCAAATACAGCTAGTCTCTCTGTCTCCATCAACAGGCCACAGTAAGCTTTGGAAACGTGCCACTTTTACTTGTGCCTAATCAAAATTGCAAATGACAGAACAAATAACACCCTTTTAACAGTGAGGCAGTGACACTGATGTCACTGGCATTCACCTCAACCCACCTCCTGCCGACACCAATGCAGCTCCTGAATGTGTCTTAATTAATGAGAAGAAAAAGAGATCTGAATGTAGTCTGGCCAGCAAATGAACCTAAATGCATCCGGGAAAACAGACTCAACCGAAACTCCATTTGTAGGAGACATCGTCCTTGTCACATTCAGAGAATATTAAAGACTCATGAGTCAACACTACTGAATTATTTCACTTCTTTTCTGCAAAGCCTTTCATCAGTTTAAATTACAAAGATTATTTCGTGCCAACTTGTCCAGCTGTAACATTTTCTGTACTGAGCTTGAAAGGAGCCTTGAGTACAGTAATGCGCTCATATATCGATGGGTTTTCGTGCCTTATTTTAAATGTACAAAACCCTCCATAGCGGCAGCGATGACAACGACTCACTTTTCAGCGACTAACTCATAAATAAATAAAAAAGAAGTGGAGGCTTGCGTGACAAGAAGTGATTTAACAAGCTACTCTTTCCTCTTCGGGCGGGGAGGCTGGGGTTTTGGCCTCACTCCTCGTCAAATGTCACAGTCTCTGATGGTGACAGAGTTTTTTTGGCGCAAGCAAAACAAATGCTAAATGAATTTGGTGTGAATTCCTTGCAGACTGGAGAGGAGGAGGGGTGGAAATGGAGCGAGCTTTTAGCAATACACACCGTCACACACATCACTCTATTAAAAGATCAGGTCAGGTTGTGCTGAAAAAAGACATAGAGCGTCCTCTGCTGATGTCTGTGGCCTTCAGTCTTCTGTTGGCTTTTTTGATAGGATGACTGCATGACTATGGTTATAATGATATTTTACTGAGATATGCTCTTCAGCTGAAATTCTTTCAGTAGTAAAACATGAAATGTTTAAAGCACTTAAAAGGGATGCAAAAGTGCAAAAGTGAAAAATTGTCATTGTTATTTCATTCATGCTGCACTAAACCCAGCCAAAATACATCCTCCAAAAAACATAAAACCAGTTATAAAAACCAGTCATTATAATATAAGGTCACGTATGATGGTGAAATCTGTTAAAATAAAAAAGGCTAGTCCTGCTGATTTGAAATTTTACAGAAAAGGAAAAAGACAGCCAGGGAGGAAGATGGAGCAGTGGTATGAGATAAAGAACTGAATGCATCAAGAGAGGTTCTACAAGTTAGTCAGGACGATTGAGCCTGGGTGGTGTTCTCTTGTCTGTGAAGTCTACACAAAGAGAATTCAGTCATCAATTCTGCTTGACTGTCTAGGCAGAAAAATGACTTGAAAGAGTGCAGGATGGAGTTTTTAAAGTCGGACAAAACTATTAAAAACACAACAGAAGAATGAAACTGAACAGAAGAGTTTGTGATCCTGCCAATCACAGCTGTTTGCCAAATTGTTTCCTAATTGGACCACCTCAGGAAGCAGTTGGGAAAACACTGCATCCGTAAAAATGCCTCCAAACTGTTCCTGGCAAAGGAAAGATTTTCTACCTCCCCTGGTTTTTGAAAGAAGTCATCAGTCACAAAATCATTGTATTGCCCATCCCAATGTGTCTGCACTGCTGCTGAAAGAATGAGGTGTACCTGCAGCACTCTTCCTGAAAGAGCATGGGCAGCATCAGCTCAGTTTGATATAAAGCTACACTTAAACAGACTTTTGTTTCTTTTATTTTCTTTCAAACCTGAAAAACACATTTTGGGTAGGACTTGCATTAAATTGTTGACAAGGGGTATATTATGGAACTTTAAATGTAAATCTAATAGAGCCTGCTTTTTAGTTTTTGTAATAAAAACAACTAAATATATCTGCATGAAAATTTTTTTTTTAAAATAAAGAAATAATAGCATATGCCGCTGTAACTCTGTTAGCCCTCCGGTACTGGTCCTCAGTTACTTTCATGTTTTATAATTACATTTCAGTCCCTGTTGATTTAAGAGAAATACAGAAACCAATAAAATGAAGCATACTGCACGGATCCATCTTAAATGTTACTACTAACAGGAGCTTTCTCACAATTCAGCTTTTTTTTTTTTTTTTTTTACCACACACGATGACCCTGACTGTTCAAGAACTCACAAGGCTAATTTGAAGAAATGCGAAGTGTCACAACAACATGCTTGCCTGAAAAATATTAACAAAATACAGATGGCCGACAAATTAAAAGAAACAGGGAAGGCTGAAAAATCATTGGAGATACTAGGGAAATACAGACGCTTCCACACAGGTGTACTGCATGGTACAATTAAACAATTACCACCAATCGTGTTTTGTAACACATATAAAAGTGCTGAGAAGGCCCAGTTGAGTCTGATATTGTACTAAGATAGCAAGAAAAAAAGATCTAAGAAACTTTGAAAGAGGCTCATCATTGAAGCACAGATGGAAGGTTCTTTAGTCACAAAGACGACTCAACTGGCTCGTGTTTCAGTGGGAACTGTGACTTAAATGATGTCTGCATTGAGATTTATTGGAAAGACATCAGAAAATAAGGTTGGATATTGTGGTTGACAGTGCACATTTGATGACTATGATGCTTGTGCATTAATGTGTTATGTTAGGAAAAACAAAGCTCTTCTTTATCAACGTGATCAGACCGAGAACGATCTGTTGACAATTACATGAAGAGGGACATTATAGTTGGGTAGCATAAACCTTTGTTACAAAGATAAATGCACATTTGAGACCTTGATTGTACAAAAGCATATGAACCAGTCTCGAGAGGAGTGGAAAAATGTGATATGGTCAGATGAGTCATCCTTCACCTTATTCTCAGCAGGTGGGTGAGTATGTGTGGTGTACACCAAGAGAACAGTACAGAGCTCAATGCATGACCCCTACAGTGATGGCTCCGTTATGCTGTAGGGGGCCCTTTGCTGGTGTCATATCACTCCTTTGGAAGAAAGGTCCGCTGCAAATCTAAGTAATCATCCTTATCCTGTGAAACATTTCTTTTGTGATGAGAGTGGTCTCTTCCAGGATGACAATGATCACTTCCATAGGTCATAAGGGGTCATTGAGTGGTCTGATGTGTAACAGGAACCACATGCTATGTCCTTCATAGTCACCATCTCAACCCAATTAAACATTTATGGGAGATTTTGGAGACAGTGTTTACCACCGCCATCATCAAAATAAGGAAATCCCACTTGGAAGAATAGTATTTAATCTTTCCAGTGGTGTTCCAATAGAAGCAATGCCAAGGCTCAATGAAGGTATTCTGTTAGCATGTGGTGGATCAGATCCATACTTAGACACTTTATATTGGTTTACGTTTAACTTGTCACTTGTCTATATATTCACATAGTTATCAAAAATGACACACTGCACTACATACACTCTGACAAACTGAGAAAAAAGCAACTTTGTACTAAAAAAATACAAAAACCTACAAGCAAGCACAGTATAAAAATCTTTATTGTAGAGCATTAAAAATGATTTTAGATAGTAGCACAATGTGCTATTTTAGAATCCATTGTATTCTACTATTACTGCTGTGGATGGCTACTATGCAGTTGGTACCATGTGCTACCTTACCACTCAATTTGTGTGTGGAGGTAAGAAATAATAATAATGAATTGGTTTTATATAGTGCTTTTCCAGGCACTCAAAGATGCTTTACATTGATTATTCATTCATTCCATATACTTGATGGTGTTAAGCTACATATGTAGCCACAGCTGCCCTGGGGTAGACTGACAGAGGCAAGGCTGCCAGTATGTACCACCGACCCCTCCGACCACCAACAACCACTCAGTCTCACGCTGCTTTCACCCAGGCTTCCTGGTGTTCCCTCACAGTCTCCCATCCAGGTACTGACCAGGCCCAACCTCGTTTAGCTTCCGAGATCTGACGGGATCGGGCATCCACAAGGCAGTATGGCCTGACAATATGTCCACCTTTGCTTTTTAAAAAACAACTCCAGACAGATCTAGCTACCATTCTTTGATGATTGTCTCCAGTTAGGTAAAACACGTGCTGTGGACAGTTGGGAATATGAAACACCATGATTAGTCCCTGCCTTAATGTCTGTTAACATATGCCATCACAGTCAGATGCCATGTCCACATGTACATGGGCATTTTTAAAAATGTTTTTTTTCTATGCATTTGGCCTTTTGTCCTCTTTTAAGTCACTGTAAAGTGACCTTTTGGAAAACCTCTTCTATGATGCAGACTTTCAGAACTTCCATTTGCATTACTGAAGTGTAGACATGGAGAAACTGAAACTTCTCGAAACAGTGACGTGGACTACCCATGTTTACTTCCTGACTGGGTCTTATTTAGTCCTTGTGTGTCCTTTCCCGGTTTGTCATGTTCTTTTCTTGTGACTCTACAACTAGGCAACAAACCCTTTCTTCCTGTTTACGCCAGCATGCACATGCTCAGTGTATGTGAAGTGCCATAGTATGGAATGAGATGACGTTGTTCTAAAATATTCATTGTTTTTGTTTTAAAATGTCATTTTAAAATGGAAATGTATTAGTGCTGAAGTAGCCCAAGACATCCCTGCCTGCAGCGGAAGTTTCACAGGATTTTTTAACATCACTATAATTTCTTGATATTTCAATCCTGTTTTAGAGTGCAAAGCCAGGGACAGAGTTCCTCCATTTACCGAGTGAGATATGCATCCTTTGGGTCTTTCAGAGTATGATGGGCTAATGAATAATTCAAACTTTTGACTAACAGAAAAATAGTTGGCAGGGAATGCTTCACACCTCAAATGACAACATGTGTCACAAACTTTGTGACTGTTTATTTGGTGGTGGTGCCACTGACAGGGCAGCCATCTTGAGACCCAAAAGTAGTAGGTGAGCTTTCAACCCTCTGACGTCTCCAGAACTTGTTTTTCTGCGTAATGATAGCCTGGGAAAGAAACATAAGCGTGCAGGGAATGGGGGCAATAACACAAAAGCCAATGAATTTTAAAGAGTTGTAGTAGACATGAAAACAAAGAAGATTTATTTTCAGTTCATTTTCACTTGCAAACCTAACGGAGGTCGTCAAATTGTGGGGAAACGAGGTAGCATGACAAATAAATAGAAAAAAACACAAATGGAAGAAGTAATTCTAGCTCTTAAAAAGGAAATTCACAAGTAAAGAGGTGTCTCTAGACAGAAGTTAAGTACGTGCATGAAAAGTGTGAAGGGTTTCCCGACTTACTGAATCCTCAACATCCTACCACATACCTTTTTCTATTATCCTTAAAGAGTTTGCTTAAACCATGCAATACAGCTCAGGTAGTCGTAACAGAGACTTGTCCAGGGTGTCCCCTGCGTTCACCTAAGTCGGGTGGGATAGGCTCCACCCCCTCCACAACCCTACAGGGGATTAAGCAGTGTATAGATAATGGATGGATGTATGGTAGTCTAACAGCAAAGAAGAATGAGAAAGTGAACTCTTACTCAATGATCCTTTAGTTGGATGATGACTCCTTGGACCTAATGCTCGGATCAGAGGTGCTCTTCTTCTAGGTGAACTCAAGTTGAGTTTTATGAAGCAATTAATATATATTGTCAAAAACATTGTTTGGATCTTTTCTTGCTTTATACACTCAAATTATTAAATTATTGAGATTTTTCTTTTTCCTTTTCTTTTTTAAACAAATGTTTGCCATCTTATCTTTAATGCACTATTTCTTCTGCAAGAGAGCAAGTAAAAAAAAGCAGCTATCTGCAACTAAAATATCTTTCAGTGAGCAGATGAAGTGTGAAGCAATCTATCTGGTGCATTTCCGAGCTTCGATTCCAATGCCTACAACTCCTGGAAATAGAGGGGTGTAATTTTGTCGGCACATCTCAGACAATAGTTCAGCACTGGCAAAATGAAGCCGTCATCTTTGCTAAGTTATGTTCCTCAAAGAGAAAGAAAAAGGCAGCAGTTTAATGATAACACTTCATATGAGAACTCCACAAGCTTTGACTTTATACCATAAAATGGAAGGCACTGAACAGACAGGGAGGGAAAGACACAGAGATGGATAATGTAGCAAGTAGGTATTCAGACACTCTGAGTCATGAATCAGGACATCCTATTCCTGCTTCATATCCCTTGTTGTATTGTTCAATTTCTATTTCTGCAACAATAGGTGTCTGGTGAGCTATAGCTTCTCGAGCTCTCTAGGGGTTGAAAGTGTGCTTTTCACTTATTATATTCGAGGAAGAAATCAAAGATGAGAATTAAAAGTACCAAATGAACCAAACAATAGAACCGCATTTAATTGCATGTATTGAAAAACACAGCAATACTGATAAGTTACACTAACTGTAAAAGTATCCATTACCCTAGCTTCAGGCAATAGTTCAGTGCCTGTGTAGTCTAGTCTTTATAGTATAAACCTCAGTTGGCTTTGCCTGTTCCTTCATTCAGATGCCATCATAGAATAGTTTGCACCCTTCATCCCACTACATCGAGGTACCAGCTCTGCTCCAAACATTCATCCCTTAAGGCCACAGTCAAGACCTACTCACCCATACCTTCAGCTGACAGTTTCGCCAGTCCAGACAAATGAGGGAAACGCCAATATGGTCCAGTTAATGACTCCCCAGTCTGCAGAAAGAAAGTCTTTCATCTCTCAACTTATTTCCCACTGTTTCAGTGCTTGTCATCTTTATCAAATCTTTGACTTTCTGTCGCATAAACTTACAGACCTTTCATTAAAGGATCATTGTGTATGATTTAGTGGCATCAGTAATGAGGCTGCAGACTGCAACCAGATGTGTTTGGTTTGCCCATTTTGGGCTGTTGTAGAAGATGGTGGTGCAATATGATGGACTGTGGGGGACCTGGTCCCTTTATAGATATGAAGGGGTCATCAGAATGAAAACAATATGCCATTTCTGCCATTAGATCCCTCTAATTTTGGTCCATATAGTCTACGGCAACTTGAGCAGGTCTTAGCAACCACAAGTGACCTCGGAATTACCTCAGCCCATTGCCCATAGCTATTGTAATCTACCAGAAATCTTATCATCCATGTTTTTTTGAATATGGTAATGCAAAACTGTTCACGTATTACAAATTTAGAGTTAGTCCGACTCGTTTTTTCTCTACTTAGCAAAATCCCTGTGGTTGTGCTCGTTCTCTTCCCTAACACAGAGTATATAAAATTCTCTTCCAGAAAAGTACCCTTGAGGTAAAGTAAACACAGATCCAAAGCAGCGAGCAGCAGTTCACCATCCTGTCCACAGTAAGGTGGAGATCAAAGGCAGCTCTTCCTCCTCAGTGCCTGGGAACACATGCTTTGATCCTCTATTGGCTTGACCTCCATTCGACCTCGTGATTTCAAACAAAGGCCTTTGTTCTCATTCTCAGACCTCAGGAAGGACCCAGACGAGTGCAAACTCAAAAGTTTGAAGAGTATGAAAGATGGGTGTAATTCAGTTAGGGGTGAAATGAGACATTATGTCAGGGATGGAACAAGAAAATTGCAGGTCTTAAGTAAAAATCTCAGTAGAATGTATTAAAATATGTATCAGACTAGATAATGCTGAAAGTATGTATTTTATGTTTCATAAAGTCTTCCCATTTTTCTTGATGTTGAATCCACAACATTACATAAATAAAGTACTGACAGAAGTATAAAATGTATGTATATTTGCTAAAGAATATTGACTTTTATGGGTTTCAGTGGTGTGCGTCAAATAATAGCCTCTATATCATTAGCTTTACGAATAGGAAAGCATTGTCAGCATGGCTGACATTCCAACTAATGCATTTCTAAAACTGATTGTCAAGTATTCTTTTCTGACCAAGTCATTTGGGTTCTCCTCGAGTACCAGATGGTTCTCTCATCTTGTGCAATCTTCCTGATATGACGGACCATGTTCCCTTATTGGCCAATGTCTTAATATTTGCTACTGGAATTTTGGACAAATCAGATAATATTGTTCTCAGTTCCATCTTGTTCTGCATGTGGTGCCTCAGTTCTTGCAGATCACTCAGCAGAACACATCAACTTTGGTAATCTATATTTGCAGTTACATCTATGTATCAAAATATGCAGTATATAGGAAGTGTGTGAAGTTCTTGCTTTGTACTTACAAGTAAGAGTTTGGAGAATATGACATATTGCTTCATCGCAACAAGTTCTGCATCGACTATTTTCTCCCTTTTTGATAGATTTTTCTGTCTGGTAGTGCCACATTGTAAAGAATTTTCCACTTTCTTCTGACACACTGAAATCAGATGCATGATGTTTTAACTGATGCAATACTCTGATGCAGAGAAGCAGACATGTGTTCAGTTTGCAACAACCACCTCCAGACACACACAGACACACACACACACACACTCCTCAGTCTATCCTTCCTCGGCAGTACGACATAATTTCACAAGTCTAATATGAAACCTACTCTACAACTGTGCTTCACCCTATATCCCATTACACCGACAATCATCATCTCTCCCCCCCCCATGTCAAAGTGTGTCAGGGACTCTGTAGAAGGACTCTGGCCTTGTGTCACACTGCTCCAGTCAGAATGGAAGAGAAATATTTATACCTGCCAGACAGATAGACTGATGTTTAATTCATTGGTTTAAGACTGTGGCCCCACTGACCCTGGACTCTGGGAGACGGAGGTTTTTCTGGGTTTATAACCCCTCATTAACACCCAGTGGGGACACACTCCTTAAATGGGTTCACTTGTGTGCATGTGTTTGTGTGAGCAAGGTTGTGTAGGTGTGTTCCGGGTATGACTGTTCATATGACAAACAGTGATTTTTATGCAAATACCGTCCGTATAACGTGGTGTTATTTTTATTTGCCCAGCTGCTTCATGTATCTGTCTATTTACTGTATGTGTAAGGGGCGTGCCTGCCATGAAAAATAGCCACTGCGGCAGCATTTGTTTGCCCCCTGACCCAGCTGTTGGCCTCCCTGTCAGTTAGTACACACCATATTACTCCCAAGGCTGTATTCGATACAACCCTTACCATATGAAGTCATTGTTATTCAGGGAAAGGAAATGTGGCGAATGTTGGCAATGAAACGATAATTTATAAAATGAGAGTGAGATGCCTTGAGGGTAAATGATGGGGACAGAGGGAGGACAGGTGAAAGAGTTTGGACAGAGTGATGACACCTCTGGGAGTAGGAACCACTCCCAGCTTCTTATATTCGCAATATTTCTGACCTTATCACAACTTTTTCACCCTCTTTCCTAAGACATGGCATATATAGATGAAAAGCTAAATTGTCCGCTAAGGACTGATGTCAGATCATGTTGGGTAAATAATATAAAGATGAAGAAATAAGGACACAGTATGCTATTTTTTCTGAATTACTTCACGGCTGCCTGCTTAAGTCCACAACAAGTGTAAAAAAAAAAAAACATGACATAATAGAGCAATCACAGAGGATGTTGAAATCACTTTTAACATGTGTGGAAGTAACGAAAAGGAATCTGAAGATAAAGGAACACCCGAGCACTCTGTCGAGGGTGTGCTATCGAAAGTAAGCAGGAGAAAACAGATGGGGTAGCTAAATTGGTATTCAGTCAGTCTTGGTGTTGTGTGCCATCTGTTGAGAATAAGATGGCACCTTCAGATTGCAGAGGATAGATGAGAGGGCCACTTGCTGGTTGCAATCATCCTGCAGAAGCCAGAACTTCCAGGCTTTACTAGGGGAGTTAGAGAGGCAGAAAAACGGATTTCAAATGTTAAACATTTCTCTTTGCTTTAAATATCTACGACTAAATAGGTTCAATCAGTGTATTGTGACAAACTTGTGTGGGAGTGGTTTGATGTGGTTGGTTTGACAGTGGCCTGCCAACATAAGAACAGGCAGCCCCACATGTATCATCGTGTTTTCATTTAAATGTTGCCATGCCTGCTAGGTGTCACTGATAACTGCTGGAGACACAAGCTGTCAGAAAGAACAAATGAGTGTCATGCCTTGCCAAACACACACTCAGACACGCCGTTGTCAACTTACTGAGATGCATCTCTCTTTTGCCCCATTAAAATATTCTCATCCTGTGTCACATTGCTTTTGACAGTTTCTGACCTAACAACACCAACACACTTTATTAAAAAAACAACACATGTTTAAAACAGTTTGTGTCAATAACTGAATAAATGGCAATGATTAATAGCAAAATTACAAAGGCACTCATATGTCAGTGCGTTTACACACAAGCACACACACATGCACGCACACAACGGCTGTTGTAATTGATACTGCGAGCAGTGCAGATGTGAATTCGGCAAGACAGATGCAGGGGTTCAACTCTGGTACCACTGCCTGATTTGCATGAGCTGCTGCTTGCTTGTCAGTCATTAGGACGTGCTCAAACTCACAGCGCACTGGCAGCTGAAGAAGTCTCCCAACAAGGGAGCGCAGTCATGCTCGTGTATCACAGAGAGAGACTGTGAGAAGCTTGTGTGCCACAGCTTGATTTATACATAAGGCTGTATTGCACCATGATAAGGCTGGAACAACCTTATCATGGTGCAATACAGAGAAAACACGACACCGCCGACTGTATAGACACCAAAGTTGCTCAAGTGGAGAGTTTAATTTTCCCTTGTTTATGAGAAATACTAAATGTGCAAGTTCATTCATGCTAAGGCTAAGTGGCTAATTTGATTATATAGTCCAGGCATTCTTAGTCTTAATGGATTGACTCATGCATCACTTTACATTTATCTCTGCGCATTCCCTTCTCATTTCTATAGCATTTTACTGTGTTTTGCATGGGTAAACACTGGTGACAAGAGCTTACAAAATATTCCTTTATATTTATATATATAATATGCGTGTGTGTGTGTGTGCACGCGCATGTGTGTGTCTATAAGTACACACATACACACCAAACGTCTTTCATCTACTATACGTCTTTGAGCTGCTCATACATCTAGTTTAGTGTCTGGGTTAATTATTGCTCATTTGGGCATTAATGTCAAGGCTGGTGAGACTAATAGTTTGTTCATATTATCGGAGTGAGGATAATAGGGCTATAAAACTCTGGGGCTCGCTGTACTTATCACATGCATGGCTACAGCCTCTTAAAATGGTTAAGTGGACACATGCCTGCACACATTTATAGTAATGCACGTACAATGCCCAGACAAAAACCAATTAAAGAGTTAAAAGAAAAAATAAAAGGGCTTGTACTCCCACTCGCAACCTTAGGATTACAAACTATTTCTCAAACTTCTTTTGAATTAAAAAATGTTGTTTCATTTAAGAGTGCTCAGGAGGCTTTTCAAGTTCTTTAGGCGTACATCCTTAATGACAATATCGTACACAAAACATTTGCAGAACTGTTTTCATCATGCCCCTCCAATATCAAACTAAATGCTGCTCAGAGATAAACCTGTAACCCAGCTGCACTGTCAGCATGTATACCGGTGCTGCAGTGAGAAGATGATACTACAATGAAATAAATGTAGCAATTACAGTATTGTTCATGACAATTATCATCCAGCATGCTGTTATTACATGCCTCGAGTTGCTTGCAACCCTTTAGACTGTGCAGATAAACATCAACTACTTTCCTTTTGTTTGTTTTCTTAGATTTAATTTTTTTTTCACATTTTTTAGACAGTTTTAAGAACATCACAAGGTGAGAGCTTTAGTGGAAAAAAGTAAATGATTTTCTCAAGGTGTTCAGTGATCCAAGGTATCCATCCAAAGGTGAACATTGTGCTACATCTAACCTCGTGCATGTTTTCTTACATTGTCTTATTGTATTTTTGCCCCCAGAATTCAAGGTTTCCTGTTGTCGAGTGGACAACCTTCTGAGGAATAATCGATAACTTTGAACTTGGATATAATGACTGCAGGTCAATAATACTGTTGCCTGGATTCAGCCAGCGTGATCACACCTCATGGCAGGGGGACAAAATAGAAATAGATGAATCAAGCGCATGTCTGCAAAACAAAAAAGACATGTCAAAAGCACTGCTAACATGCAGTCCTTAAGATTGCAGAACCCTAGTATGTTGTTAGACAAGCTGTAGAGATGTAGGTACAAAAACCTGATGTCAGCAGTTTTATTCTGCCCTACAAAGTTTAAACATGCTTATTAATCTAACTAATTTACAATCAAAATCCATCTTTTGTAGTACAGGTATAAACTCTCACATCCTGCACATTTGAAAGTTGGCTTTAAAAATCTGGAGCTTGCTGGTTGTGAAGGGTGACAGCTGTTCATGTAGGAATTTCACTTAAAGATGACAGGACATCAGCTGGACAAGGTAATAACAAATAGAGGCACTTTGGTAGTTACATTACTTGTCAAAAATGCTTTTTAGTCACTAAGCTTAGCTCCATCAAATGTGTGTTCCAGTTAATCCCAACCTGTCTTACTTTTACATCCCATGTTCTGCATTCAGCAGGTGTTGAGATAGAAAACAAGACATCATGATTTAATTTTTATTTAATTTATATTAAAAAAAAATATTCACAAAACCTACCAGGCCTTGTTTAGTCATCAAACTGTCAGCCTGATTTTTCATAATTTCCATCAATTTGCTCTTTTGGTCGATAATTCCACATGACATGTTGCTCTTAATGAAGCATTTTTCATTCGTGCTTTCTTTTTGCCTCATCAGAACTGATGATGTTGCAAAGTGAACAGATTTGTAAAGCCACATGATACAAATGGATGATTTGTGATATTCAGCTTTATAAATAAAATTAACTTAGCTTCACTGCAGACAGCACTCCAGCAGTTCCATCCTCACATACTGCCTTTGTGATGGGGGCTTCCCATCGAGCCTCTTTAGCAAACTTGTAAATCTAACTTCAGCTTCTTTACTAAAAGGATAGAAACCCTGATTATTATTATTATACTTTGGATATGTAAGCTTGTTTCGGGCTCATCTGTGTTTTGGGGCTAAAAGCTTTCCAACCAGCATCTCTGAAACTGTCTGTTACCTGCTCTCCATCTAGAAAGGTGACCCTCAGTCAAACTGTGTGAGGACCCACCACAGCAATACTCCCTGTCTGTGCGTCTCCCTCCTGCAAATGGTGAAAATGCATGAAACAGCAGAAAAGGTAAATGTGCGAAGGACCAGCGGAGGTGGAGGATGTTTGAGACTGGTGATGCCAGGAATGATGGGATGCAAATGGATGCGTGAAGTGTTTACACATGGCTAATTCCCACCTGCCAATCAACCCGGAGTCTCAGGAGATGTTAAAACCTATCAAAACATGGTGGGAGGGAGGAAAAGAAGAGAGGGATGAGAGGAAAAGAGGGAGGTAGAGAGCAGAGGAAACAAATGTTTGCCAGAGTTGAGGAATGGAGGAAAGGAAGACATTTAGAAGCTAGTTTGTCTCACTGGTTAACTTCAATCATCCTCTTCATTACAATGAGGGACACCAGGCAGGCGCTATCTTATGCAGACATAAAAAAACAGAAAAAAAGAAAGCACTTCTGGCAGCTCTAAATCCTGATGGCAGGTAAACATTCACACCCGGAAGCTTCCCCAGAACAACCAAAGAGTGGTGTATTAGCCTCAGAGCAGCCTTTCACTTCACAGCGCATCTGGAGATCGATCTTTGCTATCACAAGTCTACACAGGCCTGCGTCTCTAACCTTTATGATACTGCTGCTCTTTTTAAGAATCCTTTATTTACCCAGGCTGAGTTTGCTGACCGCAAATGCTATATTTCTTTTTTTGAAGAAATGCACTTTTTTGTCAGCCAGGAAGCATATTGGTGTAGATAAAACAAAATTGCAACATTTATGATTGAAGACAACATGAAAAAAATCATAGCAGTTTGCACAGGATATGATGATCAATCATATCCTGTGCTTCAGTTATATAGCACAATTATAGTTGTGCTATATAATTGAAGCACAAATGGTGATAAAGTGTAGTAAAACAGCTGCATTGTTTCACCTGGAAGTGCAGCTGAGAAATAGGTGACTAAGAGCTGAAACACATTAGTTCAGACAAGGTGTTACAGGCTTCTATTTTTAATGTCTAGACATGTCCTCTAATATCATCTAGACATTTCCTCATTGCATTTATTTATTTATAATGGTGTTCCCTTAGTTCTTCTGTCCCTGTTTGTAATATGAGTCTTTTATTTATAACATGGTTATGGGGAGATTGTGTTACATTCCATTTGTATGAAAAGTTGTATTCAAGTAAAGTCTGATTGATTGTTTGACTGATGTTAAGCAATCAATCAGACTTTATCTGAATGTCCTTGTAATTTAAGAAATAAGGTAAGCTTGCTGAAACACTAGAAGTAAAGTGTTTATCTGCAGTCAAGGATACGGGAAGCCATGCTTTGTTTGCTGAAGTTGGATTTGTCTTCCCACCACAGCTTTTGTTGTAGACTCAGATTTTTTGAGAACTGTTTTCAGTCTCAGAGAATCGCAGTAAACCCTATAGTTTAAAGGGTCAGTTCCTTATTATTCCTCATTATTTCAAAATATGATCCAATGTTAAATTAATTCTTATAAACCACAATAAAAACTTGATACCTCAGTTTAAAAGACAGTTGTCTTTGCCATTAGGCTACTTTACTGAGAGTGTCTGGGAAAGGCAGAGGAAGGCTCAGTGACAGAGAGCAGGACTAGTTGTGTGAGATAGTGAGGATGGGAGCGAGGGAGCCTGTGAACCCAGCGTGCTGATGAGCTGTCATTTTGGTATTATGCAAATGCAAAGCAGGTGGTTCACACAAGGGTCAACCTGACAGGAAGTCACTACAGCAACAGCCAATCACAAAGGCTGCTGGCTGTCAGCGAGGAGACAACCAGTCCACCAGAAACAGGGTTTTTGGAAAGACAAACCGTAATCCGAAAAGTGTGGTTTCTTCTGTCCTTTTCAATGACACATTGGGTTTGACAGACATCCGTGTTCTCTTTCTCTCTTATTTATTTAAATAAACATGCTTATTAAATGTTACAGAACGTCAATCACTGCTTTTAAAACATTAGGGACACAGGAAATTGCAATTTTCCTTATAATACTATTCATCAAGGATTTTTGTTTTTAAATTAAAAAATACCTAATAATAAGTGGAGGACAATTTTTTTCATTGTAAGGAGCTGTTTATTTATCCCAAACAACTATGCTTTAGGTCACGAATGAGCCGGCCAAGACTTCCCATGGATGTGAAGTCCTGAAGGTCTTCATATATGACTGCTTCTGAAATTCCAAAGTGTCCACGACATGCTCAATATGTCTATGTTCCTCAGACTTCTGTGTGAAAAAAAACACAATCTGTATCTTTTCGGACACACTACTCAGTTTAATAATAAGTCACTTCCTGAAATCCTGCACACTACCATTTTAAAACCTAACTTCATTCCCCATTTTGTTATCTGATATCAGAGACAATTGTCAACACGTTGCACTCCATTTCTGTCTCTATAGTAAGTGAAACCTTACATTTAGGCTTAAACTGAAGACTAATAGGAGTAATGCTGAACAGCCTTGGTTGATGTCACTGTCAATTATGTGCATCACTACTGCACTGCATTATGAGCTTGCATCCTGTAATGTTCCCCTGGAAATGTACTTTGCATTTTTTGGGTTCATGGTAAGGTTTTGGACATGTTAAAAAAATTTCCTATACTATTTTAGTGTACCAATCATTATGTTAGTATTGAATTTCAGACACAATGTATGGTATGGTTAAAAGTTCCTGAACAAGTGGTTAAGTGGAACATATTGGGCTAATTATATCTCACACACACAAAGTGCACAATTTCCAGGTTGGTAACATGCTCTGCTCCCTTCTCAACCTTCTCTGAAGGCTAAAAAATTTAAATGAGAGACATCTCAAAGGATTCTCCTCTCTTCACTTATGATTCCTACCATCTCTCCTCCAGGAGACTTTGGAGTGACCCGGTCAAACCCCTCCACCTCTATTCTCCAGTCTCTCCCCAAGGCCCCACCATGGTTCTTCACAGTGATGAAGGAGTCTCTGATGTTGCTAATTGATGGGCACCTGGGAACAGACATGAATTCAGATAGCCAATTTACTGCCATTTTTCAGTCTCACTCGTTTTTAATGCTGGTGGTTTTTCTTGTGGACTTTCTATTAGTATGTGTGCTTGTGTGTACGTGTCAGTATGGGTTGACATTCTACAGGCATGTAGCTAGTCTGACTCTCCGATATCTGTGTGTTACTATTTTCTCAGCAGCAACCTACCGCACGGAAAATGTCACGTTTTGCTGAGGGTTTCGATCGTGCAGTACAGCAGTCCTCCTGGTTTTTTGGATTATAAATTTTAATGACAGTGTTCGTCTCCCTGCATGCAAATGTTCCACCAAAATAATTTGCTGAGCTCCACCTACCACACTTGTGAATTTAAGGATTACAAACAAGCCAGTGCCTTTTTTTACCCCTATAGAATGATGGTGAGGTGTAGCCAGAGCGCTGTGAACTACAGAATGGGCTGGCTAAGCAAGACTTGCATGTGGTTGATATGAAGCATCATTATAATATCATAAATCTAGAACTTGCAAATGGAGTGGAACAGTGGCAATTTCCAACCCTTACTCATACCGTTGTGGTATTATAGCAACAAAATGTGTTTTTTTTACACAGTTTTAATTCAGGTTTTGATAACACTGAGATAAGTTGTTAGGAGGATCAGTTTATATTTGATTTTGACCTTTGTAGGCGACTTGTTGACTGTAAGCAGATGTTGAACATTGCTAACCTTATTCATAAGTATTACCAAGAAGGGGACTCATGCATCCACACAGGGATAATAATACTTACCTGTTAGTATTCACAGTTTTTTCATCACCACCTTCTGTTCAGAGCTCCTGGTCCTGTTTGGTTCCACTCTAGTAGTGATCCCCCGTTTGCAAGGACAGACCCTGGAACTCAGTATGACACCCTGATGATAATTAGAAATGGTTGTGTTAATTAGATATGTATCTGTTAAATTAAGTTGCCTTAGCATAGGCTAAATAGACCAGTCACCATGTAATCATTATTGATGATTGTCCCTTTCACTCACACACTATACAGTAGTCTCCAGAGCGGATAGTGTGTGGCCACTACAAGCTCTGTGATTGAATCAACGACAAGCTTATACTTTGCAAATTTAGTAAGGGATGCTGTCTTCAAGCCATATAAAACACTACAACTATCTCTCTAAAAAAAGCCTTTCTACTTCCCTTGTTACAGAAACAGCATCTGGTGTGTTAACTATGTGGTTCCAAAACACATTAGTTTTTCTGTTACACAGTTTGACTACAAAAGCACAATCCAGTGTGTGACATGATGTTTTTCTTAAACATGTCAAAAATTGTTTTTTAAATACGTACATACATCAACATAGAGACACACATGCAAACACATTAACACACTTGTCCATGCACACACGCATTATACTTAAAAAGCCACAGATACACACACACACAAGACAATGCAACACACCAAAAGAAATCCAGCTCTATTATTTAATTCTAATTAATTCAAACGACTGGCAAGCTTTACAGTTTAATAGGTAGATATAAAAATACTGCTGTGTAAGGTGATACATATGTGGGTGGATGAGAGCCATGTTAGAAACAGAGAGCGAGTAAGAGAGTGTGGGGGTAGTGAACCACAGAAAGGTGTCGCATGAATATGTAAAATGAAACAAAGTTACAAAAAAAGAAAAGAAAATGAGGGTGAAACCTGATGAAAAATTCAGCAAAATCTATTTTTGAAATATGCTACAGTGTGTGGGAAAAGAGGATATGCTGATAGACATGAAAGGCGGCAACTATTGTATAGACGTGTTTAAAATTGCATGACGGGGCTGTAGAGGATTTCAAAAGAATTCAAATTCAGGGTTCAGCTAGAGTTTAAATTAGAATACTGCGCCACTGCTCCTCTCACTCTTTCTCTGCTCAGGGGGAGCCATGGAGGAAAGCACGGAAACGATTCATCCCCTAAAGACAGAGTATTTTTTGTTGATCTAATATCTTAGATAATTTTTTCAGACCTAGTAATTCTTTCATGTTTTTCATAAGCAATATTAACTGGTGATTAATTAGTATACCAAATGGGACACTTTGCAAAGATAAGAGCCTGTTTTGAGTGACTTCCGTGTAAGGGGTTCAAAGGCCTTGCTCAAGGGGAAAGAAACTGGACTCCAGCCGAGCCAAACTGGGGGTTCAACATTGTATCACCCATGTTCAGGGGAATCAAGTAAGTCAGCCCCTGGTCTGAATGACATGCCATAAAAGGTGCAAAAGAACTGCCCTGTGGTCCTAACACTGCCGTGGGAGCTAATGTAAACCTCAAAATGTCAAGTCATTTAAAGACTTCAAAGTATGGTATACCATCCAGGAGGTAAAAACCTGGCACTTTTTGGAGAAATAGATAACCAAAGGGTTTTAATGCTGCTCAGATTTGCACGAGGCAGACAGTCTAAGGAGACCACAGTCACGACCCAGTTTGCCATTCTTGCACAGCTACATGGATGATATCATAAACATGTTCCAAATAGCTGCATAGAGTCCAGAAAGGCTTTAAGAGCTACTCACAAGCACTAGGTTGAAAATAGAACCATCCAAGTCAATCAGCTTGTCAGAAACCACCTCATCTTCTTTGCAGTGAGTGGAGAGAGAATCCCACTTGCTGAACAAACTGAATTTGAAGCCTGGGGTGCTTGTATACAGTGAGTCTATCTGACAAGCACATGGCACCAACAAAACTTGAGACAGCTTTTGGAAGGGCTGGAAGCAGGAGAATGTAAGACTAGTTTAAGAGCTGAGTCGACAGATCAACATGCAAAAAAAGACTGACCTACACATCTGAATAGGAAAGAAATGGTAAGCTGAAGGAGCAGTCAACCATGGGATCAGCAGAATGAGACATCGGAAGATTGTCGGTAAGACCCACTCAGGCAGGACTGGCCTCATGTGGAACTGGGTCAAGGCAAACTGTGGTCCTCAAACCCTGGAAAGCAAAAAAGAGAACTCATGTTCACTGACATGAACAAGGTTGAGGAAGAGCACTACAAAATCAAGACAAGCATCGGCAACAATGCAGCTAGAGATCCTCAGAGAGCTTTGCAAAAAGAGACATAGGTTTATATGCTGAAGATACCACAGGCAACATTCACCCTTGATTTACAACCTTTGCAGCCCCAGAAACCTGACTCTTTGGTTTGCCTAAGAGAAAAATTGTCACCTCTGTGATACTCCAAATGCAAATGCAAGCCTCTAGCGCATTGTCTTCCCAAGACACTAGTTGCTTAAAGTGCATACAGATAAAAACAAACATTTCTCTGCAAACTAGCAGAAATCCTGGAGGCAAGCAAACCAGACAAACATAGCTGAATTGTGAGGCCAGGCCTTGCAGCTATCCAGAAAAGACCGTCCGTGGTACCAAATATAAGTCTCTAATCTCGACTCCTGTGTTCAGGTGAGAACTAAGGATTGTTCTAAACTAGCAGTTTGAGTTTTCAACTAAAGTCATCACACAATCTCTACTCTCAGACAGCATGCTGTGGTAGCACCTAGAACAGAAGTCATCATGATTCCCTGGGAGGATGGACTAAAGGCAACCTACAAAGGAAAAAAAGGGGAAGTAAACTGCTCTTTCCACTAGATGTATACAGGCAAGTTGGAGAATAGTCACAGACACCGTAGAAACCAGAAGCAGAAGCTTTGTGGAGAAGTTTACACAACACTTCCTGGGAAAGATCAGAGTCAGGAGTGCAACACAGGAGAGGATCTTGAATGATCTGTCCAAAGACGCAAAAAAGGAAGCTTCTGGGTGTGGCTCAAATGAGAGGATAAGGGTAGTGAAAAGGACGGTGCAGAAGCCAACTGGTCCTAGGAGGTGTTCCAGGATGAAAGGAGCAAAACATCAATAAGTGGCTTCTGGCTGGTGACCAAGCGGCCGGCCCAATGTTACATCATGGGTGCCTCAGGCAGTAGGTATGCCTAAGTGTTTATTCATCCTTTACTGTTGTCCACTCAGTGTATACAGGAGTCTATACTTTTGTAAAAAACACATTTTTTACTAATAGGCGCCAAGTCATATTTGCAAAGTTGTTGTGCTTTATTCAGTAATGCTGTCCAGTTTTAGAGCTTTCTCCTTAAAAAGCTTTAAAGAGCCACTCCTGCCTACTGTGCAATATGTTGCCACTATCATCAAACCTTAATACTAGAAGCCCTTATGGACTCAACATGGGAAACATAGTGTTTTAATAACCATTTGTCAGTTTAGATAGAGTCTCATGCTAATCAAGACAGTATACTTCTTTTGCAAACAATATCCATCCATCCATCCATCCATTATCTGTACACCACTTAATCCTCTGTAGGGTGGCGGGGGGACTGGAGCCTATCCCAGTTGACTCAGGGCAAAGGCAGGGGACACCCTGAACAGGTCGCCAGCCTATCACAGGGCTACATATAGAGACAAACAAGCACACTCTCATTCACACCTACGGACAATTTAGAATAATCAGTTAACCTCAGCATGTTTTTGGACTGTGGGAGGAAGCCGGAGTACCCGGTGAGAACCCACGCATGCACAGGGAGAACATGCAAACTCCACACAGAAAGACCCCAGGTCCTAATCGGGGCGCGAACCAGGGATCTTCTAGCTGTGAAGCGACGCTGCTAACTACCGAGTCACTGTGCAGCCCAACCAATATCCAGTAAATGGTTAATTCATTATGGTATGCTGCCTAACTGTTATGCACAAATCAAAACACAGCTGAAACAATGGGAAAATCTGACTTTGGTGGTCTATCAGAGGTAAGACTCTCCGTCCTATAAGAGAATAACAGCATGTTTGTGTTTTTGTAAGATATTCAAGGACAAGTAAAATCCAATGCAAAAAAAGACAAAACAGCAGCAACATAAACATTAACAACAATGAATAAACGAAGCCCTCTCATAAAGGTGTGTGTCATAAATTTCAATGGATAACTTACTGAAGAATTTTCTGAAGAGAATGAAGAGGCGGCAAGAAGAGACAATAAGGTGTACTTTAGAACAGCAGTGGAGTAAAATAGAATAAGAGAAGTGTAGGGAAAACAGAGGAGAAACAGTCAGAGGGAAACAGCACACCTTAATTTCCTCATTGATTAACCCTGCTAATTTGCTAATCTAGCCTGGTACGCTTTCTCTCTGCAACACCAGCCTCATCAAGAGCCAATTAGCTCCTCTGCAGCCCACAGCCATCCATCATAACAGGACAGACACACTCATCTTTTCTCCTTAATGTTGCAACACTCTGCAGTCAATACACTTCCCCATGCGGAACTGCTGTAAGATAGTGGCCTTCCTATGATCAATAGGCCACGGGAATTGGTATAAGTTGAATTAAACTCCTATACTTATTCATAAGTTGGCTAAAACAAATATATGCATGGGTGCTGTTTTCAAAAAGCCAAACAAGAGTTGAGATTGAAATTTCCCCTGTGCTAGAGTTTCAAAGTCTAGCATCTGACAGTCAGAGCTTTTAAATTCTGGCACAAGTTCACTCACAGTTCCTCATGGCAGAACTGCTAAATTTAAGGCCAAACTTTGTAGGTGGAAGGATGCTTGCACTTAAAACAAGCATATATATAGATATTACATTTATACTGAAACCAGATTTTCAGTCTAAATATAAGAGCACTACTCTTGGTTACATCTGCAATTTGTGCAGTGCAGATTTTTTTTTTCCTGGATGTCAGTCCATCTTTTTCCACATAGGCCTGTTTGATGATGTTCTGGCGTCAACTGTGCCCATCTGTAGATGGAGTGGCACAGCTGAGGTAGTTAATCAGTTCCCGCAGAGAAATTTTGTTTGGGCTAATGGTCAAACAAATGACAGAGTGTGTTGTCTGCACCTCACTTGTACCCACTGGTGCTGAGAGACTTCACTTTTGTGACAGGAAAACAGGCACCTATGTGTCTCAAAATTGTACTGATACACAGCAAAATCTAAATAAGAAAAGGAAAACCACTTAGTTTGGTCTGGATTTTCACATTATGGATTGCCATCTTGAGAAGGCATTAGTTCAGCCAGAAGACTTTTAGTAATTGGTATTCATGACCAAAAGATTGCAGACAAGTCATCATATATAGAATAAAAATACCCTGCAGCATATCAACTCCTTGGTAATTATTTAAGTCATTGTGAAATCTCTGAAGAGTCATTGCACTTTGAACTTTGCCATAATGCCAACATTTTATTCAAATGGAAGCACACCACAAATGCAAACAGAAACTGTATTCTTCATCTGTCTACCTTTTGCATTAAGGGTTTCTGGTTTGACAAATTGGCAGGATGGCAAAGATGAATCAGTCATGCAAATAGAAACCAACAAGTTACAGTAAATGCTGCAACTCTTTTTAGTTTCTCTTTTCCAGTTTGTAATAACTCTGTAAATCCACTAAATTAAATTGCTCTGGAAAGCTTTACCACTGATGGTGTTAGGAAAAATCATTCATTCATTCATTTGATTTATATTATTTAAGCTTTGAAATATTGGATTTAAGTCAGGTAAACCTGGCAAATAAGTGTGCTGCAAATAAGTGCATCCGACATCTTCAAACTTATTAGAATGAATTGAAAACAATAAGAAAGGAAAGTAACAATAAATCTGCTAAAAACAATGGTCACTGACTTATAATGCCACCACCATGCCTACATCCTCTAACTTTGGAGATTGGTACTCTTTATAGTACTTACTTTGCAAACACTCACTCATATACTATGCAGTTTCTAAAAGCACTCATGTATGTCTTTTTTGGAGTCACTGGTAAGCATCTTATTCTGTAGGTGTTAGGACATGTTGGGAAATTCACAACTTAACCAACAGTACCCTTGCCAAAAAACTTAACTGGGGCCTTTTAGGTTGTAGATCGAGAGAGACCAAAAGATTCAATTAAAAGTGTAAATAGAGCAAAAGCTTAGTGGAAAAATAAAAGTCTACTTTGGCCCATATTGCATGATTTTCTGTATAAGCTTCTTCAAAATAGGTGAAGGAACATGAATGTAAAGTTTTTCTGAAGTGTATCTGAAAGCTGTTGCCTAAAACCATAATCTTAATTTATCATGACACTCAAGAGAAAAAAGAGTGAGTCTGAGGATTATGAAACTAATTTAATGAAGTTGAGGTAATTCATTTTTAATATGATTTAAACAGATTTATGGGCATTATCTTTCATAGACATCAGTGCTGACAAGACTGTAAAGACTGAATTGTGCTGATTCGAAAAAGCTGTGCTCAGTATAATGTCTGTGTGTTAATGAGAGACTTACAGCTCTGAGAAGAAGAGTCGATATTTGTAGTAAATTTTGTCGGTCAGTGGTTGTAACACTAGTTCTTACAAAGGAACTTGTAGTGTTACCGAACCATGCAGGGAAATGGTCCCGAGGCCATGAGAATAAATTTGATGTGTGAAGCACATGAACCCTTTTATTTGGGGCTTTGTTCCTCCCAGAATGGAGCAATTCCATTCATTTTAATGTGAAAACAACAATTTACCTTCTTACAACATTTAACCTGCAGAGATGTTATTCTTAAAAGAAACCCACAGTGCATCCATGTTTGATGTCTCTCCACAAGAGAGGATAAGCCCACTGAACTTTTCATTCATGCATTCCTTCCATTCTAGCAGTTACACCATCATAAAACCACAATAGATTTGTACTGGGTAATAAATGCATTAGGGCAGTGATATATAAAATATCTCAAGTAAAGTTTTGATGTTATGGAGCTGTGTATGTGCACTGACCTGCCATGGTATTGCTCTCATCTGCATATTTCACTTACATTAATGCACCGCACCTAACAAACCTCCTCACACACAGTCATACACCATCTGGCCCCACAATGGGTGCTGCACAAATTATCACAGTAAGATGACTGACGTTTCCCTCCCCTTTGGCCGCAATGCACTGTAACATGTTACATGTATAAACATTTAACCTGTGTTATTTTCATATTATTGCCAGGAGAACAGAGAATCTATAATTCTGAGCAGTCAGCCATTTATTATATCCTATTATTCTTGCATAGGGTCGCTGACAGATGCAAAAGCAAGGCGCACCCTAGACAGTTTGCCTGGCTAAAATCTAGGCTAGCAAATAAGATACTAAATGACACCCCGGCTAGTGGAAATTTATTCAGCTCACCTGGCATGCATGTGCTAAAACTGTGGGAGGAAACATACACAAACAGAGCGGAACCCGCAGGCCGAGAACAGAAAGGGTTCAGAATAGCTGCTGGAGTAAAGCCATCAACTTCTTGCTGTGAACTAACCGTGCCAACTGCTGTCACCCCTGTTCAGTGTAAAATTACCAAAGATGAATCATCAAAATACATGCCCCTAGTAAAGTACATTCTCTTGAGAAGTGCTTTTAAGTACATGCAGACCGGTTGAAGAATTCCTCAGATTTTTAGATGCCATTCTCCTGGGTGTGTGTGGCATGCTGTGGACTGAAACTTGAGTTTTAATTGGATAGCAGAGGGGCTCCTGAAGGAGCTCGGGTGTAATTTCCAATCAGCCGCAGACTCTCAAAAGATGGTCGGAAAAGAGTCCAGGTGGACTCTCAAAAGTACATTTTCATGAGACCAACACAACGTTATCTAAGGAGCTTTTGCACTAATTTTTGAATTTAAGATTTTCAGATCCTTTTGCTTTAGAGAGCAGCCAGTTTACTTCCATAATTCATCTGAAGAAGCTCTCATGAATATGAGTCTGCAGTAGCTGTCAGGGCTGTTCCTGGACATGTTGGTGGTCTTGATGAGATGTCTACTAGCTCACCAGAGGGGGCTAATCTTTTCACCATTAACATGTGATAACCATTGCAAAACTTTTAGAAGATTTTATTTTAAATATAACTTTTAACTTTTTTAAACAGTAGGTGTTCATGTCATGTTGTGAAAATCTTTTGTAAAGGATAAATTTTACATGAAAACTAGTTGTGTAAGGCTAACTTTGATTTGTTTTTACCATGTTAAAATGGTACATTAGGTTCTTAGTGTTTTTGAATTCTGAATTGAATGATTTTAATTCTATTTCTGACAATGTTTTTCTTCATTATCAAACTTAAAATGCACAGTATAGATCAACAATACCAAAGCTGTTTAGATATGTTTCATAGCTGAATAATTACACATTAAGAGAATATTGTTTTCTATACTACCTTGTATAGTGTAGTAGGGTGTCATACAGTGTCTATTTTAGTGCTGCCTCTTGTACAGCAGACACTTGTCAACTCCAAAATTAACAAAATTCTGAAATTTTAAACTAAGCACTTTTAGATGTGGAGTTAACTTATTAAACATTACGAAACAGATGCACAACACCACGGTCCTTACATTGTCCACAGATGTTTACTGCCATAACTGAAACTGACTGCTAGTATAGACTGTAAGGCGCTGTGTGAATGAGTTGTAGTGAAGCATAGTTGTCATTATAGGAGTAAACATCAGCATATAGCCCATAAGTATAAATGAAATGATTCATCACTGAAAGTAATTTTAGGGTGTAAATAACTGTTTACAATTATAGGCTTTCTTTAGTTAAATCTATTGATTTATTGACTACTGCACACCTAGTGTTCTTATTTGTCTTACTGACAGTGTGGACCATGCTATGTGTTTGTATTGAACATAAATAACCAGTGAATTCTTTAGGGATCTTTGTCACATGGCCAGAGTGAACAGTAGGCTTTTAATATTAACAATCAAATGCGCTCACTGGATTGCAGAGACAGGCTTTTAAGGGTGGAAGGGGAGTATGAAATTATTCTCAAAAGAGTTCTTTCTCCCTTGTGGCTAACGACAGCTGGTGGTACCCTCAGGCGACTGCCTGCCTCACTTTTTCCTCAAACTTGTCCTGGTAACAAAGCTGTTTTAGTTGCCTTTAATAAAGTTAGGTATTACAGAGAAGTAACTATAGTACATTGCATGGGCTCTTTCAGAAAGCCTGAATCAAGAAGTGTCACAGGACAACAAAGCAAAAGTAACTCACCACCTTGCAAACATAATGCAGTATATGCCTGGTGAATACCATATTTGCTGGCAAGACAGGTCATTCTGTACTGAATGTGCCTTGGTGTGATTAATACTAGACAAAATTTCCAATACACTCCCTTCTCTTCATCATATTATTCATATTACTATTCAAAGGGCTCCAGTTGCTGCATATCTTTTATATACTGTACCACCAGAAAATGAGTTGAAACCCTGCAAAAATATTCCATTACTGGTGGTGAGAGCTGATTTGTAATCTTGAGACTTAGAAGAGCTGAGATCAAAAAGTTCTGAGACTGTGACTACAGAAATCAAAAACATCCCCAAATTAAATTTGGCCAACTTAAAGTAGTGTCCCTCTGCAGCAACATATTGTTCCTGCTATCACACTGGAGCATGCTCCTGGTGTACTCTGACATGTCTTCTCTGGTCTAGGAGACTACAGGCTCTTGTGCTGTTTGGTCTCTGGTTTGGAGCCGCAGACCCAAACTCTACAGTAATGACCCTCACCAGGAGGTTGGCTTACCTAGGGCTGCTGATTGACAGAGAATTTGATGTTTGCTCTCTGCTTCAATGTGTGGTCCAAGATGGAATCACAAATCCGAACCCACCGATCAAAAAAGAACATGTAACACACATCTCGCTGTTAAATGCACAATGTCAGGCAGCTTGCTGACTCCGGAGTTACTGCTTGCATGTGACTGTGATGTGCTCCATGCACAAGCACCAGGGATCTTGTCTGACCTTTTTGACTGTACGTCGTACCTCATAGTTAGTTTAAATATAGACTATAGCATTTACTGTACTGAGGGAACTTATTCATTATGGAAAAGCAGGATATACGTATAAAAAAAACCCAATGTAACTACACAAATAAAGTATATGGATGTAGGTTTTTTCAATACTACCAATGCAAAGTAAACTTAGTTAAGCTTAGAAACGAGTATGGCAGTTGAAAAAAGACAATCTTTTCAATCAAGGCCATAAAAAAATCACTCATTGGGTGTCCTGATATACACAAGACACCTTGAGGTGGCAAATTATCGTAAACTTCCTGGTGATCAATATGAGTGGTGCAGCACAGGACCAGCTGTGTTATCTATGCGTTTCCCTCTCCATCTGCTGACATTACAGCTGAGCTGACACTCTCCCACTTCACTGGCTCTAGCTTCCCGAGACACACACACACACACACACACACACACACACTCGCAGTTTTACACAAACATCACAGCTGTGTTTGCGTGGTTTATTTTTAGGACATCACTTCTGATTGATGTGGTCTCAACACCTTTCATATTCTGGCAGTTCATTTGAGCTGAAAGTTGAAATATGTTAAGCTGCACTGTGCAGTCTTCTTTGAATACAGTTAAAGACAGACTCCTTGTTTTCACTGTGTTAGCTGCACTGAACTCAGGTGACTGCACTTACAGCTCATTTCAGATTTTTCCAGACATGCCTGCAATGTTAGTCAGAGAGTTAGTCAACCACTTTGATAAACTTATTGCACCTAAAATGAATCCAACCAACTGGCTGACTGATGATTCTCTGACTTTTACTCTTGTATCTATTTGTAAATTGATAGCTTTAGACAAGCTATATTATACAGTCCCACAGTGCGGACATGCAGTTGTAACTTCATTCATCACCTCTTTATCGTCATCATAAACAAAATGACATGATAGGGAAAGCCTAGTATGCATCTGTGGCCAACATCTTGCCGAGAGAGAGTGTCTTGCAGCAGGAGAGAAACAGTTTTCGTTGTGATAATATAAGGCTAGGCTATTGGTTTAGCTTGTACAGCTAAGCAATACTACCATTTTACAGTAGAAAAAAAAGAGATTGACTAATAGTAGTAGTAACATTCATAGTAATATTAACCTCAGTTATTGTGTATAAAATAAGAGAAAGTTAATGTTTCCATGACACTACATGTAATGTGTAATATGCTGTACTGGTATCTGGTTTGATTGTAACACAAACACAAAAGCCAGTTTTCTTGCATCAGTCATGCTGATTTCTTGTTTTCATAGCTCAACCAGTCCATGTTTATTCAGTCGATCCCAACATCTTTACATTTTGTGTTGTAATAATTTTGGCAAAAGTAACTGTGGTTCATAAAATTAATTTGCTCAGCCTTAAAATGATCTAATACATTTTAGTTGCCATTGTTTTAACGACATGAAGAGGCTTAACACAGCGGTAGAGAAACCCCATTGCCAACCAGTATTTTGGCAGTGTAATTGCAGAGCGACACAGACACGCCAGTACACAAGTATAAATATAAATCAAGCTTTAGTGGGCACCCCTGCTGATGTGTGTCAGTGCTCCTTTTAAACCTGTTGTTTCTTGCTTTAGTTTTGCAGTTTAAGGGCACAAAACAGAAAATAACAAAAAGCCATGCTGAATTAGAGAGTTCACAGCCCCTACATATGGCAAAGAGCTGTAAATGACTGTAAATTCTTGTGAAGTGTCTGTTTACCTGCCATTGTCTCAGAGGCACTGTCAAGTCTAATCCTGCTTGAGCCCTGCCTCTCATATTACTCCTTCAAGTTGACTGGATGCAAATGAGTTCTGCTTCAAAGCAGATGGAAAGGGCAACTGTGGATGTATGTAGAATCAAGTGCAGAGACAAATGTGCAAGCCAGCCTGGAATGAGCATACATTAACATGATTACTGGCTTTATGCTTGTGATACTACGATGCTAATGTCTGATCAACTTTGAATCGGGCTGTTTGGTGTTGAGTCGCAAAGCAGCAACAAATGACAGATTTCCCCTCACAGAATGAAATGTGCTTTACGTGACTCATCTACAATATCATTTGTCTGAACTAACATTAGCAGGGTAGCTTTTCCAATTGAATATACTGTGTCCCAGTGTATACTCAATGGCTTCATTTGCCACCTAATTCGCAGCAAGTACTGTTACCTGATAGATTATTTCTAGCAGCAGTCATAACTAAACATGTTTTCCACTTGGGAAATAGTGTGGAATTGGATGTTGCAAGTGGGAGAGGAAACTAATCTGGAAATGGATGTTTATCGACAAGCCCTCAGTGCTACAGAAGAGCAGCCGCTGCCAACCACAGAACACAATACTTATTGTTGGTCCTACCGACACACACACACACACCAAAATGCAAACCCATCCAAGGCTGTTTGCCAGCTGTCAAACACTCAAACATGCGACAATTTATCATCAAGATAAATGTGAGTTTCCCTGTACTGTTGTCAACCCGTCACCCCGACAACACAGAACCCATGGAAGTGATATCATTATTGAATATGAGCTTGATTCACAGCAGAAGTGCTCACTGCAGGGGGAATGGAGCTCTTACTGTCCTTGGTCATGCCTGTGGAAGAGTGGAGATCAGAGAGAAAACAAGAGTTTGATGGACAGTCTGACGAAGTAGCCCAGCCAGGGGTTCCTAATGGAGATGTCCATCTGCTGCTTTATGCAAAGTACTTCCTCAAACAGCAGCAGGAGATGGTATAAATTACTGGATGAAGGACTCTCAGGGGAAGAAAACTGGGGGACAATGGGCTGGAATCTTGTTTTGTCAGATTGATATTATGCTATTGTCATTTTTGTTTCTTGGAGATGTTATAATCTTTTAATATTTACAGTTTGCCATGTCCTGCGTTTAAAGTCAGCTTGGTGGGATTAGCTTGTTATTAACTTCAGAAAAACTTTTCATTCATTTTGTAAATACATCAAATTACTAGTAGGTATATACTTGAAGGAAACAGATGCTTCCTCTCCTCAGGAAAATCTAAGTGATCTATGGCACATACTTACACATGAAAGATGGAAATGACTTCAAGTGTAAAAATGCCAGACCCTCTATAGACACATACCATGACTGAATATAAATAAAGACAGGCAGGTCCATGAATCACTTTAGTATAGAACTTCAGCCCTGTCCCTTTTATTCCCTGCAGCCTTGACGCACAGCAATAACAGCTGCAAGACTGTGAAGACAGTGATCAATCTGCATTACATTTACAAACTACTAAAGCAACGCTCACCTTTTCTCCTTGCTGCACAGCTATTGCACTGTGGCTGGGGCCTGAAGCCGAGCAGAGAAAGCATTAAACTAAAAGGTCAGCCCTCAGTTATTAGGCATGGCGCTGTTTGCTAATAGCTCTGCCTGGAGAGGCAGCTATTGATCAGGACCCGTCCCTGCTCCAACAGTGAGGAATACACACATTTTGTTTGTACTTCCTAATTGAACAGGGTTCACCTTGTGCTTAGTCCTCCTGCATGTACACATGCAGCTGTATGCCAGATTCATTTCTTTACATGTGCATTAGCAAGCAAATAGGCTGACATCCAACAGTGCAAGCCTACAAAACTACAAGCACTGACATACAACGGGGATGTAGCGATGAACTAAACCATTAGTGTGTGTTATTGTACATCTGTGTTACTTCATATAGACTGAGATGATGGTTTTATATGTTGCCATAAAGTCCTTGTGATGATAACTGTAAACAGATTTTTAGTGAATAATAATAATGAAACCCCTGCATTCTGGTTGCAATTACAATTTCGTTTAACATTTGGAATGATAAACTGCAGCTACAAAAAGGAAAATATATGCTGGAAGCTACTGATACTAAATCACATAGTTTAGTCAGAATCTAGAAACATGCTTTTAAAGGTCTACAACTCAAAAACAAAGCAAAAGACAGGCCTGTTTCACTAAAAGGGATTTAATTGAACAGGTTCTATATATCTACAGGGGATCGTATAATACAGAAAACTACAGCTGCACAGGTCACTGTGGGTTGAACTTTTTAAGGGTGACCACACCCCATTCAGCTATATCACAGGCGGTGTCTTTGATATTGTTTGGTAATAAATATTTGATAATGTCAACTCTATTTTCAGGAAGAACTTTGCCTCCATAGTTGATAACATAAAAGCAGTTGTGTCACAGGAAACCAACTCTAAGGTGATGTGACGTGTACTGGAAAAAATATAAATTAATTCTTCAAGTGCAAAACTCCCTTTGAACACAGCTGCAGCTACGTGGAAGAGAAATTCTAGGAACAGACAGAGGCAGGTGCTCTTTATTAAAGTATGGACAAAGGCAGTTTGGAAGGTGCCCAAGCAACAAACCTGCACGTATGATCTGTCAGAATTCAAATCCAGCATGCAATGTATTCTGTTAAGTTCAATTTTTCAGTTTTGCTACAGACTGTTGTCTCTTTCCCACATAGAAGTTATGGGAGGGAGAATAGATTTGTTTTGGCACTCACAACAAAGACATCAATCAAATGTCAGTCAGCCCAGCTAGATTCTCAGTCAAATGGACTTCTATGCATGTGGAATGGTCATGCTCTGAACTGCACTTTGCTCACAACTGCATCTTCTGGAAATAGAAACTACATTTAAAATGGACAAAAAAATGGAAGCCAGGGTTTCCTTCATTTTATGAATTCATGTCCTATGCGAAGCCTTTTTATCAGCAGCCATGAGGCATGTGATGAATTGCTGCGGTTCCTCTAAAGCTTCTGTTCTGTGGGAGGTCAATAACTCATCTATGATCACGGAGTGTGACCATCGTGACGCACTCTGATCAAGAGAGTATAAGACTCTCTAAGATCAACTGCAAATCTGTCATTGCTATGCCAAGTAACACAACCTTAAACAAATCTTCAACAGCTTGATGCCTTTCACACAGTTTCATCATACTGATACTGTGCCTTGGCGAGGAAAGTTCTATAGGGTAGTTCCTCTACACATAAATCATTTCGTAATTATGCATTGTATGCACGGCCCTGGCATGTTGACAAATTAAGCAATCTGGAGAGGCAACACTATGCGGGGCTTTAAATGAACCATTAACAGATAACTTGGACCACAGACTATTGTATGCTACCATCAAAGCCTATGGATTATGAACACCCCCACATCTAGAGTACATCTAGAGTACACTGCTTCGTATTCTCAAAGACGATTAAGAGATTGAATGTTAGACTGGGCCAGGGAAACTTTTGTAATCTGACCAAACCTGAGTAAAGTGTGAGCTTACACAACTGTTGTCCAGAGGAGAGAAGTGTGAAAAAGACAACAAACACTGACTCACTGTTTTCCACTTTTTCCTGCGTACTTACATCAAGTAGCTATAAGAGTGCAGTATCTTCTCTATACCAATGCATGAAATCATTGTAAACCTGTAAAACAGGTCTACAACATTCTCTATTCTGATTTTGGCCGCATTTTTAGTTATAACATAGAGCAGGAGATGACTTAATGAACAGCTGTGCACCACTGCAGTGCATCAGCTTGTCATTTGACATTTGAGCTGTGAAAAATCAATAATCATAAAGTGACAACATATTTTTGGAAAAGTTTTCACATTTATTATATATCAAAACTGAAATCTCTCATTTGAAAATGTATTCAGATCCTTTGCTTTGGCTCCAAATTGTGGTTTTATTTTTCTTTACATGTGTCTAGGAGCTGACTGTCACATTAAGTTAATTGGACAAAGTTTAGAAATGGAGACACCTATGTAAATAAAGGTCCCATAGTTCACACTGAATGTCAGTGCAAAGCCAAGCCATTAAGTCCAAGGACACTTACAACAAAAGCGCTAAAGCTTTTCTAAAACTTTGAGTGTTTCCAGGAGTACAACTTTCAAAATTCTGAAATAGAAGAGGTTTCGAACTACCAGGACTCTTGTCTCAACTTCATTGAGTTTGAAGTCCAGCCAGCCAGATTAAACAAGCAAGTTCTTCCTTGGTCAGTGAGGTGAACAGTGATCCAGTGGTCACTCTAAGAGGGATTTAGAACTTTTCTGCAGAGATAGGACAACAGGTGAAAAGTACAACCATCTCAGCAGTGCCTTATCAGTCAGGCCTTAAAGCAGCTAGATGAAAGCCAGTCTGAGTAAAAGGCATATAAATGCAGTTTACCAAGTTGCATTTGAAGAACTCCGGTAGCATGAGGAACAGATTTTCTGACCACGTGACACAAAGGTTGAACTTTTTGGGCAGAACTTCATTCACTAGTTGTGGTGAACACCAGACACTACTCATTATTTGGCAAACAGAGTGAAGCACAGTGGTGGCAGCATCATATGGTGAGGTACTTCTCAGTGGCAGGGACTGGAAGACTGTTTAGAGCTGAATGAAGGATGAATGCACCCAAACACAAAGTCCTTGAAGAAAAACAAACCTGTTAAACCTAAACTTCAAAGAACATCTGTGGACAGACATGAAGATGGTCATTCGCAGATGGTTTCCATCCAATTTGATGCAGCTTGATAGTATCTGCCAGAAGGAATGTAATAAGTTGTTGAAATCCAGATGTGCAAAACTATACAGATTTACTTGAGAAGACATAACTTTAATTGCTGCCAAAGGAACTTCTACAAAGTAATGATTTAAGGTTTTAAAAATGTTTGATTTTTAGTTTGTTTAAAACAATCTTAAAACATGATTTCACTTTGTCATTATGGATTGCTCAGTGTACACTGATGGGATAGATGGCAATTCTATCCATTTTAAATTACATTTTGGATGCAATAAGGAATGCAAAAACAGTTGAAAACGTTCTCATGTGACACTAAAGTATGTCATCAATCTGACTGCATTAAAGTACTTTACAGGTGATGACAGGGATCGAGAGGGGAGCTGTGTACCACTGGTGTAGACGTCTTGGAATTTAAAAATGAATCAGTTAAATCTTCTTTCTTCTTAGCTGTCTCACAGCATGAAGAAAAAAATGTGTAAATGCAGGAAACTTCTGTATTTGCCTTCATTAACATATAAATGACTAACCAGACAGAACAATTGCAGCCTTCTTAAGACTATTTTGGGACAACAACCATGGAGTTTTTCATGGATACTTCTCTAATAACTATATAATGATAATGTTAATGTAATGAAATGTCTAATATAATCTTATGTAATATTTTCTTCACTTGCCTGCAGCAGTCCATTTACCATATGAATGAAATGCAAAACTACAGTAAAAAGTAAAATATCATGTAGTGTATAATTCAATTTCAGTGTCCCATTAGTTGAATGTTTGATTTAAATGAAACATAAGGACCGTGGCTTGGTACAGTATGAACAGTTGAAATAATCGCTTTAATAAAGCAGCACATTATCTAAGAGGAATCTGAAACCCTGTTAGAATTATGGAGGTGGGGCTAAAGCTAAACATGTTGTCTGTCCAAATTGCATCTTAAATGGTCTGATAGTGCTGCAACCCCCCACCACCACCCTCACCCCCTCCCCGACACACGCCTTTCTGACATTTCTGTCCATCTCACCCATTATCTGTAGCTTTCCAAAACCAACGATCCAACGTTCACACCCACTTCACACCATGATGGGACACCTGTGTTAGGTGAGAGGGTTCAGCTGTTGTGCTTCTCATTCTGGCTCTCTTCTTTTTCAGTTGCTCCATATATGTGGTGTGGCATTTTTCATGTGTACTGCTAAATGCAAACCTTTGAGTAGTATCCTGTTTATCAAGATTTTTTAATCAATATTGCATTTTCCCCCCTCTCCATAAGTACGAACACATTTTATTTCCGATGTGGTTGGAAGCATGTCTGACAAAGTAATCCTAAGAGCTTCAGTACAAGGCAAGTGGACTTCACTTTTCTGTTTTGTTTTGCTTTTTGGGGACCTTCCACCTCTCATCCAAGAGGCTTTTTCTGTTTGTTGTACAAAGTAGTTCAAAGAGACTGCTACCTAGCTTACCAAAAACAAACCTCCAGAAACAAAAGAAAAAATCATGGTTTTGCGTTTTTCTTATAAAAAGGTTGGATGGACCTTTTTGTCAAATTCATCAACTATCTCCTCTCATTTCTTTAGCTGTCTATTCTGTTTATGTTGATTTAAAAAATTAGGTGTTCATCCAACGCCCTGACTCTGTGAATGGAAAACAAACAAAGAGGCCTGACCAATTCACACAACACTATTCCAGTGTGTCCTGTCGGCGTCTGTGCTTGTGCAGGTTTGTGTTTGTGCACAGGACAGAGGAAAAGGGAGGCAGAAAGGAGATGGGTGGAAAAGGGGCTGTGGGAGTGAGAGGGACAGTAAATCTGGCGCTTGGTATCTGTCTAAATTTGATAAACAGCTAAGTACCAGCAATCTTTCTCCAGATGCATGTGTGTGTGGTTTTCCCTGCCAGTTTTTTGAATCACCTCTGTCTAATTATCCAGTCAGCCTGTTCAGTGCACACTTACAAGATACAACATTAAAACCACCTGACAAATATTGTGTAGTTCCTCTTAATGCTACTGGAACAGCTTTGACCCATTGAGGCATGGACTATCAGGCACCAAGACATCATATACTTCAAGTACTGTAAATTATGAGGTTGGGACTCCAAGGACTGGTCTTGTTTTTCCAGCACACCCCACAGATGCTTGATCTGACTGAGATCTGGACAATTTGGAGGCCAAGTCACCACCTTGAGCTCTTTGTCATGTTTAAACTATCTCTCTGAGGCTTAACATGCCCATTATAGGTGCTCATGGTTGTGGATAGTTGGTCTGCATGGGCACTCTAACCAGTCTGTGTCTACACGTTCCTATATGCAGGAAACTGCAATGCAGTGTGTGTTCTGACACCATTCTAACAAAGCCAATATTAACTTCTTCATCACTTTGTGCTGCAAAAGCTCTTCTGTGCGACTGGGCCACATAGGCCAGTCTTTGCTCTCCATGTGCAATGATGACCCTTTAGGACTCATGTCCCTGCAACCATTTCAGTGTTTCTTCCTTGGACACCTGATAATGACAATCAACTTCTGACTGTTCACTTGCTACCTAATATATCAGACTTGACAGGTGCAAGATAATCAATGCTATTCACTTCAGCACTCAGTGTTTTTATACTGGTATATAGTGCTAGCTCTCCACCACTCTTTTACCAAATTGCCTTTGACCTACCCAGTGGTCAAAATTTCCAATAGTGATATGACAAATCACACATTTCCTTTCTGATATAATACCTATAATAACTTTAGCTATGTGTGTGTATGTATGTATTTTGAAACGATTTACAGCATTTTGACAATAAAACAGCAATTTCAGGATCAAAGGCTTTGAAAAATAAATATGCAGTGTAAAAATGTTTTATTGAATTGATGTGAGGTAATTTCAGAGACACAAATCTCCCTCCAGCTGAACTCAAAAGCTGCAGCCACAATCTTACGTATATACATACAGTGCTGTGCAAAAATATTTACCTGCCCTACAGAAATCATCTGTTTTTACATATTTCTCACACTTAACTGTTCCGGATCATCAAAGTAATATTTATATTTATTAAATATTACACAGAGATAACCCATTGTTATAGCTTGTGATCAGTCTTTCACATCGCCATGGAAGAATTTTGACCCACTCTTCAGAATAGCTGTAATTTGGCCACATTAGCTGGTTTTCGAGCATGAACTGCCCTTTTAAGGTCTTGCCACAGCATCTCAATTAGATTCAAGTCCGTACTTTGACCTGGCCACTCCAAAACCTTAAATTTGTTCTTTCTGAGCCACTCAGAGGTGGACCTGTTTGTGTGCTTCAGGTCATTGTCATGCTGCGTAATCCATTTGTACTTGAGCTTTAGGTCATGAACTGATGGGCAGATATTCTCCAGGAGGATTTTCTGATAGAGAGCAGAATTCATGGCTCCGTCAATTATTACAAGTCATCCAGGTTCTATGGAAGCAAAGCAGCCCCAAACCATCACACTACCACCATGTTTCACTGTTGGTATGATGTTCTTCTTGTGGAATGCAGCATTAGCTTTGCACCAGATGTAACAGGATTAATGTCTTCCAAAAAGTTCTTTGTTATATGTTATTCCAAAAGTCTTGGGGCTCATCCAGATATATATATATATATTTTTTTTTTGCAAATGCCGGAAAACCCTTATGTTCTTTTTGGTCACTAGTGGTTTGCAACTCTCCCATGATGCCATTTTTGCCCAGAGTCTATCTTATTATGGAAACATGTAGACAGATCTTAACTGAGGACAGTGAGGCCTGCAGGTCTTGTGATGTTTGTCTGGGTTCTTTTGTGACCTCCTGGATTAGATATCGAAGCTCTGTTGGAGAAATGTTGGTAGGCTGGCCACTCCTGGGAAGGTTCACCACTCTTCCATGTTTTCTCCATTTGAGGATAATGGCGCTCTCTGTGGTTCTCTGGAGTCCCAGAGCCTCAGCAATGGCTTTGTAACCTTCCAGATTGATAAATGTCAAAGACTTTGTTTCGCATTGGCTCTTGAATCTCTTTAGAACGTGGCATCATGTGCTGCTTTTTGGGGCTCTTTAGCTACTTCACAATGCCAGACAGGGTCTATTTAGTGATGTTTAAATCCAACAAGCCTGGCAGTAATCATATGGGTGTGTGGCTGGTGAAGTTGAGCCCAACTGGCAAATGAATTTGGTCATTTGGTAGATTGGTACCTAAGGGGGCAAATACTTTTTCACATAGGGTTAGGTGGGCCGGACAGGATTTTTCCTTCAAAAAATGAAATCATCATGTTAAAAACTGCATTTTTGGGTTATCTTTGTCTTGCATTACAATTTGTTTGATGATCTGAAAGATTTAAGTGTGACAAATAGGCAAAAATAGAAGATTTCTGTGCAAATACTTTTGCGCGGCACTGTATATTTACTCTCTCTACCTCTGCCAAAAGACTCAGTGATAGAAACCTTGCGTTAGCAGCCCCTTTCTTCTCCTTTTAGTTAGTTTATAGTTTGCATATGACAGTGACTGGTGGAAGAAGAAGTTGTTCCTATTAACTATATAGACTAGATCCTGGTGGTAGTGTATTTACTCTCTTTAAATATCGATCTTTTAAAATAAGAATTGATTCCTTGAGGAGAAACGTTCGGATCAGAAGTATTGATATTTCAGTATCGATCTGCACACTGCTAGTCTCCAGCCATTTTTGTTTATAAGCCTTGTGTCTTCCTGTCTCTTGTTTGTTTTCATCTTGAATGACTTCTGCCAGTTGTTTTTTCTTGCTCTCATCTGCTCTTTGCTTTGAGAAATAAGTTTTGCTTGTACCTTTCGATTTTCGACTTACCTTAGGTTTTACCTTTTTGCTTGCTCCCTGTGGTTTGTTTACCTGCCAGGACCTTGCTGTAGTACTGTACCATGCAGTTGTGTAAATAAAGCTTGCTTTTTGTTTTTTTTCTAACTGCCTTCTGTGCCATGTGCATCGGTCCTCTCCTCCTTTAACTGACCGATCACAAAAATATTGGTTAGGTTGAAAAAAACTGATAAATAACCATCAACATCTCTAATACTGCAATGAAAAATACATGAAACCCACATGAAATCCAATTCAAATTTACTACCCAGTCAATTTAAATGTGTGTCTGCATGGGCTGCTCTGCCTGTTCAGTATAGTCTTTATCTTCCTTCTGTAATGAGTGTCTCATGATTGATGTGAACATGTCCAGGGCGTCTAAGGCTCATGAGCTGCTTTCATATGTTATTTTCTACATCTATGCCTAATCATTATGGATTTAGTGATTGCTGACTCTGTAGTGCACCTCATGACAGTGCTTTGGATTCAGCAGCCACTCTTATTGTTTCTGCCAGCATCAAAGGTGATGTATACCTTCTAACATATTTGTGAAGATTGCTTCTTTATGTCAGCCACATAAACAAGATCTCATAAAAGAATGCATGCATTAAACTTAGTGGCTTCTCATGTAGCGACAAATTAGTTGTAAATTAGCTTAGCTGTAAAAGTGGTCTAACTTTCACACTGTGATGAAGTAGTGAATTTTTTTCTTGTCATATTTGGTATTAGAGACAACCATATCTTGATGATCCCTCTCTCCCCTTCTGAAGCTGCCCAAGGTGCTGAAAGGTTTTATGACAAATTTATATATGACCTCCTAAACACTGGTCATGCCATTGAATAACCCTGAATAGCTGATGAACTGATCTAAATGTCATAGCTCAGCTACCTTGACCTATCAGGTATTTATACTGCTGCTGAGGAAGTATTCGTGCCTGTTTTGTGGAGTCTGGGCACCCGCACTGACTGAAGTGCTCCAATAGGCTACTAAACAGCTGGTTACAATCTTGCATTTTGATTGGTCCAACGTTGCCTCCTCAAAGTTTGTATAAACCAGTTGAATCTCAACAAAAATGATTTGGGCTTTGTGTCAGGTTTTCAAGTTGTTTCTGCACTAAACCACTGTAAACTGCTGACTCCATCAAAGCTATATTTTATAATGATAATGTTCTCTGACAACATAGGCACATCTACAAAGGTTAATCAGAACAGTCACCCTACATAGTTACAGAAAAATATATTACAGATGAGGTATGTGGATCATGAGCTCCTATCAAAGAAGAGCCAGATCTCCACTGTGAAAATAAAGAAGGGTTAAGCTCTGGAAAAAGTGAAGTCAGTCCTCAAACCATCCACCAGACCTTCCCCACAGGCAGCAGTTAACATTTCCGAGACAAAAGAGCTTCCAGGTGTGAATGCGCCTGATTGTACCAATGCCCACTGGCAGTTTTCCTCACAATGTCAAGGACTGTCATGCACATTCAAATGATGAGGCAGAAAGTTCATTCTTTTTTCTCAAATGTCGACAACTAAATCAAAATGAGGTACCAAAATGTACATTATTCAGAACCACATCTGTTTCTGGCACACAGTCAGTAAAATATGAACTACCTTTCAGCAGTCTGCAGCACTAGAGTAATGCTTACAAGATACATGCCGTTTAATAATAAGAATCATCATGAAAAAATGTTTGAATCAGTCTGTTTATTTTATAATAAATACGGTATTTTTCAAATATCTGTTTTCCACAACTGCGTTATACTGTATGAAAAGCATCTTCTTTAGTTCATCAAATCCCTGCAGCCATCCAAGGTCGCCAGGATGAATATGTTGATGAATCTGCAGGATTTTTGAGAAGTAAAGCACCAGAATACAGTGTTTGTCTACATTAAATACTGTGTGTAGTTGATCCCATTATTCCTGGCCAGTGCTGTCAATCTTAGCCAGATTTGATGTGGAATGTTTGTGAACTGCCATCTTCAGACCTTTCCTCTTCCTGTGGGGTTTAAGTTGTGACGTTTGCTGGGCCACTTAAGGACAGTCACTACAGCATTGTCTTGGCTGTATGCTTTGGTTCACTCTTGTCTTGAAAGGTGAACTGTTGCTCAAGTCTCAGGTTATGTGCCCTCAGGAGCATGTTTTCTTCTAGGACCCTCTGAATTTGACTCCATTCTTTTTCTATTCTATTCTATTCTGACCAGTCTGTCTGTCTCCACTGTCGATAGACCCATAGCCTGATCCTGGCACCATCATGTTTCAGTGTAGGGATGGTATTCGCTAGATGATGAGCAGTGCTTGGTGTTCGACAGACATGCTGCTTGAATATCTGCCCAAACACACATTTTTTTTCTCATTTGACCAGATAATCTTCTCTTTCATACTCTCAGAGTCCCTTAAATGGTGTTTGACAAACTCCAAGAGGGCTGCCATATGTTTTCTACTCAACAGTCTGCTTCTTCTGTCTAGCCCCATAAGAGCTTGACTGACGGAGTGCTGCTGAGGTGGTTGTCCTCACCGTCCTCATCTGCTGTTCTACTTCTAAAACTCTAATAGCCATATTTTCTTTGTCAACTCCTGTATCAACACCTGTTTTGCTAAGTTACTTATTGTGGCTGGACAGCAAACTCCTAATGGGTCCAAACTTCTTCTACTCCACATTTCAGAGCGCTCAGAACTTTAGAAATGGTTTTAGACATTATACATGGACAGCAATGATTCGTGTACTAAAATGCAGCGTAAATTATGGGATGTTATATATACAGATGTAAGCCTTTGCCAACTATGTCACCTCTTTTCAATTTACACACCTTTGGACCCCAATCAATTTCTTGACATCACTCAAGGATAATTAAAGCAAACTCACCACAGGAGTGCCGCAGCAAATGGTCTGAATACCTTTGCAAATGAGAAATTAAAGTTTTGGTAGTTTACAGTTTACAGTTATACATATATAAACATGTTCACTTTGTCCTGATCGAATCTACAACACAACAGGGGTGTGTTGCTCTCTGAAGCGAATGTAATATTGCACCCTTTCACAGATTCTCCCCATCAAGTGATTCTTCGTGTTTGGTGTTGCACTTATTTTACAGATGGAAAGTGTCAGAAATAGATGTGTAAAGAATGAAAAAGAGACATGGAGATGGACAGTCAAACCTGGCTTGCTTGGTCACCTTCACTCTTCTGTCAATCACTGCATGAAGTGGATGGGTTGGATAGTGGATGGTTGGTTTTGAAAAGCTATACAAATTGTCATATGCAGCTTTTCCAGTTTCTTATTTCAGAAAGGTGTGAGTGAAGCCACTTTCAAATGTTTATTGACCATCTAACAAGTGCCTCTGCTGGAGTATCCTCTAATGCTCACAGAAACCACTGGAAAGAGGTGAAAGCCATTGAACAGAGTCGCAAGTAAGTGGATTATTGAGGTAACATTCTGTTACTGTCCAAACAAATAATATTCTAACAGAATGCAGCCTCAATTCTGTATCTCCTACCTGCTTATTGTTAAGTTGCTATTATCGCAATCGGTGCTATTGAAAAACACCTTTGTTTAGCCACAAGTTAGTCTTTATGTTTCACTGAAATAAAAATGTGTCTAATTATCATAACTAATATTATCGTCAGTGAGTTACTAAAATAGTGGACCTGAATGCTCAATGCTCCAAATTTGTCTAAATGCTTGTGGTTTCTGAATGAATGTCTAAATTCACAAGATTTTAAAAATGTATATATAGTGCTGTACAAACGTATTTGCCCCCCAACAGAAATCTTGTATTTTTTTGCATATTTGTCTCACTTAAATCTTTCAGATCATCAAAGAAATTGTAATGTAAGACAAAGATAACCCAAAAATGCAGTTTTGACATGATGATTTCATTTTTTGAAGGAAAAATGCTGTCCGGCCCATCTTGCCTTATGTGAAAAAGTAATTGCCCCCTTAGGTACCAATCCACCAAATGACCACTCACACTCCCGTATGATCACTGCCAGGCTTGTTGAATCTAAACATCACTAAATAGACCCTGTCTGGCATTGTGAAGTAGCTAAAGAGTCTCAAAAAGCAGCACATGATGCCACGTTCTAAAGAGATTAAAGAACCAATGCGAAACAAAGTCTTTGACATTTATCAATCTGGAAGGTTACAAAGCCATTGCTGAGGCTCTGGGACTCCAGAGAACCACAGTGAGAGCCATTATCCTCAAATGGAGAAAACATGGAAGAGTGGTGAACCTTCCCAGGAGTGGCCAGCCTACCAACATTTCTCCAACAGTGCTTCGATATTTAATCAAGGAGGTCACAAAAGAACCCAGACAAACATCAAAAGACCTGCAGGCCTCACTGTCCTCAGTTAAGGTACGTCTATATGATTCTACAAAAAAGAAGACTCTGGGCAAAAATGGCATCCATGGGAGAATTGCAAGGCACAACTAATCCTGGCCAGAAAAAAAACATAAAGGTTTGTCCCGCATTTGCAAAAAAATATCTAAATGAGCCCCAAGACTTTTGAGCTAGCATCCTGTGGACTGATGAGTCAGAGGTGGAACTTTTTGGAGGACATGGGTCCCGTTACATCTGGTTTAAAGCTAATACTGCATTCCACACGAAGAACATCCTACCAACCGTGAATCATGGTGGTGGTAGTGTGATGGTTTGGGGCTGCTTTGCTTTCACAGGACCTGGACGACTTGTAATAATTGATGGAGCCATGAATTCTGCTCTCTATGAAATGGGTTATGCAGCATGACAATGATCCAAAGCACACAAACAAGTCCACCTCTGAGTGACTCAAAAAAAACAAAATTAAGGTTTTGGAATGGCTGAGTTATAGTCTGGACTTGAATTTTACTGCTTTAAATGCTGTGGCAAGGCCTTAAAAGGGCAGGGGTCTATCTATCTATCTATCTATCTATCTATCTATCTATCTATCTATATATCTATCTATCTATCTATCTATCTATCTATCTATCTATCTATCTATCCATCTATCCATCCATCCATCCATCTATCCATCCATCCATCCATCCATCCATCTCTCTATCCATCTATCTATCTATCTATCTATCTATCTATCTATCTATCTATCTATCTATCTATCTATCTATTAGGGTCATCTATGTATCTATGTATCTATGTATCTATGTATCTATGTATCTATCTATCTATCTATCTATCTATCTATCTATCTATCTATCTATCTATATATATATATATATATATATATATATATATACATCAAAAAACCACAAGACAAGTCAGACAGCTCCCAGCTTTCTCAGCTATGTAAAAGCAGATAAATATAATTGTTTAAAGATTTAGGGTTTTTGGTTTGAATGCATCGTTACTTGCTGTTACAATCAAACCCTGCATGTTTTTATCTCACATCAAAGACATTTTGCTGCAGCAGGGCTTGAAAGAAATTCAATAACAACGAAAGAACTGTTTTCTGGTCGTAACTAAGAAACCTCAAAATTGCTTTTAGTAATTTATTGAAAAATCTGCCATTTTTAATGTGCAGAGTGTCTTTATTTCTTATGCATCTATTCGATAATGAAACCAACAAAATGTATTTAGTGTAGTCCTGATACGCTTACTAAATATGTCCAAATAGTATGACACTTGTGTAGTGGCAGGGTTTATTTGATATTCACTGTCAATGAAGAACATCACACCAGCAATAAATATCCTCCGTCATCATGCTTTTATCGCACATGGATGAGGGAGCGACAAAAATCAGAGTTTGAAAAGAGAGTGTGTCAGAGAAAAGCGAGCGATAAAATTAGAAGGAAATGAGAAAGAGTACACAGAGAGAGAGCACAGGCAGCACTGTGGAGCTTATTAGGATTGACTCCCTCATGCTGCAGACACTTTAATAACTGTTCTTTATGTTATAATAACACGGGGCTGTCCTGCCATAGACGGTTTCAATTTCTCCACCAGTGTCCATCATGTGCTAGGCAGATTAACGGCCTTGTGTGGCCTAATCGCAGACGGAGTCAGATTGCCCTCAGTGTGGCTTCGTTGGCTGTTAATGAGGCCATTTTCCTGGTGCGAGCTCCACTCAGGGAGAACTAATCTCTGAGTGGTGTGAAGTACAGGGTACAGAGGGGGCAGAGAAAGCCACTGAGCATGAAAATAGCTGCAGGACCACTTGTTTTTTAAGCTTTTATGTTTGATGTCTTCAGGGGGATCTGAGGATAGCAGATAACAGCAAATATTGAATGTTGAACACCTGTAGCTGTCTTAAGCTAAAGGCTAATGTCATTATTAATGTATCCACGTATTTGAAAACTTCAATGCAAATGTATACATGACATGTGGATGTAGACTGATTATATGTTGTTAAGATCAGTTTAAAAACATAATCTCACAAAAACCAGCCATTAATTATAGTCATTTAAAAATAAGATGATACTCTCATATAGCCTTGTTGAGACGGATACATCATGAATATTAACCTTCATCAAGTAATTGGTAAAGCAGCCAGGCTTAATGTTAATTAATTCCTGTAGCCATAACAACAAATTATTTCTCTACTTCCTGCGCTGTGTCGATTGCATAAGCATGTTATGGTGTTCCAGTAAAGGTATCCCTTTGAAACATACAAATCTACACTTCACAATTTACATCTAATGCCAGCATTAAATGTAGCGAGGTGGAGAGGTGGAGTAATGCTGTGGAGGTCAAAGGGGCGGTGAATGTAACCTTTATGAAAAAGGTTGCAGTTTGCATTCCATCAAAAACCTGCAATTAACATTCACATTTTTAAATAACTAACTTTCCCTAAAGTCAGACCTCCTCCGCACCTCTCTATAAAGCAGCACTGTTTCTCTAATCACAGCCACCTTGTGGTTGTCATGCGTAATGACTCTTTTAAAATTGGTTTGGAACGTCCTCCATTAACATCTGTTAACATCTTGCGGTTTCATCTCATTTCACATTTCATTGCACATCTGTGGAGACCGTGTATGTAATGCATTCCCTTCTCTCTCACCCCAACCTCCACAGTTACAGCTACCTGCATATTTCCAGGGATGAACCTAACTTAGACCCAAATCTAATTCTAACTTCAACCTACCTACTGTCAAGCAACACTTTCAGGGAAATTTAGAAAAATGAAGGTCTAGCCAAAATATCTTCACTCTACAAAAATATCATCACTCTCAGTGTCTAAATCTCCACAAGATGTAGATAGAAGAGCCAGAGCACACACTGACTCCCTGTTCAAACTGATGCCTTAAATAGTCAGAAACATTAAAGGCTTATTTCCCTCTGCTCCCTGTCAATAGACATATTGGCAAATGAGTCTAATTTATTGGATTCACTAATGTGCAGAAATATTTCAGCTGTCTGCCGATGATTAATAGGAGCTTTTAAGCATCTAGATTTCCTTTATTAAATTTACACCAAATTCATCTTCAGCAGCCTAAGCCCAGTACAGCTTTGTCAAATAATTTATTGACTGCAATATATAATGCCAAACACAGGTCTAAATATTAAAGACCAATTACTTGAAAAAAATGACAGAAATGGAAATTGGTGAGCGGGAGGGAGTGTTAGAAAGAGTTCCTGGAATGAGGATATGAATTTTATGTCTACACAGTCACAGATAACAGTTTCATTGCAGATAAAGTCACAGTACAGTCACTGTGTCAGAACAGAGACATGAATTATCTTGTTACACTCCACAAATTTTTGCACATGATTGAGGTCTGCCAGTGTTTAACAGGGAAAATAAACATTATTACGATATATTCGAACAGATAAAATTGGATTTTGCTTTCATTTTGAGGCTGCTGATTCACTAGAAGTCACAGCTTTTTGCATGCAGCTCCTCTGTGGGGCTGTACTTGGGCACAGAGGTGCTTAGTGTTTGTGAATGGTAACATCATGCTAAGATGTACACAATGACAGTGCTGAGATGCTGATGTTAAGTTACTAGTTTTGCAGGTATTGAAATAGGTGACTGGAAAACAATAAAACAATTTGACCTCATTATGGCTTTTAATACAGTTAAAACCCCTGTAAACAGTAGTCAGAAATGTTTGTATAGTATTTCATGGTAACCCACTCTGTAGTTTTCAATGCCTTGCAATCAAACAAACATGAACCTCATAGTGGAGCAACAGGGGACCATCAATCACCAGTGTCACCATCTGTGAACCATGAATGACCATCCACAGGTTGAGATATCTCACTTAAAAATTTAGTGCAAAAGGAAAAATCAGTTTAAAGTTGTAAGAATTTATGCTCTGGGCACGAAGGATATCTCTAACACATTTCATAGCAGTCAGTTTGTTGCTGAGATATTTCACTAAAGGCCAAAACCCTCATGACGGTGCTGAATGAAAGTCAGGGAATCATCGAAGTCAGTCGACCTTCTGGTCCGAGAAATAAGAATTTCTACTAAAGCAAACTGTGCCAATCCATCTTATAGATGTTGAGATATTTCATTCTGAATCCAAGTGGTGGACCAGCTGACCAGCCTGGCAGACTGACTTGCCATTGCTAAAGGAACACCTCTACCACTGCTAATAAAAATAAAGTTATATCAAACTAAGGGTATACTTGTGTGCAAAAGACATATGTTGCTTAAACGCTTTTGCACATCAAAAGTTTGCCCCCTTTTTTAGCCTACTCAGAAAATATGATATAAATAACACAGCGAGTCACTTTGTGTGTTATCAAAACACTTTTTATTTGCCTTTACGTGCCATGTATTCTCTATAAATGACCCACTCACCTTAGCCCTGAACTTAACCATTTAGTGCATAACTTTAATGCCATATAATGACACGCAAACAGCTTAAAATGCACAGACATGACACGTGAACGTGGTGTGGTATTTACACAAAATGCCATGCTATCACATGGTCCTCACAGGTGTGTAGAGATGAGCTTTACCTTTTGTGTGTTTGTGTAGTTTCTTTTCAGGTCTTCATGGTGGATATAAGGTTGTATATCTCAGGTCCTATCTGTTTGGTGGCACCTGGAAACTACTTTACATCCTCCATGATCACTCTCTTAATGTATGTTTTGAATTTATTTATAATTATAATCTGTCATTGTGACTATTCGTGCTATAAATTCACTGTTTCTCTATTTTATACTCACATCTATTGCTTAAGTGTCCATTCTGAAAGAGGGATCCCACCACTGTTGCTGACCCTGAGGCTTTTCTCTTTTTTTCCTGTTAATTTATTTCCCTCCTTTTTTCCCCCTCTCCGATATGCTTAAAGAGTCTAAGTATATAGGGGGGTTATACGCTGTACAGATTTTAAAGCTCCCTGAGGCAAATCTGTGAGTTGTGATGATACTGGACTATATAAATAAACTTGACTTGACATGCTGTGACCCTAACATTAGCATTGCGACCTGTTACCCTCAGAGGGCAGCGCAAGGCCTCATTATAGCCGCAAATTGCACCGGCACTGTGGGAAAAGAAGAGAAGGAAGAAAGGAAAACAAGACTTAAAGCAAAGGGGAAGAAGCTGCAGTGAGGCTGGGAACTGGGATTACAGTATGACTGTGATTAGTCTGCGCAGCTTCCAGGGCTTCATTTGTGCAAACTGGATGAGCAGGAAGCTACACTTAGCTGTAAATTGAAAAGATTTTTAAACAAAACAAAAAAAAAATCTAAAAAATTGGATAAGAGAGAAATAGACAGACCTCATAGAGAAAGAGAGAACACTGGCAGTGAGACAGGATGATGTACTCGTGATACAGACCTTGGCAGGACAGGATATGTCTGTGTGACGGATGACAGTTTGGACACTTAACAACTGGCCACTTACATCCACTGACCTGCTTCTGTGGTGTATTTTGGGAAATCTCATTTCCTGTCGCTTATAAAAGGTTACCATCTACATTTAGGAAATGTGATTTTGATGAGGCATTTATTAGTGATGGTACAGACCGGCCAGAGGGAGGATAAAGGTTGAGAGCAAAGAGAGAGGGCTGAAAAGTTAAAGACTTGATGGTTCATCTCAATCTAAAACTGAGGGCCCCATAAAAGACAGATATGTAGTCTGATATCTCTCCTGCTTGTAGTTCGACTGCTTTTATGTCAAGCTATGACTTCATCTCTCCCCCTTATGTTTTGATTCATTTTTAATTTTTACATTTTAATTTTTTCTGCTGTACTGCTCTTACTCAAATCAGGATTTAACTCATTTAATTTCTTTAAAAATTCATGTTGGAACTCACTGTTTCTTTAACAAATTTGCATTTATTTATTTTGCCATTTTACTTTGTAGAAATTAATTATATTTAATTTTTAATATGTTTTTAAGTGGTTCACACTTTAAACCACTTAACAGAACTGTAGATAATCACTAAAGTGTTTTGGACACACTAACGACCTGCTCTATTGATTAAATGATGTTTTTAGACTGAAATGCCTTAACAACTACTGTAAGGACTGTCATGAACCATTGCAGGGAAATCCATGTTCCCCAGAGGATGAAGTCTACTGGTTTTGGTGTTCCGTTTATTTTATCTCTGTTGCCTCCATGAAGTTGACATTCTTAGCACTTGTGTTCTTGCAAACATAGGAACCATTGCCATAAAACTTTGTTCAGATATCCATTAAAGCCAGAGGACAAGTCCGACTGACTCCCGGTTTTTCCTCTTGTACTCCGTGCCATGATAAAAAAGAAAATAATTTAGAGTTTCACTGTTCTGAAACGTTTGGTAACTACAGTTCAGGGACACCAGAGGATTGGATGTTACTACACTGAAACTAACAAACTTACCAGAGCTTTGTGACCTCAGCTTAGATTGAAGTTTAGATGCTGTCAGAAGGTTTTTTTATATATATTATTGATAGCATGGAATTAAACAGTGTTTTACAGCATCTCTCACACTTGTACAAAGCCTACCATTGGTAAATGTGTGCTGCCTTTAACACTCTAAGGTTCACCCTCACACAGTCTCAGATCATTGTTTTGCCCCGGTAGGTGAGTGAAGGACAGTGTGCACCGGAGTGAACTCGTAGTTGATGAGAAAATCTGCTCTGGTGGTGGAGGCTTGTCCCAAATGAGCCAGTGCATGAGCAGGTGTGAATGAGTCAATTAAGAGTTTTAATGAGGGGGAGGCTAAGATGAAGGAAGGCAAGGAGATGATGGAGAGAGGGGTTGCCGAGGAGGGGAGGTGGGACAGGATCTGCATACCTAAGTGAAGGCAGGATTCTGATCTAAGGAGGCTCTCATGTGGATCGGATCTCTGCCAAGCTGCAGCTCTCAGTAGTCTGAGTGCCTGCCTGTCTGTCTGCCGCTGCCAGTTTGCGCTCGCCCTGTTTGTGGAGTCTCTATTATAATTGAGTTGAAGAGAGGGTGAAGCTACAGACAGACTTCTTTGGTGGAGAACTTTGCTGCAGCATGAAGCTTCTAATGTTGTTTTTATCATCATCTTGAGCAAAAGAAGCACATCTGATGAGCACTGCTCTTAGGCAGTACATTGCCTCTGCATTTCTTAGGCAACTGTTTTTCTGACAACTTCTTCAACTACAAACTTTCTACGAGCTATCAACTGAGCCTGCAGTTGATTCAAAGTCATTGGGGTGCATTCCATTTTTACACTGTATTGTCATTTACTAAAGTCTAACAGGGGGAGACAATTTCCATCATAAAAATCTATTCATTTCACAATAAAACATTTCTTCTTTTTTAAAATCGCAATTTTAAATCCATAGTTTCCACAGTCATTTAATTGACTCTTTCCATATAACCAATTTGCAAATTTTTGAAATCCTTACTATCAACATGATTCAAGCAGATCTTTTAACTTTGATAGTTCTCATTCAGGTTAACTTGAATTTAAATCTTGAGCCCAAGTTCTATAAACTAAAACAAGTGAAATGAATGATGTGCTCATTGTTTGCCAGATTGCTACAAGTACAATTAATCAAGCGTAGCCAAAAAAAAAGTAGGTCTTTCAATTCTCCCAAAATGGCCAGTCGGGGTTTCATAACTGTCTGGGTCAGTCATTTTTGGACATATTTTTCTTTCCAAAAAATGGAGCTATAGAAAACACTGACCCAGTTCTGTTGTAAGTTCTTTACATTTCCTTATATTTACTCTGCGTCTTTCTCTGCAGATCTGCCGGGTTTTTGTCTGCTCCATTTTCATGTGTGACCAGCTTCTTTCTCTCTCTCATTGAGTGGGCCCTGTTCCCAGGCCAGTTGGGATAATTAGATTTGGGAATGCAGAGAATAAGTCGGCGCTCATTCCAACACACATTCAAACACACACACACACACGCGCACACACACACACACACACATATGTGGTACATTCTGGATTATGCAAATCAGTGGCTCATGGTTCCTTTGAAATGCACAGAATGAGGATGGAGGAGGGTTTGCTGCAGAGATAAACACAGGGTTCAGATGGAGGACGCGGAGAATGAGTTGAACTTCGCATGATGTAACCGCATCCTCCAAAAACGGGCTGCGCATAAGCAGAGATGCAACCTGCAGGCAAAAAAGGCTGTCATATCATTAAGCTTATCATTAAGTTTTCAAAGTTTGTTGATATACAGAACTGTGCAAAAGTTTTAGGCTCTTTAGAAAGTTAGATGAATATTTAGGCCTGACTGCTTTGAAATGTATTTTGCAACATGACAGTGACCCCAAACATACGATGACGGTCATAAAAACTATCCTCAGCTGTAAGAAGAAGTCTTGTAACAGATGGTATAGTGCACACAGATCTGAACTGATCATGAACTCTGTCTGGGATTACAGGGAGAGATAGAAGCAACTGAGATGGCCTAATTAGAGGCAGAGTGTGGACAGCTACACAAAATGTGAATTGATTTAGGTTCTTATTCCACCTGAAGTCATTTGATAAAAACTACTGAAAGAATCCTCACTTTACTTTCAGGAACTTAGACTTTTACACACTACTGTAGCATTAAATGTCTGATTTTACAATGAGCAACGGGAAATCTGTTTTCATTCCTTCTGTCTTATATTGAGTGTGATAGTTTCTGTTCTGCAAATGAAGGCCAATCATAGTCAACACACAACGTGCAGGAAATGAAATTTCTTTCTGCCTGCCATAAATGACCTCCCTGTTATCATCATGTTAAAACAGTTTGTACAAATAACTTATTTTTTCTTTTTGTTTTCCCCATGTTCTCCTGTCTTCAGGTATTCAGTGTCCCTATTTTAATATCTACCAACAATCTTGTTTCTTCTCTCTCTGTTGTGTTGTGTATGCGGCTGAATGGCTCCTTTTCTCTGCATGTGAATATTCTTGTCTCACAACATCTTCCCCTGCTTGTCCGCAATAATGCGAGGTCCGGTCTTAAAAGCCAATTATCCGATGTGTGAAAATTGCTGCAATTAAAGTGAAATTGCCAGTAGCAATAAACCAGGACAAAACACTTCGTGTTCTCCATGTCAACATGCTAGAACAGTTGGTACAGCATGAAACGATCATCCACATGACTTATTTATATTGTTTCAAATTGCTTTGTTGTCACAGCTTGGGAAAGCCAACTTTTGGTGTTTAACAAATATTCTTAAGTTAATTGTGCTTAATTAAAAATGCTGTTAAAGGTACAACCAGAATATGTTTAAATGACATTTTATAGCAGCATTACAGTCTTTGTTTAACTCTCCTGGGTAACGGTTTGGTTATTCTAACAATACTGTTTTTTTGTTTTTTTTTCCAAAGATTCTTTCTTTTTAGGGGATATGAAAAATTCATATTTCTGAGAACCTGTGTGCTGATGCTGTACAGTGAAATGAATCTGTGGTTCATGCAGGCAGTGCAACATCCAAGGAGACCAAAGCGAAACCACAGACCTGGCAATGCTAGGCCTATTGTTGCCATGAAATGACCCATATCAGAATAATAGCAGTTTAAGTATGCATGAATTCCGAAGAATACAGGTAGAGAGAAACAATGAATTAGCATGGTGTGTAATTATTATTCATATGTTTGACAAATAGGAAGGAAGCTGCTGATACGCATCCAGCCAAAACAGAGAAAGAGCCAGCCGACGAAAAAGAGGGAGCGGGGGAGAGAGGACGTTATTAATCTGTGTGTCAGCACCTCTCAGCCTTTAGCTTCAGGGGGGAAATCCACGGTTATCTAAGCTCTACTTTCTCAGCCTAAAACAACTATAGCTGTCTACACTGAAGGATGAGGGAATTAAAGGCAGAAATAGGTGGAGAGATAGACAAAGAGAAAAGAAGCAAGACCAAAGAACAAGATGACAACATGTATCCTGTCAATCAAATAATAAATTACCATTTAATTAATTCGTTTAGTTTCATTATAGCTTTAGGTCCCTGGAGGTGATTCTTACTAATTAAGAATAAATGTATTTATATCAAATACCTTTATGTGCAAAATCTGGTTATGATATATTGCAGCGGCTCAGTTGCTCCTTTGTGTCCAACAAAAGTGGCCTAGAGATCTTTTATGCTGCAGTTTGTTCCCTCAGCCTGGGGAAATGTAGCTGGTGAAGCACACTGTTCTCTCCCTAAACACCCCCCCAACAAACTGCCCTTGAGCTGGGCCCAGAAGTGTTTCAAAGTGGATGATCAGGGTGCCGAGAACGCTGCCGTGTTTGTGCAGCTCCCAGTGCAAATGCGTCGTACTTTAGAAATGCGGTGTCCAGCATTTTTTGGCAAAAGGAACACGTTGCTCTGTCAGCTGTCCCTAGAATAAATAATAGAGAGAAAAACAATATATTTTTCACCCACGAGGGAATTTTCAATGTCAAGTATGTTTGAGATAAACACAGTACATCTTTGCAGCTGATCCTGCGTGGCTGCCAGGGAGAAGAAGATGTTTGGCCAAAAGATGTGTTGCTCGGTGTAATGTGGTGCTCCTTGGTAGCTGATGATAGCCTGGTCTCTGTCATCTATTAGGCAATCCTATTAACCGAAACTCAAACATCATGCTTCATCATTAGGCCATTACAACTCCGATGTAATCTTGGCTTATGAATTTAATTACCTGTGTCCTACATGACATTAATATACTCTGAGCAAGGGTTTATGCCAGCAGTGGGGCTAACATTGATAGGAAATGAGTAATTCCTCTGAGATTGCAAATGAAGCAGCCTTAACGTTTAAAGTGTTATAGCATGCATGGCGGGACATTTTATCCCTTAATGAAAAGGGGGAAAAAGATGACTAAGCAGACTTAACGGCGAGGTGTGTTTTTTTCCAAAAAATCCTGATAGCCTCGTTAGTGGAGGTCATTCTGGACATTGTTACACCACAGTAAAGAGTATTTAAAATCACAATATATAGAATAAACCAGATGTAATCACCTCAGCTTTACATAGCACATGGATTTTATACTACATCTCAATATCGAGAAATCCCACTGATAGCTATTTGTCTCATATGCAACTGGGTTTAACGCTGCAGACATCGAGGAAAAAAAACACACAAAAGAATCCCTCAGCAGACTGTCTTCTCCACCTGACATCACCAAGAGTTCATGTAGAGGGCATGACAACTTACCCAGACAACAACAACAACATATCAAACTATCAGAGAGCGGCAGCTACACAGAAGACATTTCGCTGCCAAGTGTAGAGGCGATATAAACAGCCTCGAGGCGTCAGTTGATGAGCCTTTTTACCTGGGTTAAACGAGGCCTGGTACACAACATTTGTTTTTTCACCTGCCGCTCTGTCTGGGAATCTGCAGACATCTGTCTTGGCAAGCAGACACATTTCTATAGGGTTTGTAAGATGGTAAGAGCTGTAAAGACTCTGGGGTGGCTGTTTTTGATAGTTTAGAAGGTTTTGATCATTCTCCAAAAGCCTTAATATAGGTGCCACAAAATACTCAAGGCAGGAGCAAGAAACAAACAAACGAAAATAACTTTGATAAAGTTAAGTAATAAAGTATAGAAAACAAGTAAAACACATCCAAAGATGAAGAACGTCAAGGGGATTTGTACAAATATATTATGCATAAACAACCTAAAGTATGATAAGAAAAAGTTGACTTTGGGATGTATCACCTTCCTGACAGCAGTCCATCAATGCAAGTGTACTTAGGTCTACATAGATGGTGTTTATATTTATGTATTTAAAGCTGATTAGAATATGTTTTTAGTTATTTATGCAAGTTGCAATCTCCAGGGACAATAAAGAAGCAAATTGTGGAATACCAGATACCAAAAAGTTTCTTGATTGCCCAATTTTGCATCATAAATATACATGTTTACAGCCTGTTATTTAAAAAAAAAGAGGTCTCTATAGCTAATTTTCGCATTCATGACAACTGTGTGGGAGGTGAATTTGATTATAACTCACCCTTTTGAATTATATTCAAGCTTAAATCATGCAAACTTAAGGTTGTAGCTGCTCTGATTGACAGATGGGTGCTGACAGTTCACCCCTTTTCTCATTTTTGAAGCACTGTCAAGATATACACAGCCAGAGCCACTACACTGAGCTCCATGACCGCTCTTCAGGAAGCCTTTGGGTGATGCCGTGAAAAGTTCATCCATCTTTATATATAGTCTCAGTACTTAATCAAAGTGTTTAGTTTGGACATAGCTGTTTGCAATAAACACATCAGTAAAATATAAGAAAAGTCTGGAATTATGCTTCAGTAAAGACACACAAGAACAGTTCTGTGGATCTGAGCAAAGATGAGTGACTGCAGGCTGCAGGGGCTAACAGAGGAATCAGCAGCATCCTCCTCTAATCTCAGGAAAGGAATAGCGTGTACATGTCAGGCAAGCTGATTGGTTGATACAACTTCTCTCCAGAGGCAGGTGCAGAAAAGTACAGGAAAGATAATGCAGTCACTTCCCTTGCACACTTTGGAGTGATATATGCATAAGTACTTAATCTCTGTACTTTTCAAGGAGGAGACACCTGCTTAGCTTAAGGCCAATTCATGCTTTCCACGGCTGCAAGGGAGGTAATTCTGCACTGCAAGCATGCCAGTTGCACACGCAACCTGGAAACAAATAGGGAATAAAACATGCCTATTATAGTTAGAACTGCATGGGAATCTGCTGTCCACTTTCAAAGTCTGCATTAGTCACACAAAAAACATGATGTGGTCATTAATTAGAACATATGGACTGCTTATATTTTACGATGACCATTTTTTTCTCATGCTGCCCTTAAAGTTGGGCAACTCCGATGCACCGAAAATTTGGTAAGAGCTATGTGTCTGTAAGCTAAGAGCTATGTGTCTGTAAGCTCTAAACGCAGGAAAATCCAACTGTTACAGATATTCTGTATAAGTTGACATGTATTTAAATGCTATCTGGTACATTTGATCTCTAACCAGTGAAATATATTGTCCTTCAGCTCTGTCTTAACCCTGAAGGCAAATAGAATCGACATATTGAAAAGGAATTTATTTTAAAAAAGAAGTTTAGTACTTTGAACGGAAGACACTTTACTTAAGCTTTCGTCTAAATCGCTCTGTCTGCTTATTACCAAGGCCACCTTCTGATACAATGTCTACATGCACAAAAACATACAGCTCATAATTTTGATTTCAAAGGCAATGTAAATACAGATTTCACTTTCTTTGGTCATGTATGGGTTTTGTTTCTTTCTTTCTTTATTTTTTGACCTCATGCATAAACAGTTATCTTGACTTTGTCTCCTTCATCCTTGCCGACCATTAACTTTGTGTCCTTACTCTTGGTCTCATAAAAATACATGTTGAGTGTTAAATAGTTAAAAAGATCATGTGTTGTATCTTTTCCTAAACTATTTTTCCTTGACTCCTTGGTAATAAATGCCAAGGAAAGATGTGAAGGAAAATTATGCAGAAAACCACGGTGGTAAAAGAATTAAACTGCACTTACACTAGGGTACATAGTTATGCGGCGGTGGATGTTGTTGATGTGAGTCTGCTGTGGATGGTGCGCTGTTTTGAACGTTGCTGCTTCAACAATAGAAATCATGGGATAACATTATCTCCTTTCCTTTAATAAAGGAAGATCCAGTGTACCCTATGTTAAAGGAGAAAAGAAAGGAAACATTGAAGGATCTTTCCTCAGTATGTAGAGAATTCAACCAGCTCCTATCATGGCTGCCACTTAAATATTTGCGAGTCATTTCATTCAGTTAGGAACCTTTCCAAGCACAAAAGACTATTCGGCTGCAACCTCGCTCAGCTCAGCTGTGTGTTAGTTGACCAGTGTTGCAAAAGTGGCCTGTTAATTTGGAACTGCTGAGTTTCAAGTTGGCAAACCCAGCTGTTTTTTTTTCCTACACTGTTGATTACAGACCCACACTGAATTTGTGCGGCACCAGTCATTACTGAGGTAAGATTCCCTATTTATTCCACACTGGAACTGTCTCACAGTGACAGCCTGGCAACAATCCAGTTCTTTGTGTGTCCAGCGGGGCGCAGTGGTGCAGCTCTTGTTTGTCACAGACGTGTATCATTGAAACAGGTGCCTGCACATGTTGACATCCAGACTTGTGCTAGGTCACTTTTTTATGGGTATGCACTATTCATGCAGTGATTTGTTTGTAGAGGTCACGCCACAACCGTGTTGTGCTTTGATCACTGAGTTGTGACAGTTCCCAGTAAATACATGCACTGTCTCTCTCTGCATTGTCTACACTTGTCCATACAGGGAGATCAGCCTGATGATGATGAATTCCTATGAATATCTGTCTGTTCAACTCAGTCTCATAAAAACACATGTTGAGTGTTAAGTCAGGCCACAACAGAACAAGGGCACCAAAAAACTGTAACCATCAATTCATGCTAGGGGCATACATGAGGATAACTGAACCAGTTAATGTCAGGTATGTCCATACGGGTAATAATCTTGATTGGACTCCAGAATTCCGATCAGGAAGGAGTATGTAGCTGTCAGTCAAGCACAATCTTCACACACTTGCAGAATAGTTAAAAGAGGTGCAAGGAAAAAGCCACAATAACTGAAAACACCTGTGTGGGAGAACTACAGAAATGGAAAGACCTGAGTATGTTTTTTTACCGGATGCTATGGGGAGATCCTTAACTCATTGCAAATGAATGAAGATTATGGTGTTATGGGTATTTGTAGACTGCAAAAGCTCAGAGAGAGCCAGCATTAAGATCTCAACCATGAGTTCTATCTCACAGCTGGTTGTTCCAACCCATATCTGGTAATGGTTCTATTGAGGAAATGAAAAAAGGCATATACAAGCTGCACATACAAGTATTGTATAATAAAAAAAAGTTAAGACAAGAAATAAAAGCACCCACAACCTCATTACATGTTCACCCCTGCAGCCCACAGAGGCATATTTTCATGTTCAGGGGTGCAGCACGATTCCAGTTACACTGTATGCCGATTGATTTGAAAGGAACACATCTAGAGTGAAGACATCAACAGTGTTTAAAATTATAGTGCAGTTTTTATTGAGAGACGTCCGCTTACTTTTCTTCAATCATTTCCATTCACTGTATTTAATGTGCAAACAGATTCTGCACACTGGGCCATTACTGAACAAATTGTCAAGAAAGATATACACTGTCTTTTGAAGAAGCCATTTGTAAATCTCTGGATTTCTAACCAAGTCTCCCCTTACAATAAATGGCAATACAACGTGGCCTTGTGAGGGGGGGCGCAGTGTAAGCTGGCTTGGTGCTTGAATGATGCATGTACATATTGCAGGCAAGGGTATATGGAGAGAGAGAGAGACAGATTTTTCCACCTAAGTGCCTTCAGAGGTGCAAAAGGGGATGTGAAGGCCCTTGGCATCGGCCGGCGCGTCTAACGGACTGGAAACAAGGCTTTATATTCAGCAATTTATGGTCTCAATGCAGGGAAAGGAGTGTAAGAGGGAGGAGAGGGGAGGGAGTATGGGATGAGACCTTGGGAGGTGAAATGAAGGACATCGTCCAAGACAAACTCTCATCAGCAGATGTCGATGAGAGACGCCCAGCTAACAGGAACAAATGGGACTGCTTCGATCTCAATTTGACATGTCATTTTAGAAAGCCCCCTCCCTGTGTTTTGCATTCCCACTTTTTTCTCCTCGCTCCCTGACATCCATCCACTATGTACATCATTGAGTAAACCCGCAGGTCTCTCTCAGTGACAGGTAACAATCAACAAGACAGATGCAATATATATTGGGCTATAAAAAACATGCCTTTCAGGATTTTTTTGGACAGTCTTATAATGAGATTAAAATACATGTTCCTAGAAGTTGAGGGATAATTTGAGAAATTTAAAGACCCCATTTGTTTTTGTTTGTGTGTCTGATTTTTATGTGGCATGCTGTGACAAAATATTTGGTGGCTGTGTGACGAAATGCATGTGGATAATTTCTCTTTCCAACCAAAACTCTCTCTGTTTCGCCTGCTGTCTCCTGGTTTGCTGTTGGCAGAGTCCCCCTATCTCTCCAGGATGATTATGTTGGCAGGTAGTTATGAGACCAGGTGATTAATCCCCCAGGGAGGGGAAACAACATTAACCTGCCTCTCCACATTTGCCACCACATCACCTTAGGAAAAACACACCAGTCCAAAAGTCCACAGTATATTATCCAATAAAGGTTGGATCATAGGCACCATGACATTTTCCCTGAAATCCCTGGACTAATTAAAACAGTAGTTCTCTACTTCAAGTGTGCTGCCAGTGACATTGAAACTAGCATGAGAGATATTACCAATTGGATTTAATCAATAGTGAGAAAACTCTGCTTTTCTCACTCACTTCATGACTTGGAGATGCAATTGCCTAAAAATAATAAATTAGAGAAATTTATTTTGGCCATGTGTAATTTGAACTAGAAACAACTTTCTGACTATAAATGAAGTGTTATACTAGTGTAAGGTACAGTATGTTCCCCTCATAGGAATGACACATGCTATTGTCTTATCTGTTGCTTGAGTCCAGCTAAATAAGGAAAAGGATTGCTGAGGAACATGGTTCAGATCTCCTCGCAGTAATGGGAGATCATTGACCTGTAAAAGACTGGAAGGGATAGAAGGGCCTCAGCAGAGAGGTCTGTGCAGGCAGATAGAGAATACCCTCCACGGTAAGTATGCCTTCCAGCACCTACAGCACTTAGGTGGTAGATAGGAGTGGCCTTTCGCAGTGATATGGTCACTGTTAACAAAGCGTGCTTTCACTGGCAGGAATGCAGAGTTCAGTATTTCTAACAAGCCATTTCCAGAGAAAAAGGTTGAACACAGGGGGGAAAAAAACACTTTTTAGCAAACAGTTTCATTATATTTTTTTTTACAAGAAGGACATAAAAATAGATTTACATTAAAGGATCTGAAACCATGTCATCCACTGAGTAGGAAACATAACTTTTTCTTCTCCTTGAAAAACATAACTTCTTAAGACTGATGCACTCAAATAGGAGATGAGTAAAAATCCTCTTTGTATTTTTATTGACATTGGCCTCATTATGCATAATCTGAAAGCACAAAGCCTCATGATTCAAACAATGACAACACTTTTTTAATGACACCAATAGCATTCCTTACTATGTAAAATAGTTCCTTCTTGTCTTTTTGTCATCTGTGGGAAATCACTGTGTCATGAGGGTGTTAATATGTTAATAAAGTGACTGTGTGGTGCTGTTTATCCTTCTGGAGTACCAACGTGTACCAGCCTGATTACTGTTTGTAGTGCATTGTACTGGTACTGGTGCGAACCATAATTATAGTGGGTGGTTTCCCCATTCTGCATTCATAAATGTAATTGTATAAATTGAAAACATGTATAATTATCAGTAAAATTATTATAAATAAATGAAAAATCAATAAATACCATTTCTTAGACAAAGATGAATGCAACCACCATTGAGATTCACCATATTGTCTCTGCAGCCAGAATATCTTGAATTCTCCATTAGGGGCAGCCATTTCACCTTCAAAAACAAACTGGGACAAGCAAAACAAAATTCCAATTAGAAACAAGTGAGACATTCCACATTAGACAGTGAACCTGAACCTTGCATTAGTCATTTGGCTCAGTGTTCGTTGGGTGGCATAATGGAAAAACTGTTTCCTGGGCACATCCTCAAGAGCAAAGTTTGATTGCTTGGTTTGAACTTCATTTGGATGCTAGAAAGGATATGCTATAAGATATGCTGGCTCTATTTAAAATGGACTTTACTGAAGTATCAACCAGAACATATGCGGTCCAACAAGCTGCTAAATGTTTTTCAGTAGCATGAGTATGAAGACAGCCTGCTAGCACCAATCAGAAGGATATATGAATGACTTGTTTATTTATAAAAAGACACTGCCTCACAGTTTTGATTTTCACTTAATGTAATTTCAATTCATCGCTGTCTGTCATCTCCTACCTGTCTGCCCGTACCACCCAGCCTTCTGCCATGGAATCCATCTGTCTTCCTCTCTGTTTGGTGCAGATGGAGCAACATGACAAGGGCACGGGAGCCAATCCATTCCCACCTTGTCATCTGCAGGCATTTCGATCTGCCACAGCACTCTTCCATCTCGATTAGGGGTGTCCTGCTGGCGGGAGACAAGCCTGTGAGTGTGCATGTGCATGCCTGTGTGTGTCTGTGTGAGTGTGGGTATAGGGGAAGCGAGGGCATGTGGTCTGAGGCTGAGCATGTACTGCAATATCCGCCTCCCTGTCAAACACTTGTCAAAGCCAACGCCATTGTCATGGTGTGGATCTGAGGAACACTGACACTTTACCACGCGCACCACCACAATGACAATTTCTGTACCCTTGAGATGGGAAATGGCAGCTAACAACAGACAATCTTCGATCTGGCATTTCTGATAATTGATGGAATGGTACAGTACATTGGTGTAATAGATGGTTGAGAATCTTGAAATACATGCAGTAAGTGTGTGCACACGCGAGATCCATGTGCTAACATCGTCCACCTCTGAACTGATTTATAAATAGACTTGATCAATGCTGCACAAGTTATTTGTGGAAGCTTTTCTGTACATGTGTATGCGCAAAGACTTCTTCAAACTGTGAGATGTACCGAATAATTTTTAACCTTAATTTTTAACTTTTAACCTTGTCCACCCCTTTTTGATTTGGTGGTATCTAATGTTGTGTATATGGTGACAAAAGGTCTGTGTTAATACTTTATAGCTCGTTGTTCAATCTGAATAATCAAAATTAATCAACTGAAAAATGGCTTTAAACTTTCATTATCAATGTTTTCATGATTGGATAATTGTATCTCAGCTTAACCTTTGGTTGTTGACTTTGACAATTACTGAACAAAAAAATGAATTAAAAGAAAATTGCTCTGCTACTGTGTTTTGCGCTTGTATTTGGACTGTACCATTGGTGATTGGAGAGAAGCATACAGATAACCACAGCCAGAGCCACATAATGAATAGTGAAGCACATCTGATGATGCAACCATTAACAGTCTGCCCTGGAATTAATAAAATGCTATTTTCATTTAGTTATTTATTTAATAAAATATGTATTCATTTATAAGCCTATTGACTATATTTGAGAGTTTTGATCATTACATGCAAACACACACACACACACACACACACACACACACACACACACACACACACACACAGACAAGCAAACACACCCTCTGGCTTGGTTGCAGGGAGGTATGAGGAGAAGCACACTAAAAAATGTATTTGAAAGCTGCTACTCTATATGCGCTCTATGAGTCAGGTAACTGTAATATTTCAATTAATCAGATAAAGTTATATAAGAAATAATATTATAGGATCCTAACCTTAATATTTAAACCTTTTGGATACATTGGTTACATTTGCAACATTAATCTTATTGCTCTTTTGGAAAACACTTTGGCTCAGTGTCTGTTGCTTTAAATGTGCTAAATAAATAACGGTGGCTTGACTCGACAATGTGTAATCTGAACAACAAACATCATAACAATACATTGACCTGTGGCTCCAACCTATGAGTCATGTAGCCAAACATTCCTGGAATAGTTTGAAAGATAAATAATTACATGGTCAGATTGCTGTATACTCATTCTGACTCCTAATGCGAACACCTTGGTGGGTCCATGGCTGCCCGTAGGCAATCCCCCTGGGCCCTAATGGTACAGTCCAAACACAAGCACAAAACATAGAAATGGAAAATAGGAATACTGATTCTGAAGTCAAATGTGAATAATTAAAAAACAATATTAGAGGCAATTATCCATTTGTGAAGTAACTGAAAAAAGTTAATGAAAGTTGACTAATTTTGATGGTGTGACTAAGAAAGAACTGCAAAGTCCTACATGGACCATGATTAAACCATGACTCCATTTCATCTCCTCCTCACTTTCAATATGTATTTTCAACTCCTCTGTCTGCAAGTCATCTTCTTCTAAAGTAACTTCAGCTCACCCCAATCTCCTCAATGTCCGCTGTCCAGTGGATGCATTATCTAAAAGGTGAAAGATTAAGGTTGGGTTTTTGCACAGTTTCTGCATATCTTATACAACACCCACAATATAGTAATGCAATACTCAATCCAATACTCAATCTCTTCGGCAGATTTAACTAATTGTAGCAAAACCTTCGCTTTCCACAAAATTAAGGAAGCATGGATTTCCACTCCAAATGAGACTTTCATGTTTACTATAGTCACCACATGGGGGGGAGTATAAGTCATTATAGAAATATTTCAATAAATGTGGCAAATGGCACTGACAAAAATACAAGTCTAACCTAAATCAGAAAAAATATGGACTTATGCAGTTATTTTGATGTATTTGATGTTATTTTGAGGCTTCCTCCGTCACATAGAACATATTGAGCAGATTCTTGGGCACATATTGTCATGCCTACACATATGTGCATTCAGTCACAGCAAACACATAGATACTCCATCACATTCCACACACCTTAAGCATATTTAATCAAGACTTAGTTCTTCCATATCCTGATGGATAAATATTTATTTGCAGACATGTGCCTGTTTCTATTTCTGATGTTTGCTTAGTTCTTCCAGTTAAATCCCTGTTGGAGCAAACATAGAGAGACTGAGCGTGTTATAGTGGACCACACACACAGTCACTCACTCAGTCGGCTTCCACTGTCTGTTTGTCCTGACTAAATGTGTTTGCTCATCTCTTCAGGTGGACACAAATTCCACTAGTACATCCTGGATACATCACATCAGAGTCTACTGTCATACTGCTGTCCTTCAGAACACTCTGCACTAATACACTGCACTACGGTAATGGCAACATGCTGGGTTGGAAAGGTTGACAGATTTTAAAGGTAATCTTTGTAACACTGCATGACATGGATCTCAAAATACTTCCTGATAAGACACCATTTATATGATGTTTCAAAGCTGCCACTGATTATTAATAGTTGATTTACCTAATGGATAAGTTACATGATATTATAACTGCTGTTATATGATTGTGTTAAGCTATGTGATATTAATAACAGCAACTTCTGGGTTGCCAGGTTGTGAAGAATCTTCCTCAAGTTTGACACTTTGTCAGCTAGCTCTTTATTTCATAAGGGAGAGTCTTCAAATAGACAGTTTACTCTCCAGAAAACAGCTTCAAGACATTTGGAACAAAATTCATTTTTTAAAATAAATTAAATAAACTCAATAAAAGACAAAAAAAAGTGTCATGGGAAAAAAAAGGATTTCCAACAACTCAGCAAGTTTTTCTTAGAAATGACCTGATGGCAAACTCATCATTAAAGCGTTAGTGAATGATTTAATGAAACCAATCATTGCAGCTTATAAACCTTTTGTCTGTGGTGCCTGATTAGAATGTGGCAATGATGCTTTTATTTAGACATCTATGAAAAAAAATATTGTGATTAAAATGCAACCCGGTGCCATTTTCACAAGGTTTCCAACAGTGGCACATTCAGTGAAGAGGCTGCCGGGCACTACTATCACTACAGTGCGTGTAGCATTGTTTGTGCCTCACTTTTGTTGCTTAAATTTTTTTAATGATAGGGCAAAAGGTCTGGATGAGACCTTTTGAAAATCTCTGCATAAACTGCCACCTCAAATTGTTTTCATTACGGAATTTTCAGAAAACACTGATCAAGTTGTCAGTTAATAACATCTCCATAACTCATTTTTACTGTTACTGACTGAATTTTGGGATGTTTTTCAGATGGAAAGTTTTAAAAAAAATAGCCTCGGGCTGGAGGGGCTAATGTGACAACCCACACGTGGTCCTTCAAATTGGTGCCAATATCTACTTCGGTTGGGTTGCTATAGTAACACCTGTTTTATTGCCTTGTTTTGGTCAAGTAGAAATGTAAGGGACAAAAACAACAGCCTGTGAGTTATTGAGAAAAAAACCAACAGTTAAACTTTGAGAAAGTGAGCAAAACTTATGTATCATTCTCTCCAATCTGTAGAACACGATGGGTTTAGTTCCTACCGGTGTTTCCAGCAGTGCGGCCTCCTCCCTTCCTACACAGACCAGAGGATGATATAACTGCCTCATGACACTAGGGGGTGAAATGACCCATGTTTGAAGTGCTAGCTTAAACAGAGGAGGAGAGTCCAAAGCCACACAGCTAGACACTGTTGAATGTGTGGAGCAGCAGAGCTCCATCCAGACTCTCAGGAGAGGCCAAGACCTGCTGCTTTTCATTTCAGGATTCTCACAAAAGTAGGGGCTGATCTAAGTGTTGGTTACAGGGAGGATGCAATTAATTGGCTGCAGGGACTGAAAACCTGCAGTTCTTTGTCTCCCAAAGCCAAAGAAAAAAAATATGATGAAACCACTATTTAGTATTGCAATTTTAGTTGAATTTGTAGTACAGTATCTTTTTTTGACCACTAAAGCCTCGTCAGCAGAGACCCTGACTACCGGTATATGCAGATCTTAAGACAGCTAATTGAGTGTAGAGTCTCTGACACATACTGGCATCTGTGTTCTACGTTTCTCAAAAATACCACAACACTACCTGTTAAGAACAGGACTTTGTGTCACTAGAAAGTTTGAAATTACTTATCTGAATAAATTCAGCTGAAGCCAGAAAAATTATATTCACATTTTTAGCTGACCCCGTGATACTGTGAGGTAAAAAGTGAACATTCTGAAGCTGGTTGACTTGTGTGACAAAGAGAATTTTGGCAGGATAAGCAATTAAAGTCAATGCCGCTCAGCTGTAAATTAAAATATAAATGACCAGGACACAATATAATACAGTTCCCAAAGGGGACATTTAATAACCAGATCACTGATTGCCTCATTTTAGTAGGCAAAGCCACCGACCCCAGTATCAATCTTTCCGATTGGCTTAATGACAATGGTTTTGACCTCATTATCCTTGCCCCTCTGACCACCTCTCTCCCCTCCCTCATTTATCTCTCCTTTCTCCTTCCTCCTTTCTCCTGGTGTATGACCCATATATCAGGCTGGTATTGTCCTTTTCTTTTTTTTTTCTTTTTTCCTAAAAGACGGATATTGCCCTGTCATGTCATCCTTATATGATATGGTGGAGGTTCCTCTGTGGCTGCTGATAATATAAGTTTACACCATGGTTTATACTCATGCTTACAAAGCAAATAAAGGTGTATTTATACTCATGCATTTGGTTTCTGGTTTCTGGTGATATAACTACTGTGTTCAGGTTCTGTCCACTCACAAGAAGATCATGGATCAACCACTTTTTTTTGCTTGAAATGTCTGTTTTTGCTTCTATCTTTTAACAATGGTCAGCTTCACACATACTGAACTTACTGTTAGGTTAAAGGCAAGTTAACAGTCTCGCTTTGTCAGTTTTGGTATTTGCTCTGATCACTTCCATCTACTCCTTTCTCTGTGAGTGTTGCCCTCAGAGAGAAAACACTGCATATTTTCTCTGGCAGTGTTTAAATATCACTCTCAAGGTTGTGTCTGAGAGGCTGTTTGGGAGTTGTTGTCTTCCCTCCCTCTCTCTCTTTCTCTCTCCCTCTCTGGACCCTACAGTGAAGAATATCAAAGCACTGCTTCTGACATCCCTTCAATTACAGAAATACCCAGAGAGCTCTCCAACAGCTATATTGTGAGACAAACTCCACTTGATACAGTGACCAAGACAACCTGACACTCTCTTTTATATTGAGTGTGTTTGAAATAAAGCACCAAGGCAATATTACATTTTAATGCTTTTCAGAGCACTTCTTTTATACGTACTTTCTTAAACTTCTGCCTGCTTATGTTGAAGCACTGTCTGTTCTTTGTACTCTGCTCTGCTTTTATACTGCCCCATAACCAGTAATTTGTATTGAGCTAACCTTACTTTTCCTTTCTGCTCTGTTTGGCAAAGGATTTGTGAAGAAATTACACTATTAATGTTGCTTTCAAAATACAGTCTACAACAGGAATGAGTACGCTCCTGTTCAAGGTCACTTAGATATTAAATTATGCAAAAGTGTATCTCTCAAAAATGTGATTTCTTCAAAGTTGAACAGTAGGGTATACTTTCTCTTATGTAGAATCAAAAAACTAACCGTTTAGATTTAATATATTAAAATGAAAGGCCTGACAGCAGGAACTCTTTTTTCAATACTTTGCATGATCACTTTTATTTAACCGCACACAGGATTCCAGTGTTGCACTAATTTGCTCTGCATTTTTATAGCAGTTCTTTGTCGGAGGCGTTGAGTTGCACTACCATTCTCTTAAAAATGTTCCAAAAGTGTTCTGTTGGGTTCAAGTCCCTTTTATCTTCTTTGGAAATTCTTTCAGATTTTGGCAGTGTGCTTCAGATCATTGTTGTGCCAGAATATTCTTCTTCTCACAAGCATCTTCTCAGCATTCATCTCCCCAACACCTTTTGCACTCATCCAGTCCTACATCATCACTCTTCCACCTCTGTGCTTCATTGTCAGGACTGTGCATTCACTGGGGTGGTCCCGGTCAGGTTAAAGCGCTAAACGTGCTGGACTCTATCTGAGCTGAACAAATTTATCTTGGTCTCATCTGACCAAAGAATGTGCACCCAATATTCTTCAGGCTTCTTTTTATGTCCTTTACCGACATTTCATCTTGCAGTTTTGTTCTGAAGGGCATTTTCTTGGATGCTGTAGACAGAGATTGACATTATGCACTATTCTTCTCACCATCTGAACTCTCAGTAACACAGTAGCTGAGATTTCCATTTATAACCCATGTGCCAAGTCTGAAGCACCTTCCCACCTGCCTTTCAGAGTTAGATTGTGTAAGATTTATTCACTGTTGTTGCACTCCATTGCTACTTTGGGGCCTGCATTTCCAGTATACACTTTCTAAAGTCTTTGCTTCATAAGATAAAATGCTCTACTTGTCAACTTGGAAGCAAAAATAATCATTGAGAGGTGATACAGTTTTGAATCATTTGACATTTAAGTGATATTGCGCGGGGCTGTTGTCACTTCTGTTGCCTTAGTTATCTTATTCTTAGGGACAACACATTTGTAGTATTTTTTAAAATCAGCTCCCTGGTAGCACATCTTTTTTGAGTGTGTGGTGCAATAACATGAGATTGTGTTGGTCTCTTTTATGTGGTCAAAAATGCTCTGAACCACTGAGCATGGACAAGAGGACCTCTCAGGGTGTCCTACTGGGTCTGGCACTAGGATGTTGGCAGTGGGTCCTTTGGGTACTCTTGCTTGTGCAATATGGCCCCTGTCAATCAAACTTGTTCCTCTGCGTTCTGTTGATGCTTGACCAGAATGAGGTCTAGGAAGTTTAGAGGTCAAATCAACACGTTGGGCCATTGTCATGTTCCCTAACATGTTCCTGATTGTTTGATGTTTTTGCAAACATGTGATGGGGTGCATTTTCTTGCAGGGGTGGGCCAGTAACATTTGGGATTTCCATCTTACAGGAGGGAGTGTGCTTGTTATAGGACAATGTTTATTTAGGTGTCTAAGTCTCATCAACATGGATGCCAAAATCCAAAGTTTTCCAGTCATGTTCCCACCTAAGATATTTAAGTCCAGTATTCACTGTCCTTTTAGCTCAGGTTTGGAATCCACCCAAATGTGAACACTCTGCTCTTAAACTGCTAACAAATGCTCTTTATCAGAAAATGTTGTTGTTGCTGCTGAAGAACAGCTGCCTATTGATGCTATTTCAATACAATTGCCCATTTTCACATTAAATAGTCATTTGTTTCATTGTTGTCGTCAAGCATGAGTGAGTACAGCTTTCGATATTCCCCGTATCCTTGACTTAGTAAGTCAGGCTTGGGGTTTTTTGTGTGTGTGTGTTTTTGCATGGTAGAGATTTGCTCCCTGAGACGAACCTCTCATGCAGCACTTTGTGTCAAGCAGTTTACAAATGCTGTGTCCTTTTGTGAGACCCAATGCTCACAATGCGCAACTGAAAGCATCTGATTGGAAGTGCTTCTTGGGTGCAGCTAGCTCCCTATGACCTTGCCAAACAAACACTTGTCTTGCTGTGTGAATATTTATTATCCAGAGTTTTGTATGTTACACGGAGTAGCAATAATTAAGATATGTTGAGATAAGATCAACTTTACCCAAAGGTTTGCAGAGGTTGCGATAGATATACAGTGTGTCTGTGTATGTGTGTGTGTGTGTGAGAGAGAGAGATAGAGGAAAAGAGAGAGAGAGCACAAATCCCAATCAACCCTGCCTGCTTAATCAGTGATGCAGAGATAAGAATCAAGGAAAAATTATATGATTGATCATCTACAGGAAACAGGTTCACACCCAGTACAGTTAGCTTGTTTCCTGTGATGCTACAAATGCAAGTTCTCACACTCGGAAAACCTGTTTGACTTTGTTGTCTTAATATCTCACTATTAGGGATAAATGAGTCATGCTTTACACACTATTGCAGCATTATTACAGACATGAAGCAGCATCTGGTACAGTAGAGATAAAGCTGACAACAGTGTTTTGCATAGTCACCATGTGGTAAATATGCTTTTGATTTTTTTTTCTTTTATATTGTAGTGATGCACCACCACCCATTGAAATGATTTGTTGCTAGTGACACTACTATTGTCATCACTGTGCCTCATTCAGTGATTTTCAGTCTTTAGTTTAAGGATTAACTGGATTAAACAGTGCTCTTTTAGTTGAAAAGGAAAGACTTGCAGGACATAGAGTGTTTTACGTCATCCTTGGATAACCTCAAAAATACACTTTTGGGAGCAACTGAAAATTAACATAACACCTCAGGTGTGTGCTCATAAGTCATTAAATATGTGACACTTTACCTCAAGTGTGCCCTCTGAGGCATCTCTGATCACCACTCTAACAGTACAGCTGCTAGATTTATACAACAGAAGAAAAAAAAATGACAGAGATTCTGCAACCAGCCTCCAAAGTTTCAGCTGACAAAAAGTGAACTCTTGTCCCCACCAAACTCTTCTCATCCTCCAAACTTGCCTCCCCTCTCTTTCTGTGACGCTGTACTTCAAACAGCTTTGCACAGCGTGTTATGCTGCATAGCAGAGAGTGGCTGCGTCCCTTCCCGCGTTGAAAGGGCTCCTGGGTTTTAGTGAGCTTGTCAGTAGAAATCTGTCAAAAGTACTCAGTGGAGTTACTGGGGCCTAATACTCACAGACCATGAGGGCTTACCCCAGGAACCCAGACACTTCACATAGAAATTAACTTTGCGGATCAGAAACCCAACGCCCTGGTTGACACCCTAACCGCAGTCCCCATTGTTTGGCCTTAGCAGTGTACACAATACACTTGTATTTACTCTGCTCTATTTTCCTCTCCAGAAAAGAGCCTGAGGGTAGGGTTTATGAGTGCACTGTGCTCACCGTGCTGTCTCTCCCTTCTCATTTACTTAATCACGTCACCACTCAGTTCTTTTTTATAAGCAAATAGGTTTCCAGTCAGCTCCTCTCCTATTGGCTCTATCCAGGTCTTTTCTCTAAAGAAGGGGAGGAGACTAAAACTGACTTGACCAGACTTCCTTAAAACTTTCCCTACTTGTGAGTGTAACTGTCCTGATAAACAGTTGGTGGCATAACTGTTGTTAAAATCTGTAGCCCACAGCTGATGAGTATCAGGTAAATGTAAGGAGATCTGAAGGTGACCTGATGATGGCAAAGAATGTGTTTGCCTGGGAGTAGATTCCTGATCTGAATGGCTCCAGATGGAATACTGACAATATTAAGGTAAAATCTTTATTTCAGATTAAATATTTGTCCCAGTAATGTGTGTAAAAGTGTGATTTGAAACTGTAGAGCAACTATGTAGAAATAAATTGTATAATCAACCTTTTGAGTAGTTGTTCTATGTTGTTTGCCATTTATTTATTTTTTTAACCTAAAGTTTAGCTGGAGTTTAAGACGAAAAGCATAAAACAAGACACCTAATCTACAATTTCTGTAATATTTTAAACTGGATTCATTCTTTTTGTTGTAATCAAAAGCCTAGCATTCTCCTTACAATTGTTTGACCTATTAGAAAACAACATTTGTCCTTGTCCACCTGCATGGAAATGTGAAAATGTCAACACAAGATTCCCCTTCAGAAGCACAGGCAAAGTAGCAGACGGATGGCAGGAAGAAAAATATTTACTTGTTTTAGAGGGAACAAAACGTTCTATCTCCGGCTGGACTCCTTGAACCATGCTCCACTTTCTTCCAGGTTTTTAGGCTAAACACGGGAGAATGTGCTCCCAAATCCTTTGAGCAATTTTTTTAATCGGCTCTTCTGTGTTGGGCAGGTAGGGAGAGAAAGGGAGGAAAAGGGAGAGGGAGAGGGGGGAGGGAGAGTTCAGGCCAGAAGATATTTTTACATTCTTTGAGCTCTGACAAGTTTTGCAATAGTTACACCACACACCACACACACACATACACGGGAGATAGGATCTTTCCTGTTTGAAATCTATCCAGCAATGGGATAGTCTGTGATTTGAAATGCTCCATTTCTCAGCAGCCAAACACTCTGTTCCCCCCCACACAATCATGTGCTTGCAAAAGATTATGTTACGGCCTCTAAAACCCAAATCCCCGTGTTGCTAAGGCTGTTTCACATTTTTGGTATGCCTGTTTGAATACATAGGGTTTCGTGGTTGAATGCACCTCAGTTGTCAAAGGCATTCGAGAAATCAGATTCTGTGTCTCATGGCTTTAATCATCAGCACCTCACTCATTTGTGTCAGCTTCGGTAGAAGTAAGCACACTGGAGTTAAAAACTTGAGAGTGAAAAGTGTTCAGTAAGTCATGTTTTTTATTGCACTTAGTCAACAATCAGATTTGAAATATTATGTTTGCACTTGTTTCATGTAGTTTTTACTTAATGTGTTTGTCAAGGTCACTTTTTCTCGACTCATCATAAGACGGGACCACCTCGCGACAACCTTCTTCCCTTGTTTTCGTTGAGTGTGTTGTTGAATACAACTCAGTTCTCATGGGAAACTGAACTCGAATCCATTTGACTGATGCCACGGATAAACTTTCTGCTTGTTTTCCTTGTGTTGTTTTTTAAACGGCTAAAAATACTCCGCGGTTAGCAGAATCCAGATATGACTCATCAGTTATGCTTACACCAAGACAGATGAAGTTTGGATGATTAAAAAAGTAAACACTGATTCACCCTGGTTGCACCAGAGGACACAAAGCCCAGCTTATAGATATTTATAAGGGAATTATGTTTATGACACTGATATGAAGATCCTTACTATCAGTCATGTCCCCTAGAAATTGAATTTATTTGCTTTTGCTTAATATTTTTTACACATGTTAAAAAATGTCATTTATCACATCAGGCAAATTTCAAAATGTTGATATTGAATGTATGTTATTTGTTGTCAGAACTAAAGCATTTTAAACCTTTCCATGGTTATGTTAGTAAGGCACTCTGCACTTGTTGAAAGATAAATAAAATCATGATCCATTTTAGTGTTATTATCTGTTTCAATACTGTGCTGAAAGGAATTGTAAAAGTTTTCTGTTATTTATTTTCAGCATTCTCTTGTCAGTGTTGGCAGCATCTGTAGAAACTATAATAGGTGAATCCTGAGGAGAGGACTGTTCACAATGAGGGACCGATTGGAGGAGCTGCAGCACTGGGCTGAAGAGTTCTCTGAGGCTGGAACTGAGAATACGAATCCTTTCTCAGCGGAGGATGATGATGATGTTGGGGTCATCACGCCACAGGCGGTGGTGTTCGAGGAGGAACCAATCATAGAAAATTTCCTGAGCGAGGCTCAGCAAATCCGAGACGACATCACGGCACTGGAGACAGAGGTAAAAATACATTCACCACAGTTGTTGTCTTAATACTTACATGTCTTGTTCATCTTCATTTTTAGATTATGTTATTTATTATGAAAAGAGAGGCTAGATGATAAAGATTTTAGGATCATGCAGTTTCTGAAGGGTAAATAAAAGTTTCCACCTTTCATTGGGTGATGCAGAACCGAAGCTTTGTCTAATCTTTACTACAAACAGGTCCTAAAGTTCACCCAGCAGCAAAAGACCTTGGTGGCGACCATGCGTCGGTTCAGTGTGATGAAGAAAGAGAGCGGCATAACACGGAACATCAAGCTCCAGGCCGAAAGCCTCCACCGCCGTTTAGATGCACTTTCAAAACAGGCCCAAAGTACTGAGGATCAGCAGGGACCTACTGCAGCTACAACCAGAATACAGCACTCCCAGCACGCAGCACTGCACCGCAAGTTCCAGCAGGTTGGAATATGATCCTACTGCTTTGCTTTGGATACTTGAAACATCACATTTTTCTTTTTCTTTTTTTTTATGTACAGTAGATAAAGTAAATATTGTTCTGAAGCCTAATTTTGCATGGTAGAAGACAAACTTTATAATTATGTCAACATATAGCATCAGAAATGTATCAGATACATATATAGAATAAAAGAAAAGTATAAAAATACATGTTAAAAAATAAAAGGGAACTGTTTATTTATATTCCTTTACACATGCAAGAGGCAAATTACCAAATTATTGTATCACTGCAGTTCATGCTATCATGTAAAGATGTACAGTAAATCTACAGTGCCCAATGTAAAGAGGATCAAGAAACCAAACATAAAATATGCTTTAAAAAGATTACATTTAAATACTCTCTCATGCCTCTTTTCCTCTCTCCCTCCCGCTTTCTCATTCTCTCTTTTTGCCATAATTATTGTCAGGTAATGTGCCAGTATAATGAAGGTCTGCTGACCAAGCAGGAGCGCTGTAAGCACTTCATTATCCGGCAGCTCGAGGTGTCGGGGAGGGATGTGACAGAGGAGGAGGTGAACGAGATGGTCGCCACTGGAAACTGGGAGGTGTTCAATGAGAACCTGCTGAATGACGCCAGAATCACGCGGTCACAGCTATCTGAGATTGAACAGCGGCACAAGGTAAGGGTAGCTCAAACATGTCACTAAACCAAGGTTGTGGCAATATTCAGTTCATTTAGGCAGCTGCAATGCTCATTCAAGGCAGATAGACTCTAATTTAATACCTGTTTAGTGAATGCACTTTTTTTTTTAAATCATAGCTGCTTCCATCCATGTCTAATTTGGAAGTTGTCGGATAGCAGGAAAGCTTGCAGATCATAGGCATAGGAATCTTTCCCATCACTACCATCTATTCTACATGATAGAAACATGAATGTCTCACACACTATTATGTATTCAATTGACACGAATGGGTAAAGGAAAAGGACATTAATTTGAAAAAGGATCAGTTTCTTACTAAAGGAGACAAAAGTTCAGCATTCCTGTCTGAAAAATATAAAGCAAGTTCTCTTTCATGGTTTCTGAGACTGAGCTCTGCTGCTTCTTATTCTAGGCTCTATTAGAGACTCATGTAGACCTGAGAGACCAGGTGAATGACATTAACTCCTTAAGAAAGAAATAGGCAGTGCTCTCTGTGCAAGGAACAACTTTACAGCCTCCTCTGAATACAAATAGATTTGAACCAGAACATTAATCACTTACAATGAAAAAGTCAAATAGTGATGTGGATGATGTTGTCTGAGTCTATTCCCTCGTTGCATTTGAAGAGTCCTCGTGTCACTTCACACCTCCATCATCTGATATATATATATATATATATATATATATATATATAGACACACGCAGCGGTAAACACAATGTCCTCCTCCTCCAACAGGAGTTGTTGAGCCTTGAGAACAGCATGAAGGAGCTGAGAGACCTCTTCATGGACATTTTCATGCTGGTGGAGGAACAAGGCGTCTACATTGAACACATCCAGACCAACGTAGAGAGGACACAGGATTACGTGGCTGCTACTAATGAGAAGTTCAAGATGGCCATCAGGTATAAGAAGAAGAACCCAATCAGACAGCTGTGCTGCTGCTGCTGCCCTCCGTGGAGATGCTGCTTATAAAACACGAGAATTACTGCCTCAACATTTATTGCAACCTTTCCAAAAGTCTTAGTTACCTATTGGAAGTAAGCAACACGGGATTCAAGCACCATTTAAGTGAAGGTAATGGTACAGCAATTTTTGCTGTTGAACAGAGCGATGGTGAAGACAGATTCAGCAGAGCATAGAAAACAATTAGGGGAAGGGCCAGAATTGGTATGGGAGGCACTTGTTTCTTTCCAGAGGATGTGAAGCGACTGCTATTGGAAGAGACAGTTCAGTGAGTGCTACTCACCAACACTGTTGCTTATTGGAGACCTTCACTGTCATCTGACAGAGGTCACAAACAAGGGGAGGCCACTGACACTGCTAGATCAGCAGGACTGATATTTCACCATCTTTCCAAAAGAACCTCTCATCTTTCTCTTTTTTTTCCTGCCACAGGAACTGTAGATAATGAGGGCATATTTTTTATACCATGTATGCACTTTAAGACTTCTTTTCTTTTGAGCACAAACTTAACATAGTGGAGAAAGATTTTTATTTCAAAGATATTGAGCCATTACATATTCATTTCATTTTTAGTCCACATGCTGATGAAAAAAAAGAAGGACTTGTTTTACAATTAGTCATTAGTTGCATTTGCATTTCAAAGTCTGATCATTTTCAATGAAAAAAAGTGTTATTAATTTATGCAGTTTTTCACAAAGGCAGGGATTCAAGTAAAACTTCGAATAACGAGACTTGATCAAAAATATTTCTGTCATGATGACAAAATCGCAGGAAATCATTGAAGTAATTTGCTTAAAATGCAATGGAAGATTACTTTTCAGGATGTATTAAAATTCTGCGTGCACTTTGCATTTCGAAGCACAATACCAATTCACAATTCTGTTGGAACTGTTTCATTGTTCAGATGAAAAATTCTGGCATTCACATGTATCATTATTATTTATATTAGTATCGTGCTCGAAAAGGGAGCGGAGGCTTCAGAGGAAATGCCAGAGCAGTGGACTAAAATCCCAAGAATAAGGTGTTTTACAACCAGCAGACTCATAGCTGCTGACAGATAATCATCCTCTGTTTCCCCGTTTCCTTAAATTGACTTGACAATATTAACTCATTATCCCTGCCAGGGTCATGGCAAAGGGAATAGTAAGTGATTCAGTCAGTAATTCATTCACTGTTGATTTCGCTCGCTGGCAGAAAGGCTTAAACTAGGCTGTAATCAGCAGTGACAGTGATGTTCCGCAGCGAGCCAGTGACCCATGGTGTCTGGTGTCCAGGACAAAATACGGGTGAACTGGGAGTGTTGGAGCCATTCTGGAAAATCTGGTTTGTCTGCTATTCCAGCATAGTTGCAGGACCATCGCTCTATGTTCCTGTAGGGAACAGTGTGTCAATAGAGCTTTTAGCAGATGGTAAGAGGATCTACCTTAGTTAAATAGTCTTCTGTTCAAATAAACTAATCCAAGGTTCATAATAACATGAAAGCATGTGAACACATCAACAATAGCCTCATTTAAAGACTAAAATGTCTCACACGCATCACAAAAAGTGCCAGAATATGCCGTTTATGAATCAATTTAGTTGCTTCCCCAAGTCTTTTGCCACCTCATGTGATCCCTAAAGAAACACTACCTGTCAATGCAGTGCTTTAATTACCTCAGCTATCATTACATTGCTTCCTCAGGTTAAGTGGAGGAACAGAGTGCGGCATGTGCAAATGGAGTGTTGAATGACTTCTGCTATCTGACTGGGAAAAGTATGAATCGGATCTTCTGTGTTGTACATCAGTCTCTTTAAAATTGGAATGGCACATTAAAACCGAGACATAAACACATCAAATATTTGGATTTGAATGTGAAAATCAAATAACAAGACAGCGTACTGTGTGGTTGATCCCTCTTCCCTGACACAGTGAGGAAAAATTGAGGCACTGCTGCAAATTGGAGGGTTCCTGAACAGCAACAATGCCATCCAGTGTTCAGTGAGATAATTACCAGCTAAAAGTGGGTTATCACTTAATGTTTAAGGGCGTACGGCCACACATCTATGTGATTATACAAGGTTCAGATAACAGAACTACACAGCAGGAATTTTCACTCCCAAACATTCTTAGAGTGAAGATACATATGCTGTGCTGTTGTTAATATTGTTAGGCCGTTATTTGAAGCTGATTACTCAAAATATAACTCAAAGTGGTACTCGCCAGTTTAAGGTCAGTGACAACTTAAACGGCTGTCCGCAAGATCTAGACAGAAAATAGTCTAATTTATTTTGATGTGGATGAGGTTTCTGTTTTTTTCAGTTGTGTGACTTAAAAAAAAAGTAACAATATCAAAAGACAAAAGACAGAACTCTTCCCTCAGACTGCATTTTGTTTCGGTTACAACCTTTTCCATGTCCTTATTTTTTAACTCTCTGCATGAGTAGCTAGTCATATGGCATTGATGATTAGGACCCAGGTCAAATATCTCCCTTGATCATGTCAATAGGATACCGCAAGCAAATGTAATACAGACTGAGCTGTCATAACACAGAAATATGCAGCATATTCACAGTCATCATCAAAGAAACACAGGAATAAAAGAAAGTGGAAAATCTGTAACATGGAATTTTTTCCAAATACACCAACAGCAGAGCAGCAGTGATCAATGAGGGTCTGCAGATCTGAGAGGAAGCTTGTGGTCCTCATATGAGACGTCCATGACAACACAACCCTGTCTCATAAAAGCAGTGTTCCTATACAGCTAAACTTTAACTTTTTGAATAAATGTATTTTTTCAAGACCATGATATAGTAGGAAAGGCTTTCAGTTTGGAACAGGCAGTTAGGTTTAGGCACGAAAACTGCTTGATTAGGTTTAGGAAAATATCATGGTTTGGGTTGAAATATGACCCTTCACAAGATGTTTGAAGCTTCTCCTTTATCTGGGTTTCCACGATGATGGGTCTCATCCAATCTGATACATAATAATGATAGCTTTTTTTGTGAGCCTTTTAAAACACACAGTTACAAAGTAATTTACAGTAAAAACAAATAAGATAAAACAATTAAAATTAAAAACCTGCTGGATCCCATAAAACACTTTGAAATTATAAAAAAATAAAAGCAGCAGCTGGGAAAAAGCCACACAGTAAAAGTGAGTTTTAAGAGGAGATTTAAAGGAGGACACTGAGTTTGAGGGTAGTTCCAGAGCTTGAAGGCCTGAGCAGTGAAGGTTCTGTCCCCTTCAGTGAATAGCAAAAATATATTTATTAGACATGTCTTTGTTATATGTCACAAACAGATGTAATCTAGGAGAAAATAAGTCTCCCTCAAAACGTAGTTGAAAATCCAGTTTAGTTGTGTAGGACAGTAATTTTTAGCAGACCTGCTGCACAACAGCAGGCGGTAAACATCAGACATATTCACTGAGAATAGTCTGTGTGCACACTGTCTTCCACACCAACTGCTCAAGCTGTAAAGGCTGACAGTTACACCTTGAGGTAGACGGGCAGCTCAGGTCTTTACTTGAAAAGTTTACTGACTTTCTTGTGCTAACAGTGTCACAGCTCACATCAGTCGGATTTATGTGTCTTTTTTGCTGATAAAAAGACAAATAAACCTCTGGTCTTCAGACCCCCAGGAAAGCCAGGCAAAGTCAGCGGCCTCTCTCTCTTCCACTTGTACGCTCATCCAGCATCACCCTGCTTCACATTCAAAAGGTTGCATACTCTTGGAGCTGCTCGGCACAACAAAAGTTTTCAAAAGTTCAGAGGCTGTGCTGTGTATTCATCTTGTTTACCTCCATCGGTAAAGTTGTTATCCAATATTTTACCGGAAACCATGCTCCCTGGAGTCATTTAGACATTTAATCCTGTTCCCAGCCAAATTAGATTTTGTCAGACTGTCACGGTTTTGACTACCTGCACTGTCAGCTCAACACAGACCAGCTGTTCCAGATGTAATGACCAGAAGGTAACAAGGCATTCCTATCTACTTTGTGCTCAACCATTGACATAATTTTTTTTGTGTAATAATCTGTGAACCAAGCAGCATTTTAGTGTTTCTGAAAAAGTTTGTACCTTCTTATATTAAAACATCAGATACTTTCTGATGCAGGAATGATACCAGCTAACCGGCTGGTCGGATGGGGTCATTGTGGGGTTTGCATGTTCTCTACTGACCTACACCCATAAGCCATAACATTATGACCACTGACAGGTGAAGTGAATAACATTGATCATATTGGTACTATGTGCTGTTCTGATGGAAAACCTTGGATTTTGGCTTTGATGTTGATGAGACTTAGACACACAAATAAACATTGTCCCAGAACAAGCACACTCACGCAAATGGAAATCCCAAATGTCACTGGCCTACCCTTGCAGGAAAATGCACCCCACCACATGGAAAAAAACATCAAACAATCAGGAACATGTTGAGGAACATGACAATGGCCCAACATGTTGATTTGACCTCCAAACTTCCCACACCCCATTGTGATCAAGCATCAACAGGATGCAGTGAAACAAGTTTGACTGACAGAGGCCCCACTGCACAAGCCAGAGTACCCAAAGGATCCAGTGCCAACATCCTGGTTCCAGACCTCATAGTACACCCTGAGAGGTCCTCTTGTCCGTGCCCAATGGTTCAGAGCATTTCTAAGCACATAAGGGGGACCAACACAATATTAGGCAGGTGGTCATAATGTTATTCCTGATTGGTGTATGTGGGTTTTCTGTTTGTGCTCCAGCTTCTTCCCACTGTCCAAAGACATGCATGATAGATTAACTGGTGATTCTAAACTGGCTGAGGTGTGAGTGTGAACATACATGGTTGTCTGTTTCTCTGTTTTAACCCTGTGATGAATTGGTGTTTATGATGTATCCCACCTCTCGCCCCAATGCCACCCACATCAGGCTCCAGTCCCCTACAACCCTCCACAGGACATAGGTATATCACATGGATGAATGATGTAATGTATTGTTCATTTATTGGTGATCATTGCAAGTAAATCATGCAATGTGTAGTTTCATGCATATACTTGCTCCACATTCAAGACAGAAACCCCATATCCACTGTGAATCCTCCTACCCGTTTTCCCGACATGACCCATCAATCATGATTGATTTAACAATTATGTGAACAGGGGAGACACGCGAGAATTTGCAATGTTGATGATGTCTGACAGAGTTGCCGTGACGTCTGCATGTGACTATGTACTGTACATATTTCTTCAATCTGGCCTGTCACTCACAACATAGATCCTGAAGACTTTCTCAGAATGTCTACAGAACATCAAAGCAGCCCTCCTGTGAGTAACACCAGCTGTGGTTATAGAGAGCTGACATTACTTTACTGCCTGGTTTTATCACACCCATCAAAATCTGAACGCAGAGATATCAGGACCATCAGAAAGTGATAAATCACAAAGAAACTGTGCAGTGAGTTGGGCAGCTCTGGTAGCGGTAAGAGCACCAGAAATACACTGATTGTCTGCATTGATTTAAGGTTGTGAATACACACAATATAGTTTTTTTACTGAACAGGAATGGAAATTTAAGAAACTATCATTTTTTTCCAGATTGTTTTCTCGTTGGAAAACGTTATAATTTCACATCAGTTTGTAGATCTCTGTGATATATAGGTAGCAGTTTGAGATGATGTTGAACATAACTCTATGGTAAATATGAATCTAAAGTCAGCTGACTGACCAATTTGAAATGAGGAATGGACAAACTTGAACCATTTTGAAGTTCATGGTTTTGTTTGCCCACTCAGTCGCCTCAATCTTCTCCCTCAATTGACTTTGTGGCTCTGTTATGTCTTTGCTTCCTAGTAATTATTACAGCCACTAGAGGGCAATGTCATGAAGAAACAGGGGAAACCCATTGGGTCATTTTTCTGTTTAGGGAAATGGTCTGAAAAACCAAAACCAACCTCAACTTCCAAAATGTAAATAAAATTGATAATGCCACCATATTAATCTTTAAAACCTCATCCTACCATACTCTTTAAACCAAATGAAATAAAAAATATTAGGGAATTAAAGATTCCAAAGATTTATAGAGAGCTTTATTTATTTATGTATTGCTTTTCTTTGTCAGAGTAATCCATAGAGTAAATTGTTAAAACCACAAAATGCAAAATATAAGAAAATAAATAGTGACTCAGATGCTCAAGCAATGTTATGATCTCTTATGCCTTTTGTCTTCTACTGGCATTTAAGAAAGAACGTTTTTCCTACTTAGAATTATTGCTTTTCAGGTTTACAGAAAAGACACACAATGGAGGACAGGAATGCTGTAAGGGCAGTAAGGCCGTGGCTCTCTGTGACTTCTCATAACTTTTGTCATATTCTTCATTCTAAGAAAGTCTTAATAACAACATGCCTCCAACCCAGATTTATAAACCAGCTAATGTCAAAAGTTTACCGTTATTTATTACCCATCAAAGGATAAATGTCCCAACTTAAATATTCTGTCAGGGTGATATATGAGTTTCAGTAATAAGAGCTTTGGGAAGGTCAGCACATGATTTCCTTGTGTGAGCCATCTGTGAAGATCCCATGCAGATAGAATGAATGGCGATAGACACATCTGTGTGTAGCTGCTACACTGACTCAAAAGATGTTTTCATCTTTTTTGACAGGTGGGCGGATCACCACATGTGAAACTGCTGTAAAACAAAGAGGAGCAAGTTTTCTACATATATAGCTCACTGCCACACGTAATTGCTGTTATGGCCACTGTTCTATGCACCAATGATAGGACAAGAAAACTATTCCTGAGCTATGAATTCACACTGGTCTTGTTTGAGTTCCTTAATAATAATTTTGACTTGGTCATTGTATCAGAGTTTATTTGTTCTCAGTTCAATCTTTGTTTACTTTCACCTACTTGAGAGACAGTCAACACTCTAGACTCATCTTCCCTTTGGCTCGGGTTCAAGCAAGATGTTTCCTTCAGAATGCTTCCATTTCTCGTCTCCAGATGACGTTGTGATTTCGACAGATGTGCGCGATATGAGAAGATGTAGGATCACTTTCAGCCGAGGTGATACATGCTCACAGCCCACAGCTGCAGCTGTGAATAGAACGTGCAATCATCTTGCCAATCAGATGGAGTGAATGGAGAGACTGCTCAGTCTGCATTGTGCTGTGCTTTCTTTTCCGAAAATTAGGAAATGAGAATTTATGAGATGATCCTCCAAGATTCGGAAAATATAAGTGTTAATAAAAGAAAACTCTTGTCACATCATTGCATCATTGTAATGTACAACAGCGCCTGAATAGATCTGAAAGGAGCATGAATAATGTCCTAATTTAGACTTTAAGTTACAAATATTTGCGGAATCAAATCCTTCATAGTCATTACTCTTTCAGATGAATAGTTTCATTTGTGAAATCTGTCTTATTTTTTGGTGCCTGTAAGTTTTTGATGATTATAGATAGAAGTTTCTGTAACAGCCTTGTGTTCAATGCGAAGGCTCTGCGTGAGCGTGTAATCTTAATGACTCAACTATTAATCCGTTTCCTGTTAGAGCCTTCGGGAGGAGGGAACTGGCCAGCAGAGGGAGCCGACTTCCAGGAATTATAATACCTCACATGCTTTCCTGCCCATTACTTCTCTCAAAACTAATAAAAGAGTTCTCCTCGGGCTTTGCGCTCCAGTAGTGAATATTCCTAATGGCTTTAACAAGGCAAACGCCTGCATTTAGTGTTCCGTCGATGCACTATTACCCCAACCTCAATGGCATCCCCTTTCTGTTCTTCAGTGTCGAGTATTGATTCATGTGCTGAACAATGAAAGGTGAACAGTGGGAGGACCAGCCAGGGCACAGCTGACACATACACATCAGGACAGAGGAGAGGTGAAAATGAACCGAGACATGGGTGAATAAAACATGTCTCCGAGGACGTCGCCTTGTTTTACCACTCTGTGGGCCTCGGAGGGAACTGTGAGCCTCCCTGATGGTTAATCCTCTCTGTAATAAGAGGGCAAACACATTCAGTCTCACGGGCAAACACACACACACACACTTAGAGCAGACGCACAACGTAGTCACAGCACATCAGTTGCAATATGTTGTACAGCTGTTCTTTAAATCCCGACCGCCTTTTCCTTTCTGCAGGCTGTACTCAAGCAGTACACACTCTTTTGATAGTGTGTGTGAAATAATTTTATGACTGGACAGTTTTATCATGCAACACTGCTGCAAATTATTACAGGTTAAAACAATCCAGCGTTACATTCACAGTACTATATTTATTCTAAAGGAGAAAAAAACATGTACAGTTTTTTTACAGTTAAATAGATTTAGATATATTTTTTCTTTTCTTTTTTTTGCAGGACATTCCTTCGACCTTGTGAAACAGCTCACAAGCTATTAGGACCCATTGAGCTGATGCTGTCTTAGTCCAGTCCATTCCATGTAATAAGTAATATGATCCTGACTCCATACTCTGCTCGGCTCTGCTCTACCTTGTCATCAAACTCTGCAGAAAGTGATTAGATTTCTCCTATAAGCTTCTTAATGTTATTTACTCAATTGGATAACTGCGTAGGGAAACAGTTGTGCGGTCCGGTGCAGAAGCGGTAAGTGCATTCAGCACAAATTTCTGCTATCATAATCAAAAGTGGAAAGTTGAGTCTAGTCTAGCAGCCAGACTGAAGTGCACCGCTGACGTTAAGACAAACTGTAAACTGCGTCCGCGCTCCTGTGTTAGTCCATACTGTATCAAATATAGCACGCTTTAATGTGATATATGAAGTTGTGCGACTGTGATTATAGCTTTTCATTGTAAATCCAAGCTGAGACCTTTTGATTTGACCAGGAAATAGACTTAGATCATTTTTAAGATGGGATGAAATTCCACACTATCTAACAAACTGATCACTCAAGCCCAATGGAGAGTGTATAAACTATCTCTATTAGCTTATTTTGTTGAAAACTCAAAACATATTTTTCTCCTAAATAAACAAACTGATATTACATTCGTTTATTATGGGAAGTAAAGCTTGGGGTTTCAAACGACGAGAGAGTCATGTTCTTCTCTGCAAAGAAAACATCTGCGTTTCAGTAATTTCTGCATCTGTTGCATCAGTCATAGCATTTCCCTCGACGTACGAGATGCGTTGTCTCTGTGAGGAATCTTTAATTTTCATTGTGGAGAAGAAACTACAGAATAAACTTAGGAGGGAATACACAGCAGAGTGATTTTTTTTTTTTATCATGCAATAAAAGAATAATTCATGAGATCTGAGTCTGATCACATTGTAATATAATACACTATAATGTAGAGCAAAAGCTGTGTCTTTGCCTGTTCTCAGTGATCATCAAATTTACTTTAAACCCTTTAAGGCAAAAGCTTGGGTCCATTAGCGATAGAAGCCATTTACAATTTACAGGAAATGTGGTGGAACATGTAAAAACAAAACTTTTTACAAATTAATGAGTCAACAAATTAGAAGAATGATTTAAATCACTGCGGTTCACAATATAAAATATATAACCCTTGAACCCTTTTGTAATTCCATGTCTTCATGCTTGTGTGTGTGCATGCAGTGTGTATTCAAATGATCAACTATCTGTGTCGACTCCTTCCTCTGTCTCCCTGAAACCGTCCCACTTTTCCATCACATCAGTCTGGCTGAACACACCATAGCTAAGGGATTGAGAGGAGCTTTTCCATTGGTCAGCTCAAGACAATGAGGCAACATTTAAACAAATCCAAAAACTGCACCTCAGACTAAAAAGGGATGAACTGGCAACAGCCTAAAGACAAGCCCTGAAGCGCTCTCTAAACAAAAATTGATTCATACGATTATAATCTCCTCTGTGTTTGTTTTTCTCTCTCTCCGTGAAATAAGCACCGCAGCTCCAGTAAGAAAGTTGAGCAGCCAACAGTCATAAGTGTCACCGGGTTATGGATTACAGTGGTTTCACCCCAGTCCAGGACTCACCTCAGGGACTTCATAAAGCTCCTGACTCCTGGCCAGACTCTCATTAGGCCCACACATCCCTTTGCCCTCTATCTGACAGCCCTTGGCTGGTGTAGTAGTAAATGTGTGTGTGTTAAATGTCTAGATTTGTGAAGCCAAACCGTATACATCACAGCTCAGTGATGACGACATAAACACACTCTTTTAGATGCAGTGCTGCGCCTGAGATGATTTACAGCGGTGAGGACAGCCTCTGTGTGAAGCATGTCACTTCAGAAGCATAATCTTCCCAAATTCTGCCAATTATTTATTTATCACCACTCTTCGTTAGGGCGATGAGACTCCAGGGAGCACAGGATATATACAGTATGGCGAGGAGAGCGAGAGGGAGACTAAAGGACTGCTTGCCTTATGATTATTTTCCCAGACACAGAAAAAACATTTCTTTCACTGGACCCATTGATTACTAGAGGTTTTTGCAGTTATTCTCTCCAGTTCATTTTTGAATGTTCTAACCCCACCAGCAAAATTCAAACCGCAGGATTTCAACCTGACATCACTCTTAAACTGACTGTTGGATCTGAACCTAGAAAACACTTCAAAATAACTTGTTAGATTTTTGTTTAGATCAGGATAACTAACTACTGCAAAGAAAATATCACAGTACGTGTCACCCCGCAGTAGTATTTTTAAGCAAGCAAAAGAATGAGACTACCACTGTTTTTATCACAAAAAGATCATTCTGCACAAATACTTCAAATTTATATGGTCAAAGTGTTGCAGAATTGTCTCTACCTTGCACTAAAATAAATAAGAACGCATGCAACATGTTATGACACAGAAAACAAAATAATGTAGCCACTTTATGTCCCTTTGACCAAACCAAATGCACAAACACACACCAGAAAACTTTACAATCTCAACAAGTGGCAAGCATTAGAGCTAAAAAAATGATGCATTAGTGAAAAAGTGATGCAAAATGTTCACTATGTAGATAGCTGCAAACAAGATGTTTTATTACATCAATTTTCATGTCTTGTGATTTCTTTTTGCATTAAAAGTTGGGGGAAAAGCTTGCTATTTGGAGTTATTACACTGCACAGTGCAGCTTTTGAAATGCTTAAAATGTACGCCAACAGAATTAATGCATGTCTGCTGACTTCGGTATGATACTCCTTTAATTTGCTCAATTTATATGAATTCACACCTGAGCTGCCTCTCCTCCATACTTGTCAGAATGGATGTGGGCAAAGAAGCAGTGTCATTCACATTCACTTTTCATAATGCCTTCCATTTCTCTCTGTCTGTGAACAGCCTCTTGTGTCGGTTTAAATGGAGTGTATTTAGAGGAGATACTAGGCTTCACCCTGAAAATGACTGCTGACACTTTACAGACACAAACTCTGTGCTGGGAATGAAAGTGGAAAAAAAGACTAATCATGAATAAATTTTCCCTCATCCACGTGGCCAAGATATTCTATTTACAACCCATTTCTTTGGGTCTTTATATCCAGTTAATGAGATTTCAAATAAATGTGAAGTGAACTGCATTTAAATTGCTATTCAGTCTGGAGGCATGGCACTGGAAAAGGGAGGGATTCCACCAGATGACAGAAGAGCTATTACTGGACCCGCTGTGTTCGGTGAACAGAGCAGGTCTAGGAAATGCAATAAATGGCAGGAGCTGGTGAGGACTGTTTGAGAGTTTGAGACTTTTAATCTGGCGAGGGTTTGGAGGAGGAAAGGGGGAAAAAGGAGAGGTGTGAAAATATGCCAGTATGAAAGCAAACAAAGAGCTGTGTTGAGAGAGAGTATCCCAGTGTTTTAAGTTATCCTGTCACAGATTTCTCCTTTAAATGTCCAACTAAATGAATTAGGAACAAAAGCTTTGTGTCACACAGTAAAACAACAGTGGAGTGCCAAGTCCTTGTAGGCAGTAGTAAGAAGCTTTTGAAAAACAGTTTTCCACATCATGATGTAATTTTTTTTTGTAAAAAATGTACACAACAGCTACAGTACAACTTAATATCTGAAATGTGGGTGGTAAAAATATTAATTATATAAAAATATATTTTAAAAAATAGTACTTACTACAATATAGGTACTAGTAGTAGATACTAGTAGTAGTCTTACAACTATATGGTCTTACTACTGACTACAAGTACTTGGCACAAATCTGTTGGTATACTGTATGACAAAAAGTTTTTGTGTGTATTTTTGTGTATTTTTGTACACACACACACACACACATACACACACACACACACACACACACACATATATATAGACAGACAGAGAGAGAGAGAGTTTGTTTTTGTCATTTTTTAGTTTATATTTTATATTTATGTATATATAATATATGTATATTTATACAAAATAAAATAAAATGAAATGATGACAGTTGAAGACAAAAACAAAGCACAGTGTTATTAATAGTGACAGCTCTAAAATAAATGTAATACTATTTTATTCATTTCATGCCTCCTTTGACTTTCATATAGAAAAACTGATATTCAAACATCTACTCTATATGGGTATAAACTCTATGATATACATATATAAAAGAATCTTTAAGTCTCCCTTTTATTTTCAGCTTTTCCTGATTCTTTTTTAACACTGATCAGAAGCCTTACACCTGAACTAACCACTTTACAGCCATAAGCATCAACATGAATTTTTCACATCTGCCTATCTGTGAGGACACCATTTAGTCCTAATGAAATGTAGAGCACAGGAACACAGACACACACACACATGCAGCCCCGTTTGACATCTCTCTCAGCTGTGGTAGCGAGACCACTGGAGGGATGAATAGTGATGAGCCTGAAAGGACATTAAGATTTCTGGAGGCTCCGCCGACCCTGAGAGCAAGAGACATGGTGTGAGGAAGAGCTGAGTGAGAGACAGTGAGAGACAAGGCAAGAGCGAGGCATCAACTGTATGTGAGACATGAAGGGGTCGGGGTCTTCAGGGCCCATCCACGGGGGACCTGCCAAATGCTGACAGCACCCTCCATGACACCCCATTAGATTTCAATAGGGACTGCAAGACTGTGAGAGTCAGAGGAGGTTCTTGAATTCAGAGACACAGGGAACAATTTCCATCTAACATTATTAGATCCAAATTTAAAAAGATATCATAGCTCAATGTGTTGCTACTGTAAAGCAAGCTGTTTGTATTGTGTCGTTATACTGAAACAAATAAAAAACTGAACATATGTCACCATAATTTAAAATATTTTATTTTCTATTGCGTTACCTCAAATATCCCCTCCAGACATTTTGGAAGATTTATATAGATATAGAGCTACTCAGCTGCTTTAAATAAAAATATGCGGCTGCTAACATTTTTCCATTTAAAAGTTCAATTCCCTGGTTAGATAATTCTCAAAGTTACATCTACAGGTCTTCAATCAGTGATCTAGAATGTAATGAACATGCAGATGACTCTGAGGCTAATCTCAAACTCTGGACATGGTGAAAGTCAAACATCTGAAACAAGTCACACTGAAACACAGGAAGTGTTGAAAAAAGTATTGAAAAAAGTATTGCTAAACTAAACTGACAGAGCACTTTGTAGGCTTGGAATTGGAAAACTTTTGCTTCTTACACACATTTTTTTTTTTAATTTGAAAAAAAAAAAACAATCAAAGGAGACATGATACCTCCTTGTTGAGACACTCTCAATGAGTGTTTCAACAAGGAGCACTTCACCGTGGAACATGCAGTCACATTTCAGTCCTCATGATGGCAGGTGGAAGCTAAACGTTATTCTTTATTGAATTCTGCTAATACACTTCCATCCAGATTTGCACCTCTGACATGCTTATCCACCACAGCAATGGCAGCTGAGCCTCATGCATATCATATTTACAGCCATTCGTCATACCAAGCTGAAATGAAATGAGGCTGCAATTATTAAAACTGACAATGGCGTAAAATTATATAACTGTTAAATTATCTGGAAGAATCCACCATTTGTTTATTTGTGCAATGATCATTAAAAGAAAAGTTTGAAACTAACACAATAAGAACAACTTCCAACATCAGCAACGGCTACCATATTATGACGCTGTACACTACAGAGCACATGTATTGTCTTCGTCTTTACTTGTACAAACCAGTATATTGTAAAATGAAGTGAGTTACAGTGGATCTGGGTACAGTCATCCCTGCTGTACTTACTGGTCTTCCTCTTCCTCTAGACGCCTCAGCTCACACCCCACCCATCCCCTACCGATCGAGGCTGTCATGTGTTTATGCAGGTTCAACTGATGCCGGATGAAACCAATACCTATGGATTCCATGCAGGAAAATGCATGCAGACATCAGCACAAGACATCAAAATGACACAGCTGCCACAGTTGTGCTTCTAAAATTTCCTATCTGAATAGCACTCATAAATACTCACTGGACATTTTGACTTTTGGACAGCTGGTTTTCTAATGCAGCAACATTCTTCCGATAATGGTTTTAAGGGGATTTTGGAGTCAATGTTGCTTTTCTTCACAGCTGACATCAGGAACCAGGTAGTGGTCTAATCCATCTTGTGAGGAATCCCACAGTGCCCCTCGCTGTGAGATTCCTGCTCAGATACGCACACAGGACATTTATCATGACTGTTGCTGATAAGTTGTGCTTGTTCTCATTGTGACTCAGCAGTTACTGTTCCCTTTTCAACATCTTAGCCCAGTCTGTATGTAGCATATTAACAGTTTTAGTTGCTGAGAGAAAATCTGCTATTCAGTTCATGTTTTCTTCTCATATTTTGGTAGAAAATGTTCAACTTTCTTACTGAATACGAACAGTTGATATCATTTTCTGCAGTTTCATACAAAGCCAGAATTTTTCTGTAACCCCAGTGGAGTAGCTGTTTTTAAAAGGGACCTATTATGCTCATTTCCAGCTTTTCTATTTCTATTCTGGGAATTCACCAGAGTAGCTTTGCAAGAGTTCAAAGAAATCTTTTTTATCTTATACTGGTCCTTTACACAGCACCTCAGTTCATTATCTGTTTGTAACGAGCAGTTTTAAGTCCTGGTCCTTTAAGAGCCCCCTCCCTAAAAAGCCACTTCCTTCTGATTGGCCAAAAGCTGGAAGTCTGCTGATGGGCAGCACCCAGTGCTACAGAGCTGTACTACCTGTAATTTATGGGGGCGCTGGACCTGTAACAGATGACATATAAAGACATCTGTGTTGAGCTACTCTAAACTCATCCGCTAAGCAGAAAAAGAAAAGCGTAATGGTGGAAACTGAGTTCAGAGCCATCTGAAGCCTCAGCTTTTGGCTCACAGTGATCACTTTATCTCATTATTTAAAACTCTGGGCAACATATGATAAAATGACAACATATACAAAAAAGTATCATCATCCTTTAACACGACTGTAATCTTTATATAAAATCTTAAATCAGTACTTTTCCACACACTTATCGATAAGGGAACTCATCTTTTGTAATAGTTTATGAAGGTGCTGATAAAAAATAGGTAGAATATTATTGATTAATTCTCAGCTTCACTTCAGCAGCATGAAGTTCTTTTTTCTCTTCTCTTGAGCTAAATACTAACAGCTATCAGCTAGTTAACAAAACAGCAACAGTAAAATGCCAATGTGTCAGAGGTATGATGATTACTCTGGTCAGACTGCAGCTGTAGCTCATGTGGACGTCATTAGTTTTCAGATGTATAATTATAACAGAAAGTATTAGGCAGGTTACAATTCTCACTTGACAATGGTGCAAAGTTGTGGATTAGTTATTAAGTCATTAGAATGCAATACCAGTGCCAATCCATTGATCCACATTAAGATATTTCAGTGGACCACTGTGGATATCTTTGCCAAATACCAAGACTAGTATGTCACTAAAATCTGAAAATGTTAACCAATTATGGTGCTGCAATAAAAGACAGGGGTCACAGAGTTTGCGTTAAGGTCTTTCAGTTTACGATTGCGTTGCATGACTGGTGTTTGTGTCCCGATGACTCAAGCCTGTTGTTGTCTCTGTCTTTTATAGCATCATGTTGTCTGTCTTTGTATATTTTATGACTTAATTGTTCTCACAACGTCTTGCCAAAGGATTGCAGTTGAAAATTAGCCAGCTGGCTATTACTGGCACATTTACAGGAATGTTGATTAATGTGTGTTGTTCTTATAAATAAATAAAAAAGTCACTAGGCTTCACTGTCTGTAGACCGTAAATGTCTGTACTGTGTTAAATGCAACCCTGATAAAAGTGGTGGACTGACCGAATTTGTGACACCTCAAGAAATGCTGCCAGTGTAACTGAAAATAGTAATTTAGGACATTTAATTTAATTTAGTCTCATGCTAAATGGTGGTGTATTGTTGGATGAACTCTACTTGTTCATTGTTTCCTTTGTAGTGTACATGTGTGTATGTGACTATGGTGTTTCTATTAACTATATTGCCAGTTTTTCAAAGTAACACATGTATGCCACTGACCTAAACTTGAACTCTTCAGAGCTTTGAAGGCGATCAAAGGAAAAAAGTGTGAAAAAATTCAAATAAAAAAATAAATTAACATCAAGTTTGTTTTCATACACTCCCTCTCACTCCTTCTCATTTTTCGTTTTACTATATTTTTTCCCTTTTTGTTTCCCACCCTTCTTCTTCTCCCCTGCTCTCCTCCGGTCCCATGGGTTTTCCTGACAGCTGGTTTCACTGACATGTGTTTGCCAACAACAGCCTGGTGAACACTGATCACTCAATTCTCCACTGTCCAAATATTTCAGACTGTTTCCATATCAGAGCCGAATCATTGGAAACTCCACAGCATCTCTTATTCATGGTCGCCATAAATTATTCTCCCTGATATGAGCTCCAGTCACGTAAGGCAAAGCTGGAGACGGTGGCACACTTTGACAGAGAGATAAATATGGATAGAAACAGAAAGGAAAGGGGATGGAAAGATGAGGGTCAGAAAAAAAGAGATTAGCAGAGAGTCAACAGACGTGAAGAAGGAGAGGTAAAAATAATGGAACTATTCCTTTTGAAGCGCACACTCACAGTAAGGGTTAAACGGCACAGCACATGTATCACATGCTGTGTGTTCTGTGGGTTTACAATATGAATGAGCAGGTTGACATTTCAGTGTGTTGCTTATTGGACAATCTAACTGGACACCTGTGGGATTTAAACCTTGACCTGGTGATATTTCAGTTATGGAAGTGTTCCTAACAACCAAGACATCCTGCTGGTTTGATTTTTATTTTAATCATTATTATTTTTCATTCATTTGATGTTGTTTTAAATTATTTTATTAGTGTTGTCAACAAAAGAGTAATATCATATGTATTTTTAAGCTCTTTGAAACTGCTACATGCGTATATTAGTTAAAATTGTGTGTTCTGTTGCTGTTCTGCTTAGATCTGACATCTGTCAGTGCAGACGACAAGAAGGCCTTTAAACTGAAATAAACGGAGTTGCTAAAAGGATATGTTATAGTTTTAGTCTTTATTATTGACACCATATGATCCCCCCCAAATCCTACAATTTCCTCTGAGTTCACTGTAAATGTTTTGAGTCTTTTCCAAAAAAACGGAATTATGTTATTACCCTTATTATGTTGCATACAATAACAAGGAGGTAAAAAAAAAACAAAAAAACACTTCAGGTATAATTGTCATGTAACAGCTTGACAACAATTAACTCATTCTTTTTTAATCAAGTTATATTTCTCATATCACCTTATTTTTTTTTTTTACCAGTTCTGTAACATTTAGAATAAAGTTAATGAGATAATTAATGAATAATAAACTACTAGGTAGTAATTACTATGCATTAAGGAATGGATTGCATGTTGGATTCAAACATCTTGTCATGATTATAATACAAGGAAACTCCATTTCCCATTTAACAAGCTGTAGGTGAGAGATCCCTCTTACGTGTGTGTGCATTTTTCCTGCTGACAGGACAATCTAACATTCTTGACTCCACTGAAATACAAGAATGATAGTGTTGGTTATTTCATGCTCATATCATTGTGAGATGATGTGTTGTATATTTTAGTTTTTGCTTTGGTAAGGAAATGTGTAACCAAAAAAACGTATGCAAAAATTGTTAAGTATAGTGGATAATCTACAATGAATGCAAAAACGACAACAAAAAAAGTTCACAACTCAGTTTGGCACGTTTACATTTGCAACCATTAAAATGAATCACTTCGCCGTCCAAGAAAAACTTAAGTCGCTTGCAGTTGCTGCAACAGTGTATCTTTTTTTTTTTTTAGATTTACTCTAATTGCATATTTCCCATGGAAATCATTTACTCCTCACATATAATGATGTTTTTTGTGGCTGAGCAGCAGGGGAAAAATTATATGACTGCTTTATGACACAGAAAACCTTTGATATGGTGGCACTGGTTTGCTTGATCTTTTTATGACGGAACATTTAAGACTGCAAACAAAAAAAAATGTCGTATCCTGGTAATTTCCTTTTCTTCTTGTTTTTACTAAAACAAACAGAGTCGCGGGTTCAAGTGAGTCACTGGACAAAAATCCCATGAATAAGGTTTTAGTCTGGACTAAATGTGTATTTCTTTTTATGGAGGTGAAGGAGTAAATGAAGTAATTACATTTAACTTTGAGCCATTTGCTTGACATGCTTTGTGACTGTTTAACACACTGAAACATGTTTGCAAATTCTATAGTTAAGACAAAGTGGAAGCAGCTTTGTTTCTCTGCAGCCAAAATCACTACTGCGTGAGCAAATGCTATTACATTTCATTACCGGTTTTATTCAAAGAAGATCTCACACACAAACGCACACACGTACTGTAAACACATTCAAGGTTATGTTCCTACAAGCGGGGGGGCAGATCAGCTCCATCATAAATCAGCTCCTTGGTTGGTATTGGTTTGTGTATTATTGTTGAACTCACCGTAGCTCGGCGCTTAAAGCCTCTGATCCATGAAGAGTGCCGGTGTGTGTCACAGTGATGGATATAGTCATTACCATGCCCTCCTTGTCTCTGTATCTGTCCTTCTGCTCCACGTCTTGTTCTACTCTTACTCCAAATATTCCTTAAAAGTCCCTCTTTGTTACAAATAAAGCAGAATTTGAGACCGAAAAACAAGAAAAACAAGGATTTTAGGAAAACATGATCTAATGCCTGATCATTCAAAAGACAGGGAAAGTTGCTATATATGTAGTGCTCTACTGGCTGTAAGACCTAAAAATAAGATCAATCAGGAAATAAAAACATCTTTTACAGAATATAATATTTATATTTGTTAGAGAAATGTAGAAATATTACTAAAAAGCTGCATCAATTAGGCTAACAACATTTTTCATCTCTTTCAAGTGAACTTGTGTTTAAATGAAAAGGCTGCCATTATTTTTATGTCTTATTGTCAGCATTTCAATAAACAAACAAACAAACAAACAAACAAACATTGCATTGATCCACCTGTCAGTATCATCTATTCGTACTTCCTCGGACTTACATCTTGTGTTGGAAAAGCTGGTCATGAATGTAGTTTTATTTTGAAAAATAGACTAAAGCAGCTGAACACCGTAGATTTTACCGAAACATGTTCAAATAGAAACAAATGTTGTATTTCTTAAAAATAAAACATATTTATTTGTGGGAGGAATGGTGTGTGTGGAATTGTCAGACTGCACCCTGTGTATTCAAGGGACATGTCTGTATTTTACTCCATTTTATTTCTTTTTTAAATGTTGATGAACCCAGACAGAAAATCCTGCCAATTTCCAGCCATCCGACTGTCAGTCTGATTGCCTGTATCCAATGAACTAAATCCTGCATCAAAGGAAATTCCGTGTGCCTTACGATTAAACTGAGTAATTACAATTTTAAGTGTTGGTATCAGCTTTCACGTTTTATTCACAGCCTCCGTGTATCTGTACATTGTCAGCCTCTAACCTTACAGCCGAGTGCTTATTTGAACTTTCACACCACCGTAAGTAAGAATACCACATCAGGAGGTGTAAAACCACAGCAATTCACCCCCTCTGAAGGCCCTCGAGTGATTTCACAATTTCCTGGGTATTGTGGTGCACTTATTGTCTAACACATTTGTGAGCCCCGTAAATTAGTTTCGTTTCTTTTACACCATAAGATGGATAGCGCACACTGCACCGAGGAGTGGTATTGACCAAGAGGCACTCCGCTGCTAATGATCTCTACAGGGAGACAGAGGCCACACACGTAAACACACACACCTCCATCTGCACCTGGGGAGTTTTCAAGGAGCCAAAGATTATGATTGATCGTGAAAACTCGGCTATCATACGTATCAAAACATACTGGAGCGTATGCGCTAGTCCTTACACTCTTCCTTCTCTCCCTTCATGACTGTATCATGCTTCTGCAAAGATCCATGTGAAATACTATATTTAGGAAAGAAGGGCAGCAGCTCAAGGAGGCTCTCAGAGGAGCTGTTGTGCACCCCCCAAAAACTCAAGTACATGCATCAAACAAAGGCTGATAAGCTGAGCAGGGGAAGGGTATCTGGTTGTGCTCGCTGGCCCATTGCCAAACATGGAGCTAAAACAAAGATCCAAAATGGAAAGCACACAGAGGAATTGTTTAATTCATTTTCCCCTATATACAGTGTTTAAAATGGCTTTTCTGAGCTAAATAAGGATAATTAAAGACCCCCTCCGATGAAAGCCAAGTTTTTAACCTACTTAACACGTCCTAATGGGGCTTTCTTTTTTTATATCCTAGAAGACACATTGTGAGTGAAATAAGCAGTCAGTGCCATGGCTGAGCATTTCCGCCTTGAAATTGCAGTGCATGAAATGACAAAGACAACAACAATCAGGGTTTCACACGTAATATACCAGCCCTACAGTACTTTTTAGAGTGAGGCTTTCTACAAAGTTAAAAGTGCAAAGTTAAAAATCGACAAATTGTCATCAACATATTATCAGCTGTTTGCTTTCAGAGCTGGTTTCCAGCTCGAGAATGTATGGGTGAATCAGTCAGACATTAGAACTTGTCATTGTGTAACGCTGAGTACATTACAGTGTTTGAACAGTGTTGCAGGTGAGCGGTGGAGTGGATGGTCGAGAAAGTGTCAGTTTTACATATTCATAGATTCATGCTGACTAGGGGAAGAAAAATTGTTCTAGAATGTTATTTTGGGGAACAGAGACAAGAGTTTAGTGGTTTAGCCAATGCTGGGAAAAGGACTAAAACAAATTAAGTTTTTTTCTCATAAACTTGTGTTGCAACATGCAATTGTTGTTGTTGTTGTTGTTATTATTATTATTATTGTATTATTGTTATTATTATTGTTGTTGTTGTTATTATTATTATTGTTAATTTGTTAATGTTAATAATTAGTGTTAATAATAATAATAAAGTAATGGTGAAACTGAGAAAAACTGAGGAGTGTACTGTAATTAGTACAAATACATTTGCAATGTTATTGTGTAAACAGAACAAAATTACAAGTAAACTAGTGATTATCTTTGTCCAAACATATGGATATCCTAAACGCCCTGTTTTCTTAGGATGGGGTGTCCTGGACAGCTTTCTTTGTCTCCTGATCATTCTGGATGGGTAATTAATGGTAAGACTGGTATATTATCGAGTTGATGGCTTCAAATTATTTTTAGCTTCTGTTGGATGATGAATAATGACCGGAAACTGACAGACAGCCTGTCTCTGAAGTGGGCTTCATGAAACATATGATTTAATAGTTTGAATCATTTTTATGTTGAAATTTTCAAATCCAATTATTATCTGCATGGTTTGGGGCTCAGCTCCAAACTGTATAATGTGAACACATAAGTAATGTGACTTTCTCATTACACAAGGGATTCAATCATTGTTGTTTTTGACTTTCCAGATTATGCAGCAGAGAGGAAAATACACAGGAGCGAGGGAGTAATATCTTTTATTCCATTTCATTAGAAGGTGGGCCTCATTCCCATGCATATGTGCTGGAGTTTTTAATTGAAAATGGAAATTTCTCTATTTAAGTCCTGATTATCATAGCAGGTGGAGAGCAATTAAAATAAATGAATGGTGATATTCCCTCTGTCTGTGTGTTACAAAATGCTGGAGGCGTCTTAGCACACATTTACACACACCTACGTCTTAGATCCTCTTTCTACTCTTATCACAGATTTCATTTAACATTTGGTCTACATGCAAAGGAAGGGGAAGGAGGTAATCCTATTGGACTTTATGTGTGGCTGTGTGTGTGTGTGTGTGTGTGTGTGTGTGTGTGTGTGTGTGTGTGTGTGTGTGTGTGTGTGCACATCTGCGCACGTTTGTCCTGAGTAAGAAAAGATGGTTTACATTCGGCTTTTGAGTATCGAACAGCTGAGAATGCAGGAAACCCAGAGCAAGCGCGGTGCGGAGCCATCTGCCATACGGAAAAATGAAAAGTTCACATCGTACATCATTATCATCATCATCATGCAGACAAGAGGCACACACCCATGTACACACTCTGCAAGGATGACAGGATGTAGAGTCCCAGCAGGGAGGAGGAAATATCTGAGAGTTTTATAGGAAACGCTCAGATATTCTGTGGCCCGGATCTTATAAAACTTGTGAAAACTTTGCTTGCATTGATTTGACCCACTGGGAGGTTCTCCACTGTTATTGTATAGAAACATGACTGTGAGATACAGGCAAGTGAGTGTTAGCATCAAAATATATTATATTTATTGTATTTATTTCATTCATTCAACACAAAAAAACATGCAGGTGTGTTTGCTTTCTTCATACTTGCAGTTCAAGGCCTCAAGTAAATAACAAGTGTCAAATAGGTGTTTTTCCAGTCAGTGCCAAGTAAACCCCAGAGAGTTAACATAGTTGCAGTCAAACAGATAAGAAAAAATTTGCAGCAATTAACAACACGGAAATGTTTACAGTTGTCTTCAAGTTTAAGATGTATTATGTCCTCGAAAAATGTGGCTAACTTCAAATAAATAGAGGGGTCATCTTGGTCAAATTTACCCTCCATCACATCATTATGTGGAAATGTCAAAAGTGAGAATCTAAATTGTATGATGTGTCCTGCAAATTCTTAAATTGCAGGTAGCTTTACAGAAAATCTGGTCGCAGTTTGCACCAGATACTTGTCGAAAGTATCCCTTTACCACAAAAATGAAAGCATGCGATGCCTGTTTCATGTAGACGATGGAGTCAGTAACATGGAGGCCGGTTGTCTTCTGATTGGAGCATGTCTTGTTGATATCATTATACCCCTTTCAAGGAGATGCCAGCTGCTGAGGTTTAACTTAAAGCGATTCTCTAAAAATAGTCATAATGCATCGCTGCTTCACGTCTTTACAAAATGCCTGTTCAGATAAGTACATGCATTTAGATTTGACATGAAAAATTATATATGTGCTAGAATGTGCTCTGTGGTGTTTTGTCAGGCTGGATAGGATTACAACAATAAAAGAACGAGAGAGATGTGGAGCTAACAAAAGAGGAAGTCTCAACAGAAAGAGAGGCCAAACGACAAAGAGGCACTAGAGAATGAGCCTAAAGAGCGACGCAACGTTGCACGGAAACGTAGTGGTGTTAGAAAGAGATCTCAGAGGTGTGTTTGACAGAAAACACAGCCGCGGTGTCACGCTATGCCCCAGTTGGGTGTCGTCTTCAGCCCCAGCCCCAACTGATGGATGATGAGACACCAGTGGGAGCCGACGGGTGAGGCGGGGGACGGTGAATTGGAACCAATGTCTGGAGCTGCCTCCTTTGTCATAAATTAAAACGAGACGGCGGGGATTGAATAGCACAAGTTTAAGTGTGTGTTTGTGCATCTGCGCTTCTGTCTTTGTGCGAACCAGTTTATGATTCAGACATTAGAAATGGAGACACTGTTGTGAAGTGAGATCATCTTGGAAGAGGTAGGGGTTTTGCAGTGGTAGGTAAAAATTGTATAAACGTCAGGATTTGATTTAGGATATATTAGCATTTATTACTATACACATAAAAATGGTGAGAAAGAGTAGAGTGATTGTAGCTGATGGAAGGTCCCCTACACGATAGGTGGGTGTATGTGAGAAAGCAGGGAGATGAAATAGTTTTGTTAGTCGTGTGAACACTAATAGTCCGTGTATATGCATTTGTGCGTGCTTGTCCATGCATGACCATCCAAGCGTATTGACTAGCATGTGTTTGGAAGCTCATATTGCATCCAGATGTCACGGCAAATCAATTCAAGTCAAAGAAAGCCAAGTGTGTTTCACAAGGCTCACAAACCCGCAGCAGTTGCAGTCTTTTCCGCAGCTTTCAACAATTTACGGGCTGGTAACATGCGTGGAGTAATTAATGCATAAAATTGAGGTTATATTGAAATATCAGTCTTATTTTCCTATTATAATGGGATGTCAAGGATGTTTTACATTTTATGTGTCTCGCAAATGCAGTCCCTCCCTCTGATTTTCTCAGAGAAAATACAAAATGTGGCTTTGCGCTACTATTTCAAAGGGTGTTAAATGTATTACTCTTTCCAGGAACAATCCTAAAGACGTGAATGAAGATTGGATGTGTGTTCAGGTGTAATATTTACACAAACAAGTCGACAGTACTCAGTTAGTCCCCAGTTAAGTGTATTTGTATTGTTATCATTATGTCCCTACATACTTTCTATAAATTTGTCCACCCTCACACATCTGCGTTCGATTAATTTTTGAATGCACCAAGATACCTGGATGTAGTCAATCCAGTATTTTGCCTTATATAGCAAATCAAATATAAACAGTAATCAGCCAATCATTATGAGACAAACTGGCTAGTTATTGCATACATTCAGTTAGACTATATTAACATTGTCTATATGACAAAAGTGTCCATTTATATACGTATACACACACACACACACACATACACGTATGTACACAACACGGGACACAGGGGAGTATCATGTTTCATCAACATGTTTGTTTGTCATATATTGTTTGTCCTATGCTAGATGGAGGCTGTAGATATACCTGCCATTTGTCATCTTTGTCCTTTCCAATCTGCCATCTACGCTTCACCGTTTTTAAAATCCATCTTTTAATCAATTTTAAGTGCTCCCTGAGTGCAAATTTTCTCACAAAACAAATCCACCTGTCACTGTTTTGGAGTGGAACAGCAAAACCGCATCCTTTGCTTAGTTCTGCCTAGGACATTTGTGATCAGTTTTAAAAAAAAACACAAGGCCAGAGCTTATTTTCCCCTATAGCACAATAATAATGCAGTGCAGCCAGACCATAATGTACTACAGAATGGGTTGGCTAAGCGAGACTACTCTTCTCCAAATGACTTCCCTCTAAGGCAGATCACTTGAACAAAGATTACAGTCAAAATAGAGAAGTTCATGGGAAAGTCTCATAAAAATGTTATACTATAGCAAAAGTTTGAGGTATAAGTGAGTTATGCTCCATGCCACAGTCTCCCTCTCAATCAAACTCATGTGCAATGATCACACTCCCCAAGGTCCTCGTTACCAGCATGATCTTATGACCTGCAGACAAACTGGACATACTTGCACATACTCAGACCTGCTCATGGAGGTATATCGGTATACCGTACAATCCATGTATGACACATTTGTGAAAAATATCTGCAACAATAATAGCTTCAGCATGTCAACTATTTCAAACCTCCAGTGTTGAATCCTCTGTCATTTCACTACAACGTGATCCATTATCCCAAATGTGCATGACAAATAGTGTTTGGTGAAGAGAACAGAGTGAGAAGTGAGAGGGGAAAAGGATCTCTGCTGGAGAGAGGAAGAGAGAAAGAGGGGGACACTCTGTCATCTGTCTGCTTTGGATCGTGTTGGAAAGAAAATGTACTCGGGGTGCATAAAGAAAACACTATAAATTACTCTCTGTGCTCCTCATTCATAACCCAGGATTATCATCCCCAATCCATACATCACGTGGAGAGAATCGTTTGCAGTTTGCACACATGCACAGCCATATGGAAATAGGCAGGACTAAGGAAAAGCACACATACACACAAAGTACTGAATCTAAGCCAAAAGCCATTAATCCACTGTGTGACTGGGAAAAGATCCAAATGGGCTTGTGTTTGTGTGTGCCTAGGTGTCTGATGTTTTGGTATGAGGCATGTAGCAATCAATCCCCCATGTATACTAATATGATTAGCACTGTGTCATCTGGAAATGCACCTCTGAGGGCTATAATGTCAGCAGTGAGCTGACATTAAGGTAAATACCACATATGCTTTAAAGATTACAAAAGCATAAATGCTTTTTAATTACATATTTTGCAATTATTCACTTAATATTCACAGTAATACACAACACATTTTAAATATATATGTGCGTCTAAAAATGTTGGTAGAACCTAAATATCGGCCAAATGCCATAAAGGTAGCTTGCTTCACCAACATGGTTTTGCTGTGGCACTTAGACTAAAACCACTGACAGGTGAAGTGAACAACATTGATCATCTTGTTACTGTGGTACCTGTCAAGGGGTGGGATGTATTAGGCAGCAAGTGAAACAGTCAGTTCTTGAAGGTGATGTGTTGAAAGCAGGAAAAATGAGTGTAAGGATCTGAGCCACTCTGACAAGGGCCAAATTGTGATAGCTAGATGATTGGGTCAGAGTATCTCTAAAACAGCAGGTTTTGTTGGACGTTCCAGTGTGCAGCAGTTAGTAGCTACCAAAAGTGGTCTGTGAGAGGACAAACTGTGACTGCAGGGTCATGGATGCCAGAGGCTCACTGGTGCATGTGGGGAGTGAAGGGTGGCCCATGTGGTCTGATTACACAGAAAAGCTACTGTAGCACAAATTACTGAAAATCCTAATGCTGGGTAAGAGGTAGCACAGCCACATCATTCTGCAGCACAGAAAGATGTGACTGCATCTCATCGTCATTCTGCAATAGGCTGAAAAAGGTCCTCCTTGTTTGTATTACTTTAAACCAATTAGGATTGTATTAGGCAGAGACAGGCAAAACATGCAGCAATTGAGTTTCCCTTAACATGCTAATGGGCCAATTGTTTTGGTGGAACATTTGCATGCAAGGAGGCTAACGACTAACTTGCTAAAACAAAAACGAGCTTCCTCCTCTACTGCAGAATCCAAATACTTAATCAAACCTGCAATCTATATATGGTGTGTTGGACTGTGTCAGGAGCTGCAGACACAAACCAGTCAGAGTGGCCATGACAACCGCCAAAAGTACCAACAATGACCATGCGAGCATCAGAGGAGGACTATTTAGCAAGCAAAGAAGGTCTGATGTATTATGTTTTCTTTTACATCATGTGGACAGCCAGTAGTGTATGCGTCATTTACCTGGGTAAGACATGGCAGCAGGATGCACTGTGGGAAGAACGCAAGCTGGTGGAGGCATGTGAAGCTCTAAAAGACAGTATTCTGGTGGGAAACCTTGGGTCCTGGCTTTCATGTGGTTGTTACTTTGACACTTGCTAGCCATCTAAACATTGTTGCTGACACCTCCATGGTAATGGTATTCCTTGTTGGCAGTGACCTTTTTGAGCAGAATAATGCTTCCTGTCACAGGAATAGTTTCAAGAACATGACAAAGAAAGTGTTGACTTGGGCCCCAAATTCTAAAGATGTCAGTCCAATCAGACATCCGTGGGATATCGTCTAAAAACATGTCTGATCAACAGAGGCCCCACCTTGCAACTTTTTAGACTTGAGTGATCTACTGCTAATGTCTTGCTGCCTGTTAGCACCAGACACTTTAAGAAGCCATGTGGAGTCCATGTCTCGGCAGATCAGAGCAGTTTTGGCATTAGTGGAACCCACACTATTAGGCAGTTGATTTTAATTCTGATTTGCGTATAGTACTACAAAAACGCACCTTTCCTCTTCCTAACCTCTCATGATGACAAAAAAAAAATATTGTCCAGCCAATGTTGGCAAACAATTCACACATTCAGTAGTCACAAAGCAGTCATTACATGTTGTGGTCTGTCATCCTGGCAGCTAAAAATCCAATATGTACTCTCCTTTCATCTCTGTTTTTAGTTTCCCTGCAACTTCCAAGGAAAATATCTGGCTCTCTACCTACTAAATGTGCCACTGTGTTTACCAGCCAGTCGCTAACTGTCTGTCTGCTGGTTAGTGCTGAAAAAGCAGTGGACAGAAGGTTTATCAGACATATGTCTCACTGAAAACAGTTGCCTGCTGCTGCTGCAGACGAGGTCGATTAGACCAGTGAAACAAATCCAAACCAAAACCACGTAAAATAAAATCAATCACTTGAGAAAAGCCAAAAGACAAGAAGAACCTCTTTCGCATTAAACACTTCATCTATTGTTAAGATGGAATTACTGATTACAGATGGCAGCGTCACTGTCAAACTGACAAGAGAGACCTGACAAACCTGATGTTCATCTTATTTTTTTAATTCTTGAATTTGGAGCAGAGAGGCTTTAAATAGCTTACTGTAACAGTGTCAATGTAGTTTGTCCTGTGAGTAAAATCATATGCACTTTAAAATATTCAGCCAGTACCAGTCACACAGTGAGAGGTAAATAGGGCTGCAGTCAGTGTTGTGCCAGTTCATGCTCGAACAGAACTAGCTCCAAGTTCAGTTCACACATATGAAAATAAACTAGTTTACATTCGTTTGTTACATTGTTCACATAAATAAGACATTATATTACTCAGTAGAACCTCTTCTTAATTATTCATCACCAGCTGTGATGAATGTGACTGACGTTCACACTTCTTTTTTCAGACCAGGTGGACACAGTTTGCATTAGAAAGTGAGGTTCTTGCTGTCTTTGTCTTCATTTCTTAATTCATAAAACTCCGCTAAGTCTTCTGCTAAACTGGCTGCAGCACTAGTCATGCTGGACTGTCACCAGTGTTTGCCATAAACTGTCGTAAAACCTGAAAACCGCTTTCTGTCGGGAGAGTTTTCAAATGAATGTGAATGTGAACGGTGCGTGCCGCTCATTCTCGCGAGAGTGAGCACGTTCCCGTTCACGCTCATTATTTGAAAACTGATCCGTTCAGTTCAGCATTCATTGAAAATATGAACGTGTTCAGTGAACGCTGTTCATTGAGCGCGTTCATGCACAACACTGGCTGCAGCCATGTACACAGCCAGAAACTGTCACTGCAAATTATGCACAACATAAAAGGGGATAAAGTGATTACCTTTGATACTGAAACAAATAAGGCAGGGTTAGGGTTGTTTGAAAACATTGCAAGCCTAATTTAACAGAAATGCACAAAGTCTGAGAAGCTGGAAGACCAAGATTGAACATCTTGGAAGCAGCAAACTCAGACATTAAGCAGTTTCAAGTAGCAAGGTTAAGTCAGTGAAAAAACAGAACGCACAAACCACTTTGAACCAGAGTCCACCTGTAGATAGAACTTTTCATGTTTCTTTGCTCTCTGTTATAGGGTTTGGCATAAAGAATCGGTTCCAAAATTCACATTCCAAAGGCATCATTCATAACGTTTAATTTAGATTCTTCTTATCAGTTCCAAAACAGATTTTACAGTGTACTGCAAACTCCTACCATACATCTCCCGCTGTCTCTCTGTCTTCCTGTCTCCTACGCATTAGTCTTCATAAATCGTGAGTCTATCATTATTCTCAATGTACCAACTCAGATGTTGCTGAGTTGCTTGATTAGCAGTTGAGCAGCACAAATTGTGTGATTGTGTTGTATCAATCATCATTATTTAGCAAAGGCGATGCTGTGAAATGCTTGGCAGGGACGGGACTGAACTCCATTTTCATTACAGCAAAGAATCTGGAGTAAACCACACAATATTCAACAAGAAAAGAGGCCACTGTTATTACATTTATCCATGGTTAAATAGTGTTTTACACATGAAGAATGCAGGGGGACACCACAGTAACATGAACAGGGGTTTTATTTCTCTTGTGCCACAGCCACAAACCACACAGACCTTTATGAACTATTATGCTAATCAAGCCACATTACGCCTTATTCTAAAGTATGTCAGTATAATCAGAAAATATGTTGTTAAAAGTAAAAGTACTCAAAGCAGAAAAATATCTCCTGTGACTTTTATACTGTGACGCAGTACATTATTACTCATGCATTAAAGCAAAATTCAGATTTTCCTCTTGTAGCAACCGTAACCACCTGCTCCTCCAAGAACTGGAATCGAGAATCGTTAAGAACCGTAAACGACAAGCACAATCAGAATTAAAACTGGAAACAACACCGAACCCTGCTCTGAGGCCACTGGGAGAGAAAAAGTAATTCTCCTTTTCACACTCATTATTATTTAGCCTTCCCTTGGCTTTTCTCACAGACATAAGACATTGCAACATGTGATGGTGCTATGTCATCTCATAAATGTGATGATGGTGACAGGAAATCATGCTGTCCCACACCTGTAACACCCCTTCAGAAATCATTCTCAGCTTGCTGTCTGACCACCTGCTCCCAAACTCTCTTACACCATCCACCTAACATGAACAAACCTTTGTCAGTGGTCAAGTAAAGACAAACAAAAGGAATTTGAATATGAAATTAGTAAATATTAATAATATGAAACACAATGACCAGATTGTTGACTGGATCGATAAAAAATGAGGGTTTGTCTTTGAGCGCTTTCTCAGCCGGTCACTGTCTCATGGCTCCCATTTTACATGTCGTATTTTACCACCTGAACTCTTCCTCTCTGTGGTCTTTGTTCTTTATCAGTGAGATGGCCTTGTCTTTTCATGTGTACTCTGTATCTGAGGACTACTGGAGCAGCACTTTAGATACACCTGCTGTCGCTCTATATACCTTTCAGTACAGACGGTGTATGCATTTGATGTTGACCTTAGATCCCCAGATTTTACATCTTAGTCTTTCTGCTGCTGTCTCTGATGATGCGGATCTTTCCATCTGTATATTCCATCTGTGATTCCATCTATGTATGGTAGTTTGCTTGCTGGTGATACACATAATACCGGCATTTTCTTCCTTAGTTTGTTTGTTTATTTTTGTTGCCATGCAGTGACTTACTGCTCAGCAGTTACTTACAAAAGCCCCTGTATGTAGTCTTTTCTTTCCTGTGCTGGATTTTTGCTTCTATCAATTGGCATAAATAGATGGATATCCACAGTTCTGTGTAGATGTAGGCAGACAAACACAGAAAGTGGTCTTGTGTAAGCCACTAAATCCCAGTCTTTGAAAGGGTGTTGTTTTGTATATAATCTTAGTCTTTGACCTCACTGTGCAGGGAAGAAAGACAAGTCACTATAAGCAGCAAAGCTGCCTCTTTTTCACTGGGTATCAAGTGTAGGATTTCAGGACTACCAAAACAAATGCTCCAATCTCCATAGAGGATTGGAAAAAAACATCCATAACTAAATGCACACAGGCACTGGGAATTTAGGACCTTATTGCTACCACATCTGAATTATGATGATGTGTTTTGATAATAATACCCAGGTGAAGTGTTAGAATGAAGGGTTGTTTCTGTCCACAGTTAAAAAGTGAGCCTAAGACTAACTGTATTGGTGCAAACACCAGTATTATGTAACCATTTTTGACACTTGCTTAACCCCTATGTTATTCTATTTTTTTTAATTTACCATTAAATTGCAGTTAGCAATGAGCTAAACATGGCCACTATAGGCCTTATAGGCCTACTATGTGATCTGGAATCCAATTTAACAATTCAGTCTTAGAAAAACCAAGACCACATTATTTTTGGCAAACAATCCCACAATGCAGTGTGTCAAATTTTACAGATGTAAGAATTGCCCTAGTGTGACAGCAGCTGTCAGTGCAACCCCTATTCCTCAAATGTTTCAATTGAGCTCCCAGAGACCATGGTTCACAGTCAGAGTCTCCATTGCGGTTGGTTTAAGGCAACAAAAGCACTTTGGTTAAAGAAAGCCATTTATGGTTTTACTTATTTTCTGACATTCATTCGAAATGTTGCCAGTCTTTTAAATAATGAGGCAAAAGCATGCAAAAGTAATCCCTGGGAGAATCCATCTCAGGCTTCAGATTGCTCTGAACACAGAGTTTCCAGCAGTTTGACGTCAGCTCATCATGGATTTCTTTACGCAGTCATCTGACGCAGGAGTAGCACACCCACAAAGTCAAACTATGGCCTTCTTGATGAACACATGTTCTCACAAAACAATCTATGAGCAGTATTCTCTGCATTCTATGGACTCCACCATGCAAATAACCCAGAGGTGCAGAGAGACACCATACAGCAGTTTAGCGACAGCAGAATAATATTTTATTTGCTCTGTCACCTGTAGTATTTCCTGACAGCACGTTCCCACCTCAAATAACATTTTAGCACATTTCAACAGATGCATATGAAGAAAAAAATGAATAATGAGAGACAAAGTCCACCATTATGTCACACAATATTCATATAATTTTTGCTGTAATCTTTGATGCATCAGATGTTCATGCTGTCTGAATCAGATTAGGGTACCGATGGATTTGACAAGTAGCCCATTTCAGTCACCTAATGAGAACTTAAAGAATCTGGAGCTAAAACGATTTTTGGATCAATGAATGAATTAAGTATAGGACTTTTTTTTTTTTAAAACCGTGGATCAAAGCTACTCTGGTGGAGTCCCACAATACAAACATAGAGAGCTACCGTTAAAGATATTTAGGATGTGAAAAGTACGTGGTCCTGGTCAACTACAACGAAACATGCTGTGTCTAAACTCATGGCTAACCTTTATCAGTATAGACCATGATCCTACCTTAACTATAACCATGTGCTACAAAGCTCTGATTTCTACATTTGTGCATCACCAAGGAAGTTGACAGTGTATCTCCTGGCATCTCGTCTGTGACTGCTGCATGAAAGCTTAGACACCTTCTTCCACGAAAATATCTTCTTCTACAAAACAAAAAAAAAATACATACATGTATGTATCCGCAATAGCTGTAGTAGTTTGTGCTTTAAAAAACGTGACATCAACTTCAGTTTGATTGCTGTCCCTTGCTAAAAACTAAAAACTATATACAAAATAACTTTTGTTTTCATGAACTATCAGCTGTCTATAATGCTCCACAGCCTTCACCTTTATTGCCTCTCCTCTGTGCTCTCCACTTGTAATTGTAAATCTTTTCTTTCATCTTGCCTTCTCCTCTGCTCTCCTCTTGTCTCCGATGAACAGACATGGTAGTTTAACAGTAGATGAGATGAATAGTCGGGGACAGTAATATAGATGGTGACTTTGACCTGTACTAGCTCCTCAAACTCGTTCCAAATCAATCTACCATTCCATCACCGTGACCCAGATGTCCATCCTTCTTCCCTCTCTCTATCTTCCTCCCTATCTCTTGCCAATCTCCATTCATCAGAGTGTCTATCTCCATCCTCTCCTCTCATCTTCTCCTCCAAAATTACCCGAGTCAGATTGTCTTGACAGCGAAAAAAAAGTTTGTCTCCGCGCGTAGTACTTTAGAGAAGAAAGGAATACTTGAGAATGAATTGGACTTTCAAAATAAGTTTGCCCTGAAACCTTTTGTTCTATTGCTCTCATGCAGTATTCATGCATCTGGATGAACTATCCCTGGCTTTGCGCTCATTTTTTTTTTACCCTAACTCATCAGGCACAGAGTTAATGACCTTGAGGCATTAGCAAAACAGTGTGACTCAAACCTGCTGCCTCTTTGTTGAGTGTGTGTGTATGGAAGTGAAATTCCTTCTCTTTTACATCCTCTTTCCCAAAGCACTTTGAAAACCTGTTGAAGCTGCAGTCAGGCAGATATTAGGCTGTCACTGATACACTTTATACAGCACATAGTCAGGAAGGAACTTCTATCTTGTAGCTGGACATGAGTAACAAGATGGTGTTGGATTTGTTTTTTTAAAGGCCATGTCTGATCCTATATAAGCCTCTTAGTACGTCTGTCCGCAGTAACAATGGTGACTTTTACACCTGCGATATGTCAAAGCTGTAATTATTATAACCATACCTCTAGTAATACAGCCGCTTGACATGTCATTGTGGTATTTTGTCAGGAGCAGAATGAGATCAGGCTAAATCCCTTCTTGTTCTTTTTGTAATCCTGTGTCTGCTCTCCGACAGGCTATGGGAACCGTAGCAGACATGTGAATCGATGATGGTATTTGCACAGTTCTTATCACGTTGGCTATCTACTGTCAAATAAACCTAAGGATTACGGTCACCTCCGGCTTACTGCTGACAGTGATGGGAGCAGCGGGCGGCTTCTGTGATTTGTTTTCTTTCTGTCTTTCTTTTCTCATTTCTTTGTTTGTTTCTTTCACTCTTTGAATAAACAGTAGACATTATATGCAGTGTAAGAGGCACATATGCATGAGGATATTGAGTTTATTCGGTGTCTCATTAGGAATGTATCCAAACAGAGTTAATGGAGGAAAGTTTCATTCCAGTCAGCTGATCACAGAGCAGCAAGATTAGGAAGGGATGTGAGCATTACAGGACATCAGACAACAACAGTGTGGAAAGATTACACAAGGATCGCAACATGCAACAAAGACCAAGATGAAAAGAAAAGGGTAGGAGGCCAACTGTGAAAGATACTAAGCAAGTGAGTGATCTGAAACTTTAGAGAAAAATACTGTATGTTTTAATGTTTTATAAAAATGTAGTCGTTCTCAACTTTGCTCAGTTTGGAACTCCTTTGTTTGTGTGCTTTTCCTTTTTACAGTGTGAGCAGGGCAAGCACTGCAGAACCAGAACAAAGACTTGCAGCACACATCTGTCCTCTCTGCTCTGCATGCAGGAGACCACCTCCAGCTGTCTGCATAATAAACACTCTCCCCGACGCACACACCGAAAACACGGAAATGTTCGAGCCCGCAAATGTGCACGCTCCACGCACGCTCCCACATCCTATTGAACATTGCTGTGAGCGCAAACATTAAGATGTTGTAATTTTGGGGATAATTAGTTGGCCTGTCAGTTTTATGGCTGTACCTTGCTAGCTCCAAGATTAGGCCTCTGAGACCTCCTGCTCTGCTACACACACAGTTCTGTGCCATTGTGCGTGTATGTGTGTGAGAAAGAGACAGATATACGAGGAGAGTGAGAGAGAGAGCGAAAGCCATGGAGAGGAAATTATAATGCAGCTATTTAATTAGCAAAACCCCATTGAAGTTCATCTCTTCCATCAGTGCTTCTCGACTCCTATCACCATTAATGAGATAGAGATTTCTGTCATATTTTCTAATGCGTCTCTGCACATACAATGATTTTAAATTCATAGCCGTCATTTACATTCAAATGCGCTTCAAATTCACTGTAATCGTAACTCCTCTCTAGGCAATTATTTCAGGGTGAATGAGAAATGCTTACAATAAGTTTGGGATTTGGATAATATTATGATCCTAAAGATTAAAGAAGACAGGAATATGCTCCAAATGATAAAACATGGATTCCTCTATTTTGACCTACAGTTCAAAGTCTTCCCTGGCCAGGTTGAATATGTAAATTAAAATAGTAAATGTGATGCAGTAAGCATGTAGAAACACATGATGTTACAAAACTAAATCATGAGGCAACTCAAGTTCACAGCTCTTTGTAAAACTATTCAATCAAACAAGAGGCACAAGATGCATGATATTCACATCTGAAACATGCATGAGTAAAAACAAATGAGCACCTTTGACACACTTGATCCAAAAGTCTGACAAATACTTACAGGGTACCAGAGTATTTTGTTTTCCCACTTAACAGGGAGACTGAGATATGGAGAGGTAAAGGAAAGACAGTTTCATAATTTTATTTAGCACATTGCTGCAGCTTGTGGACATCCTAAACTCTGTGTTTACTGGCTGCAGTCCATTAGCTCATACAGTCTGTTAGTTATTCATGTCGGTAGATATATGCTTATACACACAAAGAAACATTCACTCACATGCACAGTGCAATTATTCATGACTTGAAACAGGAGAGGACAAGTAACTGAATTATGTTGCCTATAAACAATAAACTTAGGAGAAATAAACCTGCTGTTTCATACCTTTTGCCTTTTGGCAAGTAGCTTGTATGTAACACACACACACATACACACACACACACACACACACGCACACACACAGTCACAGTGATACTGTCTGATTTACCAAGCTACAAAAATTGCCGAAAGTAAGATAACCTTTGCAGGTCAAGAATGCATCTAGAGACTGCTCTTTTCAGCTGCAGCAGTCTTCTAAGTCTTACTTCATTACATACTTGAAAACAGTGAGTGCAATGTCAAGATTGAGCATCACACATTGCAACTTGAAACTTACTTTCTTACTTACTTTCATCTCTTCTCTGTGAAGTAGAGTCGTTGGATGGTGGTTGACATTTAATGATAGCTTTTAATTAGTAGTCTCTTTGGAAATCTTACTACATATATACAGTATAGAATAAAAATGAACAGTATAGTGCGTGTCAGACATAAATCATCATACATTTTTTTCCACACTGAAGGTGTAGAGTGAGAATTGAACTGCAACATAAACACTTGGGTCAATTATGCCGTTTCTTCCACCCACATTCAGATTTCCTCTTCAGCATAAGGCCTCTTGATTTGTTATTGTGGAGATGCTGCTATTTACACGATCTACAAGTGCGAAAGATGTTTATGACACAGTTATGTCTCATTTTGCATCTATTCAGTCTTGGCAAATATCTCACACAGTTCTGATTATGTTAAACTCCTCAATTTAGTATTTGTGATGGTGTGACACATACAGAGAAATTGATGAGGTTTTGATAACTGGTTGAAGCAAAATGCTGCCATAATAATTCCTGGCATAGACGAGATGTATGTGAGATTATACATATAGATAATTTTTAGATACAAAATAGGCACCAAGCTCAAAAGTGATCAACCATAGTCATGTTCTCTATAAAAAGCCAGGATGCCATTTGGCAAAAATTCCACAGTAACCATGGATATCATTTTTTTGTCCCCAGGCTGATCAAAGTCATTTTTTGATACCATTTTCCTAGATAGTATACACCTCAAGTATATTACAGCTATTAAAATCAATCCAGCATATATGTTTGATGACTTGATGCATTAGGGGAAAATGCTTCTTTTTATTCAAGCTGCTCCCTAATGTTATGTAGGTGGTCAAAAACAAAAAGCTCCAGTAGGGCACTGTCTGGTTTGTAATGCAAAAAAAGTAAAATGCTCAACAAGCCCCAAAAGATGGCAAAAACCTATACTTTCTACATTCATGTCAGAAAACATATTGCAGATTAGCTGCAGTACCTGGTTGCACCACCAGGTGGAGCCTCTTACTGTTTCATCAGCACAGAAGGCACACTGTGGGCATTTTGTTGGCAAGCAGAGAGCGTTGTGAGGGTTTAGCTAGCAAAGGGCCACCATGACAAAGACTTCTGTGCTGTTTAATGACGTCCAGTCAGAGCGCATATGTTTAAGACAAGCAAGAACTGTCAGAGGGAGCATTTCTCAATCCTGATGTCATATGTAACACAGCCACTTATGTGACCCAAAGCAGCAGTATCAGCGCATGAAGGATCAATTTGTGTTATCGATTAATTCATGGTTGACTGATAACACTAGATGTTACTGATTTAGAAATCTATTCAAAAGTTGCATCCCTGATATCCTGCCACAAACTGTGCTCTCCCTTTACAACACCTGTGTTACATAGCATCAAGCTTAGGTTCATGCCAATACTGACCAGTGAAAAAATGCTTTGACTTGCCCCGATCCAGATCTTTCAGAGTGGATTAGGACACCTCTAATATTAACCTTTTAGAATATTGTAATTCAAGTGGTCTGAGAGGAAACTAGACTTCTTTACCTCTTTTTGGCTCCATTTTCAGATTAAAGAAAATATGTGATGGGAGACTTTGGCCAATCACGGGTCTTTTTAGAACAGCTTTTAAAGCATAATAAGCATCACAAACTTGGCTGAAAATTGTAACCAAAGCAAATCAAATTAGATAAATATAAACACAAACCAGAAGGACTTTGATAAGTTTGAAGTCAATCACAGACTTTTGACACATTTAGGAGGAGAATTTCAGATGCAATAAACAACAATGCCTAGTTTTTGGTATTTAGCAAAAACATTAGTAGCATTATCCACACGTTATGTCTGTGAACATCTAATTGTGAAAAATGTGCCAAATAGTGTGAGGAATCAACACTACCATTTAAGCTACTTGCCACAATATTATAGGGCCTCCCTGAGTGACCTGACGACCTCTGTGAGACAGACCGAATCTAGTGGACATCATGCTGGTCTGAGAGTACCGCCTGAAGGTATTATCGTATCCACCACACACACGCACACACACGCACACACATTTAGACACACATTTCCCCTGGCTCTGTCCTGGGCAGCATATGGCAGACCTTGAAGTTCAAGGACACCAGTGTTTCACAGATTTAGGGAATCCATCACTGACAAACACACATTCATCTAAACCTTACCCTGTGGAAAACCCACACACGTACACAGGCATGTTCTTGTGCACAAACACACGGTCACTACATTTATGGTAGAAATGTCCAACAGAGGCAGAGGAAGCCACCAGCTCGACACTGATTAGTTTCTGCCTGATGACTGGAGGGACATGACAATATCCCCTGAGGGACAGCTAAACACAGACACACACAATCTCTTCATTCAACCCAACATATCCAAGACTTTCTTTTTCGATGTAGCAGTTTACACACTGAGAACTCTGTAAATCCTTTTGTTTACTTTTTCCAGCACCAAAGTGAACTCTAGGAACACGTTTGTTTCTTTTGTTGATATGGATGGGGTTTAATTTAATCCGCCCACACAAATATTGAAATATGGAGTCATGCAGTATATGATATGGAACGCTGCTTCAGGGACACAAAATTCAGCTTAAGTGACATATGATGATAAAAAAGAAAAAGAAGCGTTGGTCAGCTTCTCTTATTTGTCAGCTGCCTGGCCTTGGTGTCTCAGCCTGACATGTTTGAATAATCCAGGCTGTGCTTGAATAAGCAGAGCTCCTATCAGCCTCCCATAGATCTGATGGATCATATCTGTTGGCCAAGCGTTTGTCACAACAAAAGGAGGAAACAGACACAATGGCTGAAGCAGCTTACATTATTGCTAATGCACCACCTATCATTGTTATTTATAGTGAATATACTGTGGTTATACAATGTGTTAGGGTGAGTGTGGTTAAAAAACAGATTTGTGTTGAGTTGAATTAGCTGTTCTGCTACCCTAATTCTCTTAATCATTGAAAAACTCTAATAAAGGAGTTTTTTTTGTGTGTGTGTGTGTGTGTGTGTGTGTGTGTGTGTGTGTGTGTGTGTGTGTGTGTGTGTGTGTGTGGGGGGGGCAATTTTATTGATAGAAGAGACAGGGTGAAAGGGGGTATAGAGGAGAGAGAGAGACATGCAGCAAAGACAGGGTCATGAGCTGGATTCGAACTCATGACCACTGCTGGCGACCTGCGCTCATATGGTAATGCCTTAATTCAGCGAGCGACATGGCAGCCCAGGAGGTTTTTTCTTAACTCAATCAGCAAAGGCACAAACATTTTTGCAAAAATACTTTCACATGTATGTTATGTTTAAACAAAAATGTGTATGTTTTATATTTAAAGAATCGGTCAAATGCAGAATTATAAAGTAGTTAAAATAAAATATAGTATTTATTAAGAATGTGCAACATATTATCATAAAACATATGTATGCATATATATACATGTGTACCAGATGTGGACTTTTATACAAACAACCTTACATTTGGCTTGACCACCAAGTATAATTGAATTAATACAATGTCTTTTAAAGTTGTCATAGAGGAGTGGGGAATGTTTTTAGCTTATAGCTGTGAGGTTTACATATGACACTGATCGCTAAAAATCTGAGGCAAGAAAGAGGAGGATGTGGTTTTGTTTGTGTGTGTGTGTGTGTGTGTGCTTGTGTTCATGTATGCATGTGTGTGTGCGTGTGTGTAGAGGACTAATTAGCCTGTTTGTTCTACATGCTTTATGGGTCCGGGGGGACGACAGGAGATGGGCACATACACACCTTGCTCCCTACAGAGGCCATCTGTTGTACAGACACGCAAACATAGACACCGACTTCACCTACACACTGCCATGGAAACGTACTATAAAACTGCTGATGAGGAAACACAGATATTGATGGGATCACTCATTTGAGCTGTCTGTTTGGAAATATTGCTCCACTGACTGCAGAACTGTCACAGTAGCAGAAGCTCAGGACGAAATGTATCCTCCTAAGTGTTCTATATTTTTTAACCATTAGGCTACTATAGGAAAAAAAGTTATAAACTGGCTGAGAAAAATATATTATTATCGTTATGCCTTACACTGTGCAGTCACTCAAACAACATCATATCCATTGTGTAAATGCACATATAGTATATGGAGCTTTTATATGAGGTAAAATAGAGTAGTGGTGATGATATTGACTCAGATATGTTCCTATTATCCACCTGCCAAACCACAAATTCAGTGTGTTATTGATTACACTCAATTGTGTTATTTCAAAGTGCCGATTCTTTCAGATATTGCATTCAACAACACATGCAGAGGATCAGTTATCCCGGGTTCAAACAAAGAATCATGATTGTCTCACACTTTTGCATCATTAGCAAAGGGTTCGTAACCCTTCTTCTTCTTCTCCTTCAATTTCTGTTCAGCATTTATGAGCCTTTTTGTGGTACGATGAAGACACATACAGTGTGTGAGTCTAACTGCATATTTTTTCAAAAACACAGTATATAGTTAAGAGAGAATACATTTTTGAAACAAAGTGATCCATCCCCCTCTGAAGTATTCCAAAAAACTGCCAACCTCGTGGCTGTGTACATCCCAGTGAAATTTATTTAATTATCGCAGCGCACCAACACTGCTCGCTGAAGCTGAATACATAGTAGCTCAAACAACAGGGATCCCCCACTGCACACCATCAAAAACTCCCCAGCAAAACAAAGAGAGGGGAGAGGGAGGGAGGGAGGGAGTCAATATTCCACCTTTCTCTGAGACACATAACTGAGGCTGAGTTATAACACATCGTCTGGTAAGCTCTTTCTCACTTGGCTAACCTTGAATGAAGCCTCAGATGAGAAGAAAATACTATTTTCACCTCACTCCTAGGCCAGAAGTGGCTCGCTATGGGCTATGTTTTTTTTCCACTATATGTGTGTGTGTGTGTGTGTGTGTGTGTGTGTGTGTGTGTGTGTGTGTGTGTGTGTGTGTGTGTGTGTGTGTGTGCATGTGTGTGTGTGTGTGTAACATCCATGTCTTTGTTCTACGTTCAGTCAGAGATTGCTTTTACAATACCAAGACAATCTAATCACTGAATTACTAGTTTATTACCTTCACCTACACCATCAGTTGCTTGCAGTCCCATAATTTTTGGGGGTATATCTATTGTTATGATCACTAGAACGTATATATAGATAAATCACCTCTCTTAATTGAACAACATGAAATGTAACAACAGAACCACAAATTGTTGTAGTGCACATGAAAATACTGTGGTTTTTGTTAGATTGAACAGACAAGCCTAAAAAGAGGGTAGGTTCTCAGGTGAGATAGAGTAAGGCACTAGAAACAAGACAAAGCCTGCAGCTCTGTGCAGCTGTACTGAGGCAGAGATTTTTTGAATACAACAGCCAAGAACATTCTCACAATACCGATGTAAACATGTGAATGAAGAGAGGTAGGATGGGAAGTTTCACTATTCTAGCTTATTGTGTTAACTTGCTAACATTGAGGGGGGAGGGGGGAATTGGCACTGAAAAACAAAGTACAGCTATGGCTGATTAGTGTTGGACAAATTAACATTTTGGCAATTCATCAAATAGTTGCTCGCTCAAAACATCAGCCAGTGCTCCTCCATCCCAAGAGCTGCACCACTAACATATGGCTAAAAACAACACTGCTTTGTATTAAGGGTTCTCTTCACCAGCCAAAACAGTTGACAAGCTCTGCCTTAGAATAACCAGACACCCTGTTGAGGTTTACTCCAAATTAAACGGCTTTAGAACATATGGGATCCTTTCACTGCGTACTTAAAGTGTATTTTGGTGTAAATAAATGTTGTAGCAGGCAATACTTTAAGGTTCTTCATTATTTTTCTTGTGTTAAAAGTCAGTGTTATTGCAGTGTTTGTGCCACTGTAGAACCTTTTGATCCTTTTTATTTGTTCTGTCTGTGAGGGCAACACCTCGGGATGGTAGAAATATTCTCATAAATGGTTCATTCACGGGAGCAGGAAGATTCAATCACAAGGTGTGAAAGGGTTTGTTAAACAACTCAGCCTGAATGATGCCAAATTTGTGAGAAATGCATTCAACGTGAACATGTAAAAGTTTTCAGTAGGCCGTTTGGATGACTTCTGAGGAATAAATATCATGTGTGAAACAGATTTTAAATAGATTACTATTACACTAATGGCCAATGCAGCCTTTTATTTAATTCATTTTGTTGTCAGTTGGGGAATCCAAATAAACCATAATCTTATATAAGACCATTCATTTTTGCTTAACTTTCATCTGTTAGCGTGTGCAAGTATATATAAAAACACACTTTGAATAATACATTCACCCTGTATGTGAGTGAGTGCGTGTTTCCCTCTCTTTATTCTGACCCTTAGTAGGAAGTATGTTTTCACAAGTTAATTCCTCTTTCCAACATGCAACCCTCCTCTTTCTGTTTTTTCTTCTATATATCAGACCTCCATCACTCGTTCTCCCTGCCACCTCTTACTTTCTCACTCAGCAGGATTCTGGGCCCTAAACTACTTTCTCTACAGCCTCCACTACCGCTCAGGTCACATCCTCCCTGTCCCTGACCTCAAGAGTCAGAGCAGCCTTGGGAAAGCATCAGTGGACTGATTTACCGAAACGCGGGGCGGTAGAGCATCAGGGAGGTCAGCAGGGCCTCGGGTTGCTTCACTATCCCACGAACAGGGCCTGTACCCTAGGTTAGCGGTGATTTAGTGATGGGGTGTTCTGGATCTGAAGAGCAATGTCAAAGGACATGTGGGAAACATGTAGAAATCTGAGAAGTGTGTTGCAACAGAGTTATGTCTCTGTTTGCAGCTCCATCATCTCAGACAAGCGGAGTAAGGGAGGGAGGCAGCTTCTGGTTCAGTTCGTCGAAGGTTTCTGTGCAGTGAGGATCACATTCCCTAGTTTCGTGGTATTTAAATGCTTTGTAGTTATTCAGGGTTGTTGGTGCTAGATGGTTTGCTGTTTTTGTTTATTAGAAAATGAAGTGTTTCTTGGCTGATGCAACACAGATGCAGCGTGTTAAACAGGTTTCTTCAGCTTTAAACAGAATTTAACCTCAGTGCTGGTGGCTGCCAATAGTGCTATAGTAGAGTATAAAGAATGTTTATGAGAATAATTTATGTTCCTTACATGATGCAAATCTAGATGGTAGAGAACCTCTGAAAGCTTACTAATACTATATGTTACCTTTAGGTTTGTGGGGTGTTTTTTCATTAACTTTAGCTGCAGCTAACGTTTTTTTTTTTTTTTGAATTCTACTTTAAAGGCCAAGCTTTAAAAATAAGGATGGAGGCTATAATTTTAACATGATACTTTACTGTTCCCTACAGAGAACTTATTTTTCCCTTAGTGCCCCTTTTAAAGATCAGGTCAGAGGTCAGGGTCAACTACAAAGCAGCATGACTGGAAGTGAAAAATGCACAGGTACATCTAAGTGTTGTAAAATGTATGTGGTCAAGTTGGAGAATGTTGGCAATACACAAGTTGTTTTTTTTTGAGAAATATAAAAGATATACAGCACGTTAAAGGCTGAAGAGAAATGAAATGGAATATCCAGAGAGAAATGTTCCAAAACTTTTGTCTTATTTCCATATTTACATTTTAGGTCTTACGTACTTTTGCATTGCTATCATTTGGCCACTATTTGGTTTGTTCTCAATCAGAAAAAGCAAATTTGGTCAGAATACAGAAAAAGCTATAATAAACTTAGATACAATCTCAAATATAAATGTAAACTGCAAAGAATACATAGACTGAAAAGCCTTTTAATTAGCTCTAAGGACACTGATATATGAGTTTTTTTTTGGGGGGGGGTTATCAAAAAAGAGGAAAAAAAACAAAACTAGTCCAGCAAAAAATACAGTTAGTCACAATTTGTTGATATAAGGGAGGCCGTACATAAGTGCTGACTGACTACACTGTAGCCTATATGTAAATTACTCAAAAAGCAGTTCAGCAAAACAGTTTAAAATAGAATTGCAAGCAGATGTGCAGTTGTCCTAAAAAATTATGTTTTTTTTGCAAAATCTTGAAAGTGATGTCCTCTAACTTTTCTCTAATAAAGACATTATAGTTTAATGTACTTTTACATTTCTACTTTTTGGGCACTTGTTGGTTTGTTTGTACAGAAAAACCTACAACAGCTCAAATGTAAATATAAACTACCAACATGGTATACATAAGCAGAGAAGCATTTTCACTGGTTTGTAAAGGGAGCTGCGCCAGAAATGAGAAATACACGGAGATATGAAAATATGCCACAGTTGTATCTACAACAGAATTTTATGTCAGGTTGGACTTTTACTGAGAATCCCTGCAGACATTAATACACCAGAGAACAGATAGAGGGAGTTGTGGATTTAGATAAAACCCAATCTTCACGGATTAGCCTGACATCCTGTATTCCTCCTGTACATTATCAGAGTGCGGTTTCAACCGTGGTTGTGTGTTTGTTTATCTGGCAGAAGGGATTAAACACATTGTGTGCCGACAGAACCATGTGTCCTCTCTATCACTTCTTTCCTCTTAGATTTTCAAAGAGCCAATTAGCATCATCCATCTGCCATTATATTTTTAGATGCTGAGCCCAGATACACATGCACATGCCATCTCACTCACTCACTTACTCACTTAGGCTATGTTTAACTGGCTTGTGGAAGTGAGGGGTTACAAAGTGGCTGTTGACAAGATAGTAAAATGGGTAAATATTTGTTATAATGATCATGGATGAAGAATTTGACTAAAACTGCCCCATGGCACTACTAGAAGACTAAAACTCATACCATAAGATTTCTTTTCAAATCTTAAAAATATGCAGTATTGCACATTTAACACTAGAAAAGCACTAAGAGAGTGCATACCTCTGCCAAGGAGCTTCAGTCCACCCCCAACACAATCTCTCAATTCACATATTTTGTATGGAATATCACAGACACAAATGTAATTACAGACAGTTCAAATTTCCTACCGATAATGCGGCATTCACCCCATCCGACCTAATGAACGGGCACAGCAGTTCCTAACAGCCTTCCAGGTTCCTAGACAACTGGAGATAAGAATGCCGGCCCAACCGTGCGTATCTCACTCAGGAAGGAAAGAGAACTCCGCCATTGCGCTGTCTGTCGCGTGGAGACCCAAAGTGTCATGTGGTCAGAGGGGGTTACCCCAAAAACAAGAGTGCCCTCTGGTGGCTTTTAGAGTAAACCACATTTAAATGTCCACCCGGTTACACTTACAGTAAAAAAAAAATCCTGGATTGAGACGGTGATCCAGATTACTCCTAAAATTTCATCATTTCTTCCTTTACCCATTTCACACATTTCCTGAAAATTTCATCCAAATCCATTCATTACTTTTCGAGTTATTTCGCACACAAACAAACAAACAACACATCAAACAATCAGGAACATTTTGAGGAACATGACAATGGCCCAACATGTTGATTTGACCTCCAAACTTCCTACACCCCATTCTGATCAAGCATCAACAGGATGCAGTGGAACAAGTTTGATTGACAGAGGCCCCACTGCACAAGCCAGAGTACCAAAAGGATCCAGTGTCAATGTCCTGGTTCCAGACCCCATAGGACACCCTGAGAGGTCCTCTTGTCCATGCCCAATGGTTCAGAGCATTTCTGAGGACATAGGGGGGGCCAACACAATATTAGGAAGGTGGTCATAGTGTTGTGCCTGATCAGTGTATACACTCATGATAAATAGACAAATAGACCTTAGTTAAACATACTGCACATTTGCAGCCATGAAACATTCTGAAAACTTCCGTTAATATACATACTGTCAGCATACTTAAACAGTTTAGGGCTATATGTATATGGGAAAGTATCAAGGTCAAGTTCACTTAATCCATATATACTGGAAACATACAGTTTACAGTAAATTTAAAGGAGTGAACCTTCCCACCTACTTTTGGGATAATACTGAACTTCACTGTCAACAAAAATAACTAAAAATTATGCATAAAAAGTGCTTAGTACACTGTAGTTTCAACCCTGCCTTACGTGTCTCCATCATGGTGGTCTTTCATTTATTTCCTATATTAATCATATGGCAGTCATTATTTCAGCCGAGCTAAGAAGCACACAGATTTACCTCATAGCAAACATGAGACATTTCTGACATGTTTAGAAACAATGTCAAATCACCTAATGACAGCTCACGCTAAACAGACAGCTGAGTGTATGACATGTTTTTCAGTTTTGCGCATGTTTAGGGCCTTACTCAAACAAACATCATCAATTTTATCCCTCTTATGCTCTGCCATTTCCATATGAAGGGAAAACCTCACACACCACATAAGTGCTCAAATGTGAGGTTCCTTTCAAAATGTAATCTACACTATTTATACACACTAAATGAAATACTGCCCTAATTTAAGACTAATTATTCACTCATTCACAGCCATACACTGAAAACAAAGTCCAATCATTTCCCTTTTTGGTAATACTTTTTATAGGTATGTTTGCAAATCTACACAAAAAAGGGACAAACAACCACATTGATTGTTGTAGTTTGAATTCAAATCCAAGCTACACCAACAGAGCCAGGTTTCAAGCCTAATTGTGAAAGCTTAATTTCCCAACCAAGGATTTCCACTGGGTTTTCATGTAAATTAATAACTATTATCAGCCCTTATGAGCTTAAATGAGCACCTCTGCTTAACAGGTACCACATTTCATACAAAGTGAAGGAACGAAAATGCGCAGAGAATGCTTTTTTTCCGTTTCATTTAGTATATACAGATCCTTCCTTCAGGCTGTACAAAACTCCTTCAATCTCCACAAAATAAACAGGACAGTCTGTCTGCTCATTAAGTTTACTGTTCTGAGGTTCATGCTTATAACAGATGGTGACTCAGACAAGAATTTCAACATTTTATCAATTTGGATCTTCATTCATACATATTATGCAGTTGGATGGTAAAATGACAGGAATTTAAAAGAAGATTTGATTTTGGAAACTGAAAGAAATAAACCATTTCTACTTTATTGAGGGGCCTATTGAAAATGTTGTTTTGGGACGCCCGCTCTTATTGCTCTTATTTCAGGCACTCATGAATAAACATCCAATCTGTATCATAATCTATATATGTATAAATGAGACCAAATGCAACTATTTACACATAAAAGCTTACATCTATCAGCTACAACATGAAAACCGCTGACAATTCAAGTAAACAACATTAATCATCTTGTTACAATGCAATGATCTGCTGGGAAACCTTGGGTCCTGACACATATATGTGGTTACTTTGATATATACACCATACACCTAAAGACTGCTGTATACCAAGTAACCCCCTCCATGGTACCAGCACTCATAAAAGCCTCTCCTAGTAACATAAACGACTTGAGGAAAGGTGTTGACTTGGCCTCCAAGTTCTCCAGATACCAGTCCTTTTGAGTATTCATAGGAGCCCAGTCCACAGAGGCTCCAACCCATAACTCAGAGCAACAACTGCTTGCGTCCTGGTTCCAGACACCACAGGACACTTCCAGAGGTCCATGTCCTGATGGGTCAGAGCTGTTTCGACAGCAAGTGGACATTGGTGGTCTTAACATTGCAGCTCATTTCAAATGTACCAATTTATTTATATTTATCACTGTTAACATTAAAACAAACATGCACATTATAAATTATGAACCAACAGAAGACTATATCTAGTACACAATTATAAGCAACCCAAATGAACCCATTGCCCTCCCTGCACTAAGCCCTGTCTGAATATTCAGGGCATTAACACCCTTGAACACGACAACATGCCTGAAGCTGTGAAAAGAGGGCCGGGTGAGGCAGGAAAAGAAGCCAAAGACAGCACTCTAGTTGATGTAGAGGAGGCATTGTATAGATAGTGTCCAAAAAACCAATCTCGGGCCATAACAGGGATCAAACCCACAATCTAGCATCACACTCAGATCAACTGAACCAAATGGTTATTGCTGCGGAAGTGCACACAGAACAAACTTATGTTTGGAGGGCACAGGGACAATTGCTATGCACTGTGACAGTCCCGAGGCCTGCAATTACCAAAAGTGTCAATTTATACTCGAAGAGGAAAAAAGATGTTCATGCAACGGGGTCCCTTTGGCAGTCACGGGACTCTCGGCACATGCGTCGTCCCTCCATAGCAAGAAATGGCTCTGGAGATATGCCCCCAGACCCATTCCCAGTGAAAATTATGCTCTTGCATGCCAGGGGAACTGTTGGCAATCTCAAGCAAATCCTGGATGCTGCTTTCATTGTGCTTCATGTGACTGGCAAGTGGACGATTTTGTATCACACTCTGGAACTGATGACAAGATTACAACGGAAACACAAGAGTATGTGAAAACTACCATCTGTTCATTGTGTATTTGGATGCTCATGAGTGCTGAGAAGTGTAAAAATCAATGCACTGATTATTGATATTGCTTATTCTCTCTCCATAATTCTCCAGCCCTTTTCAGCCCATGTGTGAATGTGTTCCAATGCATATTCATTAACACTTTTATTTTTCCTGCAAAGTCAAGTTTTGTGTTGTAAATGTTTTCAAAAATGAGCGCAGTCTTGATGTTTGTGTGTATGTCTGAGCAATAGATTACACATTCAAATGTGTGGTGAAAAGTTGCCCTTCACATTGTCCTCACACATTTGCCACCGGGCTCCTCATGTGCTCGACAACTGAAACGTCCAACACACAACTGCAGCCTTACAACATCAATAATGGATCATCAAATGCCTGCAGAAACCCAAGCGGGCCAAATCTTCACACATTAGAGCGGCCGACATCATGCCAGCCACATCAGCCACCACGCTCTGTAATAGTTATACAGTTTACATTAAGAAGTACTATATAAACAGCTCCGTCCACCACCAGACTCTCTGAAATGCAACAGTTGCTTCGACCGATGCGTAATAAGCATACTCAGCCCGAAGGCACGCATTAAACATTAACACTGAGTCTATACAGGCCTGTAATCCTGCCCTCTATTCCTTCATGTGAGCCAAGAGGACAATTCAGCCTGTCCAGACACAAAGTTCAGCAGCACACTTGCTCCTGCTTACTTATAAAGAAAGTGCAGCAGCCACAGAATGTTGACTTTGAACTTTTTTTGTCTACTGCTTTAGCAATATGGTTTTATGTTGGCTGACAATGAATACACATTGAAATGACTCCCTCTTGTGCGACGGCAGACGGTGTAACTTTACAGGGAGTCTGTTACTTGGCTGTTGTGTTGTAGTGGGAAGTTAGTTAAAGTAGCTCTATTTCAGTGAGCATTCGCAACATAATAAGTATTTGAATAGACTTTTGGAGGAGTGGATTATGCACCAAATGTGTTTGGCACGAATATAAGCCTTTGTGATGAGCTGAAATCTAAAGGTAAAGTGAAAATATTTGTACACCAGCATAGACAGGAAGCCCTCTACATACTGTACCTCCAATACTTCACTCAGGTTCACTCTATATCTGCATGACAGTATTTTTTTTCCAGATTACAATCACTCGAATACTCATTTACATTCATCTGAAGTGGTTAGATCTTGTAAAACGGGTGTAGCAGATGATGTATTCATTTTAAAGTCATTAATCATACCATTTCCATTTCAAACTCAGTGTCTTCCACTGATGTATTTGGAAATGACTAGTTGGCAAGATGCTGTGACACAACTCGTGGTGATGAATGCTCCTGAGATCATGGGATTCATCAGTTAACCGCACTTCCCGTCGCTTTTCAGCAGACAATGATTGCTATCTAACTTCTGCTTCTGGAGATGGGCGATGATCAGCTAATGGTTTAAGTGTGTGTGTGTGTGTGTGTGCGTGTGCGTGTGTGTGTGTGTATTTGTAGATGTGTGTGAGCCCTGATGAGTGTGCTGGTCTACATTCAAGACATTCTGACTTTTACATGACTCTTGTGCCCTGGTGACAGAATCTGAACATAGTAGAAAAAGACAGACTTTCAGTGAACCCAAAACTCACATTCATGCACACACACACACACACACACACACACACACACACACACACACAAACACACAAAGCCTGGTCCTGTTTAAAGGGAGGAATTAGGCTTCAGTGCTCCGTGGTTTACAATTCAGCTCTGGTATTAATTGAAAGATGGATAATCCGCTTTATCAGGAGCAGATTGCAGAGTTCACATGATGCAAACTTTCTTTCATATGCCTCCAAATTGGCCTTTGCATGACTCTGTAAAAGAAGTATAGGATGTTGTTATGATTTGTGTGACTGCTACCACAGAAACAGTACATTTTCACTTATTCTGACGTTGGAGTTGTACATATGGCTTACTGTATTGAAAACTTTTGAGTTGTTACTGTAATATTATGGTTTAGATTGCAGGATTAGTCGCATAATATAGAAAACATTAACCACACTGCTGTATATGTGTTTTTGCACATTCTCCTCTTTCTGCTCATCCCAACTTCTCTGTACAGTTTCCTGGCATTTTTTTTTACTCCTGTAATGTTATATTCAGTACTGTGACATCAAACTTTTGCAGCCTGAATTTTATTAAAAGTCCACATTGTGCTTTCAATCTAATGCACTTGTATAACAACACCACTGCAAGTACTTGCACTGTTACTCCATCAGGTCAGTGTCAAACTTGAGACATCCACTGTGAAGGGAAGCAGACATGCCACAGCAGCTGGTTAGCAGTTCTTGGGGTTCAAGCAGGATGGCCGCAAGATAATTTAGTACAGAAACGATACAGTAGAGCACAATCAAGAGTAGGGATTGCAGAGAAAAAATTCCACAATGCACTTGAGAACATAAGAAAGAGTGCGTTAAAAATAAGCAGAAGTGAAAAACCAAAATGACAAACTAAATTGTTAACTGAGTTGAAATAATAACTGCAGTTTAAATCAGCAGCAGGATGGCATTAAGTCATGAGAATATCACTTACTTGTTTTCAGTCAGCATGGTTGGATATAAACAATTGGCAATAAAAAACACATTTGGTAAACATCAGGTTTGTGGGAAAAATGGAACAATAAAGATGAAAATACCTGGAGGAAAGGAATTAAATTAAGTTCTGTTGTTGACAGTGAGAGTACAAAATGGAATAAGGATGAACTGAAAACGAAGAAATGCACCAGAGGAAGAAAATTAGAGCACCTTATGTGGCAGTTTGTACTTCTGCTATATTGCTAGAAGAAATATAGACAATTTGTTTAAGTGGCATCATTTTGCTAAAGTTTGCAAAAATTATCACAAGATAACCCAGCTTTTATTTGATATCTGCATTTTTTCTAATTAAAAAAGGAAGTTGTGTAAATGTGGGCTTCAGCGTTGATTAATCCCCCACAAAACCACAGTTCAAGTTGGCTATTGGTCCATTAGAATAAAAATTAAATTCAACCTGAATAGTAGCTTACTGACTATTTTGTTCTTTGCTGAGATGAAAATAAAACTCTACTGTGGACATTAACTGAGGTAAAGGACCAAAAGACACAAGATATTCAAATATAACCTCATAAATATTACCAAACATACATTATGTGACAATAAGTGCACCAATAAACCATTGAACTGTATCAAGCTCTGCACATTTCAATATAGTGTCAACATAAGAATAGCCAAAGGATTTTTTTTGATTATTTTAAGTGTCTGGTTGGAACATTTATCTGGCAGCAGCAGAGAAAGTGACAAAGCACAAACCTTCCTCTGACTCTGACTCCAAGCCCACATTATGTATGAAATATTGTGAGGCCAAATATGCTTGATGGCATAGTAATTAGGAGTCATATATTTTCCCAAGCAATGTGACGCCAGAATCATTACCGCCTTTCGCTGTGATGAATGTTTCATGAGACTTAGCGGTTATGAATATATTTGTCCACATTTTGTATGTACATATTCAAATTTTGGAAAGTTCTGCTGAGGGTGTTTGAGAGCGTTTACATTGGAGCTGCTGTCCAGTCTTTAACTATAATGCTACTAAAACAAACAGTTTCACAACAATATTTAGATTTTTTAGTGATATGATTTATATGATTTTTTTAACCTTGCAAGAGTAAAGTTCTGAAGGAAACAATGAATTCTTTTGTAACTCTCTGGTCTAAATAACACTGGCACAACTGTCAGCTGTTGGCAGGTTTATTTAAACATTCCAGTGTTTGTATGGACCTTCAATATATCAGCTTATATCAGTCACTGGATCAGTGAAAGCATTGTGGAAACAGTAGGTTCAGGCCAAGTGAGAGGAAATTTAAAGTACAATAATCCTCATGCAAAGGATGTAAACTGTGCATAAAGAAATGTAAATACAGACATTCAGTGTTTCCAAAAATGTAATTTATCCTACACACTAATGTGCCCACACACACTTCAGCAGTGACACGCATACATCTCTCTCACACCACCCGACACAAACGCTGGTGCAGGTGCAGCTCTTTTGACTGATGAGTCTGTAAGTGTTTCCAAAGAGCGAGTCGCTCTGAGACAGCTGTCTCTACAGACGAGGTTAACATGAAACTCTCCATCCCACTCTCCACTCCCTTTGTTCTTTCTGTCGTCTCTTCATCCCACTTTCGCTGCTGTTTCTTCCCCCCTCTTTCTTTCCACTTTGGTTGAGCGGCGCTGGAGTCAATCTTTCATCCTGAGGCGCGAGGTGCCAACTCTTAAGGTACGGTAACAAGAATAAAACTCCCAGTCATCTAGAAGAACTTAACTCTGCTGCAGTGTCCGCTATGGGGCAGAATGAAAAGCAATCTGTAGCGGTTTAGGGGTGCAGACCAGAAAAGGGAAGCAGCTGCAGCGATGCCAGTGCCAGGATTGCATTTCTATCTCCACACATTGACAGAAAGTTCAACAATTACCCCAGAGCCCAGCCTCAAAATATGATTAGCATGGACCCAGATGATAATGGCTTTTACATGCAATTACGCCAATGGGGGAATTACCCAGTGTATGGGAATAATGTAGCTGGAGAATGAGACAATTGCTTGCTAATGTCTGCTGTTGTTGGCTGACCCACTGGAAATTTGTTTATTATAAGGTTTTATATTCAGACAGGCTGCGTCTGCAGTAAATCATGTCATAGATATTCATGTAAAACATTATGTCTTTTCATTCAATTAGTGACATGGAAGGTTTTAAGTGTTTTTGGACAGTGCGAGCACAGATGATAGGTATGTGCTGCACTGACTGAACCGTGACATATTCATATAGGCAAACATACAACCAATTTTCAGAGGCGACTAAGTAGATGTAATACAGTAAGTTAATACGTGAGTGAAAATTTGATGTGAGCTCATTCATGTCAGAACTGTTGTGAAAGGTTGTTTTCAAAGCATGATATTTACTGGAATGATGTACTTGGACGACACACTGCCGGTAACGTGTGACACTGCCTCTGCTGTCAATCTCACTGCATGAAACAAACAACAACAAAAACCATATTTTTAAAGTCACTACTTTCAGCTGCCCTGCATTGTTATAAAGTTGTTGTTTTTTTATTTGAAAAACACAAATCCAGTAAATACATTCTCTAATTAACTAACAAAAATATCATGAGCTTCGAATTTTTAATTAAGGCTTTGTCAACATTTCTCGACAATGGAACACGGGAAGGACATGCAGTCAAAATTATTACCAAGTTTATTTAATTTATTTCCTAATTGGTTGGTTAGTTTCTTAATTATTTGTCTGTCTTATTTATTTATTTATTTATATAGTACAGTAGTATAGTAGTATCGTTTTTTATAGATAGATAGATAGATATATAGATAGATAGATAGATAGATAGATAGATAGATAGATAGATAGATAGATAGATAGATAGATAGATAGATAGATAGATAGATAGATAGATAGATATAAAAGATCAGCGAAGCCTGTTTTGTCAACCTGCTTTAAATTAGATATTCATCATAACAGATGAAATACTAACCTGAACATGTTGCTGTTGCTGTAGAAGTAAACTCCGGGGCAGTGCCTGTTTAAGAAAGGTATGCTGGGAACAAAGTATTAAAAAATCAATGAACAAAAGCAAAAACTATGTTCTGTTTGGACAATGTCTTCCAAAAAGATCTTTCTTTGTGACTTAACTTGATTTCCAGAATTTCCTGCAGCACCTTTGGGTGAGACTCCACAACAAAGAGAACAATAACTCTTTCTACCAGACATAAATGTATGACTGTGACAATATCTCCAGCTGAGCTCAACACAGTTAACAATATCAGAGCTATAAGAGCCTTTCCTTGTGGATGTTTTACACACCCTCCTACAACAATATCTACAGTATACAATAGAACTGAGTACACCCCTGTGCAATATCACTAGAGATACACACATGCAGACAGGAAATACTCCTCAAACATCACTTCGAGGCCAAACTGCTTGTCACAGTGTTATTAAATGTTGGATGACTAAAGTTTTATGAAGATAAATCTGATGTCATAGTCCATTACACAGTAAAGATGGGTCCCAGACTAGAAATAGTAGGCAGGTTTCTACTATGCAGATCTTCTGATGTTTAAGACACTTGGTAATTAAACCAAATTTATTATTATCACTATTCAAATTTGAGTTGCCATTGTATTTCTTTAGCTAAATTTTGTTTTCTTTTGATTTAGCCAATGAAAATTAGTAATAGTAATAATAATAAATGTAGAAATTCCATAGAAAAACTGTGAATTAGATGAATCCTTGTAGGAAAATTAATATCAGCATAGACACACATTTGAGAAAACAGCTAATGTCCACCATATAAGACAAGAAAAATGTTGACTTAGTAAAGCAGCTCAGTGCATGAGCTTAGTCAGCTTAAAAGCTTATTCATAACTATTGTTTCCACAGCAGTCCACTTCAATTGTATTGTTTAGACTATCTCCAATCAAAAGCCTAAAGAGCAATGACTGCCACCACAAAAGGCCTGCGTTTTCACTGCGAGTCAGCTGCGTGGTCTGGCGGTGTAGGGTAACCCTGAGTCAGAGCTCTGCGGCTTGTCTCGCTGTAAACAGATGGTCTCGGCTGTGATGACTAGTTTCTGATCTCACCCAGATAGGGATTCAGGCTGTCAGATGAGATTTCCAAGCTCCACAGAGGTGAGACGATTGAAACGGCCTGAAATATGTGAAGTTTAAATAAAGGCCCCGGTCCAGTTTCCTGGTAGACGTTCTATTTAGATAATCACAATCGTAGTGTGAAGAGTGACGAGCTGTGATGTCGGACCTCATGTAGTGTAATATGTATCTATTTATCTATTTGTCTTTAGGTTACAGCAACTTATTCATCCTGACAAAAGAAAAAAAAACTCTTAACAGAAGTAATTCAAGGAACCAACTTAATAAAAACATATATTTCTGAAATAAAATCACTGAAAGTTTTTCTTCTTAATCTCAAAAGATGTTTTTTGAAGTACAAGAAAATCTTCATTTCTAAAACAAACCTCTATAGCTGGTTAAAAAAAAGACAACAACAACATTCTCAGTAGATCCTAAAATTACATTTTAAGAACAGGTGAATGTGGAAATAAACTGTGTTATAAAATCAAGTTCTTTGTTAAAAGAGAAATCTGTATAATTTCACAAATTCCCAGCTAGAAATCCTGTTTTTCTAAATGTAGTGGAAACCTGTTGTTCCCAGTTTTTTGGTTTTATAAGCCCCTTAAAAGAAACAGTCCTTCTGCAACCTGTCAGCATCTGGTCACAGATGTGTAATAGGTGTGAGGAGTTCAACAAAGATTGAATTTTCCTTCCAAATATATCATATTGTGACTGTGACTATTCAAGGCTCAAGGAAATGAAATGATCCAATATTGAATTCTTAAACTGTAGCAGAATTGACTCTTTCTGCTCTCCTATCCCATTTACTGTCTTGCAGCCACTCAGATCCAAACACAAAGACTGGAAACCACATATGTCCAACTTCAGTGGTGTCACACAGTGCAGGGCTCAGCTTTAATAACAACCAAATGTCCTTGACCTTTACTCACAATGTCCACCTCACATTCCCCACACACTGACAATATTCTTCCATCTCATGATGTCACTTTGGGAACAGTGTATAATCTGTCCAGAAATGAGGAAGGAAGAAATACTTTCCAAGTGGGATGAAGTGATCATCCCTTTAGGTATTTTTACTCCCAGAGCTTATGAGCTTGATGAGGACCAGGGCATCCGAATGGAGCTTCTTAAAACGCTGAAAGTATTCCTCCTGTCTTGCCACCTTCCTCTCCCTGTGGGAGGCGTTGGGAGGAAGGGGGAGGAGGAGTTTGTGTGGATTGCATTTTTTCAGACTGGACCTTTTGCTGGGATCTCTCCTCACATTTTCCATCCAAAGGGGCTGAGGCGCTAGCGGACCATCACATCATTACAAGGGCTTTGATAACCAAACCTCTGTTATAAGGGAAAGTAGGCAAGGTGCCCCGAGGGTGTGTGTGTGTGTGTGTGTGTAAATGTGTGTGTAACTGCGTCTCATCTGCCAGTTTGGCTCATTTCAGTTTACTAAGGTGCGCTCCAAACTGAAATCTACTCAACATCTAACATTTGTCTTGCATTTACGCTTTCTTATTGTTGTTCTGTCTCCTGGTCAGTGATACTTAGAAATAATCCAAAACACATTGTTTTCAGCTTGTGAGCTATTATTATATCTTGTATGTTTTTAACACTTTCCATCTTTGCTTCAAATATTTTTTTGGTGCATTTTTGCCTTCAAGTGAAAATATAAATCACTGATAAAACATATTGGGATGGTGAGCTACATGTGCAGTGAACTGTAAGTATAAATGTAGACAGTCATGTGATCAATAAACCAAAAAGGCTTTTATTGCACCTAAATGTTAGGACTGTTCCTCCAGTGGCCCGCTATAATGACGTATTAACAACATAATGCCTCCATTAGGAGAAAGTGTCATCTTACCAAATCAATACCGACATGTCTGACAGTCCCCACGAGTCTGTCTGTCTGTCTATCTGTCCCCTGTTAACTGTTCATGTCATTAGTGCATTACGGCAGCCACTTCCCTGAACTGTTTGGACGGCTGTAACTGGAGAGGAAGTCGGAATCAGAGAGCATGAAAACCCTGCTGATACTGCCTGGCTTGTTAATGTCTTTTTCCCTCATGCGACAATCTTCGGAAGTGGAAAGGTTTTATCATTTCTCATCGAAGCAATGCTCTCCATCCGGTCTTTCGCTGGTCCTCACCGGGCCTGCAAACGTCATTCTTCATATACGCAGGTGCACGTGAACAGAAAAAAGTCCCACAAAAAACACGCGTGCAATTCAGGCTTTGCCAGCTACCACCCCACTTGCTCATACGCGTTTACAATAAAAGCATACATGTGAGCAAGGATTTCCGCAGCAAGACTTCCCTCCTCCACACACACTCACAGGGACACACACAAACAATAAGGTCCCCATGAAAGGAGGGCTGAGATCTGAGGAGACCTAACCAAGTTTGACAGTCAACAGGCCTATTAAAGCAGGCCCGGCTGCAACCAAACACAGTGGTAATTGTAAATGTCAGGCGGAATTAACTCAGAAATAAATAGTTTAACTTTTCTTACGTGTATATGCGAGAAGGAACAAGGGAGAAACATTACAGCAGAGCCATGAGACGCAACCCTCTGCAAGTCAGTCATCAGCCAGTCTCATAGCAAGTCTGTATAATTTGGATTGTAAACGGAATCGGATCCGTGGTCAAAAGCATCAAATTATACAGTTTGGCTGAGTAAACAGATTACACATATGTGAACCATGTAACATTTATGGCTTTTCAACAAAATACATTTACCATGCCATTACACTTGTATGTACTTTTCCACATTTTCGTCCTCACTATGATCACGTTGCAGATGAAATGACTGACGATGAAAGGACGAACCCAGGGCTGGACTCTTCCTCCGCATTCCTTCAGGACTAGTGTGGTATGACTGACTGACTGGCTGGCTGGCTGACAGACGGACTGTGGTAAACTGGCTTACTTTGGGGAAAGGCCGGAAAGAACTTGTCATGTCTCCTCCGCCGACATGGAAACACACAAGAGAAAAAAGGAATAAAGGCGAGAGAGAGAGAGAGAGAGGGAGAGGGAGAGAAGGGGAGACAGTCAGTGTGACAGAGATAGAAATCTCAGTTTATGCACTATGTGGAAGCATCCATGCATGCATGCCTTATGGTCTCAGCAGTGCATTGCTTTGTGCCATTTGTTGTTTTCACGATGTTATGTCCCAGTTGCCCGATGCTCTGTATTTATGTGTGCTGGTGTTGTGTTCATTGGTTAGATCACAGTTCCTGACATAAGGTCTTCTAGACAGGGTATGGATTAGCCTGTGATTGTTCTGGGAAGAGCTACACGCACAACAGCTCTGTTGTGCAACATTTAATGCAACTAGTTTCACCACACACTGGGCGATGCATGCTCACATTCAATTTGTACTTAAGCTTTCAGCTGCAGGGCAAAGCAATTACAAGGTTTTTTTCTAAATTGATCATTTGTAAGACTTTGCAGGAAAACAAAAAGATGAAACTCAAGATGTGATCATGTTTGAGATTAAATTTCAGTAATGAAATTAGGTTGAAAGAGCTGCACTATAAGAAATATAAATGTAATCCACAGATCTACATCACTATCATGAAATCTCTTGACAAACACTTAAGACCTTAATAGTGCTATTGTATAGATTATCAAGTGCATGTGTTAAGTATGTGACTTGTTTGCTGCACAAGGAAAGCCTGTGCACTTTCGAGGTTGGCCCTTTCTTTCTGCTGCTTTTGAAAATAACGTTGCAACGGCATGGCAACCCACTTAAGGATAAATACGGCCATTCGTTAGCCACTGTAGCAGCTGGCGAGCGTTGGCTGCGACATCTTCTGGAACTCAGCTGTCTAAGTCAATAGCGGCATTAACATGTGGACCTCACAATTCACTGAGGTCAAGCTGACATGAGCAAGATGGCATGAAAAGCGCTAGAAACACCAGTAGTCAAAGACAGACCTTGTCAGAAATGTATCCCTGTGTCCATGGCCCTCGACCCCGGCCATAAAACTCACAGACACAGAGGAAACCCAGCACTAAATCAGCCCGTCGCTGCCTCTCACACACTAGGTTTGATCCTGGTGATGTATGGCTTTAATATGTTGATGGAAAGACTGGGCAGCAGAGGGGATGAGAGACGGACAGAGACAGAGAGAGTTGAGAGTAACTTCTGGAGTTTGGGTGAAAGTGTGTGTGCATCAGGGGAAATCTTAACTTAACAACAAAGTGAGACTGGAAACACCAAGAACAAAACAAAATCATGTGTGTGCTGAAAAGTGCACACAAAAATGTTACTTTTATAGTTATATATCTTAATATATTTGATATTAAATCGAATCAGTCATGAAGAAACCCACAGTGCAGCCAGGCTCAACCTAAAAGCATGACTCTGCAGCTTTAGATCTTGTGGACTTTGCAGTTTTAGTCCATGGGAAGTGTGCAAATTGAGCCTATTCAAGTACAGAAGGTACATCAAGCTGAGGAATAAAGCTCCAACTAACAAAAAACAAGAAAAAAGTTGATATTGATGAATACATCCTAAAGAAATAAAAGAGAGAATAGTCATACATATTTCAAACATACATCATTTAATTGTGATTGAACTTATATAAAATACCTTCAGTATCAAGAATTTCACACAGTCATTTCCATTTCCCAGAGGCAGACATCTCAGTCGAACAAAAATGCATGAAGTGTTTTCTGTTAAATCAGCATATGAGTAGCACTACACGCACAGCAACCTTCTTTTCTCCCGTTTCTGTTTATCTGTTTGGCTCAGACAGTCAAGGAGACGGTCTGTGTGCTCCCTTACTGAATCATAAATTTGCTTCCAAATCCAGTCTCCCTTACAGGCGTAAATCTGTAGGAGCAGAATAATAACCAAACAAAAGCCATGTTGCTCCAAATAAAGCCCATCACACTCAACTGTGTGAAATTATGTGAATGATGCAAAGAGTGTGACAGCAGTGGAAATCAGACTCTTGTTTAGCATCGGGATCTTATCATGTAATAATCCTGTCTGCTGCTGTAGAGGGAGAGCTCAGGAGGGAGAAGGTGAATGAAAGATGTTATTACATCTGGTTAATTAATACTAATAAGACATGAATGTCTGGAAATTGATTTTAATGGATACTGCGTGCAATTGTGTGTGATGCCAATAAGGCAGAAGAAAGAGGGAGGCAAGAGAAGGGGCAGCAGAGGAGAAAGTGCCAAGTGAAGACCGAGTGCAGCAAGGTGAAGAGTGAGGAAAAGATGGTGAACTGTAAAGAAAGTGGGGAAGAAAAAGAGGGCGGACATGCGGGAGGGGGGTGGGGGTGGGGTGGAGAGTGACAGAGATGATGTAGGGAGAGAGAAAGAGAGAGATGACAGAGTGCTGACATCAGAGGGCCAGCAGTCCCTCCACATCACTCAGCTTTCATGGAAAATCAATTCTCTCCGGTATGGACAACAGCGTCAACAGCAGCCTGGACCAGCCTCTCTATCACCCTGCTTCCGCCATTAACATTAAGAGGGGTAATAACACCTCCTCTTCAGGTTCATTATTACACTCACTCTAATCTTCATCTATAGGGGGCTGGGCTGTGATCCAGTGTAGTTTTTTTAGAGTCTGTGGCAACTAAAAAAATTGAATTTTCTAGAGGTCATTTGTGTTAAAATGTTGAGGTAAGAAAAATGCAATCAAATGTAATAGCAGTGAACATAACCACTAAGTGCCATTAGGTGTTTCAATATAAATGTAAACCTGTTCTCCTTCTTGTCTTGCCAGTTATTCCAGAAACTTCCTAAACATAACACATCAGTAACCAATAACTGCGAAAAGTGTTGAATTTATAATAAACAAGAGAATTTCACAGACCATTGAGGTTCTGTAGGTAAAATTTTACTAACCAGAACATGTTAGATGGCTGACTGTTCCTACATGTCCAACACTTCAATAGACAACAAGTGATCTCACCTTTTTGAATCGCTAGTACAAACAATATGCATCTGTGTTGGAAAAAAATATAGCTTATCATTGAACAAAACAAAGAGCCCAAGGCTGAGATGCTGTGGAGTGATGTAGTGAAATGCAGACATTTTCATCGTGACCGTAGACTTGCCCACACAGGTCGATGAGTTTCAAAGCAGCTGGTGTGAGATTTTTGGATCAAACTGCTGGAAACTAGTCTAAGGTTCGAATTGTTCCTCTCTTAATCAACTGAAAAACACAAACCGCAGGGACGCAGTAAAACACTTTGTAAATCTACTGTGGACAGGAAATGGCCAAGAGAGATTTTAAACTGCTGATGAACCTGAACAAACACAGAAACCACATAGTTTTCTTTGGAAGTTCTTGAGCCTCCTCTGTGACAGTGATTTCACCCGAGGCCTACGTTCATCACAACACACACCTGTCTGTACTTTCCACTTAAATAAACAAATATTCTGTAGTAGTCTCTCCACCGTACCAGCACTGGTGAGGAGGCTGCGATGATAACTTCACTTCCCTTTGTGATGGCGCCATTTGTTAAAGTGACAGAAGCCGTCTGAGCGCTGCAGTCCTGGGACCTGTGTGTGAGTGTGTGCTGTGATGATAACACTGTATGTTACTTTGGTAATAAAATGATTGAAGAGTCTGGATGTGTGTACGTTCCATAGAGAACGCAGACATTACAAAGCCAAAAACCAACATCCATCTATCTTTGAATGTGTGCGCTGGTACGTGTGTGGCGGGAACGACATTGTGACAGCTTAGCGCTCCCTGCAGTGTACATGTGTACATAGAAGACCTTCTTTGTGTTAGCACTGCCTCACGTTGTGTGTGGTCCTGCACATTCTGCTCAACACTGGAGGAGCAAAGCCTTCCACAATCTGCTGCTGCAGACGGATAAACACAGAGTGCAATGACGATAATTAACATATGACATCCTGGTCGTTTATCGGCGAACTTTGAACCCAGGAAGCGAGCTTATGAGGATGTCATCTTCGCAGCGGGGGTAGCTGTACGGAGCAGTAGGAGTTTGCAACATGGCGTCGAGCCCTGTAAAGCAGCTGCACACAGCTGGAGGCCAGTTTTAGCTGGAACCAAAAAGGGAGGAGAGGGAAAGATAGAGGGGTGAGGCCGCAGAATAGGCTTCAAAGGGAGGAAGAGATGCTGGCCACTGTCCTGCAGTTTCTCCAGAAGAAAGAGCTTAATTTCCGTCAGCTGCATATAAGTGACAATACAGACTCAACAGGATACATACAGCAAAATGAACTGGCCAGACTTGCATTCCAAAATTAAAATGTGCAATATGGATGCCCAACCATGATGGAAAATTGGTTGACGGCCAATTAAACACACTGGCTTCCAATCAGCAGAAAATGTTTGCAGATTAAGTTCAGTCCTGATTGTGTCTTTTCAACAGTTTTTCCTTGCCTTAGGATGTAAAGATGGAAATAAGGGCTTAAGGAGATGGTTTGGCCCATGGAGAGGGTGCATTATTCGCTTAAATAAAGTTCCAATTGGAAACCACATTGGCAACACAGTCAGTGATGGTTCTGTGATGTCTGAGTCCATTTAGAAACAGTGATGTTCAGCAATAATCTAGAAAAGGGACCAATGCAGATCTGTATATTTGATGGTTGCATGTTTCCCCTGTTCAAAATGGGAAATTAATTTTACACATCGTGACTTTGTTTTCTCGTTATCATTACTCTCCAAGCGGAACCATGCGTTCTGTATCTGCAGTGCATTTCAACAGTGTGCTGCCAAGCGGGATGATGAATGGTGCTGTCTAATCTTCTCCTGCATTACTGCATTATAGCATGCCACTGTTCCAAAAGTTCTTATCTACTTGGACAGAACTGCCACAAGCATCACACATCCACCTGCCTCCTATCCTCCTCCCTGTGGCTTCATATGGCTTCACCATCCCTCAACTTTCACTCTCTCTACCTCCCCCACTTCCGCCCTCCCTCTGCTTTTCCCATCACCCCAGTGCATTAGGTACCACAGAGGTTTTATAGATAAAAACAAGGCAAAATTGGTGGCGTTGTCAAGCATACTGTGTTCATTGTTTCCTGACTTTAGGAGGGCAATGTCCTGTTTTGTCTCGGTGCACATCTGCTTGGGAACATCTGGATAGCGTCAGCCTTTCAAGATTGTGCAGAGCGACCATCACTCTTTCCCCTCTCTGACACATCTCATCTCCTCCCAGTCAGCGAAAGAAAAAAAAAAGCAAAGAAGAGAAAACGCAGATCTTCCATATTAAAGTCATACAACAAATCAACTTTAACCATGGATGATCGGAAACAAAATACTTTATTAGATGTGGCCGTGGAAACAAGGAGCAGGGTGGGAAGGATTAGAAACAGAGGCAGAGGTGGTTGAGTTGGAAGCTGGTTAACAGATGTGAGAGGTTTGTGGACAAAGAAAGGCAGGTAGAGGAGTAGGTGGTGAAGAATGAGTTTTGTTGTCCTGCAACATACAGAAATTTGAAACTGGACAATTTTACAAAACTGTGGATTACAGTCAATGGCAATGTTTTAAATGTTCAATACAAAGAGTGTGCACTACAATTATATATTATGTTAAGGATGGGAAAAGATCATGGTTATGACAAATCATTCTTTCTATAATTAAATGCGAAAGGGAAATTGGAAACCTAAACACTAGGTTTAGTATACACACATGCACACACATTTGATCTCAAGCTCTCTGGGTATACATCAAAGAGAGAAGGGAAAAGCAGTTCAAAAGCCCCAGTCAGCCAATATATATATGTTTTTTTTAAAAAAGTCATTTAGTCATTAGTTTATAAGACTGAGGTTTAATTTTCCATTTGTGTGTGCAAAATCTATTTATTTATATGACATAGTAAACTGTTTTAAAGGTGAACTTTAATTATGTCTTTTTTTATTGAAGCCAGGATTCCTTCTATGAAATCTGCCTATTATGGTGCATAATCACATCCAGTTGACTGAAATGCACCAGTTCTAGAAGGTTGCTTGAAAATAAAGGCACAGAATCCAACAAGACTGTCACTGTACTTACTAACAAGCCAAAATAAGTTAAATAAAATAACTTCTGTTAATAGTGTAAACATGTAGGGTTGCACAGTGAATAGCACCGTCACCCTACAGCTAGAGGACCCCTGGTTTGCATCCCTTCCAGCCTTCCAGGGATCTTTCTGTGTGGAGTTTGCATGTTGCCCCTGTGTCTGCGTGGGTTTTCACCGGGTGCTCCGGATTCCTCCCACAGCCCAAAGACATACTGAGGTTCATTGGCGATACTAAATTGTCTGTAGGTGCGAATGTGAGTGTGCTCGGTTGTCTGTCTCTCTGTGTGGCCCTGTGATAGGCTGGTGACCTTGCCCTGAGTGAGCTGGCATGGACTCCAGCCTCCTAGCAACCCTACAGAGGATTAAGCAGTGTATAGATAATGGTGGATGGATGTAAATGTGTACCTTTTTCCTCCAAATACTGAAAGTCACTGGGAACATATTTTTACTGTTTGTTTGTTCTCTCTGTCTGCAGGATTACAAAAAATAAAAAAACAAAAAATCTACTGAGCCAAATTTGATAATTTGATTAACCTTTGGAGTAGTGATGGAGCATGGCCACAGGGACCTGTTAATTTCTCATGTTGATTGGCTTCAGAGAATGTTCACATTAGTGTATGTATGTATGTATGTGTGTATGTATAAATAATTATATTTCTTATTTGATTTTTTAATGATTTTGCTTGATTTAAATGCTGTATAAACAAAGTATTATATTATTAGGTTAACAAAAAACATGTTAAAATGGCAAAAACCCTAAACATTTATTTTTCAGTATTTTTCTACTTTGTAAACTTTACTCTAGATTTTTACTTTCAGTGTATTTGCAGATTTCTACAGTGTGGATGTTGATGGTGAAGGCCGTTTTTGGCTACGAATGACCCTTCTATGGAGTGTAGTTGATACATGCTGGCTTTTATTTTGAAGAAGGTAAGAACATCAATGGAATGTAAAGTAAAAAAAAAAAATAGATGACACCTGACTTATGATTCAGGTGCCCAACTTCCACTTGTGATCTATTAAACATTAGGAAATTTTGTTCACAGTTGAAAGAAAAGCCAACATTATTTTCCGGCCTCCAACATCATCACATGATAAAATTTTAAAAAAAAAACAAACACAGGAGCAGTTCTATCATCATCCATTTTTTGGAAAATATTTTGCGAATATTTATTATAAAAATATAAATGTTTCCACTACAAATCATTTTACATTAGTAGACAAGGCCATCTACATTTGCACACATAAACTCTCACACAGACACACGGATCAGTCTTGAGACATAAAATTAGGGATCTGGATATAGGGTTCATAACAGTATTGCTCTCTCAGATGTCTCAGGTTTATAAAGTAAATCGAAAACCAAAACACAGACAGCACTGACACATAATTTACTCTATACTCCCCCACAAAAGAAAAAAAAATCAACAATGCGCTGTATAATGTTAACAAATAAATAATGTAATCATAATTGCCTTTTTATTGTAGAAAAACAAAGCTGACAAATATAATTCAAAATAATATAATACAGGTGATTTTTGTCTCTTTTTTAATTAAAAATGTTGCACAATTTTTATTCAGTCTTTTATACATACAAACATCTGTACAAAAAAGGGATGGCCATGTACATATAGTGGGATCTGTAGTGCTAGTTGCTATCATTAAGATGGTTTACATTATGTACATACTAATTAGAACACGTAGCAGCAACAGCAGCATCCACAGGTAGACCAAGTAACAGAAGACAGGACTGACAGACTGAACAGGGCTGGATTTCCCAAAAGCACCAGAATCATCCCCTGTTCCATACATAAGCTTTGTCTATAGCCAAGGCAATAACATTTCCATTCAAAGTGCTCCAATACTGTGTACTAAGTGCTTGAAGAAGCTTAAAGATAGCAGCCTCGTGGTTAAATATTACCCATCCAATAGCACAAACGACCAGTTCCAGTGCCAGTTCAAAAATACTGGGTATCTGTTGCACTGAGTCTAGCATCTTTAAGTTTGTCCTACATTGTACAAAGATCTACGAAGGTGCCTTTAGGAAATCCCATCCTGGGAATATGATGTAGGATACTATCTCAGAAAGCAATCATCTATTAGAACTGTTGCATCTCTTTCAGGGCATTTTTATACCTAGTTATCTTAGGGCAATAGTTGATAAACCCTATACCCCAACGAGAACAAGTAAAAAAAAGACCAAGACGCTCAGGAAATCAAACCAAAGCTGGATCTTTTTGCTTGGTGATCCCACCACTGATCCAGCCCGACTACAGGAGGCACTCTGCTTTTTGCATTAAATACACCAGGATTCATGGGCTAAAACCTAGTACAACTACAATAAACTTGTGTTTTTACACCAAATTCCCAATCAAAGTAGAAAATGACTGATCCAACATGGCTTTTGTTAATAAGTTATGGATTTAAACCTAAGCAAAGGGACTATAGCAACCTCAGATCAGCAGAGTTGAGCTGGACCTACTGAACTGATCTTACAAAGGCAAAAAAATCCCATTCTTCTGAAAGAAAATTAAACCTGGTGTTGTGAGGAGTTGATGATACTAACTTGTCTTCTATAAAGAAGAAGTACAACTCCTAGTTCTGTGTAACGCGACTGAAGCAGGGGACTGACACTGCTTCACTTTAAGTTCTCTTTGCCCTCATCTATTTCGCTCTTGCTTTTCTCTTTTTTTCTGTAGGTCTTTCTTCACCTGCGCTCTCAATTTATAATGTAACTGTGCTCCATTCTCTCAGTTTCCCTTTAGTTAGAGAAAACAGAACAAAGCATACATCCTGAGATTTCACACAAAGGGCATTGGGTAACAGAAGGAACAGCACTACAACTGTACAATATCTGTTCATAAGCACATAGAACATAGTTGTCGCCATAAAGAAAATCCTGTGTGTGAAGTGTGTTATGGCCCCTGTACCCTCAAAGCACAGCATTCAATGCATTATACATGTGACAGACTCACAGCTTCCATACAATGAGACTATTTGACTGATTATATTATTATTGCTTTTATGTGACATGTCTACTGAATGCAAATGCTATAGGTTAGAGCTACAGAGTAAAATGGCTCGGTTAGCGTCTAGGTGTGTCCATACCAGCTCGGCTCTCTCACGGAGACAGTAAAATGTAGGTAGTTGCAACAAAATCTCACGCTTCAGACTTCGTCAGTTCGGCAGGCGTCTCCATCCGGGTCAGTCACAGCTGTCCACCATGCTCCTCTACGCAAGGCATCTCAGCCGTTTACCTGCCTCATTCCACAGGCTGCTAGTCAGGCTTGGTGTGGCTGACTGAGTCACAATCAGGGAGAGCTCCAGCTTTATGTTAATCCAGTCCTCGCCCTGTATCCCGGTACAGTCCTAGTTTGCATCCTGATCCATGTCTCTCTGACCTCCTTGTCTTTCCCCGGCTCTCCACCCCCCCCAGTAAGTCTGTAAGGCATCTCAACTTGGGCATGGAGGGACGGAGGGTCGAGTCAGCCAGTTAACTAGCTGGCAGGTCTGCACTGAACTCTTTCCCATCTCTCTGCCAGGACGTCTCTCAGTAACACAATGAACGACATCATTTGAATCATATCATATTTTTTCCTCCATTTCCAGTTTGGATACGCAGCCACCGTGTTAGAGTGCGATTAGCAACCAAAGTCTGTCAACACAGACCAACAGACAGGTCTCTGGTGGTTTTCATTTGTTGGGTTCATTTTTTTAAACAGGTACTGGACCGTTCTTGGTGTGGGAATCTAGGGCTTTCAGGCTGCTTACTATCTTCTTCTGCGGTCCTACAATAGTCACTCCAACCTTTTTCAGATCCCTGGTTTGTGAAGGAGAGGGGGAGAGAGAGACAGACAGAGGGAGAGAGAGAGAGAGAGAGAGAGAGAAGGGGGTAAGAGGTTGAGAAAATGAGATACAATTTAGACAGAGGGAAAGATGGGGGGGTGAGAAAAAATTGGAAAGTGTGCGTTAGTGAATGTGACACCCATGTGACGTTTAGTGACATGCTCCCAGTGCTGCCCCCTTCCTGTGCAGCTGTCATTCACAAAGGACTGCATTTCCCAGAAGGCTACACTGACAGCTGCTATTATGACCCTGTCAGCAGAGGAAACAATGGTGTGCATGGGCCACAGTGGCAGGAAAGACCTAGTTTCCTGCATTACACTGAACTGGATTCCTTTGATCAGTGTAAGTGTAAGAAGAGGAGCAGCACCGGGGGAATGTGTAGAGCATACAGTTAACATTGATCCACATGTATCTGTTAAAATGTTAATACTCTCAGAAACTCTCAGAGGACTGGTTACTGTACATGCATTCAAGAAAAAAACAACTTGCTTAGACGACAGTTTTTAGTTATTCCGTTTACAACTGTTAGGTGTGTCAACCTGAAACACACAAAGTAGTTAGTCAGCTTCAGTCAAATATTGGGTCATTTGTGAAACCAAAATGTCCAGCAACTGAAACATACATAGTACATACAGAGCAAAACACAGAGAGCATTGTTGGTATTACAGTAAACAAGAAGTCACAACACATGTTAAGATTCATCCTTTCCTCCTAAATAAGGCTCTGTATTAGTAGAAGCAGTGGAGTTGCAGGCGGACTTGTGGCGTTACTACAACAAACACTTTCAGCTGTTTAATTTTTTTAGTTGTCACATCTAAGTTTTATTTTTCAGAAGCAAGCAGAACATGTAGTTTGCCAAAGCAGCCAAAACAGCAGATATTTAGAAACATTTTGACCACCCAGAAACTGACAGCGACTGGAACTAGACACTTTGCTTCATTTGTGTGACAGTGTAAAGGGATAGCTAACTGTTCAGTGCCAATTGTGAAATGACCAGTTTATTTTATATTTCATTCAAGCTTGCAATAAACATACCAAAGGATTTTTTCTCTCTCTCTTGTTAGAGTAAGCAACAGTACCAGTACGTCATGGAGAGGCTATACCTATGTTTCTATCCATATGTTTTTAATACGCTAAACTGAAGGTTCGCAGTATGATCTCCTAAATGGTTTTGATAAACCTCAGAATGACAAATGACAAATCTACTGTTATATGATTAGATTGGTGATGGTAAATTATAAATATGAAATATGTAAATGCTCAACATATTTATAAAACTAGTGAGTTTGCAGTTTCTTCCCTTTCCACACAGCTCCAGAGTCGACTTTTAAACTGGTTTATAATCTTATAATTTTTGACATCTACCAGAGTAAGTTTACATGATTCATTGTTCGAAAATCACATTACTTTTCTCACACTGCACATTGATGAAGCATTGCTCCTTTTCCTTTGTCTGAAATGGTATGCTTTTGCTCATGTTTCTTAGAGGCTAATGATTGCTAATATAATATCTCTCTGCTGGTTCTTCTCTAAATAATCATTATCTTCTATATAGTCCAGGATTAGAAGCTATTTAGGAAATACTTGAATGACGCAGCAATTATCGGGTCATTCCTGATTTGTTTCTCACACATTTTGTATTGCTTTTTGTAAACTCCTACCATTCTGGTAATATTAATCAGCATTAATAGATGTTGTAACAGTATGTGTGAGCCCAAAAGCATCATTCTGCTTCTAGAAAGCCTGTTGCATTTTACTGTTGTTCCTAATTACAGCTTACAGTGGAATGGAAACGTAGCTTTTGAGTTATAACTAAATATAAATGAACTATCCCTTTAAAAGTCACAAAGTGAAGCGATCAGTGGTTCTAGAGGCAGGTTATTGGTGTCAGGCAGGGCCTAGGTAGGTCTCGGTCCTCCACCCACCATCCAGAGCCTGAGTGAGGTGGAGAGGAGCTGGGCGTTAGAGAGTGGTGATCCCCATGGACGGCTCCCATTCTGGGCAAGTAGCTGGTGTGATGTGGACCTCGGTCAGAACCACTCTACTGAGACACAGCCAGGCCCAGCAACGTTAACACATTATGTCATCAATAGTTGTTATGTCCTGATGGTATTTAACACACATTCTGCTGAAATATACTAGGATAAATCATATGGCTTCATCTATGCAATGTAAGTTAAACATCCATCTTAAAAGGAAGAGCTTTTCTGTGAAGTGTATATACAAAAAAATCCCATATTTGTTAGCCACTCGTGGAGAGTCATTTAGCAAAAAAAGTCTCACCTCTAATGTACCAAACCAAATATGGCAGATCATTCAAAATAAAATACACAAATGAATTTTAATGCATTTTGATGTATGCGTATGGCTAATGAAGAAGGGCTTTTCAAGTCTTGGGAAGAGTTTTATACTCCTGACAAGTTTTGAAGCTGGAAAAGAGAAATTTTCCTGATCTCCCACCTGTTATTATTGTCCCTGTAACTTGGCATTCTTTCTCTCTAAACCTCCTGCCTCTCTCCCCTGCCTCTGTGACTGACTGACTGCCTTTCTCTCTCCCTCTCCCTCAATCTTACCTGCGACATCTCCACATTTCTTTATTTATCTGTACACAGTTGGTCACATTTCCTCTCCTGTCTTCTCTCCTTTCCCCTGCAGCTGTCCCTCAGACTCAGGTTGCCAGACTCACCGTGGCTAATGTTATTTAGCTTTTCTATTTAAGTCCCCTTTCCTCTTCCTACCGTTAGTTGATTTGAACTTCCAGATTCACTCAAATTTGCTACACTTTTAAAATTACATTTGTGCAGTTCCCACTGAGAAGCGACTGGTCCTTCTCTTTGGTTGTTTTTCACACCGCACTGTTTTTTTAAATAATTTCCGGAAAGCACATGGATCATTTCAAGACAGACAGTGATAAAATCAGAACACAGTAAGCAAAGTACAGCATATCAGGTAACACATAAGATACTGCGAAACACACACACATACACTCCATCACATGAGACAGATTAACAGCTGAAAGTTTCTTTCAATAGTATATCACTGCACTGTTGACTCAACAACTGCTGTCACCCGAGAACAAAACCTTTGCTGGGTTTGGTTTCTACAATTTAGATAAACTGAACTCATAAAAAAATGAGTTGCTGAAAGAAAGCTGGTCATGTTAGGAACAATGTTTTTTTTTTGAACAGGAAGAGTTGACAGATGTGCCCCGGTTTGCAGAGCCATGCAAAGCCAGTGGACAGATTCTGGCTATATATGGTTTCCTTGTGTAGTTTAATTCACTGTGCAAGAAACTCTCACAAAATACTTTCATTTGTCCAGTGGTTTAGGTCAAGTTCATCACTTACTCCATAAAATACCTGAGATGAATCTGCCTGCACTCAGTCCAGATGCAGTATATAGTCAAATAGTCCAAATGATGCAGTATTTGCTCGTCACTCCATCCTTTCCTCAAAAAAGGATTAATCGATTACTCCAGCAGGTGAGTCAGCACACTGCAGCAAAGTATGATAACTGTTCCTCGGAGGTCAGAGCATTTCCAAGCCTTGTGCTGAATATCAAGGACTAGATTAAGACTGTACGAATCAATAGAGCAATCTATATTGAGCAATGCATAGTCGGAGCCAAGGCTGCTAGCCTCGTAGCTGAGCTCGGGCGCTTTAGATGGAGCCTTCAGTGGATTAATACTGCAGTGATCCAATTTAGCATCTAGCCAGAAAAAAAGGTATTGTAGACCGATATGATTATTTTAGCATGAGGTTGCTGTAGTGTAGTTCATCTCTGATGTATTTTGTCAATAGCCGATGCGGATTTACACCATGCCGTGGAAGCTCTTTTATTTTGGAACATATTAACCGAAGAGAATGTTTCATTGATTAAAACACATTCATTGATTAAAGGGCCTGATGAATGTGTGGAGAAGAGAAAAATTATGTTTTGTATAGTAACCCAGAGAGAGAAGACAGAGAAAATGAGAAGAAAAATAATCAGAGAAAACTGTACTTATGTTACAATGGTATGGTCCATCTGGCATCTTTGGCATAAAGCATTGCTTAGAGTATGTAAAGAAATAAAGCTCTGATATGTTTTCATCTCAATTCATTGCAATTCAAAGCTGCCAGTGAGGTGAGTTTCCTTTAGTCAAGATTTAAACTCCACTTTTCTAATCAGAGCCACTGCTGGAATAACAGTGATATTAACTCCACCACATTATTATTTAAGTGGATGTAAATTACAAAGTGGCTCTTTCTAACATGTTGACCCCAACACTGTTAATGGCTGACTGGTCTGTTAAGCTATTGAGCTACAGCTGCTCGCAGTACTGACCACCACTCCCCAATTGCCCCCACTGCTGCCATCACCACAGTGAATGGCTGCTTTGATCACAATGATTAGAAATGTCCAATTATTTACTCTGTCACATTCCACATCAATTAAACCAGCAGCATGCCAACAGAGCAAGAGGGAAAAAAGAGGGGAGAGAACTACCCGAAAGTGACAGCGAGAACATTTCTGAAAAAAAGGAAACAAGAACAAGATAAAGAAGTGGTTATAAGGGATGCCCTTAATTTTACCAAGTAGCCGCACTCTGAACTATAAGTCTGCAGGAGATTTTATTCATCAGTATAACCTCTGAGTCTGCTGTCACTGTGCATCTGTGCATGGAATTTATAATTTCTTTCAACCTGCTGGTGCTCTACTCTGGCCAGAAACTGATCTACTATCTCAAAACCTTTTGTCAGTAGAGTTAGATTTACAAACACTGTCTTGGACATGATCTCTGCATGTCTCCTGTATCATATTTTCATTTGTCATGCTTAGATCAATCATAAATCAGAGTTTCCTCAACTAAACAATTAAAATACTCATTGTACATAAGTTGTAAGAAACAGAAACTGCTGGAAAAACTAACACTTTGCAAATATAATGTATTTAATGTATTCAACACAATTCATTGTGGATTAACTGTTTTTTTTTTTTGTTGTTGTTGAAGATATGTTGTGTATGCACATATATTTTCGAAGATATTCTTAAGTTACCACACATCTGGGCATTGGTTGACCAGAAGTCATCGTGTGGTCAGAGTTGCTTGTTTAAAAACAACATACAGTAGGTCTGCAGTATGTGCTGTTCAGTTGTGTTTTTCTAGACTGACCAGATTCTAATAGTTTTCTGGCAATCTTTTCTCAGTCATTGCATTTTTATGCCTCACAGCATAGAGTGCCATATATCTGCACTCCAACTTGACAGCTATGCCTTCATTTTCTCTTTCAAAAGCCCCTCTCTCTACTCTTTTATCTTGTCAAATCTCCGCTCTCATTCTCTCCCTCAATAGCTTCTCTCTTATTCCCTTTCCCTCATGGAGCTCACGACTCTTCTACTCTCTCTCACTCTTCTCTCTCTCTCTCTCTCTTCCCCCTCCCTCATTTCTCTTTCTTTTAATGCTCTCACCTTACCCCTATGGTCATACTTGCAACATTGAAAGCGTGGCTAAAGACCTGTCATTATGAGTTACCATGAGTCTCATCTGGACACCTTTAGTAATGGCTCTATAGCTTTCTTTACTTACTGAGAACAAGAGTATGTGTGTGTCTGTTCTTCACCAAGAGCCTCTTCAAATTCCTGGGCTTTGCCTCTGGTACTGGGGCCCTGTAAACGCTACTGGCATGAATAGGCAGAGAAGCCTAATGTGTGTGTCTGTGTGTGCTGTTGTCTTACTCTGTGGAAGTCTTGGCCAGGGTGTCACAGGAGCTGTAGCTGACCCCGGAAAAGGCCTCCTTGCAGGGTAAGGTCCTCATTCCGTCCATCCAGTCACCCATCGTCCCCATCGAGGGAACTTCTGAACTACTCCTGTCCAACAACAGGTTGGCCGGCCTGAGAGGAAGGAATAACATACATGAGAGGTCAAGGGAGCAACAACTGGATGGTAAATAATGACAAATGACCTGAAAAAATTGCATGTATTAAATAACATGAGAGTTCATAGCATCATTTCAGAAACACAGACGAATAAGCAGCACCCTCATCAGCAGATATCTATTATAATTGCTATTCTAGCTGCTGTCTGCCCTGCGGTCAGTCAGCACCTATAGAAGGGAAATATTGCCACAACTACATGAATATAGAGTATGTGCACAGTTGAGAATTGGTGTTCAGGCTCTGATCTTGTCCCCTCAAGCACACAACATGCCAGCACAGAAAAGAATATGGACTGATTAAAATATATTTCCCCCAAGGGGACTCATTGCCTACAGGTGGACTCTGTGGAGGCAGGGCTTCTGACATGCAATGTGAGCAGAAGTGTACTGTAAGGATCAGCAATGTTTGCAGCAGTGTTGCATGATTAGTTCCAGTGACCAGTGCAGCAAACCCATAGTGTGTGTTGCAGAATCAAGAGCAGGTCATGTGTGAGTTCAGAAGTGCAAAATGGCTAGCAGGCTTAGCATTTTCAGAGACAGATGGGCAACTCTGTATTGTCACACCATCTATCTGTCAGCCTTTATTAATGTTTTTCAGATTACACAACTGACACTGTTAATTGCTGATTGCTTCTGCTATCAAGTGTTGCTATTAACTGCTCAGCAGCCAGGGCTTCATTCGAAATTGCATGAACTAATTTTTCATCATCTATTTGTTGTCATTTGTGCACTGATTACACTAGACGCTAATGACAAATATGCTAAACTCTTTACTCATACCTTCACTGACTTCACACTTTCTGCTTGATACAGTTAACTGTGATTCACACATTCACAATAAATGCTATATACATCCATTCTATGTATATATGTACAGGCCTGTACAGGGCATCTGGTGGGAGATTACATTTTTTTGGCACACTGAATGAAATCTAATTTGGTAGAGAAGGAGGAGTGAAATTATTATTCTTACAGAATGTATAAACTGTTTTAGAAATCATTTGTGATTACGTTTTATGTTTATTTGATTTGATTCTTTAACATAAATACTTAGGATGTGTATATCTGCAAAACATAAAACCTCTTTATCTACTAGAGCCATATGCAGCACACAAATACACACACAGACTGCTCTTATGTGCCTGTTGCAAAGAGCCAGTGTGCACAATACCTTTGGTCTTTGAATACGCTTGGATCAAACCGTCACACAAAATATTTCCATAGTATACTGAACATATGCAGGAACAAGATTACTAACAAAAGCAGCATCAGTTTCTGTCTAATTTCATTAGCGTTCAGCGCAGTACACGTACCATGCAGCAGAATGCAACATTAGATTTGATTAGACTTGATGGTTTCAATTGGATCAAATCAAATTAAACGCACTGCGTTGGGCTTTAGAATGCTCAGTCAACAGTAGAGGGTGAAGGAAAGGCTGCAGGCACTGTTCTGACTGGCTCTGATTGATGTTTGCCAACGGGAGGTTGTGGAAGGACGATGGGTAGAGAACAAGAAAGAAATATTAGAGCTGGAGAGTGGAAGGAAAGCTGAAGATGACGGAAAGAAAGACATGTTCTTTATCAGTGTCTAATTTTGGATGTAACCACTTATGCTGGTTTATACTAATGTGCTCCCCTTAGCTGTTGTGAAATCCGAACACATTAAAGCAGAGAACATTAAACCAGGTCAAACCACATCAGGTCAAACTGGGATGCAATGATAATCAAACAGTAGAGCATGTTGTGTGTTTATTGCTGCATTTGTGAGTGGCATTTAAAACTGGGTTGCAAGGGAACATGTTTTTATAAGGACACACTGCACCTGTCTTGCAGATTAGACAAAGGCACCTGCTGTGCCAAGACATGTACACAAGGGAATAGAACAAGGCAGGAAAGGACAGGACAGGAAAAAAAGGGTAGTTCTCACTTGGGGAATACTATTTATAGCATTGTAAATAAACTCATTAGAATACCAGGAAGTCCACCTCCGCCTGGCTGAGTTGGATTGGCAGGGAGGTTTGGAGCCACTCTGAATCTTTGTGTGCATGATTTCGGGAAGTATTACTCAGGTATAGGCAATCTACAACAAAGGAAGGTGTAGTTCTATAAGGCAGCTGAAAAAAAACATTTTCATGTACTACAAAAATGTTTCACAGGGGCAATGGACTTCAAAGAAATGTGTGTACAATTATATATTTAAATATCACATCAGCTCTCTCTTGACCATCTTGCGATACATCAAATGCATTATAGTAACGTTGGTACGCAATGTAAAACACAACAAAATACAAAATAACATCACAAAATTAAAGTTCCTACATGGAGTCAGGCAAATTCCAGTCTCCTTGGTGAAAAGCCTGTTTGGTTTAGGTAGCCACTAACTTCCTAGTGCAGATATTTTGCTTTTTTGTGCACACGGCCAAATACATTTTTTTCTTCCCTTTTCTTCTTTACTATCGTCTTGTTTTAGAAATATTAAAGTATACCAAAAAAAATGTTTTTGTATACACTCTTATCTTGAAGAACAGTATATGAAAAGTTCAAGAGTAACCAGTTTCATGGGTGTACCTTTATATGCTGGTATACTAACAACATTCTCTGCAAAAAAAAAAAAATCCTCCAACTGCCACTGAGCAACGGTGTCCAAAACACCACACAAAGCCAACAAAGTGGTACATAAAGCGAAGAAAAGTGAGACGACATCTCAAACAGAGACGGGAGAAAAGAAGCAAAAAAAGAGGAGAAAAAAAGATGCGCTTGAGGTGGTGGAGTGGGTGTTGTTACAATGATTGAGTCTTTTCCTGCCAGATCAGAGGCCTGTCAAAATGCTGAGGGCCCCCCAGGACCCCCTGGAAAAACTGGTTTTTCGGAGGTGGAGTGAATTGAGGGCTGAATGGAGAGGCTGGTTTGCATGAGAGGAAAAGAAGGAAGCCCGCAAATCTTCCTGAGATGACAGCAGAAATCTTTATAAAAGGATGTGAAACACTTGTTATGATTTTTTTTTTTTTTTGTTAAAGGCAAGTAAGAGTTTTGGTGGTTATGACTGACTTTATGCTGATAAGAAAAATGTAGATATACCCAGAGTATCTTAGGATTTCTGTCAGGATGAGAATCCTCAGCTTTTTGTGCAGGATTATTGATCCTCTCTTCTCCTCTCCTGTACCTCTTTTCTTCTTTCTCTTCTCTGATCTCCTCTTCCTCCTCATTCTGCTTTCTCTCCCCCTATGCTGTCTCCACTGAGAGGTAAACTGCAAATGACCCTGTTTCGCCTCCCTTATCATTTTCTTTGTTTCCTTTGTTGGTACATTTTCAGCAACATCTCACAGCAACTCAAGAGACACGATGATTGGAGAGGAAACAGAGGTGTAATGAAGGGGAAAATAAAGAAAAAAGAAAGCCTCTGTGTGGCGGCAGAGAGGGTTTTAAAAACCCCTCGTGGTCTTAACACCATATAGCAATGCAGAAAACACCCACTTGAACAGAAGGAAGTATAAATACACCGGAGAGAGAATGAAGTCTACCCCCCCTTCACATTGTCATTTCCCTTCTACTCCTTTGCTCTATCTTTCATACTTTTGACCTCCAGATAACCAGGACTGCGTAGTCTCTTGTTTTTAGCGCTCACGAGGGAAGGAGAGGATGAGGAGAAGAGCTGATAAAGTACATGAGGCCGGGACAGTGCGGGAAGAAATGACCTCTCACTGTGTTACTGGGGCAATTCCCAGAGGTTAGACTGATACGTACATATATACTGATACAATATATGGGGCCATTATTGGCTCTTTCAATTTCCACATGTGGCCATTTGGTGTCTGCTGCCTCTGTGGGATGTGATAGATACTGTATAGTTTTAATCAGCGCTACTCAGGTGGTCTGAGGGAAGCAGCATTAACATTTTGATTTGATTTCAGTCAGCATGTGTGATTCTAGCTCTGAATTCTCATTTTCTAATAGCAACCAGAGTTTTAGTGCAAAGTGGTGTTTGATTTTTATTTCTAACTTTTTTTTAATAAGCTAACCTTTGAATATCAAATGAAAAAAAACACAAGATATTCGGATACCATGATGAAATTTAAAAGTACTGGTCTCCAATGTACTGTATTCGCAATGCTAATGCTAATTTCTTCCTTACTCAGCTTTTAAGTATTTATGTTGCTTTTGTTTTCTCAATTTCTCTATGGCTTATACCTTTGTTTGAATTTACATGTTCCTACAGGTTGTTTACACTACACACTATGTAACCTTGAACATTCTTGTGTGAATAACTTGCACTTTTCTGCACCGTAAATATTCCTATGTTTTATATTACTTTAATAATTCCATGGATTTGCTACACTTGCTGTTAATTTGACCTATAACACAGCCAAGTGCTTTCATTTTATCCTTCCTTAGCAATTTTCTACATGCTAGTGTTTACTGTTATGCACCAAAAACCCCAATTCAAGCAGCTCCTTCCTATGTGAAAACCTACTTGGTAACAAAACTGATTCTGATTTAATACCTTAGACTGCTTTTCCTTCCCCAGTAGAAACCTTGTTTGTCCTTTTCCATTCTCAGCCATGACCTCAGCCCCAATCACTGCTACTTCCTCCAGAGACTTTTACCAGGAAATGGTTTGGCACTTGTTTCAACTCAAACCCCATTTCCGTCCCAGCTCTAACTACTGGGTCTTAATAAAGGTTGTTTGACCCATAAATAGGAGTAACATTACAGATTTGGTTTGTTCTTACAGGTTCAGACAGACTTGTCATTATTCATGTTGGCTTGGGGGGGGGGGGGGATTCCAATGAAAAATGCTTCAAGCAACCTCAATTGTGCCAGTGTATTACCACCCACTGCACATTAATGCTGATTGTCATTTAGTGGGACTACTGATTGTATTCCAGCACTTCCCTCGCAGTCATTTCTATGCTTTGTTGAATACAATGAGGTACAGGTTTTTTTTATTTAGAAAAGAGAATAACTTGCAATCTCATATATTCAAGACACCCCAAAAGCAAGTCTGATAGACGGTGGCCCCTAACCCTGCCTCAACTCGTGTTGGCCCATAATTAGTCTCTGACAGCCAGCCTTGGCCCACTGGCCCCAGTCTCTCTCCATCCACATGCAAGGACGGTAAACTCTGACCAGGTCCCACCCCTGAAGCCTCCAGATGCTCTACTCTGCAGGCTTTGGTCTGGACTCTGTGGAGGAGGAGGGTGTTGCATTAGCCAGTCAGGACAGCCCTGAGACAAACGAGGTGTGTGAAGCTGAGTGCAGCTGCTCACGCTGTGCAACTGCTGCCGCCACCGCACACACAGACACACACACACACACACACACACACACACACACAAAGTTCTCATAAATCACCACACCAGCCTCCGTCGGCCAGCCTGTGCTCACCCAGTGTTAAAAGCCAATCAGGAAAATTACATGCAAACTCCAAGGGACCTATTTTCACTTTCTTAAGAAATCATTAGTCAATGTTATGAGCTTTGACGTCTCCATAATACCGTGGCCGTCTGCTGCAGACCCAACGCCTGAAACTCTCTGTGCCCAGAACTGACAACTGTACATGGGCTGCCCTGCTTCCCCACAGCCCCCCGGGACAGAATGGTGGTTCCAACAAAGGAGAGGGGCTTTAGAGAGGGTAAAACAAGGGGTGGGGGGAGTAACATGACAACAACTGAAAGAAAATCTTGGGTGAAATATGATATTAGACTGCATGAGAAAGGGAAAGATGAAAAATATAAACTTAAGGTATATATAGGTTGTTATAAGGGGAGCAAAATTTCATGTAACACCCTACTGACACAGGAAGTATTACAGCAGTGTTTACATTGAGCTCATGAGCTGTGTGGCCCCAAATGAAACAGAGATGCCCCAAGGGTGAAAGAAAAATAAATCTGCCACAAAACCTCCCTCTTTCCCCCGAATGTGTCCCTTCATCGTTTTTATTGTCCATTAAATCAATTATGTCAAATGGTGCTACATTCATGGAAAATTAAACTGCGACTGAGATTATTACCTCAACATCTTGTGATGACAGAGCAGAAATTGCTATGACCTAAAATAACCCAGGTTGCTACTACTACTGAGGTTAATCATTTAGATGGGAACCAAAGCCGTAGACAAAAGCAGCTCAGACACAATATATTCAAAGTACCCCCTTCTCTGGATGCAGAAGTCACTCGCGCACACTCATTTACATTTAGAAGAATTCCTAAAGTTGCTCTGCAGAGTCTAAAACAACAAATGTAGACATAAAATAAAAACAAATAAAGGCTGCAGTATCCTCCTGATACCTGGATGTGGTGTTGGCCGTGATTTTGAGGCTACCAGGGTTGCGGATGAGTTTATCCAGGATGCTGACTATCTGTTCAAACTTAGGCCGGTTGTTCCTCTCTTTCTGCCAGCAGTCCAGCATCAACTGGTAAAGGGTGGCAGGGCAGTCCATGGGCGGGGGTAGACGGTAACCCTCATCTACAGCTTTTATTACCTGTATGTAGGAACAGACAAGATTTGAAAAATGACAGATGAGGTTCATCCAGAATCTTCAGTGAAACTAATAAAGTGGTATCAATCAACGGAATTAAATGATGTTGCAATAAACTGTTTTTTTTAATAAATTGTTTTTTCAGTATAAAGTTTGAATATGCATCTGTGGGACTATATATCCTTCAACATCCCTCCTCAACAATGTCGCAACAAAATTGTGTTTCATACAACTAAGCTGGATTCTCATTAACATTTTATAAGAAACATATTTTCTAACTTTGACATTGTTGGTAAGGCTTCCAGTTTGAAAGAGCCACACAAAGTCCACAATAAGTACATGTGAGAAGACTGGTTAAGTTTAGGAACCCTTACCTCGGTTTAGGAAAAGATGATTGTTTGGGTTAAACCCTAGAGTGTAGCCCCATCTAATACATGATTTGTTGGCAGCAAAGTAGTTTGGTGAAATACTAAAGTATTTGGCAAAGACTTGTTGCATAAAACGCATCTGTGATACATCAGAAACAAATGCATTCCAGCAAAACGTGACTGAGAATGCAGTTTAGTTGTTAGCTTAGTTCAACACAAACACAAACACAACATTTTATCTAAACCAGTGAGAGTTGCTGATGCCTTCACCTTCTTGATATCAGTAAAACTTGCAAATATGCAAAGCTGGCAGCACTGTAATCGTGAGTGTGTCACTCTAACAGCCCTATTAAAGAAAGCTAACTTGGCAGATTGGCAGCACTTACGTCCTGATTGGACATCTCCCAGTATGGCCGCTCTCCATAGGACATCACTTCCCAAAGCACAATCCCGTAACTCCAAGCATCACTGGCTGATGTAAACTTCCTGTAGGCTATGGCCTCTGGAGCTGTCCACCGGATGGGGATCTTACCTCCCTGAGACACAGAAAGAGAAAGATTAATCAGTAATTCAGTCTGTAGTTAGTCTGTCTCTCGGCCATTTAGTCATTCTGTCATTCAGTAAATCAAGAACTACCTAGCTACTTCACATTACAGTTTACCTTGGCTGAGTTAAGCTTTGTGGATGGAGCCATAGACACAAGACAAACTGTATCACACTGCAGGGTGGATATATATCTAACTCTGGGTGTGTACTCCAGTAAAATTATATATAAAAGCTGTCTGGATCTGAGTCACAGGTTTATGTCCCATGCAAGAGAATTTTATGAGCTGTTCCGAAACTCTTAAGTCTCAATGGGCTTGGGCCAAAGCATAGGGATCCCACCACAGACACAAACCTGCCACAGCTAATGGATGATGATGATGATAAAGATGATAATGATGATGATTCTTATTATTTCCAGTGTTGGTGTGAACGACCTGAAGTGAAACTCGCTTCCCATTGTGAGTCATGCAGAAGCATTTTTTGGCTTCGATTATCTTTGACTGACTTTGATTAATTTGCTTTTCCAAGCTGGCAACTGTACACATTCTGATAATAACTGATACATAAATATTGGTAACATCCAGACAAATTAAGAAAATGGAGGTGAGGAAAGGAGGCTGAGGGTAGCCAATGCTAACAGAGACACTGGCCAAGTCACTGAGCTCTTGTCTGGTGCTGTGCAGTCACACACTCTGCCCTTTAAGAAACACATTCCTTTACTGAGTAATGCCAAAGGGAGCACTGGGGAATGTATTAGGCAGCACTACATCAGCACAAAGAAATGGTTGCACAAATGAACAGAGGTGTACATGGAAACACAATATAAACACAAATCTAAAAGGTCCACATATGATCCAAAACTTAAGCTTTTTTTTTCTAAAAAGTAGCGACGAGAGAAGTTAAAAAAAGAAAGTTCCAGTGGGAGCTTGATGTGACTCTGCTAGTATGTGTGATGCATTGTCAATTACAGCACAGTTTATTATTCTGCCTTATTATTTTAGAATATGTATTTCTGGGAGAAAGGCAAACGGCACAGTGACTGTTTATTTGACAAGCAATTCTCAGCAAGAAAATTATACTCTGTTTAAAGGGGCTGCACGCATGGCTTAGACCACAGGATCCTATGTTGAAAATGACCACACACACACACTGCAAGAAGTGCAGATGGGTGCCTGCAGCATGGCATGCCTGCTAGTTCAGTTTCATTTTGTGCCAGGAGAATCCACTGTAAAAATAAAACAAGTAAAAACATGCAAAACTGCTAATAGGCTGATCTTTTAAATGATACTTTCAGCACAAATCTCCTCAAACTTTCACCTGTTTACTTCCAAGTATTGCTCGCACTTGGCTCTCAAAAACAAACAAAAAAGTCTCACCCTACTGGGGGACAGGCTTTGAGGTCTTTGCTTTTATGGTTTCTCTTATATTATTCATTTTTCTTTGCCTGAGTGCTGTTCTTAAGTTGTTGTGAGGAATATTTTCAGCAACTTTATGTGATAAGACACTGAGAGGTTTTCCACAGTCCAAAAAAGTCCATAGAAATAGAGAAAGTTAAGGCCAAGATGCAATGGCAATGTCTCAGACTGTCTTATTGGCAATTACCATTGTTCAGTTACAAAACCCATCTGCATTTTGCCTATGCTTGGGACATCTGTGCTACAGGATGGCACATTCTGGCAAGCCTCCAACTACACATTTAGGACAACACCTTAATCAATGTATCAGTGTGGTATGGTGGATGGGTCAATGGCATCTCAACAGAACGCACATAAATTTTTATTCTTGGAATGGTCCTCTTTAAGACCTTCCAGCTGACGTATGTGGATTTACCTATCTATTTATCTACCTTATCACATCTCTGATATTATTTATGTGTTCTTCTCCCTCACAGTATGTACACATAAGAGAGAGAACAGCGGAGTAAGGAGGTGCAGGTGTGTTACCATTTGCGTCCACAGTATTGAAAGAATGCATAAGGCCAAAAAAACTGAACATCAACTGTAGCTAGCTTTAGGGCTACAGTAAAGGGAGAAGCATTTAGTACCATTGCTCTGTTGTGGTCAGGGAGTTTTACATGAAACTGTATTCTAATATGTTCCAGAAAAAGACTGGTGTGCCCCAGGACTCTGCCCAACATATTTATTCATGTTGTCATTGATGTGCTTAATTTGTGTTTGTGTCCCAGCTCACCCTGGTCGTGTAAGCAGCCTCCGGGTCGTCCTCCAGCACTCGGGACAAGCCGAAGTCTGACACTTTACACACCAGATTGCTGTTGACCAGGATGTTTCGGGCCGCCAGGTCTCGGTGAACGTAGCCCATGTCTGACAGATACTTCATGCCCGAGGCGATGCCACGCAACATTCCGACCAGCTGGATTCCTGTGAACTGAGCATCATGTTTCTAAAGGAAAGAAAGGCAGAACAGATGAATGCAATGAGGGCCCGCTCTGTTAGCGCCGCACTTTTAATGTACATTATATAGAACAAAAAGGGGAGTCTGACCTTTGTGGCTATTTGCATAAAATGAAACCTTTCTGCATTAGTATCCACAGCATTTTCATTAACCTTTAAAAACCACCTTTGACATTCTGCACCTCATCCTCATCTCAACTGTGAAATCCCAAAGCCAGAGACACAGTAATGTATGGAAATTACAGTCACACCAGTATAAAAGGGAATTCTCTTTGTTAATATATCACTGCAGTTATTGTCATCTACTTTGTATATTAAGTTTACGATGCCATTTTATTTCTTATTTATTGCATAATAATAAAATGTGATGACCAGTGAAGTAATACATGAGAGTCATTTATTGTGGGTTTAATGACCTGATTTCTATAGTATTTTGGCTGGATTCCTCACAAGTGTCCATAAATATATCTGGTACTTTAATTTGCAATTTTAGTCTAAACAGTTTTTCAAGGATATTTCTCTTCTGGGAGGCATGTGTCTATATTTTTAGGGTAAACACAAAATCCTTAAAGGCTTAAATTAATACCAGTAGTATAGAATAAACTGTTAAATTCTAAGGTATAACATACTGACACAGCAGAATTGAAAAGCATACAGGTGCTGATCATCAGAAAGTCATAGGTGAAAAAACTTGATATATTGCGTTTCCATGGCATAGTATCAAACTGTTGAGAACTCTGTTTATAATGCAAATCCTAAGATCTCATTTGGATTATCTGATAGATTTTTATAGCTAAATGTTTGCAAAATGGTGAGATGCAGTATTCAAACACAGTGGATGAAATATAAACACAAAGCACTTTTTTCTTTTCTGTTTGCACTGGCGAGCCGGAGTGTTTACACTGATTTACACTGGCAAGTGTTTATGAGTAGATCTATATGTTCTGTGATCTGTCGCTAATATCTGAATAGGGAAGACATGTAAACAGTGGAAGCACGAGGGGAAGCAAAAAAGCCTGAGATGATAAAATATCAGCAGAAAGCTGACAACATTAGGAAAAACATGACCAAATGAATCCATTTTTCTATTGTATCCGTGGCACAGTTTGCTCGGGGTTTGTACTAAGCTCCATTTAGCGTGTGAGTGAGTCTGTCTGCGGCTGTTTGCCTTTATATCTACTGCTCTTCACACGCAGTGGCTTCCTCTGTTTGTCAAAGACCACGTCATTGGTGAGATGAGGGTAAGATGAGTGTGTTTTCCTTTGAAAACCAACAAAGCCCACCTCACCTCCCATCCTGTCTGGAGCAATTAGTGGCAAGACCACCTGTTTAGTCACTTCAAAGCTTTCTAGATTCAGAGCACGGACATAAGTTAGAATGTAAAGGTATGAACTTCCATGTGTTGCGTGCGTCTGTATTTGTACATATGTTGTGTTTTCTTTTAATGAAGTGCAGGCCTCAGGAAACAACAGCTGACCGCCCTGGATACGTGTGGAGGCAGTGCAGAGACATGTGGAAAAGGGCTAAAACAGCATCAGCACGCATGCTTTCATGCCAGTGTTGTGGTTTGGCTGCTGTGCTTTGGCTAATTTCAGCGAGATTGGGTCAATTCCTCTTTAAGAGACGGAGGTTGGCGAGAACTGAATTCACTCCTGGCTGGAAGAGGAGTAGGTGTACAATTACAAAAATACTTTTCATTTGATAAGTTGTTTGGAGAGTACAGTTGAAATTCAACAAGTCTAAGGTAGAGCACTTATGGGAAACCATAAGGTAGTGTTAACACCTTCTTCTTTAAACAAGTGACCACATTTTCCAGTTGTCATAATCGGTTTCTTATATTACAATCACAGCAATAACACTCATACTTCTAGTAATAGATTAATATTTATATAAAAGACTGGACAGATCTCTGTGTGTAAAAGTATGTAAGCACTGCCACACATTTCTAGTAAATGGCATTTTACACAATTTTAACATAACATGACATTTTTATATAGTTTTTCAAAATCCTGGACAAGATATTTTGGTGCAAGAAGGAGACCTCTATCATAATTATTATTTTACCTATTTTTGTATTACAAAAGTAAGATTTAATCCATGCAAAAATACAATCTGAATGCAGAATACAGCATTTAAATTTGGAAAAATTAGCACATATATTTTATTCTTACTTTGATAATACTCAGAATAATAGCAATGTGCTTTTAGGAAAAAATGTCTGAACTTTTCAATTTTAACATTTGTTGCTACTGAGTGTTTTAACACATACAAGCATGGTTAGTTGGTCATTAAGTATGTGTTCCTTGAAATGCATATGTATGCGCAGTATAATTCTGTACTCCAAAAGTATGTGTCTGTGTTTGCTTTACTTTTACTTACTCGTAAGAAGCTGTCAAGGGATCCATTCTCCATATATTCTGTGACAATCATGACAGGTTTACCTGCAACAGAGGTCACATCACATTGGTCATATTATTAAAAAAAATGTAAATCTGTTTGCTGCACAACAGAAACACCAAAAAAAAAAACCTCCCCAACATCAGATTCATTTCAGATTTATTAAGACACAGAGGAGTCAACAGGGAGGACGGTGGCTTGACTTAAAGCAGATATTCACGGCCCCTGACTGGGACCAGGCTGAATTTACTCTCTGTTCTGTCTGTTACACACACACACACACTCACACACACACTCACACACACACAGAACAATGAAATGTTCCTAGTCATAGTTTTAGGGTCCCAGCAGGTCAGCTGTCAAAGTGTGACATCTTTATTTCTGTGGAAGATCTGGCTGTAAATCTACACTGCCTGCTATCATCTGTACCTGATCAGACTCCGGCCAACACGAGGTTTATTACAGGGAAAGAAAGAGAGAGAAAAAACCTCTAAGAAAACTTTAAATCACCCGTTGTTAAATGAGCAGTGTCGGTGTCAGGACTTGTTTGTGTCCCAGATGGCTTTGTTCTCTCTGCTTCACTCTTGACTTGCCACCAGTCGTATGCTTCTTCTTCTTTTTTCTATTCTGATTAATGTGCCCTCCTCCTCCTGCCCTCTTTCATTCCTGACCTACCTTTTTCCTATCATCCGTGCCTCTCTTTCCTCATCACCCCGTCCCTTCCTCTCTTCTCCATCCTTCTTGCATGTATTAGTGTGAACCTTCTCCACATCTGGTAAGATAGGGATGCTTTTTTTTCTTAAGGAATGACACAAGCTGAGTGGAGAGGGTGACGGAATTGGTTGTTAAAAGAAACAAATCTATTACCCTCGCTGAGGAAAAAAATTCCATTAATAATGATGGAATTTGGCTAACTCGATCCATTTAATTAAATCAAAGCAGGTCTGAACCAAACAAATCTGGTGTGAATTTTTACTTTCCTTATGAGTCAGTCAGGCTTATTTGATTGGAGTCTATATTAATTTATATATGTATAAAAAACACCCAGTCCAGAGAAAAGGAGCACTTGAGTTAATCAGAGATGTGGAGATTTCCTGAAGCATACAACTTTAAATTATGCAAAAAATTTTTTCTTTCCCTGAAAACCCTTTCCAATAAAGGTTATTCTGTATGACATACGTTTTTGTGCTTGTTTTTGTCACTGGGGAAAAAAAGAGATTTAAGTCCCTGAACAGCGTGAATTGTCTCAGAAAGTTGCAACACTTTCATTTGCAATTACAGCAAAAAAAAATCTCTCATTATTTAAACACAGTCACAGATCCAGTTAAACACCCCCTCCGCCCACACCCAGTCCCTAAAAGGCTTTGATGGATTGTTCCGTTTACCAGCGGACGGCTTTTATAGTCGCAGACGGGAACACACACACCCGGTCCTCCCTCCTGTCCTCCGCCCTCTTCCCTTCCTTCTTTCTCTCTATTCTCAACATTGGCAGCGAAGATAAAGGCCCCCAAGCCCCTTTGTTCTGTGAACCCGAGTGCGAGTGTGTGTGTGTGTAACCGTGCATGTGTATGCATGGGCCTGGAAGAGAAGAGTGCATGCATGTGTACGTGTGTGTGTGTGTGTGAGAGAGAGTGTGTGTGTGCTCCTACAAATATGCAGCCTGTGGATCAGCCAAAAGCAGCAGCAAGGTAAATGGGGTGTGAAAGTCTCAGGATTATTAAGAATTAACAGGAGCAGCTTAATAAATCACCCTACAGCAGTGTGTGTGTACGTGTGCGTGTGTGTGTGTGTGCGTGTGCGTGTGTGTGTGACAGAGAGCATATCAAATGGACCTCCTAAAACTATGCCCTGCACTCACGCTGCTCCAACTTATGCACATGTGTTCGGGGCATCCCTCCAAATGTCATGTACTCACACACACATGCACCCACTGTTCTGAATATTGGGCTTCCCCCTCTCCGTGTCAAAGCAGCAAAAGAAACCACAGTCGTGTGTTATTGCAGCATTTCTCACCGACTGAACATTAATAGGAAGACTGGTTTAAGATGTATTAGGGAAACAGCCTCCGTGATGAGAGATCTCACACACACTCACACACAAAGTCTTTCACTTTCAGGACGTACTGTGTTCAAGGCTGAATGAAAAAAATCGAAGAACAAAGCTGTGAGTGAATGTGATTCCCTTACAAGAGTTTTCATGGTTATTTTTACTTTAGATGTCCTTCACAAAACATTTATTCCAGTATTTTTGGTGAACAAAAATGAATGTTCCAATAGAAACATTCTGCAATAGGAGGCAAAACAGGTTCAGATGGTTGGGGTTTTAAAGCTAAAGGCTTACTTAGTTTATAATCATCTTTTGCTATAGTTGGCTTTGATGACTTATTTTATGTAATTTCAAGATGTATTTTCAAAAACAACAAAAAAAGAAATAAAAATGTCAATTTTTAAAATTATGCTTTTGTGATATTTTTTCTGTCAGTGATAATTCAATATTATTATATATCAATAATCATATAATATATATATAAAAATAATTTGGAGTCCAAAGTATCAGTTTGTAGTTTTTAGTTTCTATTCTCTGGTGTCTCTTTCTGTCTTTATTACTTTCTTTTATGTCCACAAAAACTATCACCCTAATTAGAAATCAAGAGAAAAATAAAATCCTCAATTTAATTAGTACAATATGATGTAAATGCCTAGTCAGTTGCTGATTCCTTATTTCACAGCGCTGTTTTTGATTAGAAGTCAGGCTATTAAGTCACTGAGTTCAAACGCCATAAATTAAAAGCGGGTAATTAGGGCAACGAGTTTATGCAAGAGAAAGGGAGATGAATAAAAGACAAAAAAGAGGAACCAAAAATCAAGGACAATAAAGTGAGGAGAAGTTCTCCAGGTATTTTATTCTACTCTTTAGAATAACCACACTGGCAGAACTACTTAACAAGCTAAGTGCCGCAGGGAGAGATAGAGGCCTGGCCCGTTTCTCAGCGACAAAGTTCAGACTCATTATTTCCCTTTTTCTGCAGTCATTCCCTTTTAAAGAGGCCTTCTGTGTGCTAATGATAGTCTTTATAAAGGGGCCCAGAGGGGAGCAAGTCAGAGATATGGATTTATGGATTTATGCCCGCTTTGGACACAGGCTTTGATCAGAGCACATTGATCTGCAGAGATTTACACCACAGCAACTCAATAAAACTCCTCCGCTCTTTCACAGACGTGTCGGCCACTTTAGAGCCATTTGTCAAAGACAATTGCAAATCCGGAATCGGTAAAAAAAGACTCTCCGGAGAGGCCGGATCTCTGATGGAATGTGAATGCAAATGTTCTGTTCTGTTCGGTTTAACATCATGTATCTTAAAATTTTAATTTTACTTTAATTCATGTAGGAAGACTAACACCAGCGTACAGACCAACACCTAAGATCATACACTGGGAAAACTGGGATCAGGCAGATGTTCTCGGAAAAAAAAGCATTTGTGTAGCAGTAAGTCATAAAAGTGAAATTTCACAAAGTCAGTTCCCGTCAGTGAGCCTTTGGGTCATGAGTCATGCATGCACTCACTGCGTGTTACCACCCCCTCCAGCCTGATGATGTTGGGGTGGTCAAACTGTCCCATGATTGACGCCTCGGCGAGGAAGTCCCGCCTCTGTTTGTCGGTATATCCTCCTTTAAGCGTCTTGATGGCCACACAGATCTCCTTCTTGCTGGGCAGCTTCAGGCGACCACTACACACCTCTCCAAACTCACCTAAGGATAAAATAAAGAAAGTTGACATACTTGATGTTTCGTGTAGAGTAATTAGGTTGATTGTGCTTAAATCACAGCTGTGGGGTGGAAATGTCTGAACAAAAAATATGGCCAGCATATCAAAGCAAAGTGTTCAAACCTGCTTAACCTTTTCAAAAAACTTGAATTTCACATTATTAATTACAAAAGTTTTTTTTCGTTTTAAATCCCTCCAAAAGTAACTTAATGCTCTGGATTTGCTATTGTAACAAATTGCATATGGATCCACTACAGAGAAGCTCACCGGCTAACTGAACTAGCTGCCTCGTCCAGAAACCTCTGAGCGCATACTAAGCTCACTTACAACAGACAAAAACAGAGGCCACGTTCCAGTTGTCATCTATTAAGGGATTTTTGTAGTCACTTAACCTATGGCTAGCTCAGTTTCACGATTAAGAGCTTGCTAACAAGCGTAGCATGAGGCCAGACTACTGCCCATGAGGTTGCTGCACTGATTTAGAACAGGGATTCAACTGTTGCTCAAGGTACGGTGATGATGTATAATTTTAACAGATGCCTGTCTGTGAATCAGCCAGCCCAAGCTGGAGATCAAAACGGATCTTGCTGATTACCTCTGTCATTATTTAACTTGCATTATTCAGGAATTGCATTTGTTGATTTTGGAGGAATCATAGCCTGAATCCACAATCCAGAGTACCTCCAAAGTGAACAGACAGCAGTGTGATCTTTTAACTTTATTCCTATGTCTGATTTAAACACATCATGACTCAATATCCACTCTGGGAGAGCTCAATTAGCATTCTTTGCTGCTGAGGGGATGTGTGTGTGTTTACCTCAGTTCCTACTTATGTGTGTGTGTGTGTGTGTGTTTGTGTGTGCATGTGTGTGTGTTTGTGTGCATGTGTTCATAATGTACTGTGAGCTCTGTAGGTAGACTGGCCACTTCAAAGACAGCCCCGGTGACAGGGTTTTGGCTGGACTGCAGAAGATGAGTGGAGTGTGTACATCTGTGTGTATGTGAGTGTGTGTTACACCATAATGTATATGCATATAGAGTGTGCTCATGATGTCAGAGCTAAGACATGCAGATCTCACTCTGCATCCAGTACAGTCATATCCCCCAGCAACTCTGGTTCAGAGATCATGGGTCAAACCCTGGACTTGAAGCTATGGGGGTCTGGAAGAACTTAAGCCAGAATAATTACAACCTGTCTAAATACCAAAAGTATGCCTGTTTTCGAGCTCTGCTGCATTTTTGTAGCCCTCAGCAGTGGACAGACGAGCCAGGCCAAGGCACCTCTTTATGTGGTCACTCTGAGAAAGAAGATCTCGATCCAATAAGGCTTGATTAGGGACACTCGCTCCTTTCCTGTAACGAGCGGAGCTAGGTATCCCGCTTTGATGTTAAAGCCTGAACCGTGTAAGCAGAGCGCAGCATGTGTTTCATGTCTTTTAACACACAATCACCGATTGGCAAGCAGATCAAAGTGCCGTTAACATGTTTAATGAAGACAGATGGGAGCTGAGGCAGGGACTGGAGAAAGAGGACGTATGTTGTATATTGTACAGAGTGCTTATGTGGCTTCATAAAAATCACACAGATGGGTGGTATGTTGCTGTGAAGCTGACGGACGAAAATGTTTACATCGTGGTTTGAGCTTTAATGTTCACCTCTGTTGTTCGGTTCAAATTTTTCTCGAGCTAAAGTGGATTAACAAGAGCAAATCTGCAAATCTGTTGCTTTTTCATACAGGGTTTCTCGGTCTCACAATGTTTCTGGGATTTTCTGTCCATAATGTAAAACAAATGGTCCAAACTGTTGTTGTGGTTACTAAAAGTGATCCTGTCATTTTATTTACAATGTCCAGGGCATGATTTTAGTTGCTTTCCCACATAAAAATAGACTTCTTGCACAATGTGATGTTGAAGTTCCTGTCAGTATGGAGAAGCACTAAAATAAATATACTGTGTCTCAACTGCGCACTGTGCGCATTAAAAATGTATAGTACACTGTTGTGTAGCCTTCTTCAGTGTGAACTTAGCTGAGTGTGAAGGCATTAGGGTTCAACTGATATTGGTTTAGAACGGTGACAAAGAGAGGACTACAATTATATGTTAAACTATTAATGCAAGATTTTCACTTTTACGTCTTTATGCCTGCAACATTGCTTTACATGTGTATTTAATAGGATGTGCAGAACTCTGTGCACGTTTCCTGAGTTTAGGCAGATTTGAAGAGGTTATTTTACTAGAGTAAAAAAATGTAAAAGTTAAAATGAAAATGGATTCCCAACTATATTAGTTTTTACAATGAACTCAACACTAGTTCGTCATATCAGAAGGAATAATTGACTTTCCCATATATAATTTAAATATAAATATAAATATCTGCTGGTGTCTCCATAACCATGTAAAGATTAATATATGTTTTGTACCTGCTATGTACTATGAAAAATGCATTGTAGAGTGCAGTGTCGTCAGTGTGGACTCAGGTATTAGACTCTCAGGCCGTCCTGACAGCTTTACAGTGTGAAGGGCTGCTAGGACTCCGGAGACCAGTCTGCTGTTATGTGCTGTGTGCTTTAGTCTCCATCTATTCTGACTGCACTCGACATGAATCATAATGCATTACCCTCCCGTCTGCACTCCTGCTGAAGTTATCAGGGAGTACATGAGGAGAGGAGGGGAGAGGAGAGGAGAGGAGAGGAGAGGAGAGGAGAGGAGAGGAGAGGAGAGGAGAGGAGAGGGTTTTTTTTTACAACTGTGATTATTAAACATCAGGTTTTCAGAATCAGAGCATAAAGCAGCTCAGTTGCCTATGGGAAAAGTAAATCAAAAAAGTATAAATGCAACAAAATAAAGGAAGAAAAGAGGAAAAGGTGGGGGGGAGGACAAGAACCAGCTGAAGGTTTTCTCATTTCACCATCTTTCCCTCCATCATAGGTGAGGACTGGAAAGAAGGCGTGTCAAGCTGCGGCATTAAATGCTTTCTCATTCCCAGCTGTGCAGAGTATGACGCACAGATAAGTAGCCTGCTGCTAAGAAAATGTAGATATATAGGAGCTCTACGTGCACTTTACTTTTTTTTTCTTCAGGTGGTTGTGCACTTGGTGTGTCTTTGTCACTTAAATAGAGCGTGAAGGAGTAGCAAAGTAAAAGAAAGTGACTGTTATATGAGAGTGAGAAAAAGAGGTTTGTCTACTTACTATTTTTTCTGGAATGATATTTTGGTTAATTTTGATTATCCAACCAAACTGGATTGATTATTTATAATTATATGTAATTATTATGTTAATGCTAGAAATTAAGTACACTGAATTTAGCATTTTGCAATGTTTTTACAGTCTTGGGTTTTAGTTTTGCTTGCCTGAAATAACAACATCTGTGTATGCAGCAAGTATTTTCCTTTGCCCATTCTCACCTGCTCCCACAACTTTATCGATGGCGATGCAGGAAGCATCCAGCTCCTTGGCAAACTCGTGCACAGCCTGGCTCGGGTCCTCATATGTGTGGGGGTCCACATAGGTCCTGATACCCGGCAGACGCACTGCAGCAGCAGAAGAAAGTTGCATCAGTTAATGACTATTTCAAAGCCCTGTGCCTCCCCGTCTGTGTCCCAGTGGCCTTACATCCTCTGAATGAGTGATTTTAAACCATCTAAGTATGTGTGGATGATAAATGTCCACTGAATGCTGCACAATAAAAGCAACGCTTTGAAGATGATATAGTCTTAAGTGTCTCATTAATTACGTTTGGGTGAAGAATCTCCTTCCAGAAACAGGTCAGGATGGGCTTTCAGCAGTAGCCAGCTGATACAGTAAATCTTGTCTTGGAATAACATCTGCTTACACTTGCTGCAGGTTAAATACAACCTCCAAGTAAAACTGTTTTAATGTGTTTATGTCATTCTTAAACAAAAACAAAGAAATCATGATTCACACACGCCATCGATATACAGCATATTTGCGAAACAAAAAAAATCTAACAGTTTCTCTAAATCTGCAAATGAAATTTCACAAAGCAAGACAATTCAATTTGAGTTAAATCATACATTTATTGGGGACCTATTGGACAAATAAAGATAAAGTTTCTGTAGGCATGTGAGTACTATTTAAAGAAGTACCCGAAAAAATGTAAACCTATCCTTTAAGTGGTTTTAGTAGGCCCTGTGTGCTAAAATTTATGCTCTGCATCTGGCCCATCCTAACTATTCATGAAGCAGTGGGCAGATGATGTTCGGTGCCTGGGGAGTTCTGGGTCTAACACCCAGGTCAAGGTTAAAGGCAGGACTATTCCAAATAAATAACACGTTGTAAAAAGATAAAGAAAAAAGGGAACAAAGTGTCAGCAAGGTGGATATAAAGATAAATAGCAGTTAACTACTTTTTTTTATAACAGTTGTGTTGGTCGATATATCCAACTTTTTAATCACTGTTTAAAAATAAAAATCAATAAAGGAGCTTGTCTCTGGAGAAATGGGAATTAGGAAAGTAGTTCTGGCCAGAAGAACAATCTGAACTTGTTCCCTTTATGAATGAAGTCTCCAGGACTGGTTTGCAAATGGAGCGAAAAACCTCCTTCTCCAACATGGTCTCCTTTTGATTATTGTCTTCTCGTATAAGCAAACAAACCAAAATAAAGAGGAAAACCACATCAAGAATGGAAATCTCCGCTCTTTAACAGCAGCTGTTGGTCAAGATGTGTTAAATGTTCAGAGAAAGACACATTCAGATGAAACCAGGTTTATGGCGTGCGGAGAGGACAGATCGAAGCAGGTCTGAGAAACCAGAGTCCACTACTTACAGTGGCCATTGCCAAAGTGCAGCCTTTTTTCATCAGGATGTTTGGATTTGCTGCGGCAACAAAACCTGCCAATCCAAACAGAGAAAGATCAGAAGTGGTGCCACATCTCCCAGTAAGACCTTACCCACAAGCCCAGCCTGAAGGCTAGCAAGAGCAGGGTGTATATATGTCTGTGTGTGTGTGTGTGTGTGTAATCCCAGTTCTTATAAGCCAAGAGAGGATCAGTAAGTCTTATAATGTGCCATGGATTTATACTCTCTCTGAACACTACAGACTGCCAACTTTAACCACACACACACAGGCATGCAATCACCACACACGCATTCCACACACACGTGTGTGCGCACACACACAGACACCAAGAAACAGCCTTTACAGTATATTTTATAGGGGTTACAGAGATTAAATAAAGGGGAAACTTTCTGAATGAGAGTTCATAGTGAGTGTCATTACTGGGTAATTTTGAAAGTCATTTTCAAAAATACACATATAATCATGAGATACCGCTGAGGGGAGAAGGTAAATGGATTATTGTGATTGAAGGAGACAACACTTAAATGGCCAATCAGGACAAGTGAGTGGTGGACCAACCTGCCAATCAGGATGTAGAGCAGCACAGTGAGCAGGATGATGGCCACGGCAGAGGAAATGGCAATCAGAACAACCTGGCTGCTCTCACTGGAGATCGAGAAGGCCGCTGAAAGACAGAGATCAAGAGCTAATGAGCAGCGGTAAACTTGTGGTGATGACACGCCCATTAAGAAAACACAAATACCAATTATCCTCCAGTACTATTCCAGAATCTGTGTCTGTCAGGATTAAATATTCCTTTGATTTAATGCGGTATAGTCAGTTCCCACGAGAGCAAATAAAGGTTGTTGAATTCATTACAGCTAATATATTGTCTTAGTAAATACCTGGATATCTAAATCTGACCAACACAAACAAAAAAGCCACCTCACCCCCACCCCCCACTAAAGCCTATTGTTCTTTGCAAAGTAGGAAAGCTTCTAAAATTGCTGTTACACCACTGAACACAAAGACTCTCGTTTTAACTCTCTAAGTCCCAAAATCTGACAGCAGGTTTGAAAGACTTGTTGTCTTTAAAACTTGCCAAAAAATCACTATTTATCAGGTCCAGAAACTATCAAAACAGAAAGAATTGTTGGACTTTTAACTTGTTGATGGTCGTTGAGCTACCAGTTTGTGATGTGCCATTCTATTGGGAAACTTGGTCAAATCTAAGCCTAAAGTTGTGATCTTTCATCAAAATCATCCATTTAAAAATTTGCCAAAAAAAATGTTTGCTCTAACCGGATTCTGTAAAAAAAAAAAAAAAAAAAAAAGCTCCATAGTGCATCTGGGAAACTATTAGTGACTCAGCTGTTATCAGCAGTTATGTAACAAAAATAAAGGATATTTTTGGCTGAACTAGGATGAACTGCAGGCTGTGTTTACAGAGCGCAGATAGGGGACACGTATAGAAACACATTAAAAGTGTAAGTAATAAGATATCTATATTATGAGTCAAAAATTATGATAGTACCATTCTGTTTTTAATTTTTGTTAAATGAGTAAAATGTTATTTTTCATGATTAATGGCATTATAACTTTGTGCACAAAATACATTTTTGAGGTCTTGCTGCTTCTAGCCAGGGTTGTGCTGTTTCCACTGAGGTGCAGGACTTTATATTGCAGTGAAAAATGAGCCCACACGAGCAAAAGGTGCCCAGATACTGCTGGGGGTTCAGAGCATAACATGCAAAAATAACATGCATATTTCTGTGGTTTACAATTCGAACAGCTTCAGCGCCTTACCATTTATTATCAGTAATTGTACTGAAAAGGCTATTATTTGTGATATGATTAATAAGCAGAAAACCTATAATCAGCCCAGTTGTATTTTCAACAGCAGCAGTATATTTTCAGTCAAAGAACAACAAGCCTCTGCTCTCTGCTGAGCTTACAGTCAGGGCTGGTCTCAAACTGGAAACTTGGGCTGCTGGCTCCGTATCCAGCAGCGGTCCGAGCTCTGATCTGAAGCAGGTAGGCAGTGTTGGGCTTCAGACCACTCAGGGTCACGTTACATCCTCGAGCTCGAAGAATGGTGTAGCTGGTCTCCTGCTCCTCCTGTAGGACACAGAAGACAAAGGAACATGGAGATAGAGGAGAGAATTGAATACTTGTAAGACATTGGACAATATTTTTAAATACTTCTTTATGACTCCATAGTTTATTTGCATATACAGTATGCACAAAACACCACCGTATGTGCATGTCCTTTTTTTACATAAACGCACATGCATACACGAAAACATCCCAGACAGTTCGACAGCTTTCTTCCATCTCTGATGAATTATGCCTTTTATATTTTATGACTTCTCTCCTACTGATCTCCACTGATAAAACAACAGGAGGATTTACACACCAGGTCGGCACATTGTTTCCAGATGTGTAGGGTAGAAAAATGGCAGAGAAAAGAGGAGAAGGCAGGGGCTGGATGAAGAAGAGGAGAAAAGGCAGAAAGTAGCCTATATGTGACTAATTTACATTATGGGGATTTTCTGAGGGAGACGGTGAGCACTAACTATGGGACAATAGAAACAGAAAATAACGGAGGGAACCTACCAAATGCCATGTTTGTCCCTCATAGCTCATCTGAACTATCAAGGGAAAAAGTTGCTGGACCTGTCAAAGCCTCACACAGGACTGCAATCACACTATTATTGATCTGAATTTCTGCTATGAAACGAACACAGTGAAGAGAACAAGGACGATGTTGAACAGTAATGACAACCTATTAGGGCTGACTTCAACAATCCTGAAAATGAGCTACATGTTTTGCAACTTAACCAAGCTCATAAAACTCATTCAAGGCCAAACCATGTCCAGGCATTGTCAGTTCTTTATTTTATAGACCCAGTTATTAAAAAGCACTCATTTGAACAGGCAGTGGCATAAATACTCACACACACACACACACATGCACATAATCAGTGTCCAAAAGAAACTTCACGCCCATTAATGGAGTGGATCAGAGTTTTATGATCCACAAAGCTTTTTAAACTGGTATGTGTGTGAGGAGGTAACTGATACAGCAGACCTGCACTCCAACAGCTCTTCATCACAACTATAAATCTCTCTCAGCTTGTCACTGTTCAGCGCTCAGGACAGCATGTGATCCACAGAAATCATACACAGGTGTGGCACAGGCACCTTTCTGTGCATTCAGGAAGAAACTTAGGTCACACACTTCTCTTTAATGCAAACTGCAGCCCAAACAAGCTTGTGATTGTGGATTGTCCACTTGTGCGTGTGTGTGCTTGCTTTTGTGTGTGTCTCACCAGAGCACTGTTTGAATTTAATCTGGCCTCTGTGCTGCGCTCTGCTTTGATAATGTAAACAAAGCTGTAGCAAATTACAGCTTGTATAACACACACATACACACACACGCACACGCACACACTCACAGTCATAGATGCAAATTCATACCGACCCCAAAACAGGAGATGTACTGCAGAAGTCTTGTAAATACAGTGTTTCAGCCTGCATTCCTTTTGTCTAAGACTAAATAAACAGCCCAAATTAAAATGGATTTGAAGCTCTCTCTCTCAGCTCTTTAGATTACGGTGATAAAACATGCAAAAACAATCAGCAAAGTGTATTCCCACAAATTCTATTTTCACAAAGTGCACTTGGAAATGCCTTATCGGATACACAGCGTCCCTTAGCCGGCTAATGCGACAGGAAGATCATACAGTTAGCCTGGGATTTCCAAAAGATGAAACACCTCTCTGCTTCTGGGAAGCCTTCTGGTTGGGAATTCCCAAGAATATCACCAAACCTTCCCTAACCATTCCCATATATAGGATAGGAAATGAATAACCCGAGTGACTTAGACATTCGAGCCTCTGGCTTCGTGACGGCACTGGTGAGAGCAATGTGGGCCAAGCCAGAGGCAAAGGACTGGCGAGGTGTGGTTAATTAAAAATAATGAGCTGGCTGGGTTGTCTCAGCCTTGTCAACGGCTAATTTTTATGACTCTTTTCTCAGTTTGCAAAAACATAACTTTAATTATCTTTCAAATTTGAGCTACCAGAGAAACAAATTACATGTACTTAAAGCTCCTAAAAGAGAATGATGTCCTTAACATGGTGGATTTAGTATTACAGAAGTGACTTATTTAACAATAGCTCTAACAGATTATTGCTGTTTATTGTTTATTTATTAATTATTTTCTGTAATAGATATACACTGCTTAGCGTGGCTACTTAATCATTAAGAAATAAGGATAAAAATTCTGAATACTTGATCATTTTATATAATTGTTGCGATTTAAAGGGCTTTTTTTAAATGTTACTATCGTGACTATGAACAAATATCTTGTCAGCCTTACTGACTATGTAGAAAGCCTTTTTTACATACTTTGCACTTTTAAAATATTTAGGTTGTGTGTTTATATATCTCAACTTTATCCAAGTTTAACTTACTCTAGTTTTAATTTATCTGTCATAGCAGAAGTTCTATGACTTTAATGTAGATTCTCGAATGGCATCAATATACTACATAGGGACTGTTGGGCATCAGTTCATAGCTGTCACAGGTTTAAGTTAAGCCCCTTTTAAAACGTACCAATCGGAATCTGATAATTACAGTTATTGTTGTTTATTCATGCAATGTTAGCTAGAGTTCTATAGCAAAAATGTTCTGCTTCCTTTAGAACAAGGACAAAGAAGATCGTTTTTACTACTGATTTGCTTCTGTTTTATTAAAAAACTTACTTTCACTAACATAGTTTAGGTCTTTACATGTAGCTCTAATGTTTCATTAAATGCACATAGATTATTTAAAGTCCAAGTTTACATCAATTGGAAGGAAATTTAGTACAAAATTGTTGCATTACTTAAACATAACAAGCCCAGAAGTTACAGTGGCACATTATGAGACGTAATGACTTGTGACAAATCACATTTAGTTCTGTCTCACATTAAAGTCCCAGTAGGAACATCCCTGTTTATTTAAATGTTAATAATGAAATATCTCACCCTTAACAATGTTGCTCTGATACATTTCCTTGTCCTTCTTTTTTTATACAAAATGGTGTTTGACTTTTAAACATCACAACGAAAGCTGTAGCTGTAACTGTATAACTTTCCTTTTAGCCCAATAGCTTGACCCCTAGAAAAGCTGCTCCGCCGAGGATTTTGCCGACTGTATAAGTATTTTGGTTTGAGTAATGTTATGTGGTTGTTGGCAAAATGTGAAGTTCTCTACAGTGACAGAGTCATCTGCAGATCGCTATTGGATTACATGATTGTCTACACTGTGCATGTCTGTTTTAAACTTGTGTAAATACAGACTGAAACCGCAGAAAAGCAGAAAGTCTGGCTGATGTTGCAAATCTGAGCATCCCTTTCTCAGTAAAAGCCCTCTCTTTTAATCTTTGACGGCCTGTTTTTGTGTTCCACTTCACCATCCTGTTTATGTGTATATGCAATTATGTCTGTGCGTGTCTGTGTATGTGTCTCTAAAAGCCTCTTTCTGTCTCATAAGTGAGTCACGGTGTGGTCTTGGTGTGGGGAATTTGTGCCCCAACGTTTGTCCTCTCGTGGCCCTGATCCTTGGCATGCTAGGTGCCTCGGCCTGCCACACGAAGAGGCCTCTATCCTGGAAGGTTACGGGGGTCTCCCTGGGTTGTCCAAGTTTGCTCTTCTGCATGGAAGAGCCTTTTGTGAGGGGTTTAAAATCCCTGGGTATGTATGGCTGCTGTAGAGAATCCTCTGGGAACTTTATGCGTGTTTGTGTGTCTCCAGTACTTCCTGAAAGGCGATGTGATTACCAAGGACCAGTGAAACCCCACAGAGGTTTCTCCTTATAAAAGATTCTTCTTTTAACCCCACCCTTCAATTTCGTCCTATCTCCTTTTTTTGAATTAACGTGCATTTGTGATGAGTGAGCATTCGTGTGCAATTGGGAAACCGCAGCTGAGAATTAGACCTGCAGTGAGCTCTGACCCAGTATCACTCATTAACTTTTCCTCTCACTGTTTTCTGGCCTTGTTTTAACGTCTTAGGTAAGGATGGCTGAGCAGAGACCGTAGTTTAGAGAGGAAACAGCTTCTGTCAGCCTACTAATCAAGAGATTAGGGGCCACTGTTGGCATTCAAGCAAACTGATCTGGGACACACACATGTCCACGCACACACACATCTACACACTGAATCTGCCAGAGTGATTAAACTTGCATCCACGGCTAATTTCACCATCAAATGTCAGCCATAGCACTGCAATGGTGCTGAAAGCCAGTGTAATTCGTTCTGCACTAATTTCCCTCACAGAGGAATGAGGGACCCCACAGATGCATTTACTGTCTGCCATAAAACTTGTCTCCATTAAGGAGCGGACTGGAGAGGAGGACAGCATGAGAGGCGGAGGGGAAGATGGAAACACGAGATGAGAGGTAAAAATAAAGGGCGGCAGCAGGAGTAAGGAACAGATGAATGGAGACAGAAAGACAAACAAGAAGAAGAAGAAGAGAGGGTGGAGGATGGTCAGGAGGGAAGAAATGAAATAAGATACTGTGGAAAGTGCTGGGTTTGTGTCATTTTTGCACAAAAAGTCTTTTAAGTTTACACGATACACACAAAACACAACAAAGAAGAAGTTTTTATACTGTGCAAGGATTTTGTAAAAACAATGGCCAGAACAACGACATTTGCAATCATTATATTCACTTTTAGTCGAATTTGAGTGCAACTTCAAGACTGAATTTATGAAAGCAAGCCCACATATTAAGTGTTAAGAGTTATTGAATGTTAACATACAGAAGAAGTGGGATTACATAGTACTTGAACATGAGAAACACAACATGCTTAAACAAAGAAAAAACTTTGTGTATGTGGCAAGATAAGGGATGTTGTTACATATAACACATCAAAAACAAAAGTAATCACTTATTTTGAAATCCTGGCAATTCTTTCACTTGCTTTTTTTGGAACTAGTTAGAGGAAAAGGAGTATACCATTTTTGTCTTTCTGGTAAATATAGCAGCAATTAGCCTAGTTTAGCATAAAGACTTCAAAAAGTTCAAATTAAATCTCCAGGAACAGCGCTGGGCTCTGACTCCATAGCATCATAGTGGCTACACTTGGTAGTGCAACATCTGGCAGCAAGCGATTCTCACTGGCCCAAAAAGCCTTTTGCCCAAACACAGTCAGAAAATGAGTGACTGTAAAACAGTGAACAAGTTTTTCCAAATGCCAAAATCACCCAAAAGCAACAGAATTATCAGAATTATATCCATTAATTCCAATAACCTTTGGAAAACATAGAAAGGTTAGGGTGAGGCTGTGTAATCAAATTATTTTATTCCATTTGCGTGTGCATGCAGCCAAAAGAAATTCAATCAGCTTGGAGGGAGGAAGTCTCGGGCGTGCATGCACTTAATTGTATCTGTTAGAGAGGGACTCTAATGGACAGGATCTATGGGCCTCAAACGGTGCAAGTGTGAGGAGGAATGTGGAGGCTTTTTCAGGGTGTGCACACAGCGAGAGATGTTCAAAAGAACTAATGTGGAGCCATCTTTGAAGAGAGTAACCAATTCTCTTTAAAACATCCATGGCGGACACAGTTAGGCTGGAAATGTTTGAAAATAATACACCTCCTCGCCTTTATGTGCTGAGAGTGGCGACAACCTTCTCATCCTGCCGTCAGGAAGAACAAAAAATCTGCTTTTTCCCCCAAAATGCAGGTGTAGCTCATGATGCTGCTCTGCTCAAAGGCAAACAAGGTACAGTCAAGCTAAAAGTCAGAACTTCTGCACCAACCTTTTCGTAGTATTTGATCTCGTAGTCGAGGATGATGCCGTTGGGTCTCTCTGGCTCCTGCCAGGACAGGGACACACTGTTACGAGACGTCTTCTCCTTTCTGATCACTGTTACTGGGGAGGGAGCTGGACAGGAGACACAGACAGACAGATAGAGTGAGTTCCTTTATAGTAAGGTTCAGTGGAAGTTCAGTCCTCGGTGTTGAATCCTGGCAATTGTCTATAGTTCCTGCCAGCCTAATTCAGTTTGCTGCCTGGTGGGGCCACATTACAGGCTGTGGCCCGGGGGTTGTGAGTGGAACAGGACGATGTGCACTAATACAACTGACTTGTGTATACAGACACACAAACACACGCAACACTCACACAATCTCAGAGGCATATATCATTACATTTAACCTCTTTGTAAGCAATATTGTAAACAGCGATGAGGCTAGATGACTTCGCCTGTAACTCACTAACACAAACAAATCAAAAGCTGTCCTGAACCGACATGTCAATTTTAATTTTAACAGCATAAAAATATGCCACAAAAACAAAAAAAGTTATGAAACAAGCATATGGATAAACTTTTTCAACATTCTTCATCTTTCATTTAACGTTCATGTACATCTTTTTTTCCATGAAGAGCCTATACAGATTAAACCTAACCTCACAGTAATAACATGTTCTTTTTTAGAACAAGTATCTGTTCGGCTACTGTATTGTAGATCTGTAGACTGCTCATGTTACTGTAGATACAATCAAGTAAGATAAAAGCTTGAATATATATGATCTAAAAATGGCTTTCAGTCTATAATATATATAATGATGTAAGTTTCCAGTTTAAATGCTGAGAAGCAGAGTAGATGTTATCAGATGCAATAATGGCCATTGCTGGACTGACACAGGAAATAATGCTAAAATATAGATACACAAGTCTATATTAATTACCACGTGAACTGTGAGATAAGAGTGCCTCTTTTCAACTGTGTGTTGAGTTTTAAACAAGATTCGGGAGACCCTGCTTATATTGCAGGAAAAGAAATTCTCACCAGAGCACAATAATTCATCCTCGGCATGTATTGCAGGGCCTATCGTTCCACTGTATTTTTGCGAAACTTGTTCTATTTCATATTTGAAGCCCATCTTTTTTCTCTCCCTCTGCTGTCCCCATCTCTTTCGGTTTGTTTCTTTCTCCCTTGCCAACCTTCCTTGCCAATCCTTCACCCATGCATCGCCTCGCCTCGGGGAGTTCACATGGTCCCAATCTAGAAATTCAGCACATCTCTCTCTCTCTCTATCAAGCCCTGCACCCCTCCAGTTCTGCGTCTCTCTCTCTCTCTCTTTCTCTCTCTGTCTGTCTCTGTCTCTCTCTCTCTCTCTTCACTCCCTTTCTCATTTCCCTTTTTTACTGCTCTCTAATTGCCAGGCAGCTCCGGGGCCAGCTCGGCATCTGAGGCATCGACTTTTAATTTTATTAGACCACAGGAAAAAACATGTTTGTCTTTGAAATGTTCAAGCCTTTCTTGATTGTGATTATATGGCTGCAGAATGCGTCTAGAGTGTGTGTACATACACTCGTGTGTGTTTCCGCGGGAAGTTATTTTTTCTCCTGTAATGAATCCAGATGGGGAGAATCTGTTTCTATACCCCCTGCTCCTCCTCTCCTCCTCTCCCTCTGGTTCTGATAGTGGGGTGAGGCTGTGCTTTTTATTGGCTCTGTGGTTTATGGTGGTAATGATTTACTGCGTCTGGGTCGCTCGGAGGCAGCTTCAAGTTCCTCTCCTCCTCCGTTTCCTTCGCCATGCTTCCTTTTCTATCTTTCTCTGCATGTCTTTTGCCAAGCACTTAATTTGCCGTCACTCTCTGTTTCTGTGTGATGCATAACTGTAACACTGATACAGCGTACCAGGACTCTAATGTCCTTTGAAACTGGCCTGCTGTCATACAACTGTGATTTGAGGGACGCAATTGCAGCTGTTGGAACACATCTAAGTATCCGATGCAACAATGGCAGACTATTGGAAGAGATGGTAGACTACTGGTGCTGAGGAATTCAATGAAAAGAGATGCTGTTAAATGGTTTAAATACATGTGATGTGAGGCTTCACCTACATTCCACATCATCATTCCAGTAAATTGGGACAAAAAAGGGATTTGCCCATGCATGCATCTCCACTTGTACCAGGCCAAGTTTGCATATTCAACTACTCTATATGTGGATCACAGTTACTCTGTTGTTTGCATAGTTATGACAACAAGTGGAGGGCAAAGGAGGCAAGAGGAGGAGCACTATCTGACAGCACCTTGACAGCGCAGCCCGGACACACCGCTCCTTCCCAGGGAAACACTTAATCCAGCTTTTAACAGCTTTGGCATCTATATGTGTGTGTGTGTGTGTGTGTGTGTGTGCGCATTTGAGAGAAAGTGTACAGACGGGTGGGGCTAGTGCACTGACATACCTAATCCTTGTAAACTCTGAGGGCTGATGGAGAGTGTGCAGCTGCAGGCTGAGATATTTGTTCAAGAGAGAGAGGTCGGACTGCGAGTGTGTGCGGCGAGGACGCTGGATATCGGAACGAGGTGTTTTATATGTGTGTGTAAATCTGCATGTGTGTGTGCTGATCTATGATATGGAAAGATCCATCACTTCTGATGATCACTCAGACATTAAGATGGTTTTCGAGATTCTGAGCACACACAGGCCTCTTCACGTTGATAAGCCCTCTTTAAATCTAATATATATTCAGATTGCAGAGAGAATTCCCCTGACTAACCACACACAGATTATAATGCTTACTAACAGAAGACTCCAAAGCTTTGCTAAAGTGGCTTGTCTTTTCATTTGAATTGTCTTTTTTTTTTAAATTGTGGTTTTTAATCCCCTCTGACCTTTCTCGTTACATCAATAAATTACTCGAGTCCTCACTTATCTCCAGTGAAAATGTATGTGTACAAACACACACATAATCTATATTTACTGCTCATCCTCATTTTGTCACTTAAAAGAGGTCATGTCTGTCCCCTGTCACTTAAAGTTCAGACCAGTTGTGACAACACTGAGCAAACACAGCCGACATCTGTCTGTATGTGTGATGTTTGTACAAACAGCCTGTCGCATTTGCACATTCAGAGCTCTGACAAGGCTCGTCTTTGGGAAGTTTGCTTAAGTATGATTGAATGTATTCATCTTTACGCTGTGTGTGTACTGTCTCTGTGTATTTGCCTTAGAGTCTGTCTCCTAGACCACTCTAAAGTTAAAGCTGTATATAATCATCATACTGGATAAACTGTATAAAAACTGTTCTATCACAAAGAAATCAGTGTTTCACACAGTAAATGCCACATTTGTTGTGTAGCAACAAGACTCTGAACCAACAGGAGCTACAATAAATGTACTTCAGCACCACTACAGTCAGACACAGTTTTTCTTTGTATCTGACAAAGATAAGTAGGATAAACAATCATCAGCTGGTGCAGAGGCACTGTTTTTTTCAGTGTAAGTCCTTTGACTTTGTAATCTGCACACAGCAAAAAATCCCTGAGAATTCAAGTCGAGAAAAGTGTGTGACTTTAACTCCCTCCATCTTTATACTCCTTGCATCATTAGTTGCTGAGCACACCCAAGTGTGAAGTCACTCTTATGGCCAGTTACAACTACTGTGGCACTGTTTTACTATTTTAAGTTAATGCTTTTTAAAAAATATTTTATTTTACACTTGTCTCAATTGTGTCTTTCCTGACTTTAGAAAAGATGAAATTCCTCAAAAGACTGCATTATGTTTCAACCTAAAAAGAACCAATGCACCCACAGTAACTGTTCAACTGTTACACTCCTGAAATAAAACAGGGACAGAAAGATTGAAACAAGCAAATGGCTTGAAGTACAATGAGTCTCACTACATTAAGCTTCAAGGTATACCTACTTTGACCACTCAGTTTAAATTCATTGCTTTTGCCATCTGCCTATCATCACTGATGTGATGGAGTCTGACCTTGCTGTATGACGACTTGCTGTATGAGTGAAACTCCCATCTGTTCACTGTGGTCGAAAACAACCTTCCAAGTGCTAAATCACCGTTCAAGGTTTGCCGGAAAAAAGCCATGCGCAGAAACAGAGAAACACATAAATATGAGGAGAATGGCAGGGTGCGGTTTTGGTTTGGAAAATGACAGGTAGAAGGAAAATCCCTTAGTGTCCATCCAGACACAGGCCAAAGAAGACCAGCTGACAGACAACCATTGGCAAATACAAAGCCAAACTGTGTAGGAGAAGAGTGCAGAGAGAAGGGAAAAGGAAAAATAAGTTGATGAACTAGAGTGAGACCTTTGCACATTCCTGACTAGAGTCAGGGATTTCTGAGGTTTGGCACTTTCTACTGCAGCTAGATTTATTTTACCCTTGGAATTTCACAGCACTACTTCCCTTTGCCTCCTTATTCTTCTAAGGGCTGGATGTGTGGAGAGATATTTGTATAAAAAGATTGATGGGAGTTTTAGGAGACCATCCTCACGTTAAGAGTCTGTTAAAAGGAGGGGATATTTTTTTTCCAAGACGGGGAGACATTTGATCCTGGTCGTTAAACAAGAGAATAGCGGCCTGGGATCGTCTTGTAAATGTCCTGGGTGATGGCTGGAGTGCATATGTTTGGGGCATATAAACCATCGGACCGGTGTATTATATGATAACGATATTTAGATGAAGAGGGAGTAAGAAGGTGAAAAGTGCATGCTTATTATCAATGTGTCAGGAAGCTGTTATTCTTTTTTTTCAAACACTTGTGGCATTATGTACAATTGAAATGCACTTTACTTGTTGAGAACCAGATACTTCATGCCTCACTAAATCTGAGTAGTATCTGTAGATTTGCATGCACTGATAACCAATCAAGGAGCGTAGTCGGAAAAACCACTTGCTTAGTTGAGACAACAATAAATAAATAAAGACATAAATAAATGAGCTTTAGGAAGCATTTGTGTTGATCTGACAATGGAGAAAAACCACTGTCAATCTTTTGCTATATATCTCACAGAAAATGTTGTGTTCCTTAAAGTTTTTCAGGACCTTAATAAGTTAAACAAATACTGAAGGCAGGTTTTCGCAATTAATTTAGCCTGTTCACTGATCTTAAACTTACCTCTATAGTTCAAGTAACAACACTCTTTAGTTTGCAGGTCAATAGTCATGGAAAAGCAACAGTGTAAGATATCTCTATACATCTATGTATGTAATCATTTCAGATGCCAGTACCTATGAGATGATATGCCTGGAACTCACTGTCAGACAGTACAACTGATGATGCCTTAAGACTACACAGTCAAGAGATCTTGTAAAATGTAGCATTTGATGCTGTTTTGAGACATTTTAGGCCTCTATTAGATTGCAAGAATGGTGAGAAATAAGGTCCTAAGACAGACTCAGAATAGGCTTTAGATCTTAAGCCCTAAGTCATGGGTTGCCCCACCTTTGACATGAATTTTAGATGTATATTGCACTTGTTCTTTCTCGATATGTTGTAAAGGGTAAGGGTTGGTCTCAGAGGTGCTAAAGAGAGAGATACATATATTTTAAATGAACAACCCATATTTAACTCCCTGTAAGGCATGCTATATGTTAGAAATACATACATAACAAAGTCTTGTAACAAACAGAGAGAAATGTTTTAATACTTATTAAACATTCATAAATTGCTGCTTAAAGCAGCCTACAGCTTTCAGCTTGCTACCCTTAATGATTAATGTTACTGAGTGGAAGTTAGCTTAAAAACTAAAGTCTATTGTTTTAGCTGCTGCTAGAGGCAAGTGATGTGATGCTGATTGTAGGCAGGTCTGGTTCTCGTGGTACACTACGTAGAATTTCCTCAAATTGAAAAAATGACAAATTCATAGAGACAGAAAAAAAATACTTTCCAGTTGAAACAGATTGGACTTTCACAAATGTATGCCTACAGCTTTTAATAGAATCATTCTGAAGTTGACCTCAATTTGACTACATTAACTTTCACTGTATGTATAAATGACTAAAGTGTACACTTGCACTTTCACGCATTTAAATGCACACAGCTTCTCTTTCACTTTGGAGATGAAAATGTAGATTCTGCTGCAGAGTGATCACTGCAGAGATTTATTAAACTCAGAAACTCCTCTTACATTCACCTGTAAGATACAAAACCCAACTTCATGCATGTTTGACATTGTAGAAAACTGGATTAGATTCAGCTATGAGATGAGTCATAATCAGTGAGCCTTGAAGACTGATTGATATCATATGTATCAATAAGCTAACTGATTGATGTGCAAACTGTATCTGTCTCTGGGGGCATAAATGTGCAAATTATACACTGGAAAAGGTAGAAACTGGCAGATCAGTTTTGTAATTCAGTTAATTGTGTTTGCTTTACAGTACCTCCTACCTAAAGTGATTCATGTAAAAAAGAAACCTCCCTTGGAAAGCTTCAAGGAGCATGTGCCACATTAATGGGAAACATGCCAGGTTGAAATAAACAGAAATTCTCCCTTCAGATGCACTTAGCTGCTTATGAGTGGGTAGGAGGCACTCGTTAATGTAATTTCTAGGAGTTGGGAATCACTGCTTTAAGTCAACAACACTTGACATTTTTACCTCAATGAGTCAGCTCCTTTCAGTGATGTGTAAACCCTCAACTTCTAACTACTCAGTGAAATTACCTGATGTAGTGGTTGTTTAAAAGATCTGTGGTTCAAAATTATTACTTGTTTTGCTGCCTCCCTGATTATCTGAGTACCCATGTGCTGAGATATCTCACCAGCTTGGTTGGTGGTGATAGTGACAGCTGCGTACTGCCTCATCTTGGGTGCCAGCGACGACACGCCGTTCAGTGCCTCGATCTCAAACGTGTAGTTAGTGTGAGCCAGCAGGTCGCCCACTGTCACCGTGGTGTTGTGGAGGCCAACGGCTCTTGGCAGGAAGCGAACATTGCTCCGGCAAGGCTCGCAGCGCTGAGTCCCGCTGTTGCTGCCGTTAGCAGCGACACCTCGGCAGCGTTTGCAGAGGACAGTGAAGGTGAGATCCCTGCGTCCTCCTGTGTCCTCCGGCCAGCTCCAGTCCAGGATAACCGAAGTCTCATTGATGGAAGAGATCACATTCCGGGGAGCTGAAGGAGGACCTGAAAGACGGAGGGGAGAAGGAGATGAGATGATATGGAGGAGGTCATATGATTTACAGAAGCAGAGAGAGTTTTAAGGTAGTAAAAGGTGATTCATAGAAAGATGACAGAAATATGGAAAAGTAGAGCAGCATGAGGAGAAAAGCAGCATCAACATCAATCAGCAGACTGACATTAGATAGAATTTGATTTAACAACAGAACAATCTGCCAAGTGCTGTACAAAGAGCAAACTTTAAGAATTGACGGTCCTCTTAAATGGTCATTTTACTTTCTTACTGCACGTTATTTCTTTTTGAGACAGAATGTTGTAGCAGCACAAGGGATGAATATTTTAATATGTAAATTAACGGAAGAAAAAAAGGGGGGATCAGGAATTTCCTACTACACCTATCTATGGCTGTGACGTGTTTATTCCTGCTTCCCATTACAGGTTTTATTTGCTTTTGCTTGTTTTCTTATTTCAAGTAACTGACATTTTCCTGGGGCAATTTGTCATTTTATTCAGGTCTGTTATCTGCAAAAGTGTAGCAGTACTTAATTTGACGCAAGCATTTAAGGAAGCTGTCGGCGCGAGTTCGGTGCAATGTATACATAGGAACAGCTGCTATTTCACTTTAATTAGACTAATATCAGGGTTGAGTTTATGTAAGTCTGTGAATGCACTTGAGTCTGTCAGTTTCCCTCTCTACTTCCAAATCACTAAGAGAAGAAAAGAGCATGACATATCCTGTCTCTGAAAAAAAGTGACTCTCCATCAAACTCTGACTGACATATAAAGTAAAAAATGTCTTATTACAAACAGACTTCCAGATTCTCATATCAAAGCCGTGACTAATTACATGGAGGACAAAACAAAACTGCCAAATAACTCAGCTGGGAAATTGAGCAGGCGGAGACAGGAGAGAGATTGAAATGGGCTCACTTGATTGTTTCTTGAGATAAAAATGCTTTGTTTAGTTTGTTTGAAGAATTTACTTCACTTCCAAACTTTGCACAGCTCCTGTCTCAGTAATCTGCATTACAGTCTTTTATGTGTTTGTGCCAGAGAGAACAAAGGGAAACTTTAACTGTAAAGAACATCAGATAATGGCATCTGGGTATCTGCAAGTAAATCCGAGATGGGTCTGAAATCTAAGAACAAGAAATTGTCTTACTCCAAAAAAGTTTTAGCAGTTTCTTAAAGTGAACACAGCCTCCACAGCATGTTGAAAATAGGCCTTGGAAACCAGTTCAAACAGCTAAAACCGACTAAGATAACCAATTACTAATTCCACTGACCACATTAAAGTATGGGACCTGTGAGTCACATCAGCTATTATCGGCACAGCTGTGCACATGCAGGCAATCAAAAACTAATTCAAAATGTCAAAATAATACATAGACATCAAGGTTATCATCTGAAACAAATTATGTTGTGTAATAAGTAAAGAAAGACACTACTGCACAAATCACAAAGTACCATCGTGGAAGCATCTCACTGGTTAGAAAGCAATTCTCCAGCATGAAAACAAGACACGTTCTCCAAGATGCCTGCTACAAATTACCTGCCAAATACCTTAAAATACATACAACTAGCACAACTGGTGCTGTTTAAAAGTCTAGTGGGGTCACACCAAGTCTCATTTTCTGTTTACTACACTTTGTTTAGTTTCAACTGATAAGCTTTCTCACTCTAGTTTTAGTACTTTAGTGTTTTAGACTATATTGTATATGCATTCTGCAGCCCCTTACATAGGGGCATGTGTATTGATGATTCTCTGCAGCTTAAATCTTTGGAGAAGGTGATTTCACTGCTTCTCTGTCAGCAAGGTTGATTGCATTGAGCAGCAAGGGGGGACCAGCACGTGTTTTACATTTTTGTGCTAATTTGAATTCGCTGCAGTGGGAAATAAAATGCATTGATGCATTTTTAATTAGTGGACCTCAATTCTTGGGAGAGCATGAACTATAGTTTATACAGTGTTGTAGTGTTTACACAGCTGTTACAGAAATGGCCCGTATTGAAGAGAGTGAAGCCTGTTGTGCGATTGAATGCATTTTTTCCCCTGTTTTTCTCTTTTTAATATTCTAATTTTCTCCTCGCCCTGACTTTTTCCTGCCAACATTTCAAAAATTCTGGAGTCAACTTGAAACAACCTCTATCACACCGTTACCAGTAAAATCCCTAATTATGATCATTATCTTCCAACAACTTATCTATTCATTTTCGGCTCTTGCATCACTCAATCTGTCCCAATGAGGTGAAATTTGCGTAGTTGACAAGATGATGTTGAGATAATCACAACAGGGACCTGCCGTGACTGTCTTTCTAATTAGGATTCCGTCTATGGCTGTGGGCGTTGATTTTTTTTTCCCCTTCTACTGTTCTCCACGCTCTGTTTTCTTTCTCCTTATCCCCCTTAGTAATGGATGTATTCATAATCTGACATCAGGGAATGCGGTGATTTATAGTTTTAGCGGGAAAGCGTTTTGGAATGCTTGCAGGAGGCATCTGCAAGCCATTTGCATCAGATGGAGACAAAAGAGAATCAGACAGGGAGCGGAAAAGGTAGTAAAAAGTTCCTAGGTAGTCTTGGCTGCGTTGACCTTTAAATAAATGAGGAATGTTAACCCTCTTTGTCCGTTAGATCACTATTTTCACTGGTGATTTGGGAAATTGCATAAAATTAGAGCAATCATTGACTATTTTATGTGTAAGAATGACTTTACCTTTATATTAAAACCAGTATCAAAACTGATATTTCTAGATAATTGCAAGGATTTTAGAAAAATTATTCATTCGTAAAAGCATCTGAAAGCATTTAAAGCATCATGGGACACATAATGGAATCACTGACTCCCCATATGATGAATTAGCCCAAAACGTTAATGCAAATCACAACATAAACACACACTTACGGGTACAGGCCATAGAGGCGGGGTCTCCCTCGGCGCGGAAGTAGTTTTTCTCGCAGCCACAGTGCAGCGACCCCTCATGGTGCGAGAAACTGTGAGGCGGACACTTTGAACACTCCATGTTCCCGAGGGTAGATTTGTAGAAGCCTGCCCTGCACACTGGAAACAAAAGAACACAGACAGACACATGAGCATCGCGCTGAAGCAGCACATCGACAGCTATATAATGGCTGCATTCTTCTTCAGAGCAACTACAACAATAGCAAATAAGAAATGAGTGATGGGGAGTATTTACTGCACCCTGTCTCTCTCGCTCACGCACACACATAAACAAACTGTGGGAATGAGACTGATTGTAAATCTGCTGTTAACGTAACAAGAATCCATTGACTGCGAGTAAAAAACAATAATTCTCAGAAATGTCTTTGTCTCTATTTCCTTTCTCTCTTCGGCACTCAGAAGGCACAACATGAATAATGCAAATTGTCCCCTCAGATAAAAGGGATGTTCTCTTTAAATATCTGTGGTACTAAATCTGCACTCAGCAGCTCTTTTAACTCCTACTCAACACAAATCTGTTGCAATCTGTGCAAGTAGGGTGACACTCCACCTGTGTAAAGTATATTGCATGTGTAAGTATATGTGTGTGTCTGCGCAGGAAGGAAGATCAAGGGGAGGGGATGAGAATAATAAAAAAAGATCCTTTGGGTTTTTTTATTTCTTTCTTTTCTCCACCTATTTAGTTCCACTTTGCTTTATTTGCTGCTCCTTTCTTCTCCTCCACCACAGGTTGAAACCTCTGTCATCTTATTTAGATTCAGCGATGGGATACAAGGCAGTGAAGCCAACAAAATGCCTCTTTTCATGATGGTCAAACATATTTAGGGTTTCACATCAAGAGTACTGTATTTCCAAAGACTAGAAGTATCTCTACTGTTGGCAGACGGCGACTGGAAATTGAAATAACAAGCGGGATTTAAGTATTCCTCTTTTATTTAACAAATATGGCAGAAGATTCTGTTAAAGTGTGCTTTTTTGTGCTTGAAAAGCAACGCTACAAAAAATCTGTTTCAAATTAAAAAGCTTCTCACACACAAACTGGCTTTTGTTAATTAACTGTCCAACAACTAATTAACCAAACTCTTAAAAATGTCTGTTAAATAAGAGGACACTGACACTGATTTGACCAGACAGATTTTTATTAAAATGCAAACATGGACCTTTTGCTGTAATATGACACTGTTGCACAGACAAACAAGCTTGTTCCCTCTTTCCCTCTGTCTCTCTCTCACACACACACATTCATGCGCACATACACACACACACACACACACACACACACACACACACACACACAAGATTAAAGAAATGGCCAGCAGCAATAGCAGCGAGCCAGCAGAATGTGTGGGCTCAGCAGAACAGGTCTGACAGATCCCAGTGGTGGACAACACACTTCTGCAAAAGCCAACACTGCTGATACTACTGCCATATCCATCACTGACACTGCCACACCAAGGTCCCTCTGCTGCACTAAATACTCCACTACCTTCCCTACACAGTGTGTAGGTGTGTGAACGTGTGTGTGTGTGTGTGTGTGTGTATGTGTGTGTCATGGCGGGCTTGTGTACGTGAGAGTATCAGCATGTGAGGCAGGTTTAAGCAGCCCACTATGATCCCACTGATGGAAAGGCGACCACAACGCTCGCTGACACACACAAAAACAGACCACCCTGATTGGAGGACACACCAGGAAATTAGACCTGACAGCCACCACCCCTGGCCAATCAGGTAACAGGAGCAGCAAGGTAACCGCTAGGTTAGCAGAAACACACATGGAACATAAAAGAGAATAGTGGTTAGGCAGAGAAAAGCTAAAATGAATTAATCCTTACACCAGAGGCAGACTTCAACTGATCCTTCGAGCCATGAACAGCCTTTGACAGAGCTGATATGACCCTAACAGTTGGATAACACCAAACAAAGATGCTTTCACTGCTGCAGATTCACTCAACAGTCAACCCACTGGGCTCACGTCCAACTAGATCTGTTTCCATTTAGCTACTGTATCCCAACTCATGCTATTGTTCTCACTGAGCAACTGTGGCGATAAGAATATTCAGAGAAGAAGATATTGAAGTTGGAGCTTTTCCAGAAGTCACATTTATATTACATGTATGTACTTTTAGAGTTTATCACTGACAAACCATATTTGTCAGACAAGACAGACTGAGATCTCTAAAGTTGGATTGTTGTCTGCTTTATAAGTCTGGTCTCCCTACATGTGCTTTGAATTGAAGTCCATTGGTTCCTAGTGAATAAATGGACATCAAATGTGTATTCACTTATTTTGGTATAAAATAGATAATAATCATAATGTTCATACACCGATTGGCACTGTAGACATTGCGCATTTGATGGTACTATTTTTATATGTGCATTAATACACGTTTTGTGCATTGCAGCCTATTTATGGTATGAGAAATGTATGTGATGACTAAAGTTAGACTATATTAACCATGTTTAATTAAAATAAAGAGCTGTTTAACTAAACTAAAACATACTTTCTAGTTGGAGTGGTTTCCTGATCTTAAGAAAAATATAGTTCACCAGAGATCTTTTAGGCTAGAGCACAGGACTTTCACAAATAAATGAACATCTGTTACATTTTAGCCCTTACCAAGCTCACAAAACATTTATCCAGCACCAGGTTAACCTCTCTGTATTTCACAGTGTAACAGATTTTTTTTGATCCATCAGTAGCAGTGTGTTTCAACCGGCCATGCCAGAAATCAGAAGGAGAGCAACTGAGCAACCACAGCGACGGAGACGCAGGCAACAGCAACTTGGACTATAGCGGAGAAACCGACGAAGCTTCCAAGAAAATTTTCTGATGCTCCAGACAAAAAAGAAACTCAGGGCTCAGAGGAGTCTTTACAGTCTATTAAAAGAAAGCGAACATATTTGTGTAATTACTCTCGCTGCCAAAATTGGGAGACAAGAGTTTAAGCTTTGCCCTCTGCAAAAGCTAGAACATCTTACTACACTTGGATAACTTCTTCTAGCATGTCATCACTCCGCAAATGTAAGGAAAACAGCCTCATTTCCACTTGAAAGTCAAAAATATAAACTTCTATAGACTTATCAGTGCGTAACACAGCCGCAAAACTTATCAGTCACAGAGAGGAGCTCGTAAACTCTCAGTGTAAAAGTTAAAATCCAAAGCTTCACTTACGACATGAGGTTTTCATATGACAGCACAGTGATATGTTGTATTTTTTTGACCACAACCCTAAAAATATTTTTATAACTGTTGGAAAAGGATAATAAAGGTCCTGTTTCGTCCCTACGTGTCTGCCAGAGCAAAAAGCAGCTCTGAAAAGAGACTGATGGCAAAATCAGATTTGGCTCACAGAAAGTTAACTCCTCATCTAGAGGAGAAGCGAAATGTGTTGCATTGACATTCACCAGCGGTGTGTGCAGGGGCACAAGCGGATAGAATGGTACCATATCTGGTAGCATGTATCTGTGTGTGTGTGTGTGTGTGTGTGTGTGTGTGTGTGTGTGTGTGTGCCCCAGGAGAGGAAACATAGCACCTTTTCGCATGTCAGAGTATGTGTGATTAATTAAAAGATGTGTGCTTGTGGATTTGTGTGACTCTTGTTGAGGGGGTATGAGTTTGTTTACACAGTGACATTGTGGGGAATTAATTCTTTACAGGCACAAAAGCAAGTCTTCATGAAATGAAATGACAGAACGCTGGTTTAAGGTTAGGTTAAGGTTAAAGTAATACATACAGACAAAGAGACACAAAAGTATTACTGTCTCGACCTAGAAAAAGAAAATGAAATATTTGTGGAGGAAGAAAATACAAAGATTTCCCCAGAGGAATCATCCTTTATTTATTTTCAAATCAATAACAGCAACAGGAACAAGCATGAGAGGACTGCATCACTGTTTCTGCACGAAGTAGGCTTCTCTTTTTTTCTCCACGCACACATAAACAGCCACTTAAGTTGAAGTTCCTCCGAATACTCGCACATTCACAGGGATATACCACAATGCCCCGCTACTTTCTACATAATGACAGCTGTAACACAATCTCTTCATTCACCTTTAAACCACAGCTACACACACACACACACACACACACACACACACACACACACACACAAAGCCACACAGCTGCAACAGTTATATGATATGGTGGTTGTAAAATAACTGGGGCAGCAATTTGCTCGATCAATAGTCTAGGTCATAGGAAACCCTCATCAATAATTAACCTGACTGCTGGATGGTCTGGTGGTCACATGAAGTCTTTCTTTTTCATACAGAAGTGACCTAATCTAAATCCTGAAAGATGTTTTTCATTTTAAGCTTGTATTTTTGTTTCATATTACAGCAAGAGCACATGTTGCTATGGCTTTCATAGAAGGTATTATTATATTTTCTCAATTCCTTTATTATCTTCCATAAAACACACCTCAAATGCATTCAGGACACCATTTTACTGCTACAGTGTTTCACATTCTTTGTAGAAAATCTAATATGAATGGTTTTCATTTGGAACCTGGAGCCTGTTTGTGAATGCTGGCTAAATCTCAGCAGCGCATTCAGTAGCCTTCATCGTGTAAAGAATTGAATTCTGAATCACTAATCTATTATAGGATTATAATCTCATTACAAGCATAGATAAGCCTTTATTAGAATACCCTGCAATCATCAGCAAAATGTGATTACACCCAGCATGTTGCTCCTCAAATGGCTCATGTCCTCTTGACCTCTGACCTCTGTCATTACTTGTTAATTGATTAGTGTCACACAGGGAAAGTGGGAAAGTTCCTCTGCCCTTGACCCCCATCTTTGTGTCTGATCCGAAGCTTTAGTCTCGATTTCTCTTGCGTTTTCTCCTCCTTCACACACTTGAAGGTTCAGTCTGGTTGCAAACAGAGCCAGAGCAAAACGCTGACCCAACAATTGATTTCCTGTTTCCATACCACCCCCGCCTCCTTTCTTTTTTCATTCCGACAAGATTGCAACGACTTTCACTCCCTTTCTCCTCCTCTTCCATCTCCACCTCCCCTTCATCCTGCCCACCCACTTCCAGTTCTTTTCTGTGGCTTTTCCCTTCCCTTTCTGTTGCTCCATCCTTCTTCCCTTAATTGGAATAGTTCTCTTTGAAATGGAAAAGTTATTTACTTTGACAGAGCAGGCATTTGGCTGCCAGTCTTATCCGGAGCCACTTGTAATGTTACTGGAAACATGGCAACAGTAAACATCTTGCCCCCCTCCCGCCATGAAATCCCCCTCTGGGCCAACCAGTGACAAGTTACAGAATCTGGAAAAGGTCAAAGTCTTTCTTTCTTTGTGTTCATGTTTTTAATAGTGGGACATGTTGGTGGGAAATTTTTCTTTCCTAACAATTATGTTGTATAAAGATTTTAGCTCCATTGTTGAGAAAGTACCCAAAAATGGAGGCATAGCAACATTTTCAACAATATAATAATAATATGTCTATCTATCTGAATATCAGTGGAAAGCTGACATGTTAAACGTTGTTTTTATATTACTGTATCAATTATTTTTGGCAGTGAGCGCCAAATATCACCAGCTACAAAACACAAACATTGCCACATGTATTACCTTTCAAAAAGCTGCAAGATCAACCTAGAGATAATCACGACAATGAGCTCACACATCATAAAAAGAGAAACTCACACTGAGATACAGAGGACTCTAACTCATGCCAGTATTGCTCTAACACACAATACGACACAGACATCCATTACACTGAATTACAATCAATTTGTTGATGCTAATATGTCTGTAACCCAATAACATGAATTCATTTTTGTCAGAAATATAAATGAAACCAATCATCAGAATTGATAGGTTGTGTCTGGGGGGGCAAATTGTTGCGCATTCTATCTCTGTTATGTTCAATTATTGTGTCATTTGCCATGATAATCACACTGGGGACACATTGGAGTTTATTCATGAGTCAGTAGTCAGTATGGAGGACCAATGTGCTTGTGCCTGCCAGTCTGAGTGGAGGAGTTATGCTGTAAATCTGTAACCGTCCAGAGCCTGAAGAGCTGAGATCCATCAGCTGGAGGACAGCGCCCCAGTCTCATTCCAAAATGTGTAACAGCTATACTACATGTAACAGATAGTCCACATTTTTACAAAAAGGCTGAAAATGGCAAGATGCATTCCTTTTTAGGACTGTTTTTGAAGAATCATCACCCTAACAACCTGGGAAGCAACTGCAGCTTTGTAGGTAGCGTTTGTATGGGCATATTTTAACCAAACAACAATCTTTTTTCTAAACCTAATTATTTAATTTGGTGCCTAAACTTAACCAAATAGTTGTGTAGAGTGAGCAGTTTGTAAGTGAGTTAACAGCATCTCAAAACTCAACAGTGTGCAGAAATAATACTGAAAAAAGAACGGCCCCACATGGTGCTCAGATTCCAGCTTCCTGGGTTAAACTCCTGCAGTTAATACCTCCAATCCTCCACATGTGCAGAACAAAAGAAAATCATAAATCAAATGAAACCTGTGAGTCACGAGACACGGATGCTGGCGAAAAGAAAAAACATATCCAAAAAAAACCTTTTCCAGCCATTTTTGTGTAACTAATATGTAACTAATGTGACCAAAGTAGCAATAACACATTTTGGTGTAGCACTGTGTTGGGGACACTGAAAGTCTAGGCTAAACTTTTACCAAAACGCAGTTTGAAAACCACCAAAGCGAGTCAAAAAAAAGACTTTTTTTACACAACTTCACAGTAATGTCTCAAATTAAATGCTTCTATTTTGAATCCAGATAGCTGCTCTATGATAAAGGTTCAATGAAAAAGGACAAAGAAATCAGTAATCTTAGTTTCACAGAATGAGGCCATCTTCATCACAACTGAACATTTATTTAAATTTATTCAATTTCTTACTCACTGTGAAAAAAATGAAATTTGTATATAGAGATTTTTGGTTTACATTAAATAAAGCCAAATCTTTAGTGGTGGGGGTAAAATTGCTACTACTGGCCCAATGCTCCAGATATTTCAAGTAGTGTTAGTTCAGTTTTCTTGCTGCAACTATTCAAGAAGCCTGTTCTGTCTTAGAAAAAATGAGCACCTGAGCACATCTAGCTCTTACAAAGCACCTAAAAATGGCGCACTACATCAATTTCTGACCCCGATATTCAGTTTTATCATCGCCCTGACCTCATGCGCTGCTTCTTCAGCAGCGATAGAAAAGAAGGCAGTTGGCTGCCTGGAGTATGTGATGCTAACTGCAGGCTAATGACCTGCAGAGACCCCGTTATTCAAGTCTGTTTATCTATACACACTCAAAGAGATGCTTCTGATGCCTTGATGCGCTGTTTGCGTGCGTCTGTGTGTGTATGCGTGTGTGTGTATTTGTGTGTGTGTGTGTGCATGATTCAGAGTCCAGAATACCAATCATTACAGGACCAGCAGTTTCTTTATGTGCGTGTGAAAGAAAGTGAGCATGAGCGTGTGTTGTGTGTGAGAAAGTGTGTTGTACATGTGTGTGCGTGAGCGTGCACGCAAATTGGCACAGTGAAGCTTAATTAAGTGATCTGATCCAACACTGATTTGCATAATAAAGCGGCCTGATGAGGAGAGTAAGACGAGGACAAAGGGAGGTAGAGGAAGATGAAGGGAGGTAGGGGAGGAGGAGGGGGATGAGGTGGAAGAGAGGAAGAGGAGGAGGAGGAAGGTAGGGAGGTCCACATGATATTTGTGACAGACAGGAAAAGCAAAAAGCAAACACATGTTTTTGAAGTTAAGCATTCCAAGCCACATGAGCACGTTATGATCGTAACAAATCAAATAGTGCACATGTGTTTTTGCTTCTCACAAACCTGCGGTACAACAATAGCAGCCTATGAGGATGGCTTTTTAAGAATTGATGCCTCTTTCTCAGTTTTTCCAAAATGCTTTACAAAAACAAACTTATTCAACAGATGTGATGTTTGAAATTTAACGTAATTATTCCCAGCAAATGAAGATTACATTAGTTATTGTTGTTGTGCACTCATAAAACAAGCAGGGCAGTTACAGTGTGCTAACTGCTCCATATTAGAATTTAATAGCAGTCAAAATTGGCCTTCATTTAACAGTCTAATCTTTAAGAGTTTCTTTAAAAAGGGGGACGGTAAACTATTTTCTTTTTATTTCTCTCTCTCTCCCTTTTATATTCCAATAAGTCTTCTTTAGTTCAAGGGGAAATGAGCACAATGAACACAGCAGATGCTTATTAGAAGATTTTGTTTACTTGTGCTGTGGTACTCGAGATCAGTCTTGCTTAGTCTTTGACAACTTTTTGAAGGTCTTGGTCTCACCTTGATCGCATTTTCACTCGGTGTTGGCTCAGTCTTAAATAAAGAGGACTTCAGATTTCATTTGAAAACTTCTCAAGAGCGCTTAATTGTCCGTGCAATGTTGGAGTCTTTTTTTTCCAAAAATCATGACTGTGATTGGATGTAGAACCAACAAAAATCTTCACTCATTTGTAACTTCAGGTTTTTGCGAGTGTTAGCGACTGTCATGCCTCCATGTGCCCTTTCATAAACTCCAAGAAAGTGAATGTGGAAGACTGGAGAAGAAGCTGTGGCTGATGGGAGGGAAATGTGAAACTAATTTACTAAAATTCGCCTAAACCACAAAAAGTTCATCTGCAAAACAGCATCCAAAAGAAAACACACAGCAGCATCTAAACTACACCATGCAATGCTCATTGGAATGACTGGGACCATGACAAAAGCATAAAGGACCAGAGATTTTGTGAAAATTACCTTCACACATAAGCTACCTTTGTATATACTGTATGTTTCAGGCCAGTTGTTTAATTGGTGTGATGCAATGGTTTGTGTCTTTTGCAGTTTATCTCAAGTGTGTCATGCAGCGAGGGACTGACACTGTTCGGGTCCTGGTCTTGACTCAGTCTCGCCCTGCTTTGGTCCTGACTTGGTTTCAGATTAGGTTGTATTGACAGCAACACCTTACTGAGATGCTAAACCGTGGCATCAGCATACCATTTAAATTTATGAAAAACACTGACGGACATGGGGGGCATGCAGATACTTATATATTTAACAAGAGAATGTTTTTTTACAGCATAAAGCATGAGTGCCTCTGGTAAGTACATTATACTACCAGTGTTTACTATGATCCGAAGAGCATTGTTCACTTTTTTCAATTCTGTTATTAGCAAAGACAATGAAAGTCACTTTAAATACCTAAAAAAACTTTGTCTATTATTAGTGCAATTTATAGAACGTGATGATGAGAGTATTGGAGAAGACTGTCTGGGGGGCCAGCCCTTAAAGATTAATAAAGAAAAGAAGCTATTTGTTAAAATAGCCTGTCTGAGTATGTGTGTGTCTTTGTATGTGCTAAGCTACTGTGAAGGACAATAAAGTGGGACAAAACAGGGCAAGTACTATACAAACCCCCACACACGCAGAGGTATGGATCAACTCCCTGCTGTATCCATCAAGGATGCAATAACAGTTTCCTACACACTCCACACTCCAGAGATTAGCCAGGTCAGTAAGAAAATCCAGGACAACCAGCGCATCAGCCGGAACAAACTCTCCACACACAAACACACACACACACACACACAAAGGTGGTGCTTTTTCAATGACAAACTTTTACATAAACAAATGCATCTGGTCATCTTCCATATTTTTTCAAGTTATATAGAAATAATACTAATACCAATACTAATACTACTACTACTACTAATAATAATAATAATATTAATAATAATCTAACCTTTATTGATCCTCTTGGGGAAATAATTCCTTCTCTGCATTTGACCCATCCTATTCATAGTTAACCTTAACCATACATAGTAGGAGCAGAGGGCTGCCGCAGTGCAGTGCCCATGGAGCAGTCAGGGTTAAAGGCCTTGCTCAGGGGCCCACAGCGGTGGTGACTGGGACAAGTGGTCGCTCTCACTTTCTCACCTCAACCTCTTGCCAGTCTGGGGACTCAAACCGGCGACCCACCGGTTACAAGTTCACTTCACAACCAACTAGACCACCGCTGCCCCATCACAGATCACAGAGATAAAAAGAAAGTCAAAAATCACAGTCAAAAAGATGTGAATATATTCCCACAGTTAACATTCCCGCATGCACAGAAACCAACTATTCACACACACAGCAACAATAACCCTATTTGCCTTGATCTGCCACACACAGCACCAGCACCACTGTCTACATTTTCACAAATTAAACAGTCATTCAATTGTATATCAGTGTGTGTGCAGTCACTGTGTTTGAAGAGGACGCTGACCTCTTACTGCCCTCTCACTGGCTCAAACACACACACATGCACATTCCAATGTCACAATCCTTGGAAACACAGCATACGACACAAACAGTATTTAAACCCATTTACCTCCACTCATCCTTTACAGGACTATTGTGCTTCCCTTAACACGACTGATAACCAGCCATGTACGCCAAATATAAATTCACACAAAGACACTAACTGTCGTCATCTTGGTGATTTAGCCGGGCAGACCATTGTACTATAATCCCATGTGTGACAATGGTAGCCAGTGGCAACCATGTATATGGGGAAATTGATGTGGAGCTCAGACAGATTTCCTTCCTTTTCTTTCTTTTCCAGCTGCCAGTAGATTTCTAGAAGTATTGCTGCTAAAAAGGAAATTTAAAAGTAATATTATTAAATATAAGTAATCCAACACAGTAACTTTTTCCTATGAATCCCATGTTACATATAACAGTAACACAACTGTTCACTTGTATCCTCTCTTTTGGATGATCTTGTTGAAAATCAGACCCCAACTGACTCAAAACATTCAGTAGGAGAAACACATTCACTAGTCACAAGAACACACTTTGGAGGAGAGATGGAAACTAGTTCTTGATGTAACAACACATTTTTGATGGCTACACAAAAGTATTATGGTTTATTACTTGGAAAAAATGATGTTTCAGACATTACCGGTGTGGATAGATGAATCACTTTATAATGAGTGGATGGATGGATGGGAAAACTGTATTGAAAAGGTCAAAGAGGATGAGAAAGACTCAGAGGATTAAATAAATGCCATTAAAATTCAATTAAAGTGAAAAAAAATGAGGGGATGTCAAAGAATTAGAAGAAGTAGGTATGTCAGTGCCACATACATTTTTCAAGATCAAGTAAATATGTTCCCATTTGTGGGTTTTGCGGCCCAGTCCATTTCTTTGCCTCCCTTCTTGAGAGGCGAGCTGCACCATGACAGTTTTATTGACCGGTGCCAGGGAGGACATGATCTCCACTTTAAGAGAAAATAGGTCATCTACAATGCTGCTGGACACACAGCATGCAAACACACGCTCTCAGACAGGATGATGGTGACCCACTTCACTCAATGTGCTCAGTCGGCAAGACTTAAAGAAAGAAATTGATGTTGAGCATTTAAAAAATTACACTTAATGCAATTATTGTCACCACACAAACAAATATGTGACTCTAAACCTTTGACAATACTATTGAAGATGTTTGAAAACAGTTAAAGCTGATAATTACCACAATCATCTTGGGTTTTGTTTAGTTTTAATTATCATGTAAATGTTATTTCAAAGGCTTTTCCACTATCATATCCATATATTTTTGCATTTCTATAATTAGATTTCAAATAAATTACATTCGAGCATGAGAAAACTTTTACTTTGACTACCGTGAATCTCTATGAATCATTGATTCGTTCTTTAATAAATACAACTTCTGTGTTCTAACTCCACTTTGAAGTTCTTCCAGTGTCGTAATTCAGATGAATAGGCCTCCATATGATTGCTGACATTGAGCCCCAGTTGGGGAGAAGCTCCTCTAGCTGCTGAGGTCTGGGCTGGGGAATTACTGTAAAGACCACTTCTCTGCTAGAGCACCTGAGAACAGCTGAAGGACACACACACACAGAGAGACACACACACACACGCACATAAACACACGTATATGTATATGAATACGCTGACAGACACCTCAAACACAAGTCTTTGAACGTAGCTGCTGCCATATCCTAAAGAGCCCCCAGGCTCCTCTCACTTCAGACAATATGACACGCAGGCTTTCATATTGCCCACAGTGCTACTCTCATTGGGATCTGAACAATCCAGACTGAAAAATAGATGCTGGCAAGAATTGAAAACAGAAACTTTTATTTCAAACTGATAGATCCTGGTGGCTGCTTTCTAGCATTTACGAAACACATCATCATGGAGGCACAATCGCAGCATGAAATTTACCATAAATCCAAGTTTCAAAGCTGATCAACACTAAATATTGATTTTGTCTTTCATATTTAAATATCATCTGGATTATAAATGGTTTCATCCTGAAAACAAATAGCGGAAACACTGGTCTTCTGCATGCCAACATCTGGTTTGCATCTGTTTCTACGGGAAACAACATAGACGGTATCGCAAAAACAGGGATGTGTTCCAAGCAAATTTATCAGTGTTTTAGTTTTCACTGTGTGATGCTGCGAATGTCTTTATACTTTTATTTTAGTAAAAGACTGTTTAAGTTCATGCGCTGTATTTGCCTGTAAGGCTTACATATGTGTTGAGGCATACAAAACTTGAATTTTAATATAAAACAGTGTTGTGGGGAGCAGAGTTCAGAAGGTTACAGGTGGAATGAAAGTGCAAAGGAGATACACGTTTTCTTAGAATATAGCCACAGCCATAATTATCACACTACACAATGCATACTAAGCTGCTAAATCACTCCAAACTGAATGTTTTACACATATCTAATTAGTTCTCATCTTGGAAGTGAGCTATAGACAACACAAATCTCTGACAGAGGTGGGAAGGTCACAATGTATTTGTGTACCTCATGCCAGAGGTAGCTAATAGGATTCTCCTGCATGCCGCTGGGGACACAATGAGAGGCAATTCGATCAAGGTTTCATATAACAAAATAATAATCACATTCACAGCTTCATGCCAATGTTGCAGCACCTTTCACTCTCAGTGTTGTGCATTCAAATTAGCTCTGTCACATTTGATCTATGATTCTGTTGTAAGAGAAAAGGAGAGAGACAAACGATCTGAAACAAGAATAACACAGAGAAAGAGCGACGTGGATGTCAATGGGTGACTTATGTCCAAAGTTGATTTTCTGGTTTTTCAAAAGTAATTTCCACTGAACTAACATATACACAGACTGTGCATATCTACCTGCATGATATGTGATTGCATGGCATGAGTTCGGGAAAGCAAAATTAAAAATAACAGCAGCGGTAGAAATTAAACAGTTGGTTGACTGGAGAATGTGATGCTAACTGCAGGCTACAACATATGACAATTATCTTGACACAGCCTATTATACATATGGTGCACCCACAAACACACACATGCACACACACAGAGACACGCATGTATTTACAGCTTCCCTTCTTTTTGCCATTCTCTTGTCCTTTTTAACACCTTCTTTCAGTTTCTCTGTTGCACTTTTTTAAATTACACTATCCTTGATGTTTTGGCAGTATCATTAACCTGATATTCATGCCAATAAAGCATACTGAATTGAAAATATTAAAATGAAATTGAATTGAAATTAAATTCCCTCGTAAAATTAAGTGCTAATCTGAATAAAACACCTCTGACCTGGAGCTGGAATCACACTTTTATGCAAATCAGCTCAGTTTTTTGGACTATTATTTGGAGCAGCGGCCACCTATTGTATTGTAATGTAACAGAGGAGCTCATCTGTTGGAAGAAAGGAATGCCGAAAACACACGTAGTTATATTTGATATAACCTTTAGTGGAGATTGATTAAGTTGTTGTGCTTGTACAATATTTAATTTTTAGTAGTTGTCATGGTGGCTCAATGTCACGACACTATTGTAGTTAAAAAAGTACAAAATCTCATACCCCTCCCAAAAACACAATGCATGCTGGGACAGTGTCCAGGCCATGGTCCTTCTGTAAAGATTTAAGTTGCATGTGAAAAATAATAAATCATAACTGAATGCCTTAGTTCATAATCCAGTGAGAGCTGCAAAACCTCACAGAAATAGCAAAAAAACAGAGTCTCCTCAAGCTATATGGACCAGTGCATGAGGAAGTTATGGTAGTGCTAAACTGCTTTGTGAGTATGTGTCCATCATGTGCATGCATCTGTGTGTATCTAAAGAAATGTGTATGTCTTTGCATGTGCACTAGGATTCCTGAGTCAGGTGTCTCAGCAGTGGTTGGGGCAGAACGGCACTAAATCACTCCTCAAATGACACACCTCACCACAGGAGTCCTGCCATGTGTTGCTGCTGAGAGACAGAGAAAGAGAGAAGGAGAGTGAGGAACCCAGGGGTAACAGTTACTGGGTCACGGAGAGAGGGAGAGATAAACCTTTCTAAAAATCTCTCTATAAATCAGCATCTTGTGATTCCGTTGACACTCGTAGAGAGGGAGGACGTATGCATATATGCTATGCTTTGCCCGCACATGCATGTGTGTATCCATTCCTGCCAGTGTAAGTGTAAATGCGAGTGTGTGCATGTGAGTGACGGACCAGCGCAGGTGAACCACAGACAGGCCCAGACATCCTGGCACGATCCAAATACACATCAAGACTCTCGCCTTACCCCCTCCTTCCCAATTCTCCTCTGGCTGCTCCTCTCATTCTTCCATCAGCCTCAGCAGCTGCAGCAAACACACACATAAGGTGTGCAAGCGACTAATTACAATAACTGTTAATGAGTATTGTTTAATTCTCTTACCTTGTATATTTTTTAGCCTCTCAGGCATAATTTACGTTTCACACTGAGCATGTGCTGTTGTATGTTGTAATCTGCATGAGTTATTCAGATAAAGCACAAGTGCCTCCAAAAAAAACACACACACATACATGTCGTCTGCAGACATCTTCACACAATTCCGCTGTGTGTGTCAACGACATGTTGTGTGCATGGTGTGTATCAAGTAATGACTCATTACTGATGACACACACATAGATAGTATTCACATGGGTCCATTCAAAACAAACTGCCTGAACTAATCTTCGAGCCACACTCGTATACAAATCATGCACAGCCACGGATGTTATGGTGAGCACGGAGATTAGAGCTCTGTGAAACAATGCACTGAGACAAAATAACGGAAAAATGCCACAAAATGTTAAATATATTAACACTATTTAGGTAAGAAATGCTTTAAAGCAATTTATAAAGATAAAAGAAAAGTTCCGCTGTCATGGTTGAAATATAGCTGCAGCTGAGGTTTAAAGCACCATGGGGGATGTGGATCCACTTAGCAATGCAGAGCCATAGATTACAGAAGTGCTGCTTTATTTCAGCTTTACATTAGCAATATAATAATTTGAATTTTGCTGCCTTCCAGGGAGAAGAAACAAGGATAATATGAGATGAGACAAAGTGGAAAGGTGTGAAAAATAAAATGACTATCCAAATACAGATGCAAAAAATGATATATTTCTGTTTCAGCGTCTGAAAACCGTATCACCTTTGCGGATCACCTCTGCTCAAATATGACTCAGTCATGACTTTCTAAACTTTAATTTCTGCGACTTTAAGCCCTAGGGGTGCAGAGAGGAGGATGTTTGGTGGTGGTGTGGTGGAGACACTTGGGGAAGTGCAGGTTCAGCAGAAGTGTATTTCCAGTGTGGCACCCTGCAGAGCTAATGTTAGTGGGAATCTGTGAAGCCCCAGCTCATTGCAGTGGGGCACAAAAGTTAAATAACCAGATTCGGTGCTTACAGGTTTCACCGAGGCTGCTGCTCTGTGCAAATACAGCCTGCTCTGCTCTCAGTCTTCCACACATGCAAACCTACACTATGCCTGAACTGATGCACTCAAGCACACACACTGAAAATTTTGTTGGCAGCACACTGAATTGTTTTATTCTTATCCTTCTTGGATCTTGTAAAAGAGGATATGAACCTGTGTTTGTACTATGGAGCTTTTATTTCCTGAATACTGAGATTGGTGATATGAACATATATTATTACACATCCAGTACATGCACACATCACTCAAAGCAGCACGTATTTAGCCAGTCGAAAGCAGATTCACACTGTCAAGATGATATTGGTCTTTTAAAATGAAGCTGATCCTGTCCAGACTGTGTCTTCCACTGCTTCCTCTCTGACCACAGCTAGTGAAACTTAACTCAACACTCTGTAAAACCTGCAGTGAAACCTCCCTCACCCCGTATTAAAAAGCTAGAGAGTTATGGGGTCTCACAGTGGTCAAAATACGGCTTCAGAAGCTTTACTCGCCCCAGGAAGAGTCACACTGTGCATAGACAAAGAATTTCTGTTTTTAGTTCTTTTCCACAATTGCATTATGCAAAAGCAGTGAATGTAATGACAAGTTGTCTGGCACGGGAAGCTTTAACCATTTTAGTCAAGCTCCTCTTTTCCCACAGTCTAGACGGTTTGCTAAAAGGCTAATTTCCAATGTTACCAACTGTCCAAAAGAACTGAACACCAGCACAGCAAATCAATTAATTAATTCCCGCTCAGGAAAATTCTCTCTCCTTTTTGAGAAACATCGGTTAGCCTTACTTTGAGTTGTTGTTATGAGGATTGGCAAGAGCAAGAAAGGCTCTCACTGTCGTCATTCATCAGGGGAGCGAGCGCACATTCATCATACGGTTGCTAAAGAGTCTTGTAAAGAATGAGCTACCACGGCCCATTTAAGTCGAGACCATAATTTGAATGCCTTTGTGTATTGTTTTAGTATTAAGCAGCATTACTAAGGAATCAAGTATATTGTTTCTCTCTATTTTAGAAATTATTTGCAATTAGTGTAGTGGGGAATATTTTGGGAAAAAGCTGGATGGACAGTCTGTCTGTTTCTGTCTCCCACACACAAAGACACGCACACATACACACTGTGGTGTCCCTCTTAATGCTGGGGCCAGTGACAGGCTGAAAGGCGAGAGTGATGGATGGGCAGGGCTTAATCACCTTTAATCAGCTCCGTCCTTGAATAATGATGAACAGCCCTTTTTACACACACAGAATGCAGAGAGAAAGGGAAGCTTTGAGAAAAGATGTGTGTTGCATACTCTTTGTTGAATTCATAAGTAGTGGCAGATGCCGCTCCTCCTCCTCCTGCTTTCATTCCATACATCTACCGTGTCTATGCAGCAGATGCACTGGCCACTACATATTTCTGCACTCAAGGAGCCTCATCTGTGTATCTTCACTGTATAAAGAATATAAAGTAACAACGGATGATGTCCTCATTTTGCCCAGTAAATAGCTTTGGTATGTTTTGCAACTGCCACTTTACTATAGAAATTCCATGTTAAGCTGCAATGGAAACATACTGCAGCTCTCCATGCCAGGTGCTGTGAATGCTAAAGCTTCCTCGCAGCTCTCCAGGTGTGAAAATAATGCTGGCAATCAAGAGAGAAGTATATGTTGAACACGAACAGTAAAAAAAAAAATCAACCATTTCACAGTTTAGGACAAGTGAGTGGGTTTCTTCTCTGCCACTGATTTGTATGTTCATTTTTTGTTTCATCGTTCTGTTTATGAACTAGACTGCACATTTCATCTGAGGTGTATATAGTATTGACTAAGAAATCAGAATTTTATCAGCATCAGAAATTTGAAGCACAGGTACACAGCTTTTGTTCCCCTAATCACTTTCACCGTCATTTTCAACTGACCTGACAGCAGCGTTTGCCCCATCCCCGGCCTCATTCTCCCAATCCCTCCCGCTCTCCCATCAAGCACCGCAGGCTTGGTGCGGTTGACAGGCAGCTGAAGGGCAGTGCTGTCAGGGAGGCCAAAGGCTGAAGCGTGGGGGGCCTGGTGGGGCAGCTGAGCCCCAGGACAATGCCATTACAGTGGGGATGAGGACTGCATGAATGACCTGAGGAAATCATGGGGCCAGCAGGAATGTTCTCCTGCTGGGCGAACACATGGTATTTCACTCTACAGCAGGGTGATAACCCCCACTCTCCCCAGTAACAGCTACCCAGAGTAGTCCATCATTAAAAAGAAACCTGGTGAAGCGCTGTCAGGGTAGGCAGATGTAGAACGGGCCCTGGTTACATGTATGCAAACATGAGAAAACTCCATGGAGTTTGCAGTCTTTACAGACTCTTGAGTTCATCCAGCATCTGCATTCACATCTCCTTGATTTAGTTTAAGGTAACTGATTTATTCTATGTACAGTTCAAGAAACTTTTCTTGATCATAATGATGCTCTTAAGCCTCCTTTCAGATTTTTAAAGCAGCAAAACCCTGCATTTAAGTGCATAAATTAACTTGCTTATCTCACACTCTACATCTTCGTTTCGTTCGTCCTCTACTGCCCAAACACACAGTTGTGTGTAGAGGACTCAGCCTTCCATTGCATTTGACACCACTGTGTATGAGCAGCCTCCCATTCAAGGGGACCTTGAACTCCAGCAGCCTCATGTGGCCCCATGTTTTAAGCCTCAAAGGATCCTAGGAGGATGTTACAGCCCCACATAGACTAGTCTATAGTATGGGTTACACTTCATTGTCAGTCACCACATGTTACTGTGGTTCACCTACTGACAGAGTCCTGCTGTCTAAACTCTTGAACCTCAGCTGGTAGGAAACACAGTTCAATAAGCAACAGGTTGTGGAGACCACTAGCTGCATAGTCACATACAGCAAGGCAAGTGGAATGATGTGCTTTATGCACTGCTATACAATAGACAGTCAATCAACTGCATGCTAGTGGACTACAAAAAACTATCAACAATAGTTATGTTCAGCCATCCATCCATTCAAGAACTAACCAGCTTTATCCTGTAGGGTTGCAGGGGTTTGGATCCTATCTGAGCTGACACTGAGCAAGAGACTGGATGCACCCTGGACAGGTCGCCAGCCCATCACAGGACTAACACAAAGAGACAGACAACCTGCACGCTCTCACGCCCTACAGTGTCTGTGGCAAGCAGCCAGTGCAGCTGCAGAAAACCCATGCAGGCACACAGAGTACATGCAAACTCCTGTCGACCAGCAGGTTCACACCCAAAACCATCTTGCTGTGCTAACCACTGCACCGCTGTGCTGCCCCACTTATATTCATGTAATCAAAAGCACTGATGCATTTGGAACTCAAAATGTCTCAGAAACATTCTTTGATGTTTATGTAAAGGTAATTTCTCTCTCTGTTAGATCAAGTCATTTCAGCTAGTCAGCATCGAGGATGTGCCGCTTAAACCCTTTTTCTATTTTTGTTGTTGACACCAGATTTAGAAAGATCAACACCTTTACTTTTCTAAATGGAGAACAGAGAAAAAGCTGCAATAATGTAGACTATTATGTGCTTAGTGCAGAATTTTTTTCAACTTGACACGCTCGTCAGATAAAACAGGAGGTGGATCATATCTTACTTAAGGAGCAAGTCTCATAAAACAGCAGCAGCCACAAATTGAGAGATCAGCTTTATCTAAGGACACGATTAAGTATCACTGATCATATTTTCCTTCATATGTGTGATACAGTGAGATATACAATGCATACAGTGTAATTTCACCTAAAATGTATGATATTAGGGCCTCTTATCCTTCACTGTCATCCATCTCTCCAGATACTCTCCAGTGTCAACCACTGAGAAACTGGCATGCATATTAATAGATTATAGGTCCTGTAGATGTAAAACTAACATTTTACTTTTTAACCCCTTTTTTTTAAATGACCACAATGACTAAAATCCATTTGGCTAAAAATTCATAAAGCCTTTTATAGTGCAAGCAGTCTGTGAAGGTTCTGCATTGTGAAATATTTGTCCATAATTCTACTTCTTATACCAGTGTAATAATATTACACTATATGTTTTGCATTTTATGCGATATACAGATAAAGCTTACCATCCCAAAAAGGAGTGTGTGCATAGATAGGCTTAATTTCCGTTTATGTTTTATGTGAGATATCAAGTAAACTGCTTCTAATATGTCAAAAAACAATGTGCATGTATGAAACCATTGTCCAGTGTTAACAAGATGTTAAAGGTCAAGTGCAATTAACTGAAAGTGATGCGGTGTTTTCCGTTTAAATCAACAGGCCTCCTCATCTTTCTCATGCACTGGGGGTATCTTTCATGCCAGTAAAACCCTTCTTCTCTTTCCTTATTGTTTTTATAGCCCCATAAATAGTCCAGGCTAAATTAATGAGGCCACAGAGACAGTGATGGAGGAGTGGGGGAATAAAGGAATGAAGAGATGAAAGGAATGATAGATGGCATCATTATAACACAGCACATCTCACTTAACAGAACTGTTGGCTTTGGAAGTTGCATATTTTCACATGTGCCAATTGCAGTCCCGCCATGCTGAAACGTACAAACACACAGAGACACACAGAAAGACAAAGCTTTTTGAAGCACCACGTCCACATGCACAAACACTCTCACATACGCAAGAACACACACACACAGACACACGCATGCAAACACACTGTACAGTAAGATAGATGAGTGAGCACATGGTCAATCTAACTTGGTGTTTACTGAACAGACATCAAGTTATGCACACATAAACGCACACAGAAGCAAACACTCTCAAGTGGCCATAAACATACACAGATGACAAAAAAAACCTCCCCAAGCACAACTCCCTTACACACACACAGACACACACACACCATCATAATTAGCTCAACTGCAGTTATGAGAAATGAAGATAGAGCCTATTCTTTCCCCACCTGGGGACAATTTACTGAGTATCTCAGTTAAGCTGAGCACACTGGTAATTAACACTGGACCTCAGTCAGTTAGCTGGCTGATAGCACAGCTCTGCAATACCACATTGTTTTAGGTGAAAGATTTCACAGACCCAATTTTGTGTGAGCCAGAATAAGTCATTCTTCACTGCAGCATCCTCAAACTAAAAGGAGAAACTAAAATTTACATGGGCCTAAATTCTAATAACCATTATAAATACTAACTAGAGTGCACTTAAAGAATGCAATGCTTTTTAGTTCCACGTTGGATCACATATTTATTGTTGGCTGCTGGATTGATGCAAACTTGAAGCTTCAAGCTGTTGGGATGAAGTCACCAGCCTTATTGCTTCTCATTATTATTTTTTAAATTTATTTTTCGGGACAGTTTTTTCCTTTTTATTGATAGAGACAGAGTGAATTTGAGGGTAGACAGAGAGAAGAGTGGCTTGCAGCAATGGTCTTGAGCCAGACTCCAACTCATGACCGCTGCTAAGGGACTGAACCCATGTGGTGTCGCCTTAAGTCAGTGAGCTAAACGGCAGCCCAGCCCTGTTGATTTTTAAAGAGCGTGTTTGTTCTACATGTGTCTGCGAAATGTGTCATCATTCATCGCCGCCATCAATTTCCTCATATTTTTTCACTTCCTCAGACATACTGCTGGTGAGTAAATACACTAACAAACATGAAGACACATGTAATCCTTTTGCCCCAGTGTTTCCCATAAAAGTGCATCATTGTCAAGGTGGAATGCGTTTTTCATTTAATAAGAACTGAATGGCACTACTTATCTTTAAAATGATGAATTCTAGTTATACGTAAAAAGCATAGAAACAAACAAATCCACATACACTCATGTGCAGAGACGTGGGGGGAGATTGACAGATGAAAGATATTTGCTTCATAATTAAAAGGTGTGTGCACTCGTGGTTGATGTATGGCTTTGTAATTAACACCTTATTTTGCTGATAATGGGATGCAGTGCAATCTATCAAAGATCAGGCAGTCGTGTCTCTCCCTCTCCTGCACTTTCTGTCTCTCAACCTCGAAATTTCTGCACATGTGTTGAGACTGTACGTGTCACTCAGCGGAACATTAGCATGGTAAGTACATGCAGATGGCAGCCTCAGCCAGTAACCTTTCAGGAGCCATTTACATGTAAATCGATGGATTAATTGGTTAAAGCTCATTAGAGTTGGGGTCTCATCAATACCTAACACCTCAATTACCCCTTGTATTGGGCTGTCACCCCTGCAGACACACACACACAAGAGCCCACAGTACACAAGGCCCTTAAGTAGGAATTGGTTATTTTGTTCACTCCAGTTGTATTTCGCACACCCACAACTGACAAAATGTCAATACTCTATTATTCTGAATGCTCTTATTCATTCACTAATCAGTATATATTACATGTTCATAGCAGCATCAACCAGTGCTTCTATGAGATTTGAAGGTTTGGGATTTGAACTAATTTTTTTTTTTTTCAGAATCCGACCAAGTAATTCCATTTCTAGAAAAATGCTTCCTTGTTTATGTATTGAGTGATGGTTAAATAAAAATATTACATCAGATGTGCAGGACAGAAGCTGATATTGAGATTTCAGCAAGATGCCAGTGTCAGCCCACACACATCAGAATAGCCATTTGCATCAACAGCAATACAAAGCCAGCTGAGAAAGCAGGCAGAAACAGGCAGGAGTCAGTGCGGGGGCTTTGCATTAATCAGTGAGATTTCTCTAACATTCCTTGAGGCTTTGCACTTTGGCATCACCTCCAGGTGCTGAAATTGAACACTTAATAGCAAAAGACTAGCAGAGCGGAAGAAATGGAAAAATTGGTCGGTTGTATCGCTGGGCGTGGGCCGCGCTACCTTCACCTTGACAAATGTCTGGTGCCATCCATTTGAACAGACAGAGGTGGAGGGAAATGAATCGGTGGAGGTGGGAAATCTGTGGATGATGAGTACAGTAATCTTGTTGGACACTGCTGTCTGCCATTTTATTCTCCTCATCTTCACACTGGTGCTAACCTCCCATGCATTTTTGTGTGTGTGCATGTGTGTGTATGTGTGTGTAATTTGTGAGAAAGGTCAGTGCTCATCTCCACAGTATCCCTCAACCTTTAAAGGTTGGATCCTTTGTCCTGGTATAAGTGACACTTTATTCAAGCCCCTACAAGAGGAGAGACTGAGACAAAGACACACAGAGAGGCCTCCAGTTTCAGAGAAGCAGCATTAAACATTTTTGGCAGAACAAACCCTTGTTGGAACACAACTCTGGTATCAGCAGAAACAAGGCTAATGAGCCAAGATGATGGGGGTAACTAAAAGTACTGGACTGCACCAGCCATAGTGTAGGTCATGAACTTTTATCTCAGCTGACAAACAACATACTGTAATATGATAATATTAATATGAAAGGAAAAACCAGTGCCTACAAGTGCCGCCAGCTGCTTATCAGGATGGTTTGCCTACCATCCTGATAAGCAAACAGTTACAGCACAGGCCACTGTAATTGCAGTGTTCCTGGTTGGACTCCAGCCAAAGATTCCTGCTGCAAGTCATATTTTCCCTTTCACCCCAAATTCACTGTTTGCCTATTCATGATTAATTGTCCAAAAATCACAAAATATGCCAAAACATCAAAAAAGAAGCGTGAGAGGCATCACTGGCTCCATCATTTAAAAAATAGGGAAGTAAATAAGAAAACAGGGCGTCACCTCACAGCTACAAGATCCCTGGTTCGCGTCCTGGCCTTGGCCTGGGATCTTTGAAGTTTGCATGTTCTCCCTGTGCTTGCATGGGTTCTCACCGGGTGCTCCGGCTTCCTCCCACAGTCCAAAAAGAAGCTGAGGTGATTATTCTAAACTGTCTCTAGGTGTGAATGTGAGTGTGCTTGGTTGTCTGTGTCTCTACAGCCCTGCAATAGACTGGTGACCTGTCCAGGATGTACCCTGCCTTCGCCCAGAGGATTAGGTAGTGTATAGCTAATGGATGGATGAATAAGCAAAAGCAATAAAGTACAAACAATAATGAGATTTTTTTCTTTGTCTTGTAATAAATTTACCATGCAATATGATTTTCTGAACTAACCAGTAAACCAAGGAAACATTAAACGTGTAAAGGTATAAAGATAGCGAATAAAAACATTTTCTTAAAGATCTTCTAAAACAACAACAACAAAAACAATTCACGAAGAATGAAATGCCTATTTGTGTAATCAGTTAAAGGTTGAATGTTATACACTGGTCACTCAATGTATGTTTTCTTCCTTGCATCCAAAATATTTAAGTCGCATTAATCCATGCTGTGTCTTGTCTGGATGGTCAATCTGAGCTTTTTTTCTCTTTTCTAATGTAAAAAAAGTTGCATTCTCCAGGTTGTACAAACTGTGACTGAATAAGATGGATGACTTAAGAGTTTGTTTGACAATTGATTGTGAAAGCACTTCAAGTATTACATACCGTTCCCTCCACACAGAGTCAGTAGTGTTTTGCTTAGATGCTGGAAATTGGTAGTGGGAGATAGAAAATAGACTATTCAATATGAATGGGTCTTATCTAGATTGCCTGACAATATCAATGAGGAATGTAAAGGCGGGGATTGGAAAAGACACACACATGCACACAGCTGTGGGCCTTTAAGGTTGCCCAGTGTGGTCTAGCGTTGCCGTCTCCACGCTCGGCTGCTCTGGGAATGCTCGGTTGTGTTTGGCATTCGGAGCGCAGGGACAGCTAAAGGCCTGATCACTGAGGCCTGACTGCCTTTAATCAGCACACACACAAACTGACACACACTCATATGCATACACAACAGTAGTACACTTCTCGCACGCAAATGACCCACTTCTCTCTCACAGATGCAGGCATTCACACACATACACTCTCACACAACCAGAGGGCATGTCGTTACATCTGACACCATTTCTAAGTTAACCACCACTGATGAAGGTAAAATGTCACCACTCAGCTTCTTGCGGGTGGATAGGGATGGCTAGAGTATGTAATAAATGAGTGCAGAGACCTTTTACGTTCTCTCTATCAACTGTTGAGAGGAGGAAGAATCAAGGATGCATGGAGTCTGACTCCATGGATCATTTCAGAAAGACACCGCTGTCTCTGGGACATCTGTGACTACAGCAGCGGCACAAGCTGAGAAACACATTTTCCACAGGTTGCTTTATTTCGTGTGCATTCACAGAAAAGGGAGTGTGTGTGTGTTTCAGCAACGAGTCAGCGGAGTCCACTTGTTTACTTTGCAGTTAAAGTAATGTAAAGTTCTGAACCCTTCACGGAAAATTCACAATTTGCCTCTCAGGAATTTCCACAGCCTCCAATTCAGTGGAGAGAAATTAAAACTTTTTAGCTGACACAGGTGCTCAAGTAAGTTTTGGATCTGCCCTGGAGTCCCACCCAGTTAGTTCTGCCTTGTGCCCATGTGACATCTTTACCAGGTTTACCACCCCCTTGACTGGCTGCTTTTAGTTCACCTCAAAAATCATCTTCTTAACAGTTATTTCAGCTGTTTGTCTCCTTATTTTTCAGACACAAACTCCAGCTTGAGATCGTATTCAAGGGTAATTCAAGAACTCTCTCTTTACTCCGGATGCCCAATATAGCCAAATGGATGTACACCTCATCCCTATATTATTCTCATCCATACTTGCAGAAGTAAATAAACACATCTAAACTCCAAGTAGCAAGAACTTTGTCAAATTTCTTTCCTGGAGCAAACCATGGACTCATACAGGAAGAAAACACCTTTATGGCATCCTTAACGAAAGGCACAGTTTAACAAACAGAGTGCATCCACTCCCACCCTCAGGTCTAACATATTACTTATTACATATTACTGACTGTATAAAGGTAGTTTATAACAGCCCTAACGACGCATGCTGTAAGACTGTTTCCTGCCAGCCACGTTTACTAGCTCCATCATTGTGTAATTAGAAATAGAGCAAAAGAAAATGAACCTGAAAACTCAAGGAAAGTCTTTTTCACAACCTTTCAGTCCAATCCTGGAAATGCAGGATTTTAAAAGGTCGCCTCTGAGTGCTCCTTTGATCCATTTCAGCCTGCAGTAGGTCAAAAGCAGGGAAATGCTCCTGACAGGTAGGACAGAAGTAGCCTGTTCATATGTGAAACTCTAAAAATAGATGTCTTAATGTACAACTGTAGGCCAAAGGACATTTGAGTATATAGTATTTTTTAATGTTGATGAAAGATTGGATTGATAAAAATGAATAAATTCACTTTACCAGTAAACACATGCAGTATTTTAAATTCAGTTTCAAAATATGTCAGTGTGTGTTCATGCATGTGTGTGTATTTGTGTGTGTGCAGCAGTCAGAAGTGGTTCCTGCTGTAGTAAGCACCTTTTTCTTCCTCTCCATGCTCACTTCTGGTTTACTAATGACCTGCATATATTGACAGACATGCCTCTCACACCTATGTCATGCACTTATTCTCGCTGCCTCTCCCTCTTACACACATAAGCGTATTTGGATCCCAGAGGAGCCTCACTTCTCGCAGACCTGATTACGATGGAAGACACAAACAATATTAACACCAAGGTTACCAGAGCAAGGTCAACAATAGCAGGCAAACACAGGTAGGAGGAAATAAACAGATGCAAAAATACAAGGCGAGCAAGGGTAAACCAAGGAACTGATTAGTGTGTTTATGTGCGTAAGAGAGAAATGGAGAAACAGGGGGATTTTGTTTGGGTTAAAGGGATGATGTGAGTTTGTTGTAAGGGTACTGTGAAACTGTAAAAACAGCAGTTACAAGCAAATCCATAGAAAAAGAAGCAGAATGTCACATAAACTATTAAACAGAGTGGATTTGCAAGTACCTGCTGCCTTTCACCATTACTATTAAGTTTTAAAAGTTTTGTTTTTTTTTAATTTGGGCTGCTAGAGCACACTACAGACTACCTTTAACTTTATGAGTAACTGCTTGGACCAGATTGTGCTACAGTTATACATGTCACATAATTTAGCAACAGAGAAATGTGTCAATGTGTCAATGTAGAAAGTGAACACATCAAAAAATCTCCGAAACCTCTGCGAGTGACTGTAAAATTTCTGTAGTGACAGAGTTCTTTGACAAATAAGTACAGCCGCTCTAACGTGTCACTACATCAATGGTAACTGTCTGCGCATTAACTGGCTAAGACCTCGCTGCAGAATTACCACCAGGCTTCCATGCTGTGCCCTGACTCTCAGAAGTGTTAAAACAGACACCGCTGTCGTCGCCTGGCTGTCATTAGAGAGTTGCAGTGTTTGTTAAAACGGAAAGGTTGTTACGCTGACATCTGTGATGTAGCAGCACAGTGAGATCAGACAGCTGCTCAAAAACAGACATTTATGTGGTGACGCTCGGGTTCTTCAGACTGAAATGACACTGAGCGGCCTCTCTTTACTGAACGCATCTCAGCCGTACAATGAGATGATGCTTCTGACAACTGCTCGCTGTGTCACCATACATGCCTACGATCTGTGCTTAGATAAGTGAGACACTTGACAGCCGCAGCTCCTAGATGTGTCTGAGGTTGCAGCTGAAGGCGGCAACTCATCTTCAGCACCAAGGACAGCAGACATCTCACAGGATGTGTTCATCGTAATGGGCCTGTTATTCATGGCTTTGATTGAGAACGTGATATCACCTCACACTGAATATCTATTGCTTATAATAGTTATACTGTGAAAAGTAGAGGTATTATGATGAGACTTTTTGACTGGCTATGACTGTAGGCTCATCTCATTTCACTTTATTCAGCCTCCTTGTCTCCATCCTCCTGCCAGTGACCAGGAAATCAATCTTAGCGCATGATGAAGGATGTTTTAGTTCCCAAAATGCATCTTGAGGACACAAGGTTCAAAGATCGAAGAGTGAGGGTACACATGTGTATCCTTGGTATGTCCTTTGTGGAAGCCTTTTCCACACATAAAAGAATCAAACCATGTTGGGAGCAGGACTAACAAGCAAACAATATTACTCAATCATAGTTAATGTCAATCTTTATTTGTATTGTACTCTTTCGTCTGTCACATCTCTTTTACACTTCACAGCACGTGTTTGTTAAAACTCATCACATTATGCCACATTGTGAATCAAATAAAAAGCAAATATATGCTGTAAGTTGTTGTCAATTCTTTCGTCTGTCACATATCATAAAATACAGCAGCAGGCTGTAACAAAACAGTGGACAGATGATGCAACTGTGTGACATGTCATATTTAATTGATGTTGCTTTAAAACAACAGCTCTGAGGCGAGGATGTCTCATTTTGTTAAATTCCTGTTACTTTGGCTCCTCTTTTCTCGTGTCTCAGCAGTTGCATCGCTGGTAGAAGGGGCTAAGGGGTAAGGAGAGGAGTAGAGGAAAGGAATCGAGGATGCACAAACTGAGAAATGAGAAGGGTGTGTATTTTGTGGTCATATATTGTGCCTTTTATGCAGTCATTTAGCATTGTTCTCAGCTGAAGGTGGACATCTATTTTAACTGTGTCATACAAATACACAGTAAAAATTATAAAGCTGTGTGAAGTGGTGAAAGTAGTAGCAGAAAGAACAGAAATGAAGTAAAACACAAAGGAGCTGCTGATTATGCAGCAGCCAGACTCCCAAGAAATAATGACTAAAAAATGTTTACTTTTAAATGTTTCTATTTGGCTTTCCTTTTTCTCATAGCAAATAAATAAACCACTGATCAGAATACGCCTGATGAAGTGAGGAGTTAAATCACTATCGAGTTAAGCATTGCAAAAGAAAAACAAAATCTTCATTGGCCTTTGTAAATGTCACTGATGGATATTTTCTCTTGTGCTACATCTGTGTGTCTTCAAGCTGTGGTGGAAAATCATTTTATCAGCCAACTTCCTGGACTGTTTTGAGAAAATAATGCACGAGGGAAAACAATTAGTGGAGAAATGGCAAAAAAAAAAGAAGTCAGACATGAATGTTGAATTGATGGTGGTACAGTCACAAATCATAAAACAGTCATTCTGTGCCAAAAGTTTTCAGCGGGTGTCTGTATCCCAGTGACAGTCTGCTTTCTTTCCCCCTTGCCGTCACCTCCCTCCTCTCCGCCTCCACCTCTTTACTCCAGCTTGCTCCCTCTCATCTATCAAAAATGATGGAGTGACTCCCATGTTCTACTCCACCTTTTCCCTCCTTTTCTACATTACAAGTGTCTCCAAACACTGACTGCGTCTGTCAAACAGGATGTTTCCTGCGGTGCCCATCCTTCCGTCCTTGTCTGTCCTGTGAAAATGTACAGAAGGACACAAGAACCACACATGTGCATCCACATATGAATATAGGTTTATGTTTTTTGCCGTGCATACACACGCACTGCATGCACACTGTGTCTGCGCATTCATGTACAGTGAAGGCACAAACCCACACACAAACACACACAGACACACAAAGACTGACCACTGTGAAGAGGCTCGGTCAACTGGCAGGGGCCTCTCTGACAAATAAACACCCCATCTATCTATCCCTGTGTTTCTGCTGGAGGCAGGGCTGTGTGTGTGTGTGTGCACGTGTGTGTGCATTTGGGTATATTTGGCTGTGACTGTGTGTTAAGTTGAATTCCTGAGCTTGTGGTTACCAACAGCTTTGAAGTCCCAACAGCACCAGGGCCCCGGGGTGACGGGCTTACCCGCCACCCCCAGTCTGCACTGAAAGGCCCATAAAGAGAAAAGCAAACAGGCAATAATACCCAGAATGAACAAACCTTCCCTGCATCCCTGGCTACAGCTTCCTTGGCTCAGCATGACAGAAACACACACACACACACACACACACACACACACACACACACACACACACACACACACACACACACACACACATGCATACACACAGAAAATGCATCAATATACTACAAGGATGCACACAGAGATGAAGAAGCAGGCAGTGATTTAAGAGGGACTGAGGAACAGGCATATGTTCACCCAATATTTCAGGCTGCACCTATAGCAACAGATGAGCATATGAATGTTTGCTTACTTTCTCCCTCTCTCACACACACATGCACAGATGTGTATACACTCTGCAGTATACAAACATATGCAAGATCATTGCTGAGTTCCCTTGTTTGGTGAATACATTTGGACTATAGCTGAATATAGCCTCAAATTAACACCCTACTTGTCATCTCTCTTTTTGTCACTCTCCCTCTCTTTAATTCCCAACAGACAGATATCCCTCCTGGCTGCGGAGTTGTGAGAGTGAGAGTCAACATAATAGCTGTGGGATTCTCTTTAATTAAGTCAGTTTTGTTTTGTCACATGAAGGTTGTGGAGATCATGAAAAGTTTAAACAGCGCTTTCAGCAGCGATGGAAGCAGCACAACTGGAAACAACCGGCCAAATATATGGTCCGTGGTCTGCTACATGTTGATTTGACAACTTTCCAAACATAATGCTGAAGATTCTTGGGGTAATTTAGGAATGCTGTCATCACATAGTTTGTTCAGCAGAGCAGCTCCGACACTATTGTTTAGAAGATGATCGGACTGACAGCAGCACATGTAGCAGAGCGTGTATCACAGTTAAGTAGATGGTGGTGCGGAGTCAAGTGGTGTCTTCATGGTAAGCTGCTACAACTACTTTGTAAAATGCATTCCTGAGATCTTGACAATATGATCATTGCATATTTTATATATGTATGTACTGATCGGGCTCCACTAAATATTTATAATATATTACTAAATTACTGCAAGCACAACTTTATATGAGTCAGTAACCTTTTTTCGACCTTTGTTCAGATACAACACAGCTGCTTAGATGTCAGTAAAAGGGTAAACAGAGCAAGATCCAATGAAACTCGGACTGGGACTCCTGTCTTTCTCCAGAGTGACTGCTCAATTGCAATTTATTTTAGGAAAAAATTTCATTCATTTTGATTTGCAGATGCATATGTGACTTCAAGGAGAAACCAGATGGGTGGTTTTTTTTTATATGTAGCAAATTTTGTACAGTGTAGTGCTAACATCATGATTCAAGACCTTTCTCACTGGAGCACTCAATCCAGGCCTTGTCCTTTCTTCCAGCCTCTTCTCTCCTTTTCAGCTCCAAAAAGGCTAAGTGCCAGCCAACACACAGCCAAAAGGGCTGCAGCAGGAAAAGCCTCCACACTAAGCTAAACTGACAAGGGAGGAGGAGACTGATGCAACAGAACACTAGCGTTAGAGCAGAGCCACATACAGTAGAATGCTCGGTTCATACAATCAAACACACACTAACACACACACACACACACGCACGCACGCGGGACAGATTTAACTGATGGGATTGCCTGGATTGGATTTGAAAATGTGTGCGGTGGAAGTATTTGAGTGACCTCCACTCTCAACCATGAAGAGTGGAGGTGCCCTTCGCCGAGGAGCTCAACACCCAATAGTAATAGGCTATTGTTATACTATGCTACACTGCGCTGCTCCCGCTGTGAATGTGTGCAGCTACAGTACATGATGTGTAGCAGGGTGCTGCTGGAAAGAGGGAGCAGTGGCTCAGAGGACTCAGTGAACTGGATACATAAGGGCAACAACACTCCGATGTATATATACATGTATGCAAACACATGCCTAGCAACAGAAGACAAGGGGTGATATTAGACTTCTGCTGGATTAGAAATAGTCAGTGCAATCATCTCCATTTAGGAGACATGTGGTAGTGTGCATGTACGCATTTCAAAGTGTTTGTGTGTGTGTGTGTGTGTGTAGAACTGACATGCTCTTGTGAGAGCCGGACAGTTATATAATGGCCAACACAAACAAACAGAGTCTTTCCAAGGGACTCGCGGGGAGCCAACCACTCCATGAATTCACAGCACTCAACCTCAACAGTCTGGCAGAAGAATATATTTTTACAAAACACAATGCAAAAAAACAATGTGGCTGATGAAAAACACGAGAGAAATAGAAAGGATACCTGTAGGAGCTCTGCAGTGATGCTGAAACTTTATGAACTGAGTAGAATGAGTATTTGATGAATACATATCGGAGGCGAGAACATTTACTATTGAGGCATAATTTAAACCTCTGAACCCCAAGCAGTTTATGGATGCTTTTTGCTCCTTTTACATTTTTTACTCACTCTGGGCTCATTTCACTGCAATATAAAGTCCTGCACCCCTGTGGAAACAGCACAACCATGACTAGAAGTAGAGAGAATTCCAAGATATCTTCAGTACAGGATGACATGGTTATAATGGCATAAATCAGAAAAATGAGAGTTGAACTGTAAAAACCTGAATTCAACAAGTATAACATTATTTTAGAAATGGATTGTGGCTCAATAGCTATTTGACTATTTGCATTTCTTGTTTCCATTCTTGTCTCCAATTTGCTCTGCATGAACACAGCCTGCAGTTCAGCCTAGTTCACCTAAAAAGTAACGTGAATTTCACAGCTGAGTCACTAACAGTTTCCTGGTTGTGAAAGAAACACTGAATTTTTACAGAATTTTATTCTCTGCTTTATTTTGAAGATATTATATATATATATATATATATATATATATATATATATATATATTAAACAAATAGAATACAGTGATTTTGATTAAATATCATAGTTTTAGGGTTAGATTTAGTTAAGTTTCCTAAACAGAATGTCATGTCACAGTTTATCAGTTAAAGGAACTGACAGAAAGCCAAAAAGTCAAAATTTTACAGTTTCCGGTCCTGGTAAATTCTGTTTTTTTTGGTGATTTTCCTAAAAACAACCTGCCTTTAACATCTGCCAGTGGGTTTTGGGGTGCGAAGTGTTAACATTCTTGCTGTGATATGTAACTTCTTGAGTTCTTTTCGTTAAAGAAGCCTGCCCACAGTATGCTCCTCTTAATTTACACTGGGAATAGAGATAAAAATACATGCAGTCATGCTAAAAATACCAGTGACAATTTAATATCTAAATCCAAGACTTTACTTACAGCAGCAGTGTCATATGTAAGTTGCATTAAAGGCTTTCTGATCACTAGGGGGCATGGAGACTCCAAAAGAAACACACAAAACACAGCTCACACAAATAGAGCAACACTTGTATTGTATCTCCAAATTTAGTAAATGTAAGACCTGCATTTACTGGCATTTAACTCTAGTGAGGTATGATCAAACTGTATGTCTCAATGATTGGCAATACAAGCAACCCCTGTGTCATTACAGAGAAAGATTTAATTCATCACCTGTATACGCAATATTACTGAACTGAACAGTGCTCAAAATTGAACGCTAAAATAAATGCTGAGTCATTTCAGGTTATGTTTGCGTAGTTCATCGGTTTGCGTGACGATGTCAATGAAAGATGTATAATGTGAGTCCAGAATGTCTGCTTGAAAGCCGAGCGACTGTGCGCGTGAGGGCAGCAGCTAAATCACTTAAGCAAGAGAGTGGAGAGTGATATAAAACATTCGACATGAGATGGACGAAGGGCTTTGAACTGGGAGCCAAGACGATCAGCCACTGGGGTGAGTGGTGAGGGTGAGAGGAAGGAAGGGCAGTAAACAAAAAAGGAAAAGACTTCTTCTCTTGGAAAAACTGAGTCATTCAATATTTTTAGAATATGTATCATCAATAAAGCCAGTCCTCTGTAGAAAAAAAAAATCTTTTCTTTCTACCTTCAATTATATTAAAAAACATACATATATAGTAACTAATCCGGTCGGGTCTAACAACTGTGACACTGTGTCTATGTATACAGATTTACAGTAGTATAAGTGTAATTGTAATCAGCATTACGGTGCTGGTAAGTTTCAGGATTGTGTGTCTTGATAAATCCAGCAAGAATGTAAACCTGGGTCTCTCCTGTACGTATAACAGAACAGCTGCTCGTATTTGCAACACACACACATGCGCACACCTCACACACACACACACACATTCGACAAACAGACATCCGTTTGCTGCTTTAGGATCAAATTAGGGGTTGCAGGAATTTCACACTGATGGTAGATAGAAGTTAGTTCACCTGCTCCAGTCTGTTTCTAATGACAGATGAAAGACTGCCTTAGCGAGATTAGATCTGGCCTCACATTCTCTGTGGAAAGGCTGAAGGCTGCTCACGAAACATACAGTAATCCACACGATGACTGACGCGTCCATTCACATTGTACAGTCTCCTTGATAAAACAACAAAAAAATCAGCTGACACATTCTGCTCTGATATAAATTAAAAAAACAGAGAAATATGTTCACAAGAAAATATACACTGAAATTTGTAATGACACATACATGGCAGCCGTCAGTCACATGCACAGAAAAAAATGCACACACACTCGCATAACTGCAGCTCACACATGGCGTCCCATTGCCTAAGCCAGACAGAATTCATGTGATTCTTTTGAAGGCGCCACTGAAAAAACATCCTCGCTTTCACAAACATCTCTGGCTATGCACACAAACACACACACACACAAGCGTACACACACACACACACACACAGCCCAGCAAGATAATGACAGTCTAATACTTGAGTGTACTCTATTAAAGCCCTTAAACACACTTTGGAGTCTATATAAACAAAGGCAACTCGCTCTCTTCCTCTCCCACTTCCAGACACACACAAACACACAAACACTCATAGAACTTGGACTTAGCTAAATGGAAGAACCCGCATCGAGGCATCTTGTCAAGGAAAACAAAGCATGAAATATTCAGGAAAGGTGCTCCATCCTCGTCTGACTCAGAGCTAACAGCCGAAGCCAACAACACTAAATACAATCAGCCTCGCTGCGGCTGCTGCTGCCAGACAGCGTTTATGTTTAATCGTTTGATTATTCATCCATGGTCTTAATTCAATAACAATAAATATGTTTATTTTAGTAAATTACCAATATGGACAGCTCCGTAGTTGGTCATCAAGGACTCCTGAGGAGTTCTTCAGTAACACATGTATAGTTTCCTCTCATCTACAGCCTATTTCACAATAAATCAACAACAACCAAAGTCCTTGGGTATGGACTCATGGGGTAGAGTCTCCCCGAATAAGATTTAAGGCCCAATATGTGTCTGTTTGAAGGTCTGTGACATGTAAATACTTGAGAAATCGTGCCTTAAACATCTGTTTCTGTCTGTTTTAGCTGGCTGTAGCACTGTAAATATGTTTTCATCTTTCCTGCTATCAGTCTGCATGGTGACCTAACCCCGTTCAGCCATCTATCTGTTAACACAGAGGGCCTGGGGAGCGAGCTGCGTGATGGGGCCCCGACGGCTGCACGCGGGGGCTACGGGGGCCTGTTGGTGCAGCTGTCCCACTCCAGGGTAACATAAGACCTTATTAGAGTCCATTAGACCACTCTGAAACTAATAAGAGATTGTCAAATACATCCAAACATTCGCACAATTCACAAAGAAGCAGGAAGTAAAGGAGGATGGTGGGAGGGGAGCAGGGGTCCACCATTTGTCTGCATATTGTCCCATCCTTGAAACAACATGTGTTTTTGTCCAATTTGGGGACAAAGGCAGAAAGGCAGGCAATTAAAATCAAAATGTAAACCATAATGCAATTAAAAACATATTTTGTCCCTTTTAATTTATTAATAATAGCTGGAGAAAGATTAAGAAATGTCATGCAGAATAATGACATTTCCAAGTATGAGCTGTTCTTACTGTTGAAGTGTTCAACACCTTCCAACAAAAAAAAATGGCTCAGAAGCAGATGACACCGGCCCAAAATCTGTTTTTAATCTGCACAGCTATATATCATTCTAATCCTTTCTTGTTGTTGTTTACATTTAGCTCAGAAATGTTTTTCATCTGACAGCTCTGGCCAAGTTTCTCCTCGCATCTGGACAGTGAGACGGGCTCATCTGGAGTCCACGGCCCCAGAAAAAGAGCTTCCCCTGGCCCTGACAGCAGGGGCTTGACCTGGGAGGCTGCCTTTGATCTTTAATTAACACTGGGAACCGCTATAGAGAGGAGAGAGCTGATGAACATGCAGCAGCATTTGGGAGCAGCCACAATAACTGAGAATGCGGAGTTAAAACGGTGTTGAGAACTTCAACACCGTTTTAACTTTAAAGTCAGTGTGGGACAGCCGCAGTGCAGAGGTGGCTGCTTTCAAATAGATGCTGTGTCTGGCTTCTTAAGCAGAGAGGAGCTCAGTGAAACCCAGAAAAGAGGAACACATATAGAGCAGCATGAACTGCAGCCACCTTCAGCACAAAGAGAGTGTGAGCTTTCATGGCAAATGCAGCTGGAACTTTGGTCTCATTTGCCAGTTTCCTCTTGTACAGTCAAACAAAACAGATGGATACACAATCCAGCAAAGCATGAAGCACACTAATATAAATACTACATCTCTTGTCATTTCATGTAACACAACAAATCCATTGTGGTATTTAAATATGTCATGTACGGAACACTTTATACAAAAAAATACAGGACAGTATGAGAACACTATAATGAAGTTGCTGCAGAGGCCAGACTGCTGTTCAGATGCAAAAATTCTTGTTGCATGGAAACACTGATGAAGTACTATAACTGTAATTGATGAAAGCTGTTACAGCAGCCACAGAAGCAAACCACAGGAAATTTAATTTTGAGAAAGTGGTGCAATTGTGTCTTGTCTGTGTACATGCATAGATGATTATAAAGACAAGCATCGAAAAATGTTAGATAGGCACTTTTCTGAAGCCTAAATGGAAAAAAAACATATAACTAGTTTTGGGGAGCTTAATGCAATACACTTTGAATTTTAAATAGACTTAGACGCCGTCTCATATCCTTAGATTAAAGACTCAAATTGGCATTTACTCTTTAAAGCTACTGGTTCCTTGATCCCAAAACTTGTCACAGAGATCTCATTTACTTGTGTTTCTGAGAATGGTAAAATGATGTGAGGAGGAGCGAGAACAATCAAAAAGAGAATCACATTCAGTATGAACTAATTATCTGCCTCTACTGGTAAAACCCTGATGCTGATGGGATGTCTCACAGAGCAATATGTCAGTCCATTGATCTAGAACTGTTCTGTATCACCAGCAGCCAAAGAAATCATTTAGTCGATTCTCACATTTTCGTTTTTTTTCCCATAACCATCTAGCCACAACAGAAAACATTCCCGTGCGAAACATGTGTGATGATAGTGTAGCAGAGAGAAACAGCAGTCGTGTCGGTCAGAAAATGAAAGGCAAAGCGAGGCGGGCAGATACGTACACTTTTTGACTTTGGCAACCACCTCAAAATGACTACCCACTCATGCCTCCACTAACACCCGCAGCCACCACCGCAACTATTCCATTATTCACCATCCACTCCAGCCCACTCCTTTCTTCTGCGTTATCAGTCCCATCCTTGATATTCTGGTTAAGATCTTCCCATAGCTAATGATGTGTCACAGAGAAGATTACTACTGAACCACTGTAAGCTGTATCTCAAGGACCTGCAGAACACATTACACACATGCATGGAAACACGCATGAAGAACTACCGACCTATCCAAAAACACCCTGGGATCCTTGGGTTCGTTTGAAGGTCTCACATACAAAAGGCATATGCACACCAACATACACACATGCACACAAAGGTTGGCTATTTGACGTTACAGCTTCAGGGTTGACAGATATGAAGTGTGTGAGTCTTTACATCAAACAGTTTCCTTTTGCAGCCTTGGAAAACTTTCAATTCACTTCGGCCATAGGTTCCAACATGGGATGGTGCAGAGGAGACATACATCCATACAAAGAAAAGTGCGGGACATGCAGAATCAATGGATGGCAAAGGAAGTGTGAGGGTACTGTTGAGAAACAATATGTATAACTGAAAGAAGTTGTGTCTTACTTTGGCAGGTGTTGCTTCTCTCCTCGTATCCCGGGTTACATAGACACTTCCCAATAGGCACAAGCCACTCCCCCTCTGTGCTACAGTACATTCGTGGAGGCTCCTCCTCTTTGGAGTGATTGACGCATGAGCCTTTGACCTCCACCAGTGACTGGGAGTCCATGGGCACCGTGTCAGGGAAGGTGGCCAGATTCCTTACAGTGTACGGACACTTTTTGAAGTAAACCCTGACTGAAACTAAAGCTACGCAGGCACCCACGTCCTGGAACGCCAGATAGAAGCCCTTCTTGGTCATGGCTCCCACCTCTCGCACCTCAGTGTTGAGCTTGAGGATGCGATCTCCCAGGTCTGTTTGGGTAAAACTCTCATCAGCGGCGATGGTGTCGATCTTGGAGAACTGATGCTCTCTGAAGTGGCTGCCCTGGTCGTCATCGGTCTCCAGGTAGAGGAGGTTGAAGGTCTCCTTGCAGGTGCCCAGGACTAGTGGAATGGAGTTGCAGTCCCTCAGGGTGAACTTCAGCTCCACGTAGATCTTCTGCGCCGACTGGCGAGGGATCCAGTTGGTGCGAAGCCAGTTGTTCTGGCTGTACTCCATCACATTGCAGACCTGGAAGGTCCTGATGGGAGTGTAGTGCTCATCCACCCCACTGATCTCCTCCCACTGGAAAAGATGGAGACAAGGAGAGGTCGAAAGGAGAAACAGAGGGAGACAAGAGAGACATAGGACCAAGTACAGGGAAAAAAGGGGCAGATTTAAGGAAAGGAGAGATACGAGAGCAAAGGGAGAGAAAACGAAGAAATAGATGGAAAAGACAAAGTAAAAAGATAATAAATTAGAAAGAAAAGCAAGAGGATTGAAATATAGGGGGTCCAAAGAGAGAGAAAAGGAAGCAAAGGGATTGGGGAAAGTTGAAAAAAAAGAAATAAGAAAGTAGGGAATTTGGAGTCAGGGAAGGAGGAATAAGAGGAAAGGAGGGAAAGATAGCAGAGAAAAAACAAAGTTATCTCCACCCTGTAAGCATTTAGAGATGAATTATTTAGATCCAGATTCACTCTTGCTGAATACTAAGCATCTAATAAACACTTAAGGGTGAAAAAAATCACACTACCAGATCTCTTGTAAATTACTCAAATTAATTAAAAGCAAACTTGCTGCATTAGCCAAATTTTTCGAGATTAGAATGCTGTGAAAATATCTCTGAGAAAAACCACGAGGTGTGATTTCCCATCTCAATCTTTCTAAATTTGCGCAAAGCTGCTTAATGGTTGTTAAATATTAACAAAATCTCATAGTGTTTTTTTCCTCACCCTTACGCTAACTTGTTTTTTTTTTCTCTAAAAGTGAGGACTTTCAAGCTGCAGTCTTGGTTATTTGCATCACAGTACTACTGCTACTAAAGGAAACGTGCTGAACTCCACTATGAAACAAAAGAAGCTACGACGTATAGACAGATGTGAGTGTATACCAGGAACGTTCGTGTCTATCTTACATTTTCCCTCCACTGGGAGAAAGCAAAGAGAGAGGAGAGGAGAAAAAGAGAGTGGGGTCATTCCTTTTGAATTCAACACAGCGGGAAGACTCATTGATCATGCGCTTTTGGCTTCGCTGTCCCGGCAAATCAGCACTGGAATAGAGCGATGATGAATGGACAAACACCTGAAACAGTGGGCTCGTATAGTGGTTAAAATGACAGTCATGAGAACTTATGGGCATAAATGTGTAAATGAATGCTTTGTCTATGTTTTCCCTCCGTGAAATTCCAAATGGATGTGTGCCTTAATAAGCAGCGCTTCCCCTTCAGAAACAGAGACGTGTACAGACTCCCTTGGCAACTGGAAACTAAATTATCGCTCCTTTCAAACGCGTATTAATGGAAACATAAACCCACCCACATGTATACATCCACATAAGGCTCATGTGAAGTGTTTAAAGTCCTCATAGCAGGCGAACGCAGCAGGTGCCTTCAACCCCAAACGCTGGAATTAATGACAAGTTCAAAAAATGTTGGTTCTCTATTACATGTTTTTGTGTGGCTGTGTGTGTGTGTGTGTGTGTGTGTGTGCCGCTGTGTGGGTGTAAAGCATATCTATGAGTGTCTGGTGTTCAAGAAGCTCTCAGGCTGAAGGATGGCCACTTGCTTTTCATCTCACAGTAAAGTTAATGAAACACCCCTGAGAGAGCGAGAGAATGAAGGAGAGGGAGAGAGAAAATAAAAGACACAGAGCTGGGAAAAAAAGAGAAACTGTAAAAGGAAGAAACGAGGAGAGATAAAGTGAAAGGAAAACTGAGAGGAGAGATTCCATTGGTGTTTAGTCTCCCCCGTCTTGCTTTCTTTGGCGTCACCTCATTCATCAGAGAGCGGTCCGAGCTCTCTATAGGTCTAACAATAACAGGGAAACGACTGTGGAATTAAGTGGGGCTAAATATAGAGAGGTGAGGCTAAACTTAACTTTTCACCTCGCTCTGCTCACAAGTGCGGAAGCCTGATTTTAAATATAAGAATAAAAATGATGTGATGACATGCAGAAAGGTGTGCTGACAGACTCTGACAAAACAAAGAGCAAAGGGAAGACAAGATCTGCCACTATGATTCGTGATGCTGTTGACATTATGTTTGATAAGACAAGGTACTTACTTGCACGTAATTAGAATGCATCTTATTCTGCTCCTGCTGTATGTATACAGTTGTTTTGTCTGACATAGTTTTTCTGCCATAAAGAACAATTTAACTTTTTTGTGCAGATGTAATGCATCACCACGGATGTCTTACCTGATAAAAATGAAATATATAGAATAGAATCAAAATACACAGGGTCACAATCTGTCCAAGAATGCAATAATAGGCCACATGTGTTAGTGAAGGTGTTCAAGTTTTCAAGCAAAAAAAATTACATTACAGCATATGTGGGCGTGTGTATAGCATTCAATGCTAAAACAGTAAATATATACTTTTTCCAGTTACTTTGTTGCATATGACCATGAATCACTGGCTTAACTACAGTTTTACAGTTTAAAACTACTGTCTTTTTTATTTTTTTATCTTTGGCAGGTTGATTATATCTGTTTTTCCCTAACTGTAACTATTTTCACTGTGAATTTAAGTAATTGCGTGAAGTCTGCCATCTCATGCATTGTGTTTGTGAATGTTGGCGTGTCTACTATTTAGTCTCTGTATGCAGATCTCTGTGTAAATAGCAGGGTTAATCTTATGTGTATTTTCCCCAATCCTCTGCAAACTGGGCAGTATCTGAAGCGAATCTAACTGATGGCTGTCTGTTTTCTATGTAAACTGTCTTTTGGAGAAGCTTGTAGTTTTCCAAACACGAATGCACAAAAGGCTTTGAAATCAAGTCCAGGTATGTGTGTTAACTAAGCCAAATCCTATTCCAGACAAGATGACTCAACTTGAGCATGTTTCTGCCAAAGTAAAATGAGAGGTAAACCCCCCCTAACCATCACCATCCCGAACATTACTTCATGAATCAACTCCTCCAACCTTGAATCACTTCCCCTCATTAGTCAACCAAGGCTTATTTTCTCTGTCCTTCAGACAAGACAGAAGGTTGGGTGAGGAAATAAACAGAGAATGTTTGAGCATCATTATCCATCTCCGGATCCAGAAGTGCATAATTTAAAAGAGACTGACATTCTTTGTCGTCCAGTGGCCTCAACAGCAACTAGGAAGAATCTACCATCCACAGACACAGAGTTCAGGCACGAGTCACAATGCTGAACAATTGTGCAAAGTTCCACATTTTATTTCGTGATAATGTTTGTGTTTTTTTCATCTAGTGTCAGCATTTCTACCACTGCCACTATTTCACACTTTCTGCAATACATGGAAGTTGTGCCACCAGCAGAGGCAACTCCTACTGTGAATGTGTGGAACTGTATGTCAACCAGGATAAATAAAGGTCTGAAGTGAGCAGCCACCCCCTTGTTTCTCTCCAGGGGGCCGTATCTCCCCCTCCCCTTGCCCTCTAATTGATATATAACAACGCTAGGGCCCTACACCGGTCCTTGTGACCTCTGACCCCGACCTCTGATGGTCACAGCTGGGGCACAGTTTGGTGTGATCCTGTCCCTGGTTTCTCTGATCTGTGCTGTAGGTGAAGCGGCTAAAAGGACAGTAAAATGAAGTGTGGTAACTTGATCCGCCCAACACATAACTATGGCAACAGGCACGACTTAAGAGTCACCGAGTCAGCACACCAGTTCACCCACTTCAAAGACATTAGGTCAATGGTAGTTAATGGACCAGTATATGAACCAGTGTAGGGTAACAATGCATTTAGAGCAGGACTGGTTGAGTTTTAGAAAAAAAACTGATCATCCTCTCCAGAGCTAAACAGCAACTTTTTTACTGAATGAAAATAATTTGATGAAGAAGAGTCATGCAAAATATTGTTTTTGTGTTAGTTGGTAATTTTTTTTACATAAAGAAATATTACTTAAAATTATATTTTAAAAAGTTAAGATTGTTTTTCTATTTGATTTTTTTTTTAATTAAACACTTAATTCCTTTCTTTAAGTGCAAAATAAGCTCGTTTGTGATTTTTGGACACAGATTCCCTCAAAAAAAAGGGAAAATAAACAAAAGCAAAGTCGATATATTGAGTATTTACAACCGTCCACTACGCCGCTACAGCTGGGGGCGGATTTAAAAGCCGAAGCGCCCACAACAAATGCAGGAGGCAGCTTACGTTTTGGGATCCAGAAAGGTCAGCGGGGTCACAGGCACGACAACTGCAGCATATCAGTTAGAGGGCATTTCATCAGCCGGTCTTACCAAAGCACAAACCTGAACCCTCTTCATACCTCCTCTTCTTTCTCCTTCCTCCTGTTTGTGAACAGCTCTTAGCTTTGCCCAGCTAATCCTTGTTTATGTTTGCTCAAGGACACGCTAACAGCAAATTGCTGAAGGATGCTGGAAACACGGGAGCCTACTGATTGTCTGTATATTTAAACAGCACTGGAGAAGGAGGATGCCAGTTCTGGGATTCTCACATTTCTTAATGTCAGCTTATGTTGCAAAATGTCTGCAGAACATTTATAATACTGTGTTTGTGTATTTACTCAACTGGTAAGACATCTGTTTATCTGTTAATAATGTTTTTTTAATAATTTGGAGGTATTTATATATTTTTATACTTTGCGGGGTTTCAGTGCTCATGTGGGGTAGGTTTCTTGCACTAATGAGTGTATTTCATGTAATTTCGAATATGTTTTCAGGCTGCATATTTGTTGTCAGTCACGAGGGTGTGCATTAACTGATCTTACCAAGAAGGAATTAAGTATAACACATATACCTCCTCCTCATCTCTGGTCCCTTGCTTTACCCTCCTAATCCTTGTTTATGGAAGGGCTTTCCCCCATACTCTCTCGCTCGGTTCCTGGGGAGCAGGGGAGCAGTTTATGCTGGTCAGGCTGATTTCATAGATGGGGTGGATGCAGTGCACGGGGGGCTTGAAAAGCCCATGAGTGACTAAAGAACTTGAAACAGCAGTCTATACTCTGAAGGCAAAAAAAGAAATAGAAAGAAAGTAGGCTGGCTGAAGTGATGGGCCCAGCCCGAAATATAAAAAGCCATGCCATTATGTAGCTGCCACCCCCGCCCCCTCTCCGTCCAGACCTAAGAATTGGAATGTGAGGTGTGAATGTGTGTTGGTTACATGATGGCTTTCTTCTACAGATTGCCAAGCGTCTTTATTGTAATACAAAAGTTCCACAAAAGTGGTTATTATGCTTTTACAACAGACTGACACAGGAGAGTATTTAACCTCCTGAGACTCAAACTTTTTTGGGCCACGCATTTTTGATTTACCCTAGTTATTTGGGATTAGTAGGACTTTATGAATATTAAAAAAATAAGCTTTGTCTTTGAACAATAAATAGTCATAAGTAGTAGTAGTAATACGAATAGCAATAAGTAATAGCAAATCACGGCCATGCACTGCACTCGCTGCCAGGTTGAGCACACAGCTCCTGGAGAGTTGCAGACTAGTAAGCACAATAGGTGGAGTTTTCAAAGGTTTTCAAAATTCCAGGGTTAGGGTTATGGTGTAGGGAAGCCAAAACACGATGTCCACGCATGTGTACGCAGGGTCTCAGGAGGCTACGTCTAAACATTCCACAATCACAAGCAAAATATTTGAGCAAAATTCTGCATTTTTCTGCAGCTTCAAGCCTTCTGACTTCACTAACTTTTAATAGATTTTGCAGAAACTGTCTGACATAAACAAATTTTTTACTTAGTTGTCACTTAAGGGAAATGTGTGCATTTTACATACTGCAGTAATTTTACTTTTCCAAACAATCAATGCAAAACTCCCTGGCACAAACAGCCATACCGCCGTATTCCCTGTTCCTATGAAGACTAGACTTCAATTTGTATGTGGCCATTAATTGTATTTTGTATGCACAGTCAGTGTCTGGGGTGTTGGTTTGTTTCTGAAGAATGCTTTCAAAGCATGCAAGAATGTAATCTTTAACACTCTTTAGTGATGGGCTAAGCCCCCTGGACACTGCTAAGCAATCAGCCTGCCTCCCAGACAGATAACAGTATATCTGGATCACACACACACACAGACATACACTCATCAGTCCGGTCGGCAGCTCCGGAGTGAACATCCTGGGGAGGCTAAGCTCTTAATTTGTTCTGACCGGAGCACGTTGTGTCTCGGTAGGCCAATAGCCACGGCCTCTCCATCAATGTGAATGAGTGTTTGTCTGTGTATGTGTGTGTGCGAGGGAGAGAGAGAGAGAGAGAGGGCTCAGTGCCACTGCCACATTATGAGAAATCATTTGTGAGCAGCAGTCTCCCAGGGCACGCTGCTTATCGGAGCGCAGTCAGTGGATGACGTGAGTAATTACAGATGATTCACCTTGAGGACTTGATCATCAGCAATATCTCTCTGTGTGTCTCCCCCTCATTCTTTCCTGTCCTTCCCTCTCTCCTCTTCTCTCTCTCTCTCTTTTTCATCCCTTCAGTCTCTATCTCTCACCCTCTTTTTGATCCTTACCCATTCCCTCCTCTTTCTCTCCGGAGTCATTCTCATTTAAGGATGACATTGACTCCCATTCCTGCAGCACTTTCATGAACTATATAACTGCACTCTCTTTTGTCTGAACTTATTCGAACCGAATAACTTTGAAATTAAGCAGACATTGCTGCGAAAAACTGCATAACCTCTGTCACACATTCCAATGTCCAGCGCTGGATCCAGTACCCAGCATCAGAGCAACATTTTTCCTTGTTGCTCACACATGAACAACTTCTATCAGCACAACATCAATCTCGCCGTGCAATTGGTCACGCGATTGTTGTGTAGCCTTCAATTGTCTTTGGACTGAATGCATTTTTTAAACAGCCTGCAGTTTTTTTTTTCCTTTTGTTCGTTTCTTCACTGTGGTTCAACCTCATGAAAAAACCTCGGGAGCGTTCTGACGGTGCCAGGGATGTATATGGCCGAAGGAAACAAGGTTTGGCAGCTCCATGGAACAAATGACTGGATTACCTTAAGCCACTGCCAAGGAGTAATTCTAACACTTAATAAAGGAAAAACGAGGAAGTGTGTGAATGTGTGTGTGTGTGTGTGTGTCACTGGGCCAGCCTCGAGGCACAGTAGCCTAACTAGTTAGACAAATAAACACTGAGAGCGAGCCCACTGGAGGGTTTTAGTAGCGAGGAGACTGATAGATGAGGCTGCAGCAATTTTTTACTCAAGTTTGAGACGTGGCTGCAATATTGCCGTTTGGTTTTGTGAAAGCTACACAATTTTCACATCTATTAAAAATAGTTGTAGCAGAAAAATCTAGAAAGTACTCACTATAGAGTTACAAAATCTGTAAGTATAGTTTTGAAGAGGGATTTTATCAATTCTTGTTTTTTAATGCATTCATGGAAAACAACCACAGACTTGAAAAATGTATGTTTAAAGGTTAAGGTAGTTACTGTATTAAAATGTGTGACGGACAGAATGAATACTGTGCAACACATGGATTAACAAGTGAAATGTCAACATGGGAATTCCATAGTTTACATGCAACAGCAGTAACACTGTGTCTCTGTTGTTGATGTGATATTTACTAAAAAAGGCCGTAAGCTTATCGACCTTCTTATGTGGATGCTTTTGTGCCTACAACCTAAAATCCTTTAATGCCTTAATCTTTTCTTTAAACACACTCATACACTCAAATACACAAACACCCCACACATACACGCAGTGCATTTTCCCTTTAAGCATCTTGACCATATGGCGAGCCCCAAATGCTTAACCTTTAACCTGCGAGACGAAGAACGGACAGAAAACGTCTAAAAAAGTGGGTTAATCTGCACTTGGCTCATTGGTTCAACATGACATAGTGAGAACCCCTGGAGTTTGAAAATCCTGATTTCATGGCTGAAGCCCACATCCAGTTCATGTTAGTAGATCTGCCTCTCAAATGTAAGCATATTCAAGCATAATGTGGGTAAATATGGAGATAGAAGATACTCACCCCATGCGATGGGTAGGAAATCCATCCTAACTCCCCCTGGCTTGCTTTAGAGTCTAACAGGTTGACTGTGGTGAGGAAGAGAGAGGAAAAACAAAGACAGCATATGAGTGTCTAGTTCTTGTTAGCCCCAATTAGCCTTTATCTAATCCCACAGGAGGGATCACCAACCTCAAGCACTGATCATGACTCTATTTACTCAGCTGCCACACACACACACACACACACACTTGCGTGTGCACACACATATATCCAATGCTAACAGTGAAAGTAGGTTTTCTTTTCCTGCTTTGTAAGGCACCAAAGCAGAGGTTGGCTGAGTGAAATTCCAAAATCCCAAGAAGGTATTGAAGTAAAGTGCAGCCAACATTTCAAAAAACCACAACAAGATGTATTTATTTTGTGAAGATGCATACTTTTAACCGGTCTGAGCCTTGTTTTACCAAGCCACACATTCATCCATTGTGATTGGTCTGTAACAAGGTAAAGCAAAACTGCGTCGAATCCGAATTCAAATGCAATCACCAGTTTCAGAGATAGTCAGAAATTCAATTTTCCACACCGAAACCAAAATATAAATCCATTTATAATAAAAGGAAATACAATTTTATGTGTGTCCTGCCAGGAATCCATTCTTTTCAAACAGACATCAAGCAGCAGCGAGGGAAAATCCGTGTCTAATAGAGGGGATATGACAGAGGATAAATAAGACAAGGAGCTCCAGGAGCGCGAGGGTGCAAGCTGAGGCTTTAGCTTTGCAAAACGGATGCACATAGTGAACTTTATGGTGCCAAATTAATGGCCAAGTTGGAAAATACAGCGCATGTTTGGTGTTGTGACGTTTTGATGCTCCGATAGCACTTTTATTGCCCACAGACCAAAATAAGGCAACGCAAAGTGTAGGCGGCTTGTACTCACATGCATATGCTGCCCAAATTGCCTCTGACATACAGTATCTTCCCTAAGCACCGAGAATGAGCTGCAACATTTTCTATTCTTAGTGTATACTCATGGCTGTGGAATGAATGATTACCATTGAATACGACTGTCAGTGTGGGTCATGACACATGGAGGGAGGAATGTGGAGGCAGCTTTCTGCTCAATGGATGCCCCACTTCAGTAGCCAAACTGTCACATGCAGTTTGGCTCCAGATTCCGTTTGGTAACAAAAATATCAGATGACTGGGGCGCTTTCACTTCGAGCAACTATTTATACAGCGACAATAAAATGCATGGAAAACAAGCTGACAGTTTTCATTATCTAAATTATTAACATTTTGGAATCTGCTTTGAATCATTTAATTGTGTTTCTCAACAGAGAACTGAGAAAATATGATCCCAAGTGTGAATGTGATAAATAGCAAGCATGCACAAGACTCTTATTTTTGCATATTCTGATGCATATGTTAAGTTTTTATTATATTCATTTTTGAGCTAAAAGCTGAATAATCTTACTATGATTTCCAAATTCTATTAAAACAGATCTGCATGACAAAGTAAAGGACAAATAATCTGTTAATATAAATGGATACAGATGAATAAAGTTCCGCTGTCCTCCTGAGAGCCAACCCAACTATACACACACACATTTACCCAAGCAGGCACACACACTCACACACGGCAAAGTGAAGCAGCAGTGCAGTTAGGCCCTGCAGCTGTAACTCTATTCACTGTGAAAATATGAGGAATACATTCTCCCTGCGTTCTCCTGTTCAAAGCCTCAGTAAGCAAGAGTGTACACATCTCAAGTCAAAGAAAATATTTGGGGGTCATGAAGGACGGCTGTGGAAAAGTGAAACCTATTCCAGTCAAACAGAATTTGCCCCTCGCGAGTGGCGTGAACTAAGTTTGCACAGGGAAGTGATGTGCCACTCTTAGAGCTAATTGTTGTTTCACACCAGAGCAAAGGTTGAGATACCATCATTTTCTTCAGGGAAGTCTGATGAATATCAGGCCAGTGAGGGGAAAGAAAAGAGCCTCGAAGATAAGCAGGGAAAAGAATACACACATATGGAGACTTATCGAATTCTAGGCTAGAAAAGCTACCAAATTGAGGCTCACCTGAGCTGCAGCCGCGTGCTAAACCACTCAGCCAGTTGACTGGCAGTAGACACATTCCTATTAGAGTCTAATGAAGCTATCTGTTCATGTCAGATAATAGCAGCTCAGCATCCAGGGCCATTGCTTCCAATTTACATTTCTCAACGAGCCGAGCCCACCACTCAAATTGAGCCGAGCGAGGGAATTTGAGAGCAGAAAATTAGACAGCTCTCATATCGCGGGAGGAAAAAAAAGCCCCCTCCAGCTGCACTTGGCTGGAGAAATCAGCACCCACACACAAACACACGTACGCTCGCAAATGCATAATCACAAAATAAAAAATACAAAAACACCAAATCACACCAAAATATGCATCCTCATCCAAGAAACAAGAGGAGTAAACACACATTCAAACAGGGACGCTGTATATATACTAAGAGCTGCCAAAATGATGCACGCACACACACAAACACTGTATTTGCACACACCCTCATCTACAGTATGCACACACTGTTTCAGATGCTCACTAAAACGTGCACATGCGCACTCAAATGGGCACAAAATAAGAGCATACACAAACATTTGCTGACAGTCTTTCTTACTCTCACTCTCTCTCTCTCTCTCTCACACACACACACAGTCAGTTAGGGAGCTAGCGTCAGCCAAGCATATAGCCCCTGCCCCATCAGGGAGTGCCTCTAAACGGGAACTACGAGTATTAATAGCAAACTCAGCCAGGCTGTCTGGGAGGGAGCAAAACATCACAGAGGTAGAAACAGGTGAATCAATACATAAAGCAAACCAAGGCCGCCATCAAACACCCACACACATAAACCCGCCCTGATAAATGGAGGACATCACTTTTGCACTTGCCGGTGACCTAGTATCACTCGATATGGCATTATGTTGAACACTGGAGCAGAGCACCTATGCGGTGGCACTTATTTTGACGCCTGTACTCTCATAATTTAACAGCTAAGTGAAGAATAATGGTGCAAATTTTAATTTAATAGTCCACCAAGCAGTTTGGCACCTGATGGGAATTCAATCTTCAGCCACAGACAGAATCAGTGTGGAGGAAGCTGCTGTCACTCAGCAATGTTTGTCCTAGAATCAAACGCCCTCCCATCTCTGGGATAGAACGAAATAAAGTAGATATCCGCCCATGTAACCAAGTGGATGGGGTTTTGTCTTTGCAGCTTGGCTCTGTGCATGTGGAGGTTGGCAGGCCGCAGTGCAGGCAAAGCAAGGCGACTTGTGTCTGTGTTAAAGGGTGAAGTGTTCACCTCCCATTATGAATTATTCAAGAGCAGAGTCGCTCTGTCTGATGTTGCTGCTGCTTGCCCAACCCCTCTGCCCCCATTCTTCTTTCTTTCTTTCTTTTTTCGCTTTCCTTTCTTCTTAGTCCTCTTCTTACACTTCATGCCTTATATTTATATGCCTTAAATTCAAATATAGTGTTAATCTCTCACATAAAAGCTTATAGGACTTCCTCTCACATGCTGCATGATCATACATACCTCACCACATGTATCCACACACATCCCTTCACCCAACGCTGAAGCTTTGCTGTCAAAATGAGGATGCAACTCTTCCTCTTCAGCTCAGTGTTTGGTCAGCTCACACACATATAAATATAGTGCAGTATAGTATATGTGGAGAAAGGGGGCTTTATTTCGTGTGCGCACGCATTTCCAGCACCTCTGAAAAGTACCATCGCTCACAAACGTTCCCGGGGCCCAGCGGGACTCCTGCTCCGGGCTCCCCGGGCCAAGCCTCCCTCCCGCCGGCTAAAAATACCCGAGGCCTCCTGACGTCTCGCAGCAGGCCAACGTTCCGCCACCGACAACTCAACTCCACTCCGAGACTAACTAACTTTAATTCTTTCTTTGAAATATGGCAAAAAAATCAACTATATCTGATATTTCCTATGCGTTCAAAGTACTAATGAACCCACTAAAATGGCATTCTTGGGGCTTTTCTCTAAACTTTTTCCCAACTTTTTCCTCTCCCATCTTTTAAAACAGGATCATTACGCCTTAATAAAAGCCACACGGTGAATGAAGAAAAATAATGTTAGTCGAGGCATGGAGCCGAGATGGGAGATTAAACGAAATCTAACTACACGTCTGGTCTCCTTAGTAATGGGGAGGAAAATAAAAACACGAGTTTGCCATCAGCCTTGTTAAAGTTGAGGTTAGTTTTCCATGAAAAATATTTTCCTCCCTTGATCAGTAATTAATAGAATTATTCCATTAAGGGAGTCTGGAAGTTCCACAGATTACCAACTTGGCAAAGGGCTTTGATTAATTATTTTTTCTTCATTTTCTAATTTAACCCACGGATAGCTTTCATGTAAACTACGGAAACCTGTAAACTCATTTGCAGCAGATGCTTTTATCAGCATCGGTATTGTACTTTACAAACAGGCTTCCACGGCCAACCTTGTACCTTCATCATCTGCTGCGCGCTGGAGAGGATTTGATCTGGAGCAGTTTGTCGGCAAAATTAAAGAACAGGCAAAAAAATAAAATAAATAAATAAAACTCACAACAACGTTACCTTTTTCTTAAATGAACACTGGCATGCAGCACAGAGCAAGAAAAACGACCTGAGGTAGATAAAAAGTGAAGGAGAGTCATGATTCGTCAGATTTTACGCTGCGTAATTATCACATGGATCAAATGTAAATTGATTCCCTGACACGTGTAGTGACTCTTAAAGTGACTTTTACTCAGCAATATGTTTATTAGCTCCAAATCATATTGGAAAAGTACTTTTACTTAAATCTACTTAAATCACACTGGCAACTTAAAGTGCTGTTAAATTCTAAGTGCTGTCCTTTTATTTACTTACTTTTACGCAGGGGTGTCTGTGGTACACTTATTTATACATTTGTAGTAACTTTATGTTCTTCTTTGTTACTTCAATAATATCCATGCTACAATATGCTACAAAGAAATTTAGAATATATGAAATATGAGTTGTTTTCGATTCTGTGTTTCTAATCCGACTGTGAAAACGGACGGTGCGTCTGAGGAGAGAAACTCCGCCAAACTGATCCAAACTGTGTTCTGTGCTCTTGTGGGTTCATATCTGTGCTTCAGAAGTCTGTATGAATTTCTATACAATACTGAGACGAAGCAGCTCGATACTGACACTCTCTGGCTGATTTATGACTTAGAAAGGTGAATTTAATTGTCGGATTTGTTCCTCGAATTGGAACTTTTGACGCTCCTACCAACTTATATATTCTCCTTTATCCATCTTTCGGCTGTTTCTCTCTCATGCAAACCTGCAGACACAGAATCAGAGTTTCTCTTTCTCTCACTCTCTCTCTCTCTCTGTCTCTGGAACATGTACACACTCACAGCAGTAGACTTTTGTATATTTTCATTAGGTCCATGTGTATTTTATGTGGTCTTGCTTCTTTTTCACTGCTGAGCCACCTTATATTAGACGTCTATCAGCCTTATTTAAATCTTTGCTCTCATTTATCAAACTTTTTACAGGGGAAAAGCGGATTTGCAGTGCGTAACTTTGACTCTGTGGCATTTCTTCTAATGGAGGCTCCCATAAATTAAATCTGCTGCACGGCACTAACAGCTAAACGCAAATCCTTGTGTGATTCCAAAAAATGAACAGAAAAATACTAACTTTAAATGTTAAATTAACAGCCCATTTTCCAAAAAAACTTAATAGGTTTAAAGTTTAAACTTTTCCCCTGTTTGACAAAGTGACCTTGAAGTTCAGGTGGAAAACTAGTTTAACTCCAGAGAAGAAGAAGAAGAAAACTGTGCAAGTTGCAGTGGGTCTGGTTAATAATCATTTCATTCATTAACTGTGAGGCTGAAAAACTTTTCTGCTTGGAGAGCCTCGGAGCAGAACTGATCGTTTAAAGAAGTGGCCTGAAAAACTAACTGTCCTCAACTTTCCAAACTCGTCCTGCAAGATCAGTTTCTTACTTTACTTTCTTAGAAAAAGATTATTTTTTTTTAAAACATTTAATATCAGATTTAATTAGTGGAGAGTCTGCAGATTATTTCATTGGTATTTAGGTTTAAATCATGATTTGGAGGCTGCCTTAGAATAAAATCTCTGAACTCACTGGAACGATCACTGTTCATACAGTCACACACCATGGATTTTATTTCTTGTGTAGGTTTTTTATTTCTGTTTTTTTTTTAAACTTGGATTAACTTTGATTGTGATCTGTTTAAAATGTGGTGTCATCTACACTGAACACTACAGTATTCTGCCCTCAAATGCATTTTTCTGCCTTCAGTGGCGTGTCAAGGGTTACAGGACTCAGCATCTTCCGCACGCGTTCGCCTTTTCCTTGTCTTTGTCCCAGTTACAAAACACTCTTATTAAGTTCAAAACGTGTTACAATATAAAAGTGATTCAATCTTGGATAAAGTTAATGAAACTTGTCACTGTGGTAGAGAGAAGGCTTCGTTTTTGCAGCGCAGTTTCCCAGTTTGCAGAAGTGTCGGGGCTCAGAGTGGACCGAGATCCGAAATATCACCACCAGCTCCTGTTCGCCTAAGAAGTGAGTCCAACTCTCACAGCAAAGAAGTGTCACTCCTTTAACTTAAGGTTGCATTTAAATATCATTTATATAATGCAGCTAGAATTTATTTAGCGGTTATTTTATGACTTCTTCAGATTACCGGTTTACGAGATCCCCTCAGCAGCCTGCAAGTCTTTATTCAGGTCAGAACCATAAAAGCAGCCATACGCGTTTTTACGCACTACGCGAATGTGCTCATCTTCTATTTACTGCCTTTACATCGAGTTAGGCTCACAGTCACCCGGTAACTGGGGCGTCTACCCCAAACGGATCCTTGGATAAAACAGGCAGACACGGACCTCTCTCCAAAACACAGACACCGGAGTTTCTTTACATCTCTTCGCCCCGGTACAGCCTCCACACGGGCGCTCTGGGAGCTGTCTCGACACCGCTCAGCTCATCCATCCCCGTTTAAAGAACTATTAACCCCCCGTTAGCGAAATTGTCCGAAATTGGGCTGCCATGTCTGCCCTGTTTTGGATCTGTCTTCAAGTTTATTGTCTGATTGCTGCCTGTTAGTGATCTGATCCCGGTTCCATGTGATGCCTGGTGTCACCTTCATGCGCTTTTGGATCATCCGCTTATTTTTGTAGCGATCATTTGGACACTAAAGTCCGCGGCAAGCGCGCAGCACTGGCCGCGATGTGTGCCGTAGCGCACCATTCATACACACACACAAGCATTAGCGCGCACACACACTCTCACACAAACACACACACACATGTCCGCAGCCGGAGAGTTGTCTTACCTTCATTAGGGGGGTAGATGATGGGGAACGCGGGAAGAACGCTGGACAGTAAAAGAAGTAAAATGAAAAGGAGTGATCGCGGATTGCAATCCATGGCGGCGGATCAGAGGTACATAACTCCATGAAGCCACTGACTGATCTGGGAACGTCTTCTCTCCACTCAGCTTTCTCCCTCTCCCTTGCTCCGTCTCCCTCCGGTTGGAGCACTTTTCCGCTGGGTCCTACAGAGTCTGACAGGCAGCAAATACACAGAGTCCAAGTTCATCACAGGTCAGTTTGGAAGCCCGCATCGAGGCCGTCTTTGTCTGACGTGAATGACAAATGAGGCTGTTTTATACAGTCTGAGTCAATCCAAAAGTGTAATGTGCTCAAATGGAGAAAACAGGAGAACTATCTGAAATTTATCTTGGACTAAAAGTGTGGCACCATGCGTTCTTAAGAGTAATCATTAAGCTAATATCCTCCAAATCCTTTGTTTTATGTACAGTATTTCACTTTTCTCCCAAAAATAAAACATTAAAGTTGTGTCATTTGATTTTTTTTAAACAAAATATCTGGACTCCAATCAGAGTGTTTATTTGACCCAATTGCGGGGGTTTAAAGTGAGTGAAAAATCAAATGTAGTCTATAAAAGTTAGTCTAATCTCTGTTTAAACAGAACCACAGAACCATCAATAAAAAGCTGATGCTTTTCATACAACTGCCAAAAGTGCTGATCACAGAAAATTTTGGATTTTTAATTTTGACTCCAGACCAAACATAAGAGTCTTCTTGCTTTAAATGTGGAAATTGGAACAGTCAGTGATATCCTGTGATGGTTTTAATCTTACTTTTGGAATAAACAGAACCCACAGGCAAAGTAAAGATTATAAGACCAATGGGGTTTCCTTTTTTTCCCTTCTTCTTCTTTGTGTTGTGAAAGCCACACAGGAAAAATGAAGGCATGCATGAAAACAATTATTTTCTATTCATATGGCTGCGGTTGTTATGTGGTGGCCATGAAACCCCCAATTTCAATCACGCTGAAACATATTTTTTACATTTAAATGGTTGTTTGTACTCAATAAATAGTTTACATTATTAACGTGCAACCAACGGCTTTCTTATGAGCAAACAATACACGTTTCTGTTCCTACTGGTTATAATAATGGCCCACTGAAGGACAAAGTTGTATTTATCACTGTGTTGAAGGACATATGATGTGCATGTATTTACTTCTACTGTGTGCATTTTTTTCCTCTGTGGAGGCCATTAGAGGCCCCTGACACCACAATACTTGACGCACACTGAAAGGCCGGGTGGCAGCGGAACGTCAGGCCCTCGCTGAGACGCCAGCTGTTGTGGTGGGGGGTTGGAGGCTGGAGGTTAGGCAGCCATGTGATGTATGGGAAAAGTTAAAGGACACGGCACACAGCAAGTCCAACAATAGTGCTCCACTTGGATTTAGAGAAGCTGTTCCTGAATGTAAAGTGCTTGATCTGTTTCTTGCTGTAATCTATAGAAGGAGGTTGGAGAAATGCCTTGTAGGGCGTAAATATAAATCAATCATCAATCTTGCATCAAATAAGACAGAGTTCGTAATGATTAATTATTTTTCTGTACAGAGGATCTGATTTATTGAGCAGATTTTACTGGTTGGGAGGGTGATGGAAAAGGTCATATATCCTCTTTAACTAATGCTAATGTTATGCTGCCGCTGAATTAAATTAATTAATACAGTAGAAAACACTGCTAAAGTTGAGATGTATGTAAATTATAGACATTATGCTAAATAACTACACATGTGCGTTTATTTAACATTCTGTTGTAATTTGAAGACAAATATCTGTTTATTTACTTTTTGTCATGACCAGTATATTATGTAGCACGCAGTGTGTTCACAAGTCCTTTAAAATTAATTGGGGGATTTTTTTTTTACAGTGCATTCAACATAAATATTTTAAAACAAATAACTGGCCAGCCATCTTAGAGCACCAACTGTGAGAAATTTATGAGCTTCAAGTTGTCAATGGATCCAGTGAAGAATGATGCCAGGCGGTCTCCGGCTACATTATTAAGTGACTGTGGCATGTGGATTTACAGCAGGTTTTAGACATGCCAGCCTTTGTCATACATCATCTTCTACATCCCACTAATTCACTTATTACACACTGAATTAGATTCATACGAGAGGCTCCACAGCTAACAATCAATTCAAAGGATGGCCGTTCTGGGCTCGTAGTTTACAGGATTTACCGTCAGGGGAGAACTTTCTTTTATTTTCACACACTGCATGTTTACAGAAAACTATGCACATACTGGGAGCTGGGAGGAGAAGCAGGCAGTCAGCGATATCTGCTTTATCATAATAATATATAGAAATATTATGTTATATTTGCTTTTACTGCAAGAGGGGGCAACTAAACAATTAGACATTAGAATGAAAAAAGTAGAAAACGAAGGTATTTTTATCTCCTTTTAAAAAAGAGTGGCAGTAAATAAACAAAATGACTACAAGCATTCTCAGTATTACAATATAGTAACTATGACCATAATATGGCATTTGAAGGAACTTCATGGTGACAGTCGAGCATAATCAGTAGTAACTGCTTTCATTTCATTGTCTGAGAGCCACTGTCACTATGTTTTTAGTCAGTAAACCTACAAGTTAGTTCAGACTAATTGCTGAAAATCTGTTTCTGATTGTGGTGAATTGGAAGAATGCGATGGGTCCCTCCCATGAATCCACTCCAACATTTTTTTCCCCCTCTTCTCAATGAGCGCTTGTCCATCTTGAACTCTTGCCAGTGGAACAATTCGGTATGAGATGGAGGAAAATATTGATTTAGAGCTGCAATTGTAAGTCATCATGTGTCCTGACAAGGCTGTATAACGCTCCAAACTCACAGAACAGATGTTGTTTAGGGGCCGCTTTGAAGCCGCCATAACCTGGCCCCCTTACACAGTAACACACAAACAAACAAACAGATAGTCTGGCTGTGTTTACTGCTTGCTGTCAGTACCCTCTTCCTCCCTGTGGTTCTCAGGCGGCGCATTCCTCCATACTCACAGCGTACAGAAGGAGGAGAAGCCAGCAGGCTGCTGGCATGTAACCCTATCCCCCCACACCAAACATCATACCATGGACGCTTTCTTACCATTGCCAGCACCACAACTCTTCACCCTTATTCCCTCAGCCCTTTTATTTTCTTGCAGCGCTACGGGGGATTCTAAAACTGAGGGAAATTGTAGTGGATTGGTCACTGCTTTCATAAAGACACAATTGTAGACAACATTATACTCATATGGACTAGAACAATACAACTGTAAAATTTTATGTGTCCACTTAAGGGGAGTAATAATGATCCCTAAAACAGTGAAAATACTGAAAATTGTGCAACAACACCACTTGTCCACAGAAATTACATGGACATGCAATATTTTTCTGGGTCTATTGAAATTAACTATAGGGTTACTTATCTCCCTTGTTGTTGCATCTGATTGTATTTTCTATATCTGTACACAGATGACACCAACGGCCAGCGTAAGTCTGCGGTTTAGCATCTATCAGAGCCACTACTTTGTGCTGGATATTAATTTCAGCATCACACAATGCACTTTCAGTCTTATCTTACAAAGAATGTGTCCAGTTGAGTGTGTCTAACTGTCTACACAAAAAAGATCAAGTGCCCCTCGATTTCCCATATTTGCACCAATGATTAATTGGGTTATGGTTCATGTGGCAAATCCTCCCTCTCACCCTTAGAGAGATGCCTCTGATAGGGCTGACTGACCAGCCATAACAGGGTGAGACAGAGCTGGGCCTCCCTCCACAAACTCTCTCCTTTTCCACATCCAGCCATGATCATGTCCCATCATATTATTACTATAGTTCAGTGAGAAGGCGCTGGCAGGGATAAAAGCAAAAAAAAAAAAGCATGCCGGGACTAGATTTTTAGGTTTGTTGATATGGGCTTGTTTTTATATAGATAGGAAAAAGATATTATAGAAAATATGATAATTGCTTATTGTTGAAAGACTGGACTCTCCCCTCATACTAACCTGGGAATACAGTAAGTTGCTGCAGCCATCACTATGCCATTTAGTTAATCATTGGTTTCCCATGATTTGTGGTCCTGACTGATTTTTCACTGGCTTGTTTCTGCCATGGCATGAACACTGGTCAAATTTATGGTCACTCACGTGTCTGTGTGAGTGACAGCAGTATACGCAGTTGACTGTGTTATTCCCTGAGAAAAACAACAAAATGGCAGAACAAAATCCCACTGTTGGAAACAGTGCTTAAGTAAAAGTAGCAGAACTGCTGGATAATACGTCAATGCTGTCTTGAAAATGTTGCTTAAGGAAAATGTTGCCTTAGAAAAAATGCACCATATACTAACCATATCCATAGCAAAACATAGATTTTGTGGCAATTCAGTACTTTGTTAAAAATATTCAGCTTTGGGGATTTCCTGATTTCAGATCAGTTACAGATTGGAACAAAAGAAAGGACTGGTTTCTTTCTATTTTCTTTTTAATAAGTTTCCGACATGGTCTTTCCTTTGTCTGGTTAACCAGGGTATTGTTGCTCAGCCCTGTCTGCTATGAATGACTTTCATATACCATTACATTGTTTTCATAACATAATTACATAATTCCCAGCTGGTTATAATTTAGTTTTTTGTTTGTTTCTTCAAAATTCATGCTCACATTCACACATAAAGCCAATTCAGAATCACCAGCGAACCTGGAAGAAAACCTACGCATGCACAGGGTGAACATTCAAACTCCAAAAGCTCCAGCAAGTTTAAATGAAGAAAAAATTAAATAAACCTTGTTATTCTTTTTTGTAAAAAGGTTGCTTCTGGTGTAGTAAAGCCGTTTTGTACCTATAAAAGATGGACAAGAGTGAAACGTCCATGCCTTAAACCTACCTGCTTTGTAATGGCCAGCAGGGGGCTATGCCTCTAGTTAGAAGTATACAAGAAAATGATCATACTTCTCACTTGATTATTTGCTCAGTAAACATTTTTAAAATAATTTTATGGACTCACGTGTCAGTTTCAAGTTTCCTTTAATAAAGCACGATGTTCATTTTGTTTAAAAAAATGGTCCCATTTAGGGTGAAATAGACAATAAAGCAGGGTATGTTGGGTGTGGCTACCATGTGATTGACAAGTCACTACTGTATGGGGATGTATAATGTCCTCTGCATTCCTACTGCTCACTCATCCCGTCTGCTTTCAAAAGAAACCAAGATGTCCAAATTCCAAATTCTAGGTTTAAAAACAGTTGTACACTAACTACTGGCTGACGTCACATTGGCTACAACCATCTTTACTACATATAGTCTGTTCTTTTCCATGTTGGTGCAGCTTAGCATGCTACATTTCTGTGGTAGTAGCTTCCGCGTAGTGAAACTTCACTCAATGTACGGCAGAGGACCAACTAGCTTAGCTCAGACCACAATCTCTCCCCTTAATTTAATGAAATATTGTCAGTGACAAAAAGTTCACTAAATATGTAGTCACTAAAAGCGCACTGCAAGGATGGATGTGTTAGTCAGTGTTTTCCTACAACACTGATTGAAAATGTAATGTGGTTGCAGTTATGATTTCTTCAGTATGTATTTGCTGTTGTAATTAAGCTGAATATAAACATAATTTATAGTAAACAGGCTTGTGTTGCTCTTGCAGACCAACCAGTTCAAACTAATTAACCAGCAAAATGACAAACACTTTAATTCCCACGCGCCTAAGGATTCTTTCCCAGGAAAGACTAACCAACAGAGCAGGCCGGTCACGAATTAGCTATTGGGTACACCGCTGTTCCCTTTTGACTACTGTATATGTCAGTGACAGGCAACAGAAAGAGACATTTATGGGATTTTTTTTTTTGTCCATAATGCACACAGAACACTGTCTGTCCTACCTGGGAACATATTTAGACAATAAAGCCTTAAACTGAAAATTGCTTGAAACAAAACAGTCTGACATAAGGGCTCATTTACTGTAGGACAACTAAACAAGGCTAAACCATAAGAGCTGGTAATTAGAGAGGGAGGAAACAACATTTGGTCGCCTTGATGGCATTGAGGTTTTGTCACAAGGAGACACACAAAAATGCAAACAAGCTGACGGTCACTCTTTCTTTCCCTTTCTCTCTCTCCCTCTCTTTCACGCACACACACACACACACACACACACACACACACACACACACACAAAACACACAAATACAAAAGCTGTCTTGCTTTTTGGCAAGTAAATTTGGAGACATTTAAATTGTGGCCTGTAAATCCTTAAAACCGCCCTGATGATCCATGTACTTAAACTTTATGAATATGAATCCACAGCTAATCTGCTTCCACTTAATACTGCATTCCTTATTGTTAATAATCAAAACTGCGTGTTAGCTCAGACTAAACAAAAACTGAAATCAGCAATAATTTTCGATCGTGAAAACTGAAAAATGAGCCATTCTAACCGAGAAAAAAAAGCTATTGTTGGAAGCAGAAAACTTGAACACAGGTTTTACTGTAATAATAAACTCATTTCATGGTGTTGCAACATAACAGTCATCGCCAAGTACTGCCTTAGATAATTAGCTAAAGTGAATGGAAGCATTGTGTTTTCCGAGAGGGAGTTCTGTTAATAAAAGAATATGTCCGCCATAGAATCAGCTCTCATCAATCTTTGAAGGACAGCGTCTTAACTCCCTTCTCACTCCCTCTGCTCCTTCTGCCAGTATTGTCTTGGATGCTGTTCCTCCTCCATCTGCTATAGGATTAAAGTCGTGCACACGAACCCCCCCCCTACCACCACACACACAAGTACAAACAGATTTCAGAGCAATGTCTGCCAAATAAGACCCTGGCTGCAATGCACTTGACTCCCAAACCAAAGTAGTGTTTTTGTATATTTATTCATAAAATCAACTTTCATAGGAGGCAACTCATGGCATATCAATTATTTAGTTTAATGACGGTCAAGAAATGTAGAAGTAATGTAATCAATAATAAAATATCACAGTGTGACGGTATGTCACTTGGTCTACAAACTTGTATTGCTAGCACTAATTAATCTAATGGCATTAAAGGGATATCGGCCACTGTCATCCAGGCTGTGTACACGTCTGTATGCTTTCTAATGGCTTCACTGTGAGAGCAGGATTCTTCATTGGGAAGACAGTCAGGTCTGTTGCTGCACTGTTGCAGAGACATTTAACTAAAATATTCAGGAGAAAAGCACCTTAATTATACAGATGATGGAGTACAGGCCCCGAAGTTGTGTGTGTTCTTGTGTGAGTGTGTGTCGACATCGCACAGCTTCCATAATAGCAGCTAATTGGTCAATGGCTCTGCAGAGCTCTCATTCTCATTGGATGCATCTGTGATGTCTAGACTGTTGCTGCACTTTTTCCTGCGGATACGCATTCTTATGCACAGATGTGCACACGCATATGAATGCATCTATATTTGCAAAACATGCTGTACAGATATACAACACACACACACACACACACACACACACACATGCACAGTGAGCACAAACATTGAGTCAGTATTCGCGTACAAGGAAACAAAGTGTGGTGTATTGTGACAGACTTTTGTGTTTACTTCTGGTGCCACGGGAGAGGAAGACGAGACAAAATGGAAGACACTCTGGAGGCAGGAAGGGCAAGCGCACACACAGACACACACACAGACACACACACACACTTGTTGCGTCCCTGCCAAAGCTGCAAAATGAGGTGTTCCTCTGTCATTAATCACAGCAGTTGTTAAGATTACCTGAGCGACGGTGAAGCTGTTGAGCAGGGGAAAAAGGCAGTCAGAGCACTGAGTGACACTGAACAGTTCAGCATACATACTAATTATATTACAGTAATATGATTATTTCAACACCTACTCATTAAGTTATACCCTCTCAGACAGAGTATTTGTATTAAGGGTATATGGTTGATTTATTTGTGAAGGAAAAATGTGTAGAGTTTTGACACAGACGCTGTAGATAGTCCAGCATGAGGATTAATGTGCTCCTAGGTGGATGGCGTTTTCACAAGCGCTGCTTTTAGGCTGACCGGTTTTAAGCTAAAACTAAAACAGAACAGAATGTAATGCAAAATCCCTAATAGTAACGTCTTTGTCTAACATTGTAAACTACCCTTATGTGGATTTCTGTGTTTCTGTCTGCTTCTAGTCTCGCTTGTGGAGTTATGAACAGTTTGGCAAGCATGGTGAAAACCAAGGCTATGGGTGTGGTGCACAGCTACAAATTTAATCCCAACTGCGTTAGTAAGACCTTGTGTTGAAACACCATGAGTGTCCGGGTTAAGTCCTCGCTAGAAGGCCCTCTGGAATGTTTTGTTTGTGGCAACACTCTCGAGTGCTACTATGCATAATATGCAAATTACAAGGCTACTGGAAACGCAGCTAAACATTTCTTGCAATGTAGTTATTCATTAGGCACATCGAGAAACAAAACTGTCAACCACAAGGCTCTTTAACTACTTTAAAATATAAAGCAGTGTCAAACAATGTTTTCCTATGCGTAACAGATTTAAATGGTTCCACAGAAGCAAAGATAAATTTTTCTGTTCTGTTCTGTTTAAACAACTGCTATCGGAGTCACTTTAAATTTGTTATTGCCTTTAACTACACCATTGGTACTTATTCACACATTGGATGTTGCTTTGAGTGCAGTAATAAACATGCATTTACCAGGAGCTTATGTATTATTAAAAACTTTACAGAAACTGTAGTTGCTCATGGATAAGCAAACCAAATTCTTTGCTTTTTTGAGGAATTGGTGCTTAGCTGCTGATGTGAGCAAATGAACAATTGTGTGCTTCTCGGACGAGGAGTGATTATGTTTGTTCAGTTGAAAATAATCACATCAGCTCATAATAAGAGGTTGTCACATTAGCGATTATACATTGCTGACGCTGCTCAAATTGCTTGCTCACCAAAAACACTTGCAGAGAAAAACTATGAAAAATAAGGTATTGCATCTGTTTCCCACAGCGAGTCCCTTGAGCGTGCTCACTATTTTATAGCCATAGAATCAGCAGAATCTGTTAAAATGCTAAATTGGAGCTCCCTTATCATGATTTTTTTAACATTCTAGGTATTTAGCCTAGATTTGGGTGTTGCGAGTTGGGTGTTTTCAGTAAAGTACAAAAACGGACTCCTGCACACTGCCTTACTTGCAATCATCAATTTATTGGTGCAAGGTTTCAGTACTGGCCCTTCATCAGGCTAATTACTTAATAAAGTAAAAAGTCTGTCCAAAGCCTTGACATTTCAGCACATTTATGAATTAATGAAGGCAACAGTGCAGGTCCAAAATAGGCCGTGACTCCCATCATTGCTCATCATAACCAATCCTGTTCCCGTAAAACCCACATGGCCCTTCATCATGGAGCAGGTATGTTGGCATTCATTAGCCTATTATTTGTCAGTGCAGTCTAAGTATGTATATCCTCTGGAACACATGGTTGCCATCAGCACAACTCCAACCACAAAACCACAGTGTTAGTCTAATCTCTAAATACCGTGTGTAATGGGCCTTGTGTCATTATGCTGCTTCGCTTTATGACACACACACACACAGAGACGCACAGTCCACACAAACAGCGCAGTGACGAGTGTGTGTTTGTACCACATCCAACCGAAAACCCTGAGCGGTAAAAACCCTCTTCAGTCGTCACGGCGGCTGTCTTTCATTTGAGCGGTGTCTGATGCTTTTCCTGTCTTGTTTAAGACATTTTAAATGCACTCTGGAGAGAGCCTTACATGCTTTTACCAACAATCAGGCACGCTGCATGAGAACTCTGCTTTTGTGTCACATTTTAATCCATAAGAAGGTGGGGTTAAGGTGGGGCTACAAAGTACAGACATTTGGATAAACTTATATTAGCTTCTGACAGTCTTAAACTGTCACCATCTCTCTCTGTACATCTCTCCGGCTCACTTTTTTCTGCTACAAAGACATCTTGAGAACAGAGAGATTACCTCCATTTGTCTTCATTAGCATATTAGCTAACAGGCCCTTCTCTGGAGCCCGTGGGAAACTGCTGTAATTGCTAAGATAGCTGTAGACTAAACCACTGAAGGAATCTATGTGTGTGCTTGTTTCAGTAATGGAGGGATTTCAGAGATGAACTTCACCTTGACTCTCATGCTCCCCTCTTCCATCTCGTATCTGTGTGTGTGCTCACTGCGTGCAAGAGAGTGCAGGGAGCATCAAGAAGACAACAGCCCAGAAAATTACCCCGAGCAGCCAGCTGTTTCTGAATCTCATCATAGGAATTTATCAACAAGCATAATTCTGGCGCCAGCCTCCTATGGCGCTGCGAATATTTCCATGAAAAGAATCATCACAAAACTTTCCCATCCGCGCCTATGAGAGCTAGCTGCTTATGAGGGGTATTTTTGAGTTTTTCATTTCATTCGGATGAATGCAGAAATGAATTATCCTTGCAGATCTGAACTGCTGGGGAGGAGAGGTTGTTTGATCCATTCTAATATATGGATGATTGCAATACACTGTGATTCAAATTATGAAGCGTGTGCTCATCCTCTAAAACATCCTATACAATCCAACTGGCAGCTGAAATGCTTCTAATTGCAAGGCACAAACAAACACGAAAATTACAGCAACTGTGCCCAATTAGGGGATATTTTTGCATTGCTTTCTATGGCTCTATGGATGATTAGTTGCCTGTTCAGGTAAGACATCAACACTGAATACATTTAGAGTTCATACAGTCCTGGTCAGGAGTGTGGCGCCACATTTTGCTGCATTTAAAGTAACTTTTAAGTATTGATTGCACTCAGTAGTATATCCACCCTTTGCATGTGTACTAGTGCATTGTGCTATAAACATAGTCCTTCCTACCTGAGGCTAATACTATGTTTTCTCTTGTCCAGTTGTCTCATTATTGCTTAAAGATGAACATGCACTGGAAACCCACAATGGGAGATGATTAAGAGCCTTTCTTGCATATAATGTGCATAGTTTCTATTACTCAACATACTGTATGAAACCTACTGTAATCCCAAAGAGCAACTACTGCGTCATGTTGGCACAGGGGGCAACAACAGTGAAGGCCGAGCACAAACACAATAACACACAATACTGTTTAATTATCATGCATGTGTAAGCACACAATATACTGAACTGGCCCGGGGGTCCTTGGCTTGCGTGTAGAGTCCAGCCAATGTACACACGCATGCTTGTAAGACAATCTAAAACATTGTGACACAGGCCCAGTGGCACAGATTCACTGACACACATGTTTAGCATCATGGCATCTCTCACCTTACATCCAAATTTCCCTTAACTTTAATGCAAACCTTATTTTACTCCATACAGTTGAGAAACCTCCTACCGCCCAGTCGAGTGAAATGCTTGAAAAGACATTTATTCTAAGTCCTGCTGTTGTCATCTGAGGCTGGCCTTGAGCCAAACATGCTCATTTTTTCTCTCAATCTGTACAACAATGCACATAACTAATGGTGCCTTTCATCACTAATTATTTCAGGTCAGTGGAGTTTCTAACCAACGATAAAAACACTTCCAGCTTTACTCATTTCAGTGGATTTGACATACCGGAAAAAGAAGCTGTGTGACGAAGTTGCAACTGCGAAAAGAAGTTTTTTAATTTAAGAGAGGTTTCTCCTCCTTCTTTTCACGTGAACCCCGACAGACCAACAGTGCATGAAATACCTTCTTTCACGGAACTGTCATTTCTGAGACATGCTTACCGAGACTTGTTTACAACTCATAATAATGAATAATGAAAAACACCAGAGTAGCCCCAGCAAAATGTTCTTTATCACATGTTCCTAAGGAGTAAATAAGACTTAAATAAGAAAATTTAAATCATGAGAAAAAGCCTTGGACACTATGAATTTATGACATCTGAACGTAGAGTTGCACGTATAACGAAGTGTGCATATTCTACCAAAGTAAAGACATTTAAAGAGTGTCAAAATAGTAAAATATCACAAGCCAGTTTTGAGTGAATGTTGGAGGTTGTGATGGACATGTCATCCAATTTCAGTCGTGAGGAATACATTTTTCTCATCAGTCATTTATTTTTATGTTGTCTAATTCATTCAATCATGCCTTTATCGGTCAAACATATTTTCACAATACCCTCCACTTTAAAGCTATTTTAAAGCTATCTGTAGAAGTCAGTTAATTAGTAATTACATGACAGTTACACATGGAAGTTTATAGGTATAAATGTGCATAATGTAAGAACTACTTTGCATAGTAGTTCACTTATATTATAAATAAGCAAAGCTTGAATTTAAGAACAGACTGCTGGTGTGTCACTACTCCCACTTGGTGTGTAAATTAGCAGATAGACTGGTTTAATAAAAGCAGAAAGACTAAAATAACAGGAGAAATACGTGGGAGCAGGTGAGAGACTGGTGGAGTTTGGTGGGTTGTTGGCCCGGGCCTTCTACAAAGGATTGATTGAATGCGATTAGAGGTGCCATGCTGTCTGCCAGAGTACTCAGGCACTACTTAGATTCTGCTCAATTTGCCAACCCACCCAGGCTTAAACTTCCGCTGTCCTCCCATCTCGTCTCCCCTCCCGTCCATCCACAGTCGACCGTGTGCCAGGGGTAGCAGCACACTGGCAATTCCAGAGACAACAGCATTGTAATTGCACCGACTGAAAAAAAAAAGTCCTCATTTGACCTGTCTGCTTAAATGAAAAAGGGCAATACTGTCCTTTTTTTCCCACACATGATCTCCTCCGTCTCCCTTTCCATCCCACCCTCTCTGCTGTCTGTGCTTCAGAGCCAAGGCCATTCCTCGGCCTTCAAGTCTTGCCAGGTTGAAGAACTCAGCCACATGTCAAACATCTCACTTTAACACATTATCCCTCCCTTTCTTTTTCCTCTGCCAACCGTCCACCTCATCATCCAGTAGGCTTTCACGGAAAGTTGCCTTCTTCCATCGTGCCAGAAGTTGCATCCTAACAACTCCTCCATCCCTCTTTCTCACACAGGGAGGTTGCAGAGGTCTTCAAGATGGATTATTTTACTTCTTAGTAAAGTAATAAATCATATCACAGACTATCCGGGGAGAGGCAGTACAGTTGTGTCCTGTGTGAAAATAACAGCAATCAGGACGGCTGGACAGCTGGGATGCCTTTTCAAGGATACACTGAATTACTCTGATATCCCCTACTGGCCTCACACGGATACTGGATCAGTCAATCAAAATAAATCCACCCTCACTTGTAGTTCTCTGCACAGACATCCTTGTATATGCCAGTTTGATCAACATGGGTCTTTTTCAAGGGTAATGCTGATGTCCTGGTGATAATTGAGTAGAAATCAGAAACTGCATTTAAACTTCTCGGTACTACCCTATGATTATCCGTAATAATGACAGCAATAATTGTCAAATGATTTTACGTATACACCTGTTAAAGGTCAGTTCAGGTTAATATTGATGAGTCACTAACTCACAGACATGCCTGGCTGGAACTTTTTTTTTTTTATGAAAAGGTGTTAAATCTGATTTGCTGCCTTAAACCGGTTATGCAAACACATGCGGGCAGACTGCCAGAACAGTGGGACAAAAATTTAGGCAACTTTCCACAAGAACTCCCACCTTCACACTTCATGGCCATTCACGCTCTCATCGTTTCTCTTTGATCACCTATAGATTTACAGCAGACCACCTGCGAGGCTCACAAACCAAGCACACACATACACGCACACACATTCACACACACCCACACACACACACACCCACACACACACACACAAAACACAACCAGCTGGGAGACAGCGGAGATCCAGTACAGGAAGTGCTATGATTGATGTCTAAACACAGAGGAACAAATGAAACCAATCAAAACTAATCAGGAATGGCAGCTCAATACAACGGAGGCTGAGCAAACATAAGGAATATGTCTGTGGCTTGACAAGGATGCAGCTACATCCTCTGATTACAATAGCGGCATGCCATACTGTATACAATCTGCTTCACTGCTAGTTTCAGTTCAGTGTGCAACTGTTTACCTTGAGCAGCGGAAGATGAACAATGACTTTCATGGGAAATAGAAGAACACTGTTTTACTGACATTGAAAACATTCACTTGGAAACGCACAGGCTGATCCTCATTTGTTCCTCACAGTGCAAAACTGGCTGGGCATATTAAAACTGCACAAAGCAGATATTAACATTCGATGTTTTCAGATAAAATATCTTAACAGTAGCATGTATTTGGACTTCATATTTGTTAAAAAAATATATAAGAATGTCGTGTTATATTGTAGCAGTATCTGAGAGGAAATAATTAATTTTAAGTTTATGTGTTAGTGGTGGAGCTAAAGCTTTTACACATGGATTTTTTATACTTAAAATCTACCGCAAATGGAATTTTTAAAGCAGCTATGATCAGTACTCTTATAATAATTTAATGTATTGAATGAGAAAAAACAACATGACAATTTTGCTTAAAGTGTATCACCTGAATGTGCAGCTCCCCTCAGCTTTAGAGCGCTTTCACCTCCTTGTTTTTCTCTCCAGCCTCCAACTTCACTGTATTGGTTCACTTTCACTGCTTTTATAATAGCATTTTTGGCCACAGAAAGAACCTGTTAAAAAAAAATAAAAGCTCTGAAACCCACTGTGTGCTACCTGCTGCAGAGGGCTGACAGAGTGATTAGTTAGTGAACATAGTGGAGCATTTAGCCACTACACAGCCAGATATGTCCCTTGGGAGTCGGCGGAGACCAGAAACATAACTAAAAGCGAGTGGGTATTGACTTAAATTGCCAGGTGGTGAAAAACACAACTCCAAATGAATGCTAATGCATCTCCATAACTGCTGAATGTGTAAACAGATGTTTGCAAAACAATTTCAGTATATCAACATCATAACTTACACCTGTTGCCCCCAAGTGGCCACACACATCAGCTCTCACTTTTAGAGTGATCACTTGTGATGCATGCAAGATACTGCTGGAATATGGGGGGAAATTATAATGAAAAGGGAAACAAGTATATAAATTATGCAAGCATCACTCAGTAAAGAGCCACAAAGGAGCCCATATGGACAAACATTCTGTGTAGAATCAGTTTAGAAAGCATTATGTCAGCAACAACAGTTCTTTCAAGCGAAAGCAGATTATATGTTTACAGTGATTTTAAGCAGGTACTGTGTAATGATATTATTATTATTATTCTCTCTAAGTGAAAGCATAGATTAGTACTTGTCCCAGAAAAATTTTAAAAAGTACAATCTGTAGTGTTTTTGAAATGTAGAGGCTACATATACAATAATGTCCTGATATTAAAGCCTCATATTAAATGATATGAGGATAAAGATCAGGTAAGAGATACTGTTTTACATATGTGTACAAAAACAATCAAATATCACTATGAAAAATACTATAACTTTATTTTGCACATATAATCTTAGTGTAAAGGTACTGCACATCATGGGCTATGAGTGTATTTTTCGTTCCGATGAATTTTGAGCTTCGGATATAACTCAAAACGTTTTTCAGGAAACATAAATACACACGCCCTTTTGCAGTAGACTACAAAAGCAAGCCTCAAAGAAAACAGTTGTTTTATTGAGCTGTTGGCTATAAATGTGCAGGGGTTGACAAAGTAACACTAAAGGCGAGAGCATTGACGAGAGGCATTTCTCTGCAGAAAAACTCACCTCGCGCTCATAAAATGTTTAGATGGGTTTTACACATTACTTCTAAAGAAGAACTGAAATCATTTCATGTGTCAAAACAATGACAAAAATATGGCAATGCGGACAAAAATGATGAAGAGAAATAACAGCAACCTGTATATGTAGTGACATAACAGGCGTACAATATAAAATGTACATGTGGTTGAGAAAAAACTGTTATTTACACACAATCTATGATACCCAGATTAATTTACCGATAAATAAAAGAATATGTGTATGAAGTGCCGGGAAAGTATTTGCTATAGTATATTCTGAAATTCTTATTTTTTGCATATTTTCACCACTTTAATGTTTGCAATCATCAAACAAATGTAGACATCTGACAAAGATAGTAAACACAAAATGCAGTTTTTAAATGATAGTTTTATTTATTAAGGGAAAAACTATTTAAAGCTACCTGGACCTGTGTGAAAAAGTAACTGCCCCCTAAACTTAATAACTGGTTGGGCCACCCTCAGCAGCAACAGCAACTGAAATCAAATGTTTTCTGTAACTGGCAATGAGTCCTTCACATCTCTGTGGAAATATTTTAGCCCACTCCTCTTTGCAGAATAGTTTTAATTCAGCAACACTGGAGGGTTTCGAGCATGAGCAGCCTTTTTAAGGTCATGCCACAGCATTTCAATCAAATTCAAGTCCGGGCTTTGAGTAGGCCACTGCAAAACCTTCATTTTTTTTAAAAAGTCATTCAGAAGTCAACCTGCTGGTGTGTTTTGGATCATTGTCCTGCTGCAGAACCCAAGTGCACTTCAGCTTGAGGTCACAAACTGATGGCTAAACATTCTCCTTCAGGATTTTCTGGTAGAGAGCAGAATTCATGGTACCATCAATTACAGCAAGTCTTCCAGGTCCTAAAGCAAAAAAGCAAAGCAGCCCCAGACCATCACACTACCACCACCATGTTTCACTGTTGATATGATGTTCTTTTTCTGAAATGCTGTGTTACTTTTACGCCAGATGAAACAAGACACACACCAACCAAAGAGTTCAACTTTCATCTCATCAGTCCATAGGATATTCTCCCAAAGTCTTAGGGATCATTTACATGTTTGTTTGCAAAAGTAAGATGAGCCTCTATGTTCTTTTTGGTCAGCAGTGGTTTTCACCTTGGAACTCTGCCATGGATGCCATTTTTGCCCAGTCTCTTCCTTATTGTTGAGTCATGAACCCTGACTTTAACTGAGGCAAGGGAGGCCTGCAGTTCTTTAAATGATGTCCTGGGTTTCTTTGTGACCTCCTGGATGAGTCGTTGATCAGTCGTTGAGGTTGATCATTCCTGGGAAGGTTCACTACTGTTCCTTGTTTTCTCCATTTGTGGATAATGGCTCTCACCGTGGTTCGCTGGAGTCCTTAAGCTTTAGAAATGACTTTGTAACCCTTTCCAGGCTGATATATGTCAATGACTTTATTTCTCATCTGTTCTTGAACTTCTTTGGATTGCAGCATTTTGTTGCAGCTTTTTGGGATCATTTGGCCGACTTCATTTTGTCAGACAGGTTCTATTTAATTGATTTTGGGATTGAACAGGTCTGGAGGTAATCAGGCTTGGGTGTGATCAGTGAAATTGAACTCAGTTTTCCAAAAAAAAAAAATTGATTAGCTACAGTTAATTCATGATTTAACAATTGCTTTTTCACATAGGACCAGGTAGGTTTGGATAGCTTTTTCCCTTAAAACATTAAATCATCATTTAAAAAACTGCATTTGTGTTTACTTTGGTGATCTTTGTCTAATATTTATATCTGTTTGATGGTCTTAAACATTAAAATGGGGAAAATATGCAAAAAAAAAGAATTTGAGATATACAAAAATACTTTTTAATGGCACTGTACTTAAATGCTATTTAAATTTATTTTTCATTTATCTGTACTCATTTGCAAAAAGCAGACATGATTTATTTCTTAAAATTAAAAAAGATGGGCAATTGAGCCTCCTGCCTCCCTATCAGAAAGAGTTTTAACTGCTTTACCACTGAATAAAAGGGTCTTTTGAGTGACTGTATATTGGTTTCTAAGCTCAGCCGGTTATGAACTTAGAAAGAATTGAGAAGAAAGAAATCAGAAATAATACAGGACGGGAGCCATTTAATGGCTTAAAGAAATTAGCACAATATAGTAATTAAGTGTTGCCAGAATTACAGTGGAAACAGTTGATTGCATGCAGAAACGGGGAATTGCAGCAGGATGATTGACTTTGACTTTGAATGACTTTCTCCAATCTGAAGGTTATTCGTTAAGCCGGTTTCATTTTTAGCGTGCTTCAGACATGTTGACGACAGATGTCCTGTGTCTCAGCCAGTTACTGGCATCACAAAACTCTGTTAATGAAATGTAGTCACAGTAACTGTAGCATTAACCATACCTCTGTGGTGAACTTACACACACACACCCAGAAATACAGTGCATTAACACATCATGGTGGTGCAGTTACTCACTCCTAATAAAGCAGCAATGTTTACTCAAGCAACCGCAGGGAGAAAATTAAAAAAGTTCTTTGCGTCTCCCTTTCACACACACATACACACCGACAATGCACAAATACAAACACAGAAATCACTTCAGGGTGAAGATATGAACGTATTCTGTCAAATAGAGGTTTCTTATTTTGTTTGTGAAGTTACAAAGCATCCCAAAAACAACAAAATGAAACAAGATTTGGAAGACAACAACATCCACCGTCAGCAGGTTCAAATGAGCAGTAGTCCAACAACTGACTCACATTGCTGAGTTACCAGCAGGGTGCCACTTTAATTCTGCATTTTACGGTCTAAAGCTAAAGTATTTGTGGTGTTAGAGATGTTTTGTTCCTTAGATTGTATTTCAGCACATGTAATTTAAAATAATAAATAGTACATTACAGTGTACAGCTTCATCTTTCAATTCATGAATGAATTAATTTATGTCAGTACTGAGAAAAATGTATACTGTCCTAATTGCAAGGGTGTAGAAATAACTGGACACTTGGTTACTAAATGTTCCTTGAGCAGCTGTGTGTCAGTGTTAGACTCACTTATGGCTCGGAGTTGAGAGTTGTCATTTAGATAGACACTTGACAACAGTGTAGTTTTAAATAAACTTAAGAGATGACTATGCAAGTGAATAAGATAATAAAGAGCCTCAATAAAGGTACCATCTATTATAGAGATGTCAAGGGTATCAGGTGGTTTGTTTGTCAAGATCAACGACAAGGAAACAAGAACACCCTGTTGGTTTTGTAGATGGTTAAAGAAAATGTTTGAAATCTTTCTTCCTTATTTTCATGAAGAAAAATATGTTATGACTATACAACAAGCCAAGAATGCTAAACAGAATATAGCCATATGTGTCCTTGTCAATGATCAAGAGAAGACTTCATAATCAAAACCACACAGGATTCACTACCAGATGCAAACCTCTGGGAAAGCCTCAAAACCAGGAAAGGCCAGGTCGCAGTTCACAAAAACATACAAAAAGAAACCATGTTGAGCAACAAAGCTCTAAGGAGTGCACCACAAAAATCAACCTTTGTCAAAAATAACGGAGGAGGATGGAGTGTGGAGGAAAAAGGAGGAAAAACAGTTCATGAGCCAAAACATCCCCTCATTTGTCAAACACGGTGTCGCTTCTGTTACAGCTTCAGCATTTATGGCTGACAGCGGAACTAGCACACCGGTATTTACTGATGGTTTCACTGCTGACAGAAGCAACTGGATAAATGCAGAGATGTACAGAGGCAGTCTGTGTGCTGAAATACAGCCAAATGCTTAAAAACTCTTGGGTCAGCCTTTTATTATTTAGAAGATCAACAACATACATCCATTAACATTCCTCCAATGCCACCAAATAGCTTTTCAGGTTGAAAAGGTGGAACCTGGTTGAATAAATCACCTGATCTCAGTCCAGTTGTGTGGAGGAGTGAAATTCCTTTCGTTGTTGCAATTACTGTACAGACAGCACAAGATTCAGGTTGGCTACTGTACATCTTACAGCATTACAGTGTAGAGCCTGATGTGGATGTTAGGAATTTAATGAAATGAAAATATCCAGTAGCTTTTTCAATTCTAGCCTTTGCACTGATTATCTCTTTAAGGTGACTGAGGGTGCTCATATAAGTCAAGACAAGTTTTTATAGTTTCCTGGTTTGCTTCATGGTTGTGCTGCCCCAAACATGCATGTCATTCACCCCAGCCACTGAGCCAACAGATTTTGGGATGGGACAACAACAGTGTGGCAACAAAAGGGAGAAAAGACGGAAACAGTGCAGTAACATAATGGGTACTGTATGCTTCCGTCTCAATATAATGGTACAAGCTGACTCCCTTTGCGATTGTATTTCTCTGTACCAAGCACTTGATAAAATGGAAGGGCTGTGATGGTGTGTGCATCAGATGTTACTATGTCACTACTTTTGCAGCTATCACAAGAGAAGGATCTGGATCTCCCATTAACAATTACAAACATGCACTGCAGCAATCAATTCTAAGAATATAAAAGAGATGATTTAGGCATGTACGTGTTTTTTTTTCTACAGGAAATTGTATGATTGCTAATCCTGCTGTTTCATGGCTTTAAACAGTGTCATGCAATCATTTACTTGCTGACATACAGAAGAAGAAACTCATCAGGCTGGCCTCCACTGGAAAGGTTGTATCCCAAGATGTTGAAAATTAGAGGCTGTCAGGGGCTTCCTCAGCCTGCAAAGAGTACAATTGTCAAAGACAGCAGTAGATGTTTTTATAATCTATATTTGAATAACTTATATAAATATAATGAGTGATCCAGCTAGTCCCTAATTTGAAAGAAACAGTCCAGCTGCAGTCATTAAGGCCACATGCCATAGGTGAACCATCTTGGAAAGGAGCACATCCTGTTTTCCAGACAATCACAGTATTGAGTTGTTCTCCCAACAGGCCTTTCCTCCGCTGCAGCCATGTTAAGTGATTACACAGTGCGACGACGATGATGTCTCCCCTGGAGGTGGGAAAGAAGTAAATTGGAAGTGAAGTGAGGGGTTCTGTGTCCACTGTGCAGAGCAGCGCCCGGACAAACCCCGGGGTTTTCAGGCCCTTCGTTAGCAGACTGGCCTGCATGTTTTCATTTGCTGGCAAACTGCAGGAGGTCAATTGCTGCTAAATTACCAGCTTTGGCTGGGAAAGCAGCATGCAGATAATTAGTTCACTCTGCCTGTCCACACGATTAAGTTTTCTGAAAAACATTCTAAGAGATGATTCAGGACTCCAGTGCAGCAATTAGACCAATATTAGTCCAGCATTTGTGTCTGAATGTGTAGCTGTGGCTGGGCGGCAAGTGGGAAGAACGAGAGAAAAACGCTGGTGGACAAAAATATCTTCTGACTGATGCAGCAGCAAAGGTGAGACTATATTAATTTACCATTAATTACCATACAGCTCCTTCTGCTCTCATTTAAGGAGCTATATATTCATTTTTAAGTTGGAAAGTTAAACATAAACTAAAATAATTAACAGCATGCGAAGAAATACCAGCTCTGACATTAATGTCTTGTGTTGCATAGGCATCTACAGAAGTTATATTGTTAACCAGCTAGCCTCAGCCTGTCCCAACTTGTAATAACACTTTGTACCTCAGGAGGTGGTAGTGAGTCACTGTAGCATTTTAGTCTGCGCTCAAGTCAATATAAAAGGAAGAAGTAGTGCTGCAAAGACCATATATTCTAACCTGTTATCAATCATATCGAAGGTACTCCTGGCATTAAAAATAAGTGAAATACAAGTAAAACAAAAGCTGACATTGGTGTTGCTTTCCACTGCTGCAGACAGCTCTCTTAAATTTGATGCTGAACTCATTTTCTTCAAGTCTGGAAACTAACTTGACTCTGTAGCATTCCTTTTTAAAGGTAGCCAACTGTGTAACGTTATTAACAGTGTTGTTGATACAGGGTTCACACCAGTTAGAGTAGTTGTTTGTGCCTAGCTCAGTTAACTTATTATCTAGCCATCTACCAACCTGAAAGAATTTAATGTAGCAAATAAATCTGTTATACTGATCTTCTTTGGACATTTGAAAATGAGATCTGGTGACTGTGAAGGCCATAGGATATGAGTACATCATTGTCATACTCATCAGACCCTTCAGTGATCCTTTATGCCCTATGGAGCAGAGCATTATCATCCTGGAAGAGATCTCTCCATCACAATAGAAATGTTTCATTATAGGATTAAGGTGATTACTCAGAACGACTCTGTATTGATTTGTCATGAACTTTCCTTCTGCTGTGACAATTGGACCCAAACAAGGCAGCAAATTGCCCAACACAGCATAACAGAGTCACCACATCCTCTCACTAGCATTGATGCCTGAACTGTTCACTTAGTGAACACCACACATGCACCTATGAAGAATATGGTGAATGATGATGAGTCTGACCAAATCACTTTTTCACATTTCTGTAGCAAGTGCCTATTATTTTTGCACCACTTAACTCTCATATGTGCATTCACCTTTGTAATGAGGTTTTCATGCAATGCGACCTTTCTATAATATCCCTCTCCATGCAGTCGTCGATAGATTGTTCTTGCCTGCAGATGCCACGTCAGTCATTGTTCCTGCTGAGCCACTAGCCAGTTGAGCTGTCTCTGTGGCTGAAGTTCCTGCCATCTGTGCCCCAACAATAAAACCTCTTTAAAAGTCAGTAAGATATATTCCTTTTGCCATCTTGACACAACATTGATCAACTGGGGCTGCTCAGCATTTCTAGACATGTTATAGAACATAATTGGATGTTAAAGCCGTACTTGTACAATTCAGTTCAACATTCTCAACATGTTTGTTCAGGTTTTTCCTTAATATTACATGTATTTTTTATGCCTCTTGAAGTACGAGATGGTTTTATGATTTAATTTAAAATACATGCATATAGCTCTTTTAAAGATCTCATTCAAAGTGAAGAAATACTGTTAAATCCATTACTTTCACTGGCGTATCAGCGGTGACAATTTTTTCTCAGCAGAAGTTGTAGGGAAGAAGCACTCATTGATCATGACTGAGAAATTCAAAATTGTCAGTGTCCTGTTTTTAATCGGCTGTACCCTAAAGCAGTACTTCATCCATTTCCAAGACAAAGGAATAATTGTGGAACTGTCAGGCTAAAGATTAAACTTCATGTGTGACAAATACTGCCATACAGTGAGACATAAGTATGAAGGAGAAAAAATGACTGATGTTTCAGTTTGAAAAAATACATTCCTTAATATCCCGGTCACATTAAGAAAAACCACTGTGAATTTTTATTCAGATATTCCAATTTCACTCCAGTCCAACACTTTGCCTGTTAGGTGTAGGAAACAATGCACTCCCAAAGGTATGAATATATGAGAGTAAGTTGTTGTCTTTTAATATGTGTTTAGACTGGCAACTTGTCCAACGTTTACCTGCTCCATAATCATGACACAAGTACAGAGCAAGTATAAGGAAGAACAGAAATTTACTGGATAGTGAAGAAGAAAACAACACTTTTCAAGAAAGTTGTACAAACGGCTCTGGGCTTTGTGTCCCAAGGATGAGGAGACTTGAAGATATCACTTGAGTGAACAAAAGATCAGATAGCATCCTAACAGTCTCATAAATGGTTTCAGAGAATATTGATTCAATGTGCTGGTGAAGGTATATAGTAATAGACAAACACATGAAAGACCCAGGATATGTCTCCAATGAAACACTGTCATCGAAACCATTATGTACAACAGGCATAATGGTTTGTATAGAAGACATTTAGCCATGGCAGTTTTCTCTGGCTTTTGTGCCACAGTTTTGTGTTCAGAATACTATTTTCAGTGGACCACTTCTCTCTGAGTTTTATCAGGTCTTGAGCCATAACACATGGCTGCCAGAGGGATTTGGTTAAAGGAAATGGTAGCTGAGGAATTCGTGATGCACTGTTGTGTGCAAACATCCTGCACTGTATTACACAGTTACACTTATTATGTTCACGTTCCGCAGACACGGACAACTAATGTGTAAAATCAATGGGCTTCAGTGCTCTCTGACAACAGTACAATAGAGACAAAGTAAGTTTGAGGTCATGAGGCCCACAATGAACCCTGTAGACCTGGGGGGATTGAGTATGAGCCTGGGTCTTCCCTCTGCGTTTCATAATCAACCTGAGGAATTCTGAGGCAATGAGTTCCTTAGAGTTTGGCCTACTTCTGCAGTTACTGAAGCAAACATTCATCCAGAGCTGGTCTGAAGAGAAAAGAAAAACATGCAACATTTAAGAAAAATCTGGAATATAATGGTACATTTAAACTCATTGCCATAGATTCTCTATCACAAGAAAATGTATATATCTATAGGGTTTTATTGTTAGGGTGGGGTGACTCAAACTTAAATCTGGGGATAAAAAAAGGAAATTTAATTAATCAAAAGTGAAAATAACTTAACAATGGGCTTATTCAAACAATTTGTGATGGGAAACTTTTAGCTAAACTAAAATAACTTTCTTTTTTCGTTAGGGATACCCCAAACTATTTATTTACAAAACAGGAATGTATGTTCTGTGCTGCACTGACACACAAAAATGACTGACTGGGTGAAATATAATAAGCCTATCAAGCTGAGAAGCTAAAACTGGATTCTATATGTTTATATATACAAAAATTACTGTGTCTCACACTCGTTATAACGTTATATTATCAGTAATAGTGGTTTGGTGCATTTGCTTAAAAAAGATTGCTGTATATGTAATTAATTATTATTTAGTCCTCTCCACTGTCATGCTGATTTTTTCTTTGTGTTATTTATCTTTTCTCAGTTATATAAAGCTTATGAAAGGACTTCTTTAACAGCAGTTGTATGTGTGTGTGTGTGTGAATGCGTACGTGTGTGTGTCTGTCTTGACCGTCTGCCGCTACAGACACTACTCATACATTTACTATAAAATAATTATAAGGCAGTGGGTCAAACCAGCGAGGAATCTGAGGATGAGTAAAGCTGTTTCCTTTTACTGAATACATTTACATTACAGTTAAGTTGGTTGTTTTTAAATTTGCTGAGTTTTCGTGGGTTGCTTTGTGTGTGTTTGCCTGTGTGCACGCGGTTGTATGCGTGTGTGAGTGTGTGTGTGTGCGTGTGTGAGACAAAGAACAAATGTTGACATTTGAAATGGAATAGATTATTGTGCCGTGGCCAGGTGGTGGAAGCAACACTGACAGACTCTATAAGCGAGCCCGTTATCTCGAATTATCTGAAGTATATAATCCATAGGATAAATATAAAGTAATATTCAGGTTGTGGACAAAAGGATTTCCTATCGTGTGTGCGGAAACAGAGATGCAAACACAATTATCTGCCAAACATCCACCAGGCCACAGGCAAACTGCTCAGCTTTTAATGCTGGACATGCTGCACATGCAGGCCAACAGACAAAGCAAACAGACCAGCATACACTTACAAATGGCTTGCACGCATGCTCTACCAGGAAGTGTGCAAATATGTTGAATGGGGGGATTCATGCATGTGTGCATGCCGGCCACACAACCGTATAACACACAACACATATATTGGTATTCTATTATCTGCCCTTTCTGGGTATCTCCATCATACAGGCCTCCTGTGACCTGAGGGGTCAGAGCAGGTTGTGCGTCCTCCCCCACAGTGACCTTTGTGGATCGTTCTTGAGGAGACCCCCAGGGAGGACCTCCAGCAAGGACACCACGGACACACGCAAATACATACTACCATCACTATTTCTGAAATAAATGTATAATGACAAACACTTTAACCCTGGTTGCAAATAAATGACAGATACAAACATTTACGCTTAACCTACAAACACCTACAGATCCTGTACTTAGAACTGTTTTGGATTTTTAGAGACACAACAGTCACTACAAAGGGTCACACAACAGACTGGTGATATTTATTAGTTATGTTGCTGTCATTTGTAGCAATGGTTTGGACTGTTTGTCCAGATTAAAGCAAACTCTTAACTCCACTTAATACTTAACTCCTCTATACCTCTACCTGCCTCCCCTAAAAGCTAAACATTATTAAACCATATTAGTCCCCTGCACATGTTCGTCTTCAAGTTATGTCTTGAAATTCAGAAATACAGTTAGTTTATTATTGTTCAGTTACTTCACTAATCAAACTTAGGAGCGTACTATAAAGCAAGACTGGGTTGGTGAGGTATGTTGAGTCTAAGTTCTCTGATGACTCTGCGGTGGTCGGGTGTATTAGTGGTGGACGGGAGGAGGAGTACCGGGCGCTGGTGAGTGACTTTGTGGAGTGGTCTGGGAAGAATCATCTGCTCCTGAATGTGGCCAAAACCAGGGAGATGGTGATCGACTTCAGGAAGAAGAGGACGGCCACACAGCCCCTGAGCATCCTGGGAGAGGACATAGCAGCGGTGGACAACTACAAGTACCTGGGCGTCCACATTGACAACAGACTGAACTGGAAGACCAACACCGACGCTGTTTACAAGAAGGGGATGAGCAGACTCTACTTCCTGAGGAAACTTCGAACCTTCGGCGTGTGCAGCAAGATGTTGGACATCTTCTACCAGTCTGTTGTCGCCAGGGCATTGTTCTCCGCTGTAGTCTGCTGGGGAAGCAGCATCGGAGCCGGCGACACCAACAGACTGAATAAATTAATCAGGAAGGCCGGCTCCGTGATTGGCTGCAAATCAGACACCATGGAAGCTGTGGTGGAGAGGAGGACGCTGAACAAACTGTTATCCATTCTGGATAACCCTGACCACCCTCTCCACCACCTCCTGGACAGGCAGCGGAGCTCCTTCTCAAACAGACTGATTCAGCTCCGCTGCCACAAGGACAGATTCAGGAAATCTTTCCTGCCCAGAGCAATAGCTCTGTACAACTCCTCACCTCATTCAGAGAGGGAGCACTCTCGGCCCTCTGCTCAGTAGCCCGTAGTCTGCTGTAGCCCCTAGTCTGTCCAATTTGCACTACTGTTCCTATTGCACTGAGTGTATTTTGCACACCGTTACCACTACATGGCACAACCTATATTTTGCACAGTCCACTCTGTTCACTTTTATTCTTGTACTTGTATATTTTATATTCTGTTCACTTTATATTTCTATTGCTATTTTATGTCCTCTGTTTAGTGCTATGTGTCTTGCTGTGACAAAATAATTTCCCAGACCTGGGATTATTAAAGTATTTCTATTCTATTCTATTCTATTCTATTCTAAAGCCAGAGTTTTCAATGTCACAAACCTTTTTCAAACTGCTAGATCTCCATGGTAACTTATGCTACACAGTTCCAGAGTAGGTTATGTTCAGAGTTTTAAATCAGGATTCAAATATCACCAATTCTTTTCCTGATGTCATTCTGTATGAGTGATATTGATTCTCAGTGGAAGGAATATACTATATCAGCAAACCTGTTTGGCCATATGTTAGTGATACTAGTAATACTATTAAATGAAGCTGTGCATCTAAAGTTGCATAAAATTTAATGTGTCGTATTGCCATGGAATCTACATGCTTTCAATTGGTGATGCAGAAAATTTATAAATGTTTTTATGTTTGGTCCTGATAAGTTGCCATTTCCGTTTTATTCCTGCTGGTATTGCAACTAATAGAGCACGCACTCGAAAATTGCTTCATCTATTGGTAGTTACCAAAGAGAACATTCAGTCAGTAACATAAATTCACTTTGATTTGGCCACTGACTAAAGCAACTTCAACTTATTCTTCATTACGGGACAATGTCAGAACTAACTGCACTTCCTGAGTATCGTGTTGAAATGCATTAAGTTTCAGAGCTCTATTGTGTAGCTTTTATGTTAAGAAAGCATCAGATATTGGGAGTGCAATGAGTGGTAAAATAAATATATCAACATACAGGATTAGCCGTTTTCTACCAACATTTCTCTCTTGCACCATTTCCAGTAATAGTGTTACTTTTTTAGAGAAGTCAACTGATGCATCGGATGCCTCCTTTTTTGGGAGTGTGCACCGAGTGTGATGAAGAGAACCTGAGTTGAAAAAGTAACTTGATGACCACCGTTGTGATGCTCATTTTCCCTGATTGGGTTTTTAGGTTTCGCCAAACCAGTTCAACAAATATAATCCAGCTATGTAAAACTTGCTTTGTACTATACCCCTCAAGTGTCTCACTGTCTCAGTTATTACCAATAGGCATCACACAGAAAAGCTCCCTTTTTCACTCATTCACTGCTGACTACATATTAAATAGATTTCATTGTGAGACATAATTATTTCAACTTCAGTGTTGCATAAATGTGATTTACACATCTACTAAATGTAGCATCACTGCTTCAAATTGTGAAAATCCTGTAAACATTTGGATGTGAAAAGGAAGTGATTTTGGCCATAGTCAGACAAAGATGCCCACATATGTTCATATACAAAATAATAAAAGCACTGTTTAATAGGAGTCAAGTCTGCAGCATAGGATCCCAGTAGTATTAGTGCGTTATCAATTTTGTGATATCTGCAATATTTGCATGATAACTATTTATACTAAACTATATAGCTTAAACACTGATTTCAGTAATTATTTTTCAAAATAACTTTTATCTATGAGATTCAGTTTGTAAGTGGATCTTTGAGTTTGGACAATATTTAGTGACAAAAACTCCAAAATAAAGACTTTCCCTCAGTCTGCCTGGCAAAATTTCTTCCATAGTCACCGTGCAAATCTGTGGGACATTATTGGCCAAATCTCCTCCCTATCAGGGACTGGCTTCCAGTTAATCCACCTATTGTTATTCATTAGGCCTGTCTGGTATCGCAGCTTCATCTGTGACCTTTGACTCCTCTGTCGAGATAGATTAGCTCATCGGCTCTGATTAGGACATCATCTGCCCCACCTCGGGGGTCAAGTTCATTATGCACCGCCCTAATTACAGATTTACCTTGTTTAATTGGATGTGGTCAGCTGAGGTAAAAAGGGTCATCTGAAGAGGAATTAAAAGTTAAAATGGATAAAACGTCAACCAAATCTTACCAAATGATGGCACATTTTGGAAAAAGATAGCTCGGGCGAGTATAGCTCTGCAGAGAGATATTGTGCTGGGAGGGTGAGGATAACATTACCGCTCGCAATAAGTAAGTCTCCACAAAGCACTACTGGGACTAAATGAGTGTCATTGTGAAACATTTCCTGAGACCAATCATCAAAATAATTGAACCTTTCATCCAAGTGCTTCACCCTGGTTCTCTCATCTATTTCCAATTCCAGTTGCAAAGGCCTCCTTTATCTGGCTGGTAGATGTGAGTGGTGGCTATAACTCAAGGAGATGGAGTGAGAGAGGGAGAAGAAGAGGAAAGGAGAAGGGGCCCCGGCTCTTGTATGAACAGTGAAGTGAAATATACACCTGACGTTCAGAAAGGAGCATTTCTTTCTTTCTGAATCTAGCTGGTAGAAATGGAATATATAATGAGGCTATATTTAGGGCTTGATAACATGACTGCACTGAGTAATGAAATAGCGAAGTCGGAGATTCATTACCTGCCGCATTATGATTTAATCAAACTGCATGGAATTATATTAATTTTTCTCAGACAAAGGGCTCCTTCTTATGTGGCCTTCTCCCCTTTGTGCATGCATGAGGGCGGCGGCGTTACTGAGAAAATCTTGCGCCTTTGGCTAAAGGTCTGCAGCAAGAGGAAGAATCTTTTAATGGATGGAGCAGTGAGAAAAAGACAATTGAATTTTTTGCAAAGTGCTGCTTGAGTTGTATCAGATTCTTGTTAGAAATTCCAAAGTCAACCATTTAACTCATCAACTTGTGGCTTTACAAAATTGAATCTACAGAATATGATTACTAACTGAGTAAACTGTGTTGTAGGGTTAAGTCTTCTACCTCCATTTTGATCTGATTCCCCGCAAGCATGTTAAAAAAAAAATCATTCCATCTTCTGGAATTGCGAGTGAATTCAAAATCCAGTATTGGTCAAAGATCTGCTGTTTCTCAGGAACCACAGCGTGAGCAATGTCTGCTTTGCTTTAAATCATTTACACAGACGTACATTAGATATGTATGGACATGAACATGAACCCAGCTCGCCAGTAGCTCCATGCACAGGTCAGCAGGGCGCACAGAGGGAAATAGCAGCAAAATGGGTCTCACCTGTGAGTGCAGTTCACATTTGGCAGTGGAGCTTGTAGATATATACAAGTAGTGGATGTAGAAATGGAGGATTAATTACACTAAATTGACATTTTGTTTAATTTAATAATTCAGCCCGACACTGTGTTAATGTTCAATGACATCTTGTTTTCCTAATTAATAATTAAAATGTCAGCAGTAAGAGCTGCTATTTCTCTTACTCAGTGACAACTTGTAACAAGAAATCTTTCAAAATTAAATGATGATTAAAAATATGTTCACTTTTCACATGCCGTGTACTGCAACACCAACAATCATTTTCTGATCTTACACTGCTGTCAACAGGATGACAGAATTAGTGACTTCTAAAATCCCATCCATCAGTTCCAGCATCTTCTGTCTGATTTTGTGGCTCTGTAATGCCTACTGCCTCATTTTATATTTTTGAGTGAATTTGATGATTCTATCCTTCACATTAGAAAAAAAAACTGCCTAAAAAAGTCTATCAGTGAGGTTAGATATATTGTAATGTCTCAGGATTGCATTGAAATATATGGTATGTTTCAGAAGCACCTGTAAAGTGGACAAAATATTGTCAAAGTATCATATCATAAATTACCCAGTGAGTCATAGCCCGAAATATGTCTCTCCTTGCACCAAGTGAAATTATCTGCTCAAAAAGATTTCGTTAATACCACTGACCCTGTTATGCTTGCTGCCACTGCAATACCTCATTCAGATGCACACTTTGCAAGGTAAACAGTGTTCTAAAGGATCCTTAAATGAGGTAATCCAGCTGCGGCCTCTCCTCCTCTTGCCCCAGGCAGGGTTTTAAATGCGAGAACTGTTACACACCCTCTTTTATGTTAATCTGCTCCTCTCGCTGCAAAATAGGAACCACATGTCTGGCAGAAAGCTCTCAGGAGTGCAATGACAGACATGGTCTTTCACAGAGTGGATGCTGAAGGACCTGGCAGGGACGCTGGCCAACTGACAGAAAGGCAGCGAGATACAATCCTGAAAAGATCCTACAAGATTGTGAAAGATTAGATAAAGTTATTTAATAAACTTGACTTTACGATGTAGAGATTATAACAAACCTGAGAACTCACAGAGTGCTACCTCTTTCTCCCTGCTACCTGCTCCCTGTCACACAGACTCTCACTCACACTTTCTCCCGCTGACTTTCCCTCATTGCATTTTATTGAACCCACAGCACACACTTACACCTTAATGTCATGTGCGTTAGGTCCACTATTGAACGGACTTGCTTGCTGTCACTCCTACGTTATAGGTGCAGCTGCCTCAACTGAGATGCATTCTTTTAAAGTTCACGCCAAGCCAGTAGTTGTAAAGTAAATGAGCAGCGCCTTGCAGAATGTTACCGTGACCTTCAGTCTGAACAGTAGGAGTCCTGGTCAAGTATTTGGAGACCGCCATCCCTGAAAAAAAAAGCAAAAACTAGAGAATCAACAGCATCAACAAATGCCTGAAAAAGCTCAGAGTTGACGTTCAACTAACAAAGCCACCAATAAAACAACCAATTTCCAGCAACTTCTCACCATTTGTTTCTTTCCACATTGACCAAAATTATTTCTAACCTCAGCCAGTTCTTGTAATCATGTTAATGAGGCTTCCACAACCTACTGGTAATAATTCTAAGTCGTGTTTGTCAGCTATAAATGTAGACGTTTAAAGGTGATGCCACTATTTCGAATACCTGCCCTTTAAATGAAGTGATAACCCTGCCTTGGACTTTTTCCTTGTCCCTCCATCTTACTTTGTCTCTTGGAGCTTTTATACGAACCTCCTGGTCAAAGCATTGATTTGCCGTCCAAATGTCTGTTACAATGCAGCTTTCTTCAAGCAACTATAAGCTCCCAGATGTGTTACTCTAATTAAATCCATAGTGTAGTTTACTTCTTTGACAGCCCATTCTCTAAGTTATCCATCTCTCCCTTGAAGTGCAGTGGTATTCACTCTGTGTAATTGAAAGATTTCCCTGGAAGTCCTCCAGGCTTTAATGTGTCTGGTAGTTGCAGCTCAAGGCTGTTTGCCTATTTCTTTTGCACTTCTAATACATTAGCCATCTTGTTGTGATTCATAGCAGCAATAGATCTTTCAAAAGGCCAAACAATTGGCCATTACAGTTATTGTTTCCCTGAATGCTGTGTGCTTGCGATGTACGCCTAATGACTAAAAAGTGGAAAAACTGCTTTTTTCTCTCATGTGTGTTCAGAAAGTGACACATTAATAGCTTTTATTGTAAACTATTGTTTCCTACATGAGACCTAGCAGTTTCTTTCTAGTTAATTCCTCTTCTTCAAAGACTAGGAGCAGGCATTGTGATTACATAGCCAATCTATTAGCATTATTTCTAGTGAAACAAACAGTGAAGTTACAGAAAACCAAATCTTAACCTCATCAGCTGCCTACCACTAACCACTGTCTGTATTGTGAAGCACTCAGTGATTGTGTCAGATCGAAGTATGACAAATTCCATGCCGAGTATTTATACAGTGTCCTATATTTCTGTTAAAACAGCATCTAACTACTTAATGATGCACAAGGGAGGCCAGCACAATGCAACCTGATCTCTACTGTAGGTTTACTTAGCCAGCACTATAAGCATGGTGCAATTATGCCTATTTTCATGTGATAATACCACGCTCATATAGGCTCACTGTTTAGTCTCGGTCTTCTCACCTTAAATTATTGCCAGACAAATCGACTAATTCAAGGAAGAAAGCCAATACTGTTTGTTTAGCCGGTGACCAACCGTGGCCAACTGTATGTGCACCGAGCGCACAGCCACATGAGAGCAGAGGGAAGTGGGAGCTGATGGAGAAAAGGATTGGCGACGTGAGAGGGCACCGGTGGGCTGAGGGTGTACATGTGTAACCCATTTGACAGAGTCACACCATGGGAAACATCTACCTTACTCTCAGCTCCGGTTTCCATAAGATTAATTCAGGGAGAAATAATAACAAAAGTGTAGAACTTGTTAATTGGGTCATATTTCAACACTTAAACAAACCCGTCCATTAATGACACTAAAACACACAAGGCTGAAATGTTTTTCTTATACCTAGCCAAGGTAGGGACTTCCCCATGTGCGCAAAAAAAGAAGTTCAGGGGTAAAAAAAAGAAAAGATTGTCTTGGGTCCAAAACAACCTGCTCATGCGTTTCACAAGCTTAAATCAAGACCGCGGAGACGATGGAAAAGTCTTTACATCTTTGTGGGAATGTACAGTAGAAGGTTGGAGTGGATCACTTGCTCATTTCCTCTTCCTGTTTCTTCCAGGTGAACGTGTGTCAGACTGCTACTCGGTCTGAACCCGGGTCGCGATCATTAACAACGAAGGGCGTTATTGAGCAGCTCAGTGGTCATTTCCCCCTTCTAATACCAGCATTCACCACTTGAGCCTTTAATTTCCACTCCTTAGCCAAATATATTCTCACCAATACACACGTGCACATGCACACAGGGGGCCAGTGTTGCCGTTATTCTGACAGAAAATACACTCATGTAGTAAATGCTGCAAAGTATGTGATATAAATTGGGAAAAGAGCATGATTTTTCTTACACTTTTTCCACAACAGCTAAAATTCATTTCCCTGGTTTGTTGAGGGAAGGTGCGGGGTGAAAGCTCTGTGAATGTGAGAACGTGAGTAATTGAAAATGAGCCAACCAACCAGGCATGCAATGATTACCCAGGGAGTCACTGTGCCACCTAGAAATTGCAAAATTAAAATTGCAATCATTCAGCTTAATTACTTATTGTTATTATATGAAACCTAATTTTAAATAGTTTTTATGGTTTGCCTTTATTCTGAAAGTATTTGCATTCATTTATTACTTAGCTGTGTGGTAGTTTGTGTTGTCAGTAGCACTTTACCATTCCCACAGTGGACTCACATGACAAGCACATGCACAAGGGATTTTCAGGTAACACTGCAAATGCTGAAGAGCATGTGCATCGTGGGAGACAAGAGCCCGCTCTGTCTTTAAAGTCTTCCTAGAAAAGGGATTAAAATACTGTACCATACTTGTTATGCTGCGGCTAAGGCTGGGGTCCTGGAATCCAGGGGTCAGCTCCGTCTGAACCCCCTTCACACAAACAAGAGCCCTAAACTCCCATTAGCCATGCAAATCCAATCTGTGAGTGCTGATTGTCTAATTGAGAGAAAGAAGCTGGAAGTTTTAACCAGGATCCAGTTCAGCCTTTACCCCTCTTCTTTTTATCCCCCTCCACCTCTCCGTCACCCTGTACTGCACTTCTTCTACATTGCCGGTGTCTTTGTTCACGTCTCCCCTCACTGTAGCCTGGTTTATCCCAAGACATTGTCCTGGATCCTTAAGTAATTTCTCTCCCTGCCACCGTCACACAATGCCCTTCTACCAACAACTGTGTTACGCCTGCTCAACTGTACAGGCGCTAGTATGCCATCACAGATTGAGACCATGCTACAGGAATTAGGCGCACACAAACACACAACAACAAGTGCTACATGCGCACACACACATGAGATGCACACATAGACACACGAAAAGAAAAGCGCACTCTTACTGCCAAGTGAATCGTCGGATTTGCATCTCATTTTACCGGTGTGTGTGCATTAGTTTTAGTGTGTGTGATTTTTTTATAGCTCTCTGAATACCTTGGTGGCACACAAAGGCTTTCTCCCTCTCTCTCTAGAAAGGCCTGTACCATTGCAATAGGGAACAGATTTAGATGTGCAGTGACAGCTTAATAAACTGAATGTCTTTGGATGCCTCCGTCTGTAGGGGGAGGTGTCTGGGTGGCTCAGGGAGCTGCTCAAGATGCATCAATAGGAGGAGGATCTTTCTTTGGTGCTGCTAAGGCCTTGCACAAAGCCCACAGTGGCTGACCTACAAAATGGTGGTCAAGATGGGGCTTTATATTTAAGGGCTGAAAGGGAGGAGAGGTCTGATTAGTAGGTTAGGGAGAGTTCAGTGGCTCTGTAAGGCTCTGGAAGACCTGCCGACTGGGGTTTGAATAGGCCTGGTGGCATGGTAAACAGGCTGAATGGGAATCTGAAGCAAAGGGGAGCAGAGCAATAGCGCTAGGTGGGAGGGGAAACACTTGTCTGGGTTCAGGGAACCTTCACAGGAGCTGTGTAGAGGGCACTGGCCTTAACTATAGGCATAATTGAGGCTGGTGCTCTGCAAAAATGGGGCTCTGTGGCAAGGTGTTAAACCAATCCCACTTCACAGCTAACCTCTCATTTGTTCATCATCAAAGCAGACTCATGATCGTAAAAGCCTCAGAACTAACGTTAAGTTAGGAACAGCCTCCATATCAAATGTGAACACCTTTTCTCATTTTTTGTCACATGATTTGCTTGTGCTAATGGTCCAACCACGTATAACACAGAAAACCAACCAAAAACCATTACCACTAGTGTTATAAATGAGTCAAACTACTGTATAGTGTGAAGCAGCTTCCCCTGGATGAAGCTTGTTATTCGGTTTCCGGCCCTGTCTCCCACAAATACTTTTATTCTTCCATCTGCCTGCATTCAATCTCTGGACACACTCTCTGGTTTTGTTTTCACCATTGTCTGGGGTCACATTTGAGACCTATACGCAATGTAGAGTTCTCTCCTCTTTCATTAAATTCAAAATAGGACCCATTCCAAGGGGAAAAGAGGGGGTAAAGAGAGAGAGCAAAAAGAGAAAAGTTGTTTCCAAAGTTGAGATCTCTTTGTCTATGTGTGTAGAGCATGATGATACTGGGAGGATCGGACTTTTTGTAAAGTTTCTTGATAAGTAAACACAGGAGTAATGCTCTAGTTGCCCTATTAGTTTGCTCTCTTTACTCATTTTTATCCACTTATCCAGCACTGAATCATAGGTGCGTTACTCACTGCATTACAATCTAACGAGGGCTGCTGTACTTCATCCATGCAATTCCGCATCCTCTCTAACCACTTTATCAAGAGATCCATCCATCCTCTTCCCCCATCCCAGGGACATTCATGGAGTTCAGCACCAGTCCTCCCAGCTCAATCAGAGTGAATTAGGTGAGCTGGAAGGGGGGAATGCTCAGTACCTTCTGCTGTGCTCCGGTGTCCAGCAATTATGCTAATGCTAAGCGGTGATCCAGTATGCACAGCCCCAGGCCAGAGCAAGTGGACCACTCCCCATTCAGGCGCTTAACCCCAATCTAATGCTCCATTAGTGCCACAATACTATACCTCTCAGTTTGAAAGCTCGCTAGCTGCTTTTTTGTGAAGACAGGCCAGGAGTACACACAGAAATCTGCTAGTAATCCACCCTTTAAGTCCCAACATGTGTTTGCTTGAATGGGTTTCCATGCAACCAGAGTGAACAATAGTTCGGTAACCATTCATATTTTATGCAAATGAAGACACACTAAACATACTAATCTAATCTGGATGGAAGCTTTAAATGTGGACTTTATTTTTCTCACACAGGGCTAGTTGTTTAGGGGCATTAGGTATTTAGATTTCTTCTTTTTCAGCATGTAATACCATCAGGGAGGTTTGTGATTAGTCCCATGTTCATTCTGCTGCATGTATACAACCTCAACATAAAGAACTATCTTCGACACCAAGAGAAACACAGCAACAAATAGCAGCCAAAAACATTTGCATTGTGCTGTGTGTGATTTAGAAAACAAGTGTCTGTTCAGAGAACCATTTAAAAAAACCTGTAAAAATACCTCTGTCTTTTGTTGTCTGTGTATGTACTCGAGTGTTTGATTGTGTGAGTGTATCGGTCCGTGATTCTGGTGAGAATAGAGTGATCTGTTCTGCATTATGGGCATCGTGCCTCTCTGTCTATTCATTGTAGCTTCAGGGGAGAGTGGATAGCTTCTCACTCTTTCCTGGAACAAATGAATCAGTCAAAACACTTCAGTATCTTAGAGCTCCTTGAAAAAAAAAAGTACAGCGATCTGCTCCCTTCAATACAGAACATTCATTATTCAAGTGAAACCTTACCCACACGGCCCGCGTATTAGCATTGTCATGAATCTAATATCTCAGCCTGTGTGGACAACTCCTAATGAGTCTGTCTGGGCCTGTTTTCCCATAATATCCTTGGATGCTACCTAACACTATGACAACACTAGTCTGGAGCCTCAGATTTTTCTACAGAGCGAGACAGAGTGGAAACCATTATTAAATTCCAACAGAGATTCTCATTCGGAGCCCAGACCTAGCTCATTAAATTAAAATGACGAGGATCTTTGTTTGCTGCAACAACAGAAGAGCCTGCTAATTGCCTTTTTGATATGAGGAGCTTTGGACTCCAAAATAAATCAATCCAACTTTTTAAATAAGCCAAGGGAGCTGTGAGATACTGATTTTGAAGACACTCAGTGAATTTGCACCCACGTAGGGGAGTAAATTGATTGTTGATGTTCAGCTTGAGAAAGAAGCCGAGTGTGTTCTACTTGTGTTCAGGTTCTCACCAGTGCAAGTGTAACATTATTTAGTCTTTTGCTTCTGAGAAAAGGGGGGAAAAAACTGAACCTTTCGCAGTCAAGGAGGAGTAAAAGAGATAATCCTTGCTGTTACACCAATGGAATATGTAAGTCTGATCAAGCCAGTTAAAAAGCCTCATCCTTGCACAGCCTTCATTTGTTTTGGACGAACCAGAGTTCACCATGGTTAAGCTGAACCCGCTAGCCCACATCTCTTGGCTCGCAGAGGGCTCCTGCGGATGTGTGCGTGCGTGCACGTTGGAGTGCACGTGTGCGTGCAAACAGGATTTATCTAGCATGTCGTACAAAAGGCTGTGGTAACTGGCAATCTGGATGACCACAGTGGGAAACTAAACCTCACAATATCGAGTAGGCTCCCTCTGTACACACACACACACACACACACACACACACACACACACACACATACACACAAGGGAAAAAAACAGTGAGAGAAAGATGCTTGAAAAATCCTATTTGCTTTGTGCCTGGACATGGTATCCTAGACCCACACAAATTCACCCCTCGAAAAACACTAAGCCAAGGCCTTCGTGTTCTGTCATGGACACATCCTGCACACACATATGTGCAGATAAACTATGTTGAACTAAGCATTATCTGATGTAAAGTGACGCTTTACATTAGATAATACTCACTGTTCCTGTTTCTCCCACTTATCTGACATAATCCAATGAAGTAAAGCTGATCGCAGTTTCAAGTTTTAACAAAATTGCCTAATATCTGTCTAGAAAGTAACGAACAGTGTGCACACAGTGAAAAAGTTCCTAATTGGTATTTCATGTTTGTTTAAATGGACGAGTTAAAGTGGTGAAGCTGATAGAAACACACAAAAGCCGTTCAAGAACCCACTTGAAGGTTCCTGCTTGAACTGACACACTTGAATTGAAACACTCTCTGTCTCTGCTCCTGTATTTCTCTAACTAAATATATGCCATATTTATAAGAGCAGCTCAAACCAACAGTCATCAATTACCACTTGAGTCTTCCTCTCTCTTAGCTTGCTGTCACGCCTTTCAGTCAGCTATCTTTCTCTCTCTCTCTCTCTCTCTCTCACACACACACACACATATTCAAATGGTTTTGGCCAACGCAAGCACAAAACACACCTCCCCACAAGGACAAAGCAGTTGTTTTCCACCCTTTCCTGCTCTAGTCAGCAGCAAAAAAATTAATATTCTCTCACGTCAGGCCGTACTTGAGGAACACGTGAAAGGAGAGGGGTGTATTTATAGAGACTGCTTTGACATGCAACCTTTTCTTTCAGCCCCTTTCCTCGGACTCTACACCCAAAGTTGCTCCACCTCCGTCTTTACATCCAGTGTTGTGTCAGTGGGTTTATCCAGTGATCGAGCAAAATGTTAATTAAGTGATTAATTGACTGACTGTTTGCAAGCACCTATTAATGTGGGGAACTTTCTCCTTGCTGTGTCTCACAAGAATTAAGAATTGTATAAGTGTAAAGTGATGGGTGGTGGACAATAAATAACATTACCTCTGTGGAACTGTTCAATACACCTGAATTCAGTTGATCTAATATATCTAATCATATGCAGACTGATCTCTGTTCCATTTTAGCATTTCTTTTATCAGTCTTGGTGAAAAAAAAAATGGTTCCTGGGGATTTCTTTCTATATTCTGATACAAAACGGCAACACTTTCTATACAAAACAGAAACCTTTAACAGTTAAATAGCCAAAAAAAACTAAAGCTACTATGAAAGAAAGCTAAAATAATTTCAGTGTGAGTGCTTATTATCATTAATTGGCTTCACTCTAGTCATCTTTTTTTAAAAGTTCCGAGTAATGCCTGAATCCATAAAGCCAGTTCAGGGTTACTCAATGTGAAAACAGTGGCGTACACCTCTGCACCTGAGGATACGTGTCCATACATGTGTGCTAGAAAACATGATGGTGACCTCCTAACAGCAGGAGAAAGAGCTGTACGTGTGTTATGTTTGGCTGGACAACATGAAAAGGACAAAAAGAGAAAACTATGTGCATTAACTTAATAAGAGTAAAATCAAGGATCTGGAATATGGTGTAAACATGACATATGCAGGCTGCATGAATCATACAGAATATTTTTTTTGCACCTGTGCAGTCGGAGCACCATCTATCGCTAATGGTGTTTGTTAACCCCTTTGTTAACCCTGTTTGATGATGCACCACAACGGTCCAAGTGACATTACATTTCGTCATTAGAGGGCCACTCTGCTGCAAGGGCTCCAGGTATGCATGTGCTGGACAACCCCAATGGTCCATTTTGATTAGCTTCATAATGCACATACACAGAATACTGAGCCACAAATCTACAGCGTAAGGGAATATAACCAGGCCCTGAGTTTGTAATACAGGCTGAAATGAAAGAAATACATTCAACACAATAGCATATTTACATGCATCCATTAATTATTTTAAGTTAAATATATACCTTTAAACCTGCAGAACATCTGTCGGTTAGTTTCTGAGAGGCTGAGAATGTGCCAACAATGTTTAGTTTAATATCAACATAGTGCAATGTCATTAAAACCAAAGCATCTCAATATATACAGTATACGCTTGTTATATTGCAGGTTGGCTGGCTTGTGTACGATGACCAAATTGTCTTTTCAATGGGTGCCTTTGTCTAAAAATGTTTCGGAACCACTGATAAAAACATCAGTAACCTCATGACAGATAAATATATGTAATTTGATTGTATTTGCTGAAATCCAATGCTGTTTCATTCAATTGCACAAATGTCACTTAACAGCAAAACCTTGATAAACTGCTCATATGAACAAAGTATGGGGTCATTTTTAGGGGAGGACAGTCTAACTCATCCTGAATGATTTTTTTCCCCTCACACTTTCTCACATAATGTTTTCTTCACAGTCCATCTCCCCTTTTCCTGTCTGATGCTGCTGCAACTATCTGCTTTATTTTGCTACAGCTTGTCTCCATTTTGCAAACTGTTACATGTCCCTGAGTCTTAAAAATACCCCTATTTATTTGCATGTATCCCAACATGCAGTTAAAGTAACACCTAAGAATGCATACAACTAAACTGCCTAAAAATAATAATTACTGCTTACTGGGTAGAACAGTTTTTTTGCAGAATATGCTTTATAGGTATACTGAAACTATTGGGAGTGTAAAACTAAAATGATTAGAAATGCTTCTTAATGCAGACACATTAGGACTTACAGTATCCAACAAATGTTAGTTATTGCATTACTTCTAAGTTGAACAGTGGGGTTTTTGCTCCTTTGTAAAATTAAAAGCTGCCAGTTAAAATTTATTATATGCAAAGTAATGGCCCCATAGTATGAACTTGATGTAAAAACTATATTATATATAAAGTACAGCTATAATTACTAAGATTCAAGTCGTTTTTTTCAATACTCTGTATGTCCTCATTTATTTTTAATGTCGGACTCAATCCTTCTTGGAATGAAGGATAACAGTGCTACACAAACTACTGGAGAGATGTACGGTCATTCGTCAGAGACTAGGTTTTTTTCAGCTGCTCTTTGCTGGAGGGGCTGTGTTGGTGTTCCATTATTTTTAAAATACACCAAAGATTTTTATTGGACGTGTATACTTGGCCAGGTCGTACATTTTCACTTTCTTCTTCTGTAGAAACTCTTGTGTGATTTTGGCAGTCTGCTTTGGATCATTAAGATGAAATATTTCCCCTTCTGCCAAGCTTCTGGAGACCGGGAGTTACTTTGTCAGCCAGTGTTTTGGTATATCCACTAGCTTTTATGGCGCATCTATAAATGTCATCTCCTCAACACCTTGGGTTCTTATGCAGCCCCCATATCGTCACACTCCCACCTATGTATTCCAGTGCTGGGACAATGCATTCACTGTGGTTTATTCTTGAAGTATTGTCCTGAAGAGCAAGCAAGGTTTATTTTGTTGGACATTTTCACAGAAGTTAACGTCAAACAATGTCCTGGACACTGTCGAAGCTTTCACATCTCCACTGATAACCTCTGTGCCAAGTGTGAAGCACTTCCTTGTCTGTTTTGTAGAGGTAGACTGTGAAAGACAGATGGTTACTGTGTTCCTGATTGGTGGTACTACAACTCATTCTATATATTGTGACTATTAGCTGTATTTAGACCAATTTTTTGACTGTGTTCTGTCCATTGACCACTCTCTGAAAACCCATTTGCTAGAGGGAAAGTCAGGGGGTCGCCAAAGTTTGCATGTGTGTGTGTTTGTCAAAATCTTGTTGCAGTCCTTGTAGTAGGTGTTGAAATAATTCACTGGTTAAGTGAAAACCTGATGATGGCGTTGAGTGAAAAGTTAGGGGATCACCAAAGTCAGTAGGGCTCATTCTCTGGGGACCGCGGATATTTGTGTCAAATTTCATGGCAATCCATTCAGTGGTTGTTGACACATTTCAGCCTTAAAGTGGTGGACAAAGCAGCTGAGCGGACGACAAGCCAACACTGCCATCCAAAGAAGCACAATGCTACTTTGGCTACTTTGTGGAAATACAAGAAAAGGCCCTTTTCTCCCAAGCTCCTCTGTGGGTGTGTCAGTGTGTTTGATTGACCGTGAAGCTGACAACTTGAGCCGTGGTACTTTCACGGAGAGACAAAGTAAATAAACTGTAACCTGCTATTTTATTGCTGTTGGACTTATTTTAAAAAGTTATAGAAGTCACATTGAAAACTGCTGCCACAACACAGTCTTGTTTTTGCTCTTTTTAACAGTACAAGGCATACACTTACTCACTTTAGCTGGTGAAATCCTATTTTTGTTAGGAGCAAAGTTTCTGCCTGTTTTGGTAACATTTGGGTGAGACTTTCTGACTCAATGCTGCCTGTGTTCAGGAAAGAGAATGGAATTTAGTCGCATCTCAAGAAGAAAGAGAGAGTAAAGGAAAAAAAAGACTTATGCAGGGAGCCCAAATGTTGGTTGCAATTTGCATTTATTGTTCATGCTTCAAAGTGAAACATGTCTGCTGTGTCCTTGCCCTGCTCCCTACACCATATATAGAGATGGAGACACAAAGAACCAAAGAAAACATTTCTCTTTCTCCATTTCTCACCCTCCATTTATTTCCTCCCCTTCTGTAATTCTCACAAAGGATGGGACCATTACAAATGTCACACTGACAGGTGGGAACTATCCATCACCCTATTAGGGCTCCGGTTTGTGGGATTTGTAGCCACCCAGTTCACAGCGCTGCTAAAGTGTGGGTGGGCTAAACAAGCAGTACAATTAGTCCCACTCATTGGTGGGAAGGACTACAAACATGCACGAATACAGCGGTAGAAGTACGATCCAAGTCCCAGCATTTGCTCAAATTAAGTGTTAAATTATTGATCTGAAGCACAGGTCAGCTGATGATGTGTAAAATTAGCTTATTTACAGTGTTACTAAAGTAATAAAAGAAATACTGTATATGTGAGGTGACAAAAGATAAGAGGACAGGCTAGATTTTTAAAAAAATATTCCAATTAAACAGTTAAATACTGCAGACAAAAAGATAAAGCATGGGTCCATACATTTTGACAGCTAAAGATGATAACTTATTATTACAAAAGACAAGCTGTAAAAAGTTACACCTGTCATATTGAGGTGCTACAGAATAAAAAATGGACAGAAACGGAATAAAATGGATCACTGAGCTACTTTTTACTATTGTACTTCAGTATTTTTTTAAAGAACGGATTTGCATCTGCCTAAATGTGTACTTTAAACCATCACTTACATATTTAATACACCTCTAGTAGATCATCTGTAGTGACTCAAACTGAAAGCACTCACAATGTTTTGCAGTCAACAGTTGCAAAATGGGTCTGGCTGACATTTTCATTGAGGATCATCCTGCTGTGATTTCTACATTTATTTAGATCACAATGTTTGATAATCCTATTAAAACTTGTAATGAGCGAGTGATCAATCTTCAAGCTTAAAAAAGAAATTTTAGAAAAAAAAGAGTGCAGGAGGGCACAAGAGGCTTGGTTGCATCATGTGTTAAAGACCCCTATAGTAAAAAGTTTTTAACCCTTTCAGAATATCCATATGGTGTTGCTTTTTCCTTTGCTGAAAGACATCACATCGCAGAGTTACATCTAAACTATTTTAGGTCAAGTTTTTTCATAGAAAACAATTACATAATATGTATCTTTGATCCATATTATAAAATGAGTTTTTAGAGGTTCAATCAATGACCACAGACGGACTAAATAGGCAAAGACCACGTGTGGACTGTGGACGTTCACAGTAGTTTCACAGTTCTACAGATAAGAACAATCTATGAAAATAAGATCCAAGTTATAATTGCTTAAATTAATTTACTGGACAGCTTATGAAGACTTCCAAAATCTGTCCAGCACGCACTGTAAACAGATGAGCCTGTGGCAGCCAGTACAGATATCCAATTGATTGGGAGTCATATATTTTTTTTACATGGACATTATTGGCCTGAGATGACATATCGCTCCACATTAATTCCAACCACTCCAGTCCTCTCATATGAAAGATAAGAGAAATTGGTACTCGAGGTCACAATAGTCTGATTAAAACCAGGCAATAAGGAAGAAGCACAAGATGAAAGCTAAATGGCCCTGGGTGATAGAGTGAGCAAAACAAACAGCAAGAGCTGGTCAACTAACCGAGTGCTAATGAAACTCTCTGTGGTCGTGGTCATTAGGATAAAGAACGGTTGAGGTCTGCAAGATTTATGCATAATGCATAATTTAGCATTTATAAATTGCCATACAAATTTGCACAAATCTACGTGTGTACACTTTCTCCAGTAGAGCTGTTTGGTTGCTGTCATTTACCCTGTTTGGAAAGTGTTGAGTTTTGTTCAGCCCATCTCTTCTGTGTTTGTGTGTGTTCCTAAGTCTACTTACCAAATAGAATACTCCAAGGATATGATATTTAATCATGACGATACATTTAGTACTTGACAAAGAACCTCCATGTTATTAAAAAAAAGTGTTTTACAAGTGAAGCTTTGAGCCTAAACAGTAATACAAGTGGCACATTCATTGGGTTCCATTAGCATTTTGGAGAGGCCGAGATAAAGGATTAAGAAAGCCTTCAATATCTCTTAGGTCAATAACGTCATTAAAATATGGAGTAGTGAGACCGCAGAAGTGGATGAGATGTGCATCCTGATATGCTGAAGGCTCTGAATATTCTCAGCTTGAAGTAGCTGATAAGACCAGCATTACTAAAATGTGTGTTGAGTGTTATTAGAAGTGTCCCCTGTTGCACCACTAACCATGTAATGATGCCATTACTGTAGCAAGTGAACCAGATAAGAAAAAAAACAAGATATTCAGAGGTGTTCTTTTCCTCTTTTACAACAAAAAAATAGAGGAAATTGCTCAACTTTTGGGGGACCACACTTCTCAACTTTTGCAGGTTTTTTACTGAAAATGAAAGCAACTTGATATAACTTTGATTGTTGAGCTTCAAATTTATGGTAATTCTGCCTTTTTTGCATAACTGAGGGCCAGTTGTTTAACATCCTCCTAAGAATGCTTGTTCCAAGATGTCTGGTCCTTGTATAACTGAAGCAAGAATTTTGAGGTTTTTTTTCAGTTGAGTCAAGCATATTCGAAGTAGCATCTGGACTCTGCTGAGGCAGATACTGGTCACAGATTCTATTTGTGGCTTTCACAGTCAGAATTGTAAGACAGCCAAGGACTTGGGAGTGTCCAGCTTGGCAAGCCCAGAAACATTTCTCTAAATTTTGTAGATGATCATTGTAAACAGGTTGAGACAACGGTCAGAAACTCAGCACTGTCTTGCATTACTGGTAAATAAGAGAATAACCCCTTTTGTTTATGGACAACAGTAAAATGAAGTATCAAACTGACAATGTTGGGTACCTAGACAAGCCCTTAAGCAGTGCACAAGGCATTCAGGTATCTGAAAAGCGCTTAGTAGAACTTCTCAAAATTTTAATATTTCTAATTGTCTCCTGCTTCTTCTAGTTTTCTTTCCACCCCATTTTGTCTCTTTCTGCAAAATTCTATCTTAAGCTTCATGATTCATAGGTAGTAATAGATTAGAGCTCATGCTTTGGACAACTAAACATTTAGTCTTCATGTACTATTGAAATCTGGAACTTTTTTAATCAAATTGTGAGTGAGTTAAAATGTACGTATTAATATCTTATGAAGCACGGTGATTTCTATTTGTTTTTTGTTTGCTTTTATTTCCTTCTCAGGTCATTAGCTTTAGATTAAGACAATACTCTAGCGACCTTTTCATTTAGGTATATACTGTCTCCTCTTTGTCAAATCCTCCAGATCCCAACATTTGTTTTAACCACACTGCGTCTGCTTTCCGCTGCTTGTCGGCAGCCCAGCTGGCAAAGGCAGGGTCACTGCAGGGTCTTGTTTCCAGAGATGTGATTCTTCACTACAGATGAGAATCACTAAGCTTCCCTCTGGAGGCTCAGACAACAGAGAGGAAAGGGCACCGGGAGATTGGAAGGTAATGAGTCTATTAATTAAAAGGTTTTTCAAAACCAGCTGCAGTCTCAGCCACACACACACACACACACACACACTCGCATGCGGCCACACGTAAAAAACACAGCGTCCCAAGTTTTCTGCAGAGGCAACAAAGGTGACCAGTCTATCCCTGTTCTCCTCTTGCCATTTAGCATCTGATTGGCGACCTTAAATTCAGATGAGGTGCATGAATTAAACTGTCCTTTTTGTACGTGAAGATAAGTGACACACACACGCACAATAGAGGCAGGTGTTTCTGTCCACACCACCCCAGTGAGGGATGGAATTGGACAGCAGCAGTCACAAATATATTATAATGCTGCTCTGCACATGAGCCTTATTAGACCTTTGATCTCAGTGTGAAAACCGGTGTCCATCTACCCTCACACAAAACCTAGTCCCTAAGGTTTGCAAATTTGGCAGAGGTGACCTGTCATCTCCAGTTCCTCTCTCTTTGTTTAGTGCCTGTTCATTGAGCTTTGATTTATCTGCCACCGTTCGAAGGTGTGTGTTTATGTGTATGTGTGCTTGTGTCTTGTGGTAATAAAGGGGTAGACGCTTAGACTCTATAGTCATTGATTGGGGCCAAGCAGACCTGACCTTCTTCTATCCAGCACCCAAAAATCAGCAACGTGGCTCCACTGATGTCTCACACACACACACACACACAGAACAAAACACACACTCCATCGATCAGTGACATACACTGAAGATGACAGATACACTGACAGTAATCAGCTCTGAATGTGAAGAAAGACTTTCCGGAGAACACACCAATTTATTACTGGCTGTGGCTGAGTGATCGACAGATAGGCACACTGATGCATGAAGACAGGTGAAGAGATGAAAGGACAGTTGATGGAGAAGAACAACAAAAAAAAGATCAGAGGAACAAAATGGAGACATGCATGTTGGACCGACAAAGCCAGCAGGGGAAGGAGGAGGAAGAAAATGATGCCTGTTGGAGGTCAGACAGGAGCATTTCCCCTATTGGTGGCCTCTGTCAGGGGTGTACAGTTACATACTCTCTCTCACACTCAAACACACAAGCACTTAGGCACTTTCCCCCCACAAGGAGACCGAGATTGGATTATTGATTGCATTGAGACAGACAGATCTCAAAGGACAGCAGAGGTCTCTTTATAGAGGGACTTGTCTGGTGATAGTCACTGCTAACAGGAAAACAATAGGTGACCTTAACTCAGGAATGATCAAATCAACCCTCACCTCTTTGACTGTTAAGCGAAAAAACACAGAACTCATACACGTCATACTGCCGTGAAAAAAAAAAATATTACAGTATTTGCATTTTCTACTGCTTTATTCCACTATATTTCAGAGAAATATTGTAATTTTGTATTGTAGTTTTTACCCAGCTACATTTTTCTGATGGTTTAGTCGCAAGTTTCTATTCATATTAAGTGAGTGTAGTATCTTAATATCAAATTATTTCTACTTTAAATACAAACCAGATTACTGCAAAATAATCTATTCTTACTCCTTAATCCCTAACAGAATGGATAACAATATTACCAAGCATTTTAGGATAATGATTTCTTGAAACAAAACACACCAAGCACTGTGAAGCAACCTAGTTCTGATGGATCGCTTCAATTTTAGGACAAAAAAGTAAACAACTATATTTCTGTGGTGATTTCCTTGTATTTTAACATGGATAATAACATGTATCATTTTAGGTCAATGTCTTCTGCTTAAATGTGCACTAATATATTTTTTCTGAAGCTAATCTGCACAACTTGCATAGTTTCAGTTACACAGTTTAAAAAAATCGTATTTTTTAAATTATCGTTCATAATTTATTGATAATATTAAGGCATCTATCTTTTGATCAAAGCCATGCATTAAAACCAATTAAATGTAATATGCAATCTTAAAGAAACCATTCCTCCTGCATAGTCAGCCCTGAGGCTATCAGGTTATGAGGAGCGTTCAGCCATATCATGTAACACACATGTACACAAACATGGAAAGCAGAAGCAGACACAGACGCTTCACCACCGGCTACCACTGAGACCTGCAGACTAACCTCCGTGATCCATAACCAATTGAGAAAGATTACTGAACGGAGTTCTGGGAAACATAAGATGAAACTTTAATTATCCTTGAGAGCAAAGTTGGTCTTTGCGGCAACATAATAGAATAAAAATAATACACATGCAAAATGTGCTGCATTAACATAAACAGAAACAAAGTGGTACTTAGTGCTTTTCAATCCCTTAAACGCCAGCATTAGCATTCACATATCTTATTCATAATAAACCGAGGCATTCCATGAGGATAGTGGTGAGACGCAGATTCCCTGGAAACAGGAGGTCTCCATTTGGACATTTCAAGGTGAGTTAGAGACCCTGACCTTGGCTGCTTTCCCATGAAAGGGCCAAACAGCTCGTCTGAGTTCATGACTGCCACGACCTTGTGTCCTGCACTCAGTGTGTAGTACATAGGATCTAGAATAACAGAAATAATTTAGTATTAATTTTCAGACCTATGTGTCTTTGAGGCAAAAATAGACCAAGCTAATCTACAGTTGGTGTGTGACTGAAATATCAGATGCCAGTGGCAATGTTTTGCAACTTTAGCTTATTAACTAATTATATGAAACACAGGCTGACTTTTTAATCTTTCGAGCTGCCTTTTCAAAAGGGTACTAATAGTTCATTTGAAGATTAGATACATGGTATCATGCTAACTCAGCACCATAACAACACAGAATAGCCTTAAGATAAAGCCAAGGCAAAACCCACCATTCATCCGATGGTGACTGATATGAAAGACATGGAAATAAAGCAGCGTCAGTGTTCTTTCACAGCAGAGGAACCTAAGTAAATTGTGAATTAGTGAAGAACCAGTTGTTTCTTCAAAACATAACCAAATTTGGCTGCACATATTAAAAAATCACAATCTTACACATAAACAACAGAATACATCCATGGCCAATGCCTCCCAAAACAGCAAATATTTGTGTATGATTGTTTCCAGAAATGACACAGTTGTTTTTTTAAATGAGGAAGTGTGAGGATTAAAAAATAAAGCCAGCACTCAGAGAAGGTGGTTGTGGTGGTACTAAAGGTCAATCACAGAACTTCAGTCAGGAGAGTGGAATTTGTGTCGTATGTGGGACCATTATAGCTGACATATGATTCAGGGTTTTTTGTTGTTATTCTTTGTTTTATTGTTATTAGCTTTTATTTATTACTTAAACTACTTGGCTAGGTTAGGAAAAGGTCATTATTAGGGTTAAAAGCCATCCTTCACATCTGCATTTACAGATTTTGCAAGCACTTATTCAAAGGACCACAAGAAACTGTAATCGTAAACATCTAGTACTGTTGTTTTTCCAGTGAAGTCATGATGACACATAGGAATAAAGAAAACCACGAATAAAGACTACTAAATAATACAGCAAATAGGTAAACCCAAGTCCAATTAAGAGCAGGAGCTACAAAGAAATATGTATTTCTGAAAAAGGCAGTTCTAATCTAGCCCAACAAAGAAATTAGTTGCTGTTACCACTTGGTCTCTCCCTCTCATTTGTTTTAGCCTGGAGATGTCTTTTTAACCCATTAGGGGGATATCTTGACCTTGTCTCTTAGTTCAGCAACCCCCCACAAAAACAAACCAGCATGCAGATCACCTGATCTTAATGAGGACATTCGTCATCATTTACTGGTTGTGATACACTATCATTTATCAGCGTGCCATAATGGCCTTGTTTTGGTCTCCTAACAAACCAGATGTTATCTACAGAATCTCATTCTTTCTTCAGGATCTGTTTCACATCACTGGGTGCTGTAAAGATGCGGAAAAGGATGTGGAGATGCAAAAGAATCGGACATGCATTCCTGGGTTGAAGCCATGGTAGGTCTGCACAAACACGCTCCATGTGGTAGGAATGATCAGCCTGTGAGAGGTCACTGTTTGCCTCTTATCCCACTGTTTGGACAGGGCTCTAACAATCACACTGATCTCGGCTCACCGAGACATTTAAACAAGTGCTCTGCATGACAAACCTGCAACCCACATTTGTTAGGTATTAACATCCCATGCAGCGATTCCCAACCCTGTGCTGTCTAAATATTTACGAGAGCTTTAAGACAACTGGTGATCTCAAGGAACATATTGGATGAGTTTAAGAGTGTGTATTTTGTTTAAAAAGTATTGACCCAAGATCAGGGCGAGGCTAACACTGATGGCATCTTCAGGACTCTGACAGACAGACGTTATTACATTCTGATGAGGAAAATTAGAAAGAAAGACCCTGGTTTTTGGCTATTTTTCTGGCTTATTCAAGCTTGAAACGAGATGAAAAGCATGCCCTCAATTGGTTATTCATTCAAGTCTATTAGTTGTTGACCTGACATAAGATTGTAATACAAATATTAGCATTCTAATAACTGCAATTTGGTGAGATGTTAACTAAATATTGAGAGGACAATTATAACAATTTATTGTAATTTATGGCTATTATATTTGAATAATGCAGTTGTCATTACACTAAATTGAGTCCACTGCAAACATTGTGTGTAGATTTCACACATTGTTTTCTGTGAAATGGAAAATTCGAGGAGAAACACAGAAAATGAGGTTCTCAGTTTAAGAAATGCCAAAGTAAAAACATGTCTTGTCATTGGCCTCAGTGTAATTTTAGGGATGTCTTGAAGCATACATTAACCTTAAGTAACCTTAACAGGAAAATATAGAGCATTTCAGAGTTCATGAACTCACAAGCTTAAGGCTACGGTTCTCCAGCCAAACTTGCACACAAACACTGGCCCTAATAATCTCTCCACTATACTATAACACTTGTGCTCGCAGCTAGTTTGCACCCTCTGTTCCTCACATTGCTCATCGTCTGCTTCCCTCTCGTCCAATCACAGTCCTCGCTCGGTGCCAGGTGCTGGCACAATGTCAGCCAAGCTACTGGAAGGGAAAGCTCATGAATCTATTTCAGTGTTTCTATCCACTGACAAAAAAAAGTGGGGGTGTGCAAGGGGATTGGGAACCCTCAGAGTGTCCTTATTCAGCCATTCATCTCTGCCCAGCAGCATCCACCATCCTCAGCCGGAAGAAAGACCCTGCACTGCTCACTGGTTATTACCAAAGAGAAAATCACCACGTAAACGAACAGATGAAAAAAACTGGGATATCTTCCCCTGTAACAGACACTGTGGCATCAGTGTTTATACGGCAGAATGGAAAAATACCAAAACAGACAGGCGGCTAGAGAGCAAATTGAGAATAAGATTGTCAGAAAGTGGAATGCAGTCGTTTTGGCCAGAGTGGAGGGAGGAATCTTTAATTAGAATGTGTTGAGAGATCATAGTTTCCCTTAGAGCTATCGGGCCTTTTCATGTTTATATAATGCATATGCATGGGCTGGAGCAATCATATGAAACCAGATACCCAATTCCACATAGTGCAACTGAAAAAGGTTTCACTGAGCAATGCAGTTTTGGACCTGAGACTTTGCACTGAAAGGTAAAGGCTGAGGTTTGAAACAAACATGTGGTCGGCATCTGAGGTTTGAGACACGCGATATCTATAAAATATGAACAATGCGTCTTATAAATCATTTCCAACAAAACACTGAGCGCGAGATCACAGGAAATCGAGTCGTGGCAGAATGCATTATGGGATAAGGGTAATTCACACAACTGTGCTTCATCTTCCAAAAGACGAGCGAATACCAGTGGTGTGAAAGCATGTCATCTCACGGCCCCAAGCCTAAGAGCTTTGACGTCTGCCAGCATCGTCAGAATCAGAGCAGATCCCCGAAGACGATCCGACAGCAATCACAGTGAATAACTCCCCCACCCTCTTTCCTCATCTGAACCAGCAATAAAATGATGCTGGATTAATTTTTGTTCCTCTCAGTAAGCTACGAAGGAGAAGAAAAAAAATGCTTAGTGTCCAAAATAATGAAACATTCCATGACATGTCCTTATCAGCCAAATGAAAAAATCACATTATCTTCAAAAGGGGTTTTAAATGCCCGCCCGCCCGTTTTCTCGCTACCTCAAGCTGCACAGGGAATATCAACTGAGAGACAGTAATTCGCTCAAGCGCTTAATATTCAGTTCTCAGCTATGTAATATGCAAATTCATGGGGGTCATGCAGAAGTCAAATTGAAAAAAAAATCCCTTAAACTTAATTTGAGAGGCAGTTGGAGATTTTTCTAAGAAAATCAGTCAGTTATGGATAGGGTTCAGTAGAAGTCAAACTGACAGACTCCTCCAGGGAGCGGATAGGTCCCTGCTGCCCTGACACGGGTTGATCTCTTCAGATTTACAGTGCCTGCACTCCTTTAACCCCCAACAGCTACCACATTAACACTAGGCGTCTCCATCAGTTTCCACATAGGAATCTAGTAGAGCAGTGGACAGCTTGTCCTACAAATGAGATTGAGATGAGCTGTGAGGCTTGTGGAAAGAAAACACACAGGCACTTTGCACAAGGACAGATTACGGTATCCATATATTTGAAGTTACCAGGGGATTCTTTATTGCTTCTCCAGTTTGTGTGTCCACAAGGACGTACACAGAACTTATCATGCAACTATCATCAACACCATGGTGTTCTATAGAAACACAAATCCATGCAACTAAATGAAGTTCACACGCATGCATTTATACTTGTCTCATTTCAAGATCAAGCTGTCAACTGAGAGAAATGTCATTATTTAGCAGCTTTCCAAGTGTGATTTGTTGGCTGTTAAGAGAGATACGCCTGTTACAAACATGATACCTCTGAGAATGGGATATCGATCCATCTCCAACGGCTCCAGATGTGTCATTTTGTTGTGGCTGCACACTTTGTAAAATCTATTCAGGTCTGATATCGCATGTCCGGTAACAAGCCGTGATTGCTGTTCCGGTGATGCTGTAAGGGGACAGAGGCTGCGCCACAGGCCTTTGCTAGTCATTGCCAGAGAGGAAAAATTAGCCATTTGAAGATGGGCAGGACTGATAGAGGGATCATGAAGCTATTAACCCCTAAACAAGCTGCTGAGAACCCAGCAGATGGCAGGACTGATGGTGAGTGTGCTGCCAGATTGGGCAGTAAGCAGAACGAGAGCCCAGACTTCTCATGGAAGCTGATAGAGTGGTCCTACCAGGCAGCACAGCATGTGTTTCACAATGTGTGCATGCATGCATGTGTAAAGGAGTGCAAATATTTTAAGGGTTTGGGGTATGTCTGCCTGCATAAATATGTGAGAGTTCTCAAAGTCACTGCCATGTTTGTCACACTCCCTCCTCCCTACCAAAGTTTAGGCCAGCGGTCTTGAGAAATTATAATCATTTAACAACTAGATATTTAACAAACAATGATGTCTACTTAGATGTAGTTTGTTTCCTAAAGCCCTTTTCAGACATGCACTCCTTTCTGTTAATCTGATGGCAACCAAATGTGTTGTCTTTTTTGTCTGAATGATCATACTGGTCACTTTTCCAAAGAAATTGCAATAGCAATCATACTAGGTCAGATGTGCAACATTTACGCATCACTTTTCAGCACTGCACAAATCTGAACTGCACCCAGGCACACTCAGGCAACAGCACTTTGAGCAGTGTAAAGCAATTAGGGAAGGTTCTTTCAACATTTTAGCACCAATACTAGTCCAAAAAACATTGCAGACAGTGGGAAAGACACAGCTGATGCGTCAAGATCACAGCACACCTGTCTCATTCACTTTGCTCTTCAATTACAAATCTATTTGACTACAAACTGAAACGTCCATAAAAACAAAACTTCACTGCAATTATAAACTGACTAACAGCTTTCCCACCATCATTTTAAACTACACACCTATGGAATGTGTGCACATCACAATTGAGACCAAGTGTGTATGACTGTGTCTGACGTCTGCCAGCCATTTGTGTACTCTTCATAATGAAAAAAGTGCTCAAGTCGACAGTAAACCAAGCACGACAACCAAGGAGGGCTGATACAGAAATGCAAGAAGAGACATGAAAGCTTAGTCGGGAGCTGTGTGGAAGATGATTTCTCCCAAATGAAGACGTCAGGGAGGAAGCTGCACTTGCATGTCTCGAGTCTGTAGTAGCAGCGCAAAGATATCAGCAAAGGAGCATCACAGTGCTAATAGTTTGTTATGGAGTCTATGACATTAGTTGACAGAACTGGCGAAGCGCTGGGAATTTAATTGCACTACTTCATATAAGTTCAGATTTGTGTAGTGCAATTAAATTCCCAGCGTTAAGCCAGTTCTGTCTGCGAAGGTTTGAAGCCAAGAATAACACAGTTCACACACATATATATATATATATATATATTCTCGGTCTTCGTGTCACCCATTAATACCATGCTCACTTCAGAAATTTGTCTCAGGCAACAACTTTGTTTAAAAAGATACATAATTTAAAACACAAACTGATTTCCGTACTCATTGGTTCTCAGTGCAACCTTGTCTCCACAATTTGTGTTCCTATACAACTAACCTGCATTCTCATTTAGGTTTTGAAAGACGCACAGTTTCTGTTCTTATCAAACACATTCAACAACATCACCTATGATGTTGTCGAAAAGGTTTCCAGTCCATGTAAGATGGCCAGAGGGGAGGCAGGAGACTATGGTTCATGTCTTATGTTGTATACTTTCAGTTTTCACTCACTCTTCATTTAGTTTTAGGCACCAAAACTATCTGTTTAGTTTCAGGAGTACATCAGGCTTTGGTTGATACCGTCAAAATAATAACAACATATTAGAAGCTTGGTTAAGTTTAGGCACCAAACTACTTAGTCAGGTTCAAGAAAATATAGTGGTATGTGCTAAAATGAAACCCTTTCACTGGCTTTTTCTCAACACGCTGACTTATCCATACTTGTGTTCTGGTGAACTTGAAAAATATCATCAGCCACTGCCCAAGTACTACCCCAATTGTATTTCCACATCTAGTCAAGTACAAAGGGAATGGTCGGATGTGTTCTTGGTCCACCTAGTTCATTAAGGATGCATTGGGGGTGGACTTGTGGCACCCAAGTCTTTTCATGTCCACTAGCGGCAAAGGCCGAAGAGACAACAGTAGTCATTTTTTATATACCACTGTTGTTGTATCACAGAATGTAGTTTTAAGATTTTTTGGCATAAATGTAGCTGTTTAAACTTCAAATCTGTGGTTGATTTAACAAAACAGAGCCTGCTTGAAATTTGCTGCTGTCATCGATGTCTCTTGTAGTGACTGAACATGTGATATAAATCATTTTTGGGGATCTAACAGGCAAACTGTGGCTTTAGAGTGTACATCTCTTTATTGTTTTCCAGATAAGTCAGTTTGAATGAGGTCAAAGGAAATGTTCATAATTTTATTTTGTTATTTAATGTTGTACAGGATCACTGCCTTTGTCCTGTAACTGAATTATTTGCTTTCCTTCAATCCCTATAGTAAAACTTTGTTCTATTTGTTATAATCCATTCATCCATCATCTTCTATACACTGCTTGATCCTCTGTCGGGTTGCGGGGGGATGGAGCCTATCCCAGCTGACTTAGGGGGAAGGCAGATGACACCCTGGACAGGTCGCCAATCCATCACAGGGCCTATTTGTTATAATGGCTAAAAAAAAAAAAAAAAAACAAGAGACAGCTAAAGAAACTTGGTTCTTCATTGACAGCTGGGAGGCTCTACAGGCGACCAGCAGACTGTTAGCAGCACTTTAATCTAAGGTCTCCATCCATGGCCTTTTTGTGGGGCAGCATCTTTATCGGCATGTCGATGCTGCTTCCATCTAACAGTCCCTCCCCACCTAATAAATGATTGGTTGGCTGAAAACAAGTAAGGCTGAAGCAATGGAATAGATATATTTTTGAAAACATATTTGTGATACATCAAAAACAAACATAATCTGACACCTATTGAGAACGCATTTTGCTTGTATAGGAACGTAATTTTGTGGACACAGTGTTGTCAGTGCAGGGGCTGGTTCCTCACGAGGGGTCAAACATAAACCTTAGGATTTGTGCATGTCTGAGTGTGTATGTTTGTGTGTGCACTCTCACGCTAAAAGGCTCAGATATTCATACACATACACACAGACACAGGCAGTTTGCATCCCATGACATGGTCTTGCTTTTATGTATTTCTTGGCTATAAGGAGTCACAATGTTGAGGAATGTTTGGGAACCATTGACCTTGCGGCACAAAAAAAAAACACTGTCTTTCACGTATTGCAATTAGATTTCCATTCTTTGTTAGCTCCAATTCAAGTTTATCTCCTGAAAACTCGTATTAAAATCAAAAAACAGCTGTTCAAAGCGAAAATGCCCTCTGTGTTGAAGAATATTTGTCATACATTCTTGCGAGGATATCAACACCCACATGGTCCTTAGTCATAATTGAACATCTGTGCAATAAACTCTTTGCATGACTCCTCAGCGACTTCACACATTGATCACCAGTCTTTTTAAAGTGGGACAGGTGTGGTTATATATGTGTGTGTGTGTGGCAATAAGATGCCCACTTGGGTGGCCATACCATCATGTTAATTTAAGATGACAGGAAACATGGAGTTGAAAAGTGAAAGGCAAAATATTGTCAGTAAAATGCATCTCTCACTGATGCATTCAACATGAAGGAGTTGAAACAGCTACAGACAGAAACACACATGCACACACCAGATTCACCAAAATGTTATTCATGAAATCAGCGAGGTGTTTCAAGCCTGAACATCTGATCACAGAGAAGAAAACAAATGTAACAGTCACTGTTATTATAAATCTTGCAACTGTTTAGACTTACACAGTGTACTATACTCTCCTCAGTGCCTGTATGACCCTTGACTCCTCCTGCAGCAGGGTGAGAAATCATTTATATCAATACCTAATGGGAGATTTTAGCTGAATGCCACAACCATGTACTGGAGAGGATTTTCACACGGTGTTATAATCTTGCTCTTGTCATGTTTTATTCAAATGTGCTTAACAAGAGGGGCCCCTGTTAAAACTGCTTTGACAAAAAAGTAGTGAAGGTGAGGCCACATTTAAAAATGCTGAAATGTAGGTTAAGAATTTAAAAGAGCCATAGTTGTAAGGTGAAAGCAGAAACCAAAGGAAGGTTAGGGGGAAAACAAGTCTAAGGGGAGACAGTGAAGGGATTTTCCATGAACTACACGATTTTACTGGTGCTCCTAGCGGCTGCTGCCTTCAGCTATGCCTCCAGGTAGATACAGTGGTAGTTAGAGAAATGAATACAGACTGGTACTTTTAACATTATTCTAGTGCTTTTAGGACTGGTGCCAGTACTGGTGTGGGTCAAGCAGGTTGTGTAAAAGGTCATGGAATGTGTGGATATGCTGAAGTGAGCTAATTAGCTCACATTTCCATTATGGCATGTGGTGCCCTTATCCCTATAGATCCCTATAGAGCCCTTGGTAGCACATGTAATCCTCGCAGCTGAAAAGTGAGTCATTGCACATGCACGTGAACACATACAGAATTTGCTTTATAAATCTACCGAGGACTTTATTTTCATGTATTTCGTAACCCCTCACCCTCACTGTTCCCACTTGTGTGGGCATTCAGAAATAATTACAAGGCTGCACAGATGGTGGTTCTACCAAATACCTTCAGCTTTTGTGTTGACTGGTGATACTCCCTTGGTTAAAAGCATCAAAGTGTGTTTTTACACTGAGCACTAATCAAATTCATCACCGGTAGTCTACCTTTAATTAAAGAAATGGATTCTGTTTGTAAAGCTGGATCATCTTAAGTTCACATAGCTGACCTCAAAAATGTGAGACAATATGTCGTCATGCTGAAAAGCTCCAGCATCGGGGTAATATTACATTTTAGGGCAGGACTTCTCCCAACTTCTCATCGGCGAGACTGGAAATATCACAAATGCAGCTGAAACACTGAATCAGAAGTAGATCTTTTCCTCAATGAATTTTCTTTTCTTAAATAGTATTCTCTTTGAAGAAACCCTGCCTCCTAGATATTATGTTTCTATTCAACTAAATTGCAACAGTAAATATATAGAATGAATTAATTTGGCAAGTTGCAAATACTTTAACACTTAAAGTATCAGTATTCTTTCTGGTAAAATATCTGATCTTGCTGCACAATATTTGCATTGATACAGAAATGACTACAGTTGTTTAGGGCACATTGTGTTATTTCATCAAAAACACAATGTTACCACAGATAGGACTCTGGCTTCTGCTGTGAAAGTTGTGCACCTTGCATCCACCCTAACCACCTCATATTGATTCAAGTGGACTTTCTACGGTAAATGTAAAATCATGGCCTCTGTTGCAGTTAAGTGTAACTGAGGAAACAGTTAAGTTACATAGAAACTATTTACATTATATAAAGATGGATAAACGCTCAATGACGTCTCCCATAGGTTTCCTCATTGTGGTGGCTCCAGCAGTCTATCTCGGCAGCGTCTGACTCCTCCTAACTACTGTCTGTTCCATAAATGAGGTGAAGCATGAGGGGAGCTGAGGTGGGCCATGCAAACATCTCCAGGCCATGGACAGCATATGAACTCATCTATCACTTAAAGCAGCCATACCCATAATTATGCATACATTTTAAGCGTTAATACAAATTAAATGGGTGAATTGTGTAAAAATTCAAATCCTCTACAGCCGTGATCAAGAAGGAAATTAGCTATAGTGACCAAAACTGTTTTTCAAACCAGGCTGTAAACATGTTTAATTCTGCTGTAAAAGGGTTTTTTTAACATTAGGTTCTATGGGGATTGACTCACTTTTAGAGCCAGCCTCAAGTGGTCATTCTTAGAAGTACGTTTGCTTTATTTTCCAGCCTCAGAGGTTGCTGCTTCTTAGGAACATCATACCAGCGTTAGCACTGGTCTTTATCCTACTTACTGTATACCTTTCAGGCAATATTTATAAGGTCAATAATCGCGAATTACCATTATGTATGTAAAGTATCACTATAATAACAATGTAAAATCAAAAGGACAAAAAGTGTATAAATGAACAGGTCACTTTCACTATCACCTGAAACTGCTGCTCCAGTTGGTTTTATGGGTCTTTATAGCAAATTTCACTTCATTGTTTAGCTTTCAGGCAACGTTTTGTTTCACTGTCAGCAAAAGAGCTCTTAAAGCCCACACTACACTAAGTGCTTAATCGCATGCAGCAGACAAATAAAGTTAGCAACTATCTGGTGAACATAGTGGAGTGTTTCTCAGCTGAAGAGCCCAAATTTCCCTCAGGAGTTGTAATGATTGTTTTACACATTATAATCTCTTAAAACTTTAATTGTGTTTAATGTATCCATTTCAACCTTTCTTAAGGGACAAGGTCTGACACAGGAACTTTTTTTCCTCTTCCCACAGTCTGCCCCGACATCCAGTTGATCAGCAGCGCGACTTTCACCTTGTTTACTCCAAACACAGACATTTCTGACAGTAATGCAGGACAACTGGATAAACACTGTCATTGGCAGCCCCAGTGTGGCCACACACACATAAGACATACACACAAATGGAGCCTATAGCATAGGAAATTAGAGCATGTTTGGGGTCCCACATGTTGTTAACAAGGTAAACAGTGCTGGGGGTCAGTGTGGGGTAATAGTGCTGTTTATCGTGGTAGACCAAGCAGGTTGGCCATTGACTTTTGTAATGAGATTAAGACAGATGGGGAGGAGCGGGTGGGAAAGATAAAGCGAATTGGAGGAGGGGGATGAGTTTGCCTCAACTGGGAGGTTAATCTTGAAATGCAGAGATAAATAATATAGGATGATTTTGAAAGGATCAGGGAAATAAAAGCTACATTTTGGATAAATCCTTCCTATCGCTCCCCGTAGCTTCATTCCGCTTAATTTTCTCTTCATACTTAAATCATTGCTCTGCAGGCATCTTGGCTGGAGCAGGAAAAGCACAGTTGGAACATCAGTGATGACTGTGCTACAGTTATCATGGACCCAGATTGCATTAATGCATATTATTTAGAAAAGATAAGTTTGTGGGAGAAAAACTGTAACACAAATTTTTAAACTGACACAAAATAGCAGAAACTCAACTTGTTTGCTTATGTGATCAAACTACAGAAACTGAATGAAACCTAACAAATGCACATGATACTCAGAAAACTCCAGTAGCGTTTAACCTTTTCAGAAAAACCAAGAGAAATGACTTCAGGTGAAGAGCCATGGACCAGCAGCTGGCTCAAGGACTGTGATCCTCTAATTGTCCATGTAATACCTGCTTGCCCTTTATTTGGCGCTGAGGTTGTCAAAATGAGGCAGACCTTCCATCTAGGTAATTTAGCTTCTCTTCTACAGCACATTCACCCTGTGGTGGTAGTGAAAAGTTTATGGAGTATTATATGAAAGCATTTACAGTGAGGTGTCATCAACACAAACAGCTCTGCCTGTAAAAATGCAATACTTTAATAGCTGTATTGTGTCGTGCCAAGTTTAAATGAATTGTGTGTCAAATTAAGCAACACCTTGTCAAGCTGAAGGATGAAAATAACAACGGACAAAGTGTTTTTCATGTTTTGACTTTATATTGAGATCTGTTGCCATGGCGAGACTGTCTGAAGCAGCGGTTTTAATCAACCTTATTTCTACACAGAAACTCTAAAGACCTTCTCCTTACATGAGCCATCAAACCCATTGAATCCCAATGTGGGTAACGTTTTTATATTGACATTAAAGTCACATCTGCTAAAGAAGATTGGCCACTATCCCAAAAAAATCTACTTCTGTTTTTTATCTTTCTGAAGGAGGATTGCAGGAAATGGAGCAGAAGCAAACGTCACTACATGCTGAAGACTCAACAGATCAGTTTTCCTCTCACCACCTTCACCTCTGCTCCTCTTTTGCCGTCTCTGTTTCTCTCCTTCCTTCTCACCCACTCCGCTCATTTTGCACACCCTTTCTCTTTCTAGCATCTTCCGTCTCTCTCTGCCTGCAGCATAGTTCTATGCTAATCGGTTGGAGGAGGAGCGCAAGGTGTGCTGGGTTTAATCATCCTGAGGGCTGGCTGGGTGGCTGCTGGCTGCTTGTCTGCTGGGACTAATTGGTACAAAACCCTCCCTTGTTCTCAAAGAAAAAGGATAAAGACAGAATCATGTCTGAAACTGATGGCAATTAGAGCAGCGTGCTAAGAGGAGATCTGTCAGACTTAAGGTGTGAATTTCTGTGTGATTTTACATACATACTTTCTTAGCTTCTTAAATGTAAATGTGATTTTGAAAAAGCCCTTCTATGTGTACATTATGTGTGTTTTTATATATGCATCTGCATGTGCATGTGCTTAAAGTGCACATCCTGCGTTGACACATTGCAAGCAAGCTATCAGCTGGTAGACTTGATTGAAGAAGAAGAGTAGTTCTCTCCTCTCCCTCCAACTCTGCCTGTCCAAGGGTTACAGCTGTAGCTTGTGATTCCTCTTCAGTGTCACCTTCCCTGTTAAGATGCCTCTAAGTGGATTTTGATGCAGTGAAACAGAACATGGAGGCTAGTTCTCACCTTGCTAATGCAATCAGTATGTTGCGAAACACAGTGAAGGGCAAATGATCCCGACCCCATAGGCATACTAATGGCAACGTTTTAGGTATATCCTGTCATGAAAAGCAACTAAGGAGCTGTAGCCACATAATGAGATATTTAATTAAGCTGCTGTGTGAGGACTGCTCGTATCTCTTATGTCAGGGTCATAATCCATGTAAAAATCTAATTAAAAATTTGCCAAATGATCACAATGAAAGGCATTAAAACCAAACCTTTACATTACATGTGTGATGAGGCTGATGTAGGTCAGACTGTGGAATGGTGCCAGAATGGAAATATTACAAGAACATGCTTCTGAATATAATCATAAATGTTCCACTGCAAAATAAGAACAATCTGATGAACACAATGCAAGGATACAGAGACATGAGTTTAGAAATTCAGCTACTTATTCCAACACGTTTAAAATATACTATATATGCACTATATACAGATGGGTGGAAAATTCTATAGATTAGACCACTACTAAAAAACATCCATTTTGCATATGTTCCTAATATAATACAAAATTGTACAAAAATCTGTTTATAAACACAAAAATCCTTTTTTTAACTTGCCATATTTCCCATTAATGTGGCTATTGTTGCTCCACAGGTCATGCTAACTTTGCACCTCTGTTGGAGAGATCTGAGGAAATGAGAAGTTGCACAAGTGCATGTATTGCATTCTTTAACAACAACTAGCATGTGCTACCTGGAGGTTTCTAAAACCACCTTACTTTTACATGAATGAGTTTGAACATTTGCTTTTGAGTTGGACTAAACTTAAAGAAATATACCACCTAGAATCTCCAGTTTGCAAAGTGCAATAGTGACATCCACCTAGAATATGGTTGGCTAACCTAATCGCCAACATATTCTTCTGTGCATGCTGGTTTGTTTACTTTTCTGTTTAGTGTACGTTTGTACTCGAGAGGTTGTTGCAAACCAGATGAAATGGTTTGTGTCTGAAAGTATCTGGGTTGCACATATTAAAAGATATACACTGTGCGGTTTTACTAACATTATGGCTGGCTGGTCTTTTCTTTCAGGTCATTTTGGGAAGGCGAAACAACATTTCCATAAATGTTTATCAAAGCCACAAATAATTACTTGCAGTTCCAGCGATAGAATTCTTCTCACACATAGACACATAAAGTCTGATATCAATAGATCCCAGTCTTTGCACCAAAACTTTGACTCCTCAGTTGGCAGCAGAGCAGTGGGTGCAGGAACGCCACCTGTTTCCTGAGGTATGCTGTTTTGTACCTCTGCCTCCATCCTCTGAGTCTTGTCTTCCACTTGATTGAACTCGTCTGTTCGCTCTGGTTCTAATAATCATGGCTGACCATCAAACTGAAATTACCTACCATCATTGTCATAATGATGCACAAGGTAATCTGTCAATTAACTGCTGAGAAGTCAGCCTCACACGTGTGAATAAACCATTGCCGTGGATGTTATGTTGAATATGCCGGTGATTAGGTCAGCTGGCAAATACCCATGATGGGAATCCCTAACATAGAAAAGTGGCTGTTCTTGGAAGTTAATTTCTGTTTGAATTCAGTCAGATTCCAAAACACTTTTTTTGGAAAGCTGCAAGGAGCTCATGCTAATGGTCCCAATAAATGTCATTTACATGATGTTTTAAAGTGATTCCTTGGTTCCCCAAATCTTTACAATGAAGGACAAGAGTGCAAAGATAGCATAATGCCATAACAGACACAATATTGGGAAATATGGCAGGTTGAAATAAGCTGGACCTCATGTTTATCAATATAAATAAAAAGGTTGCCATCCTTTTGCTTTCTTGACAGTCTGTGAGTTGACATGGACTCCACATGAAAAACCTAATAACAAGAATTTCCTTTTCTGTTTTCATCCATTGTGAAATCCAGATATGTTTAGCCAACCCCATGCATCTGACCTTGTTTCTCCTCCTGATAAGACTAGAGACAGGACTCATCCTCTGAGGCCCACACTACACAGTCTTCCATCGACAGGACTTCTGCCGATTCAAGTCTTGTGTTTTTTTATTTAGCAAATTCTGAATCTGTGAAGAAGTTACTTTTCTGTCTCTCAGTCAGCAAAGCTGTAAGTATTGATCTTATGGCGGTTTGCTCACTTTTGTTCTGCATGATCGTGTTTTGGATACAACTGATCTCGTTTCTGCAAAGTGTGTTCGTACTGCCCCCTTAGAAACCCTCAGTCTAACCCTGATTTCATGCTGAGAAAGCCTCTCTCTGCTTAAAAACAACTTGACTTCTGACACCTCCACTTAGTTCTGACGTCATGTTTACAACTATCACAGTCCTGTGATCTGTGGCCACGGTCCTGCTGAAAACTTGAGACACAGCCATATTTAGGCCAGGTGAATTGTGGCTGGAGTGTGGTTTAGGTGAACAAGCCTATGATGAGTCAGTCAAATCCAGCTGAGAGTGACCTGAACCCAGCTTCAATGGAAGGACACAGCTCAAGGAAATGTGACTTTTTGTGCAAAGGAGTTAAAATTTCCAAAGCCACAAATTCCCTTCAACTTGCTAAACTAGAAACACTGCCAAATCCAAAATAGTTCTTCATTTCATGTGTTAGGACTTGTTGTGTTCTTAAATATTGCAAAATCCCCAAAGCTTTGATTATTTACAGGATAACATTAAAATATGTCAGATATTTGGATCCCACTGACCGCACATTGCAAGATGTAGATCTTTGTTCGTAGCTGAAACTCCAATATCCTGGAGCATGAAAAAAAACATTTCACTTAACAGTATAATTAGGGTAGTAATAATTTAAGAGCAAAGTGCAACACATATTGATTGTGTCTCGTAGCATTCATTACTTTGACAAAGGAGCACGGTAGCAGGAGCACACTCTGGATGAGCTCAACAGATAGAGTCGAGATACAGTGGCTCAGATGTGTACATTCAGTAAGTGAATATCATAAAACCAAGGGAATAGTCTCATTAATTTACAGTTAATAGAGTTTTTAAGAGAAAGCAGTTAATATAAAATAGGGCAAAACAACTGCACTTAGGCAGACAGGACAACAGCTGCTCCATCCTTTCATCCCTCCTCAGCTGCATCCAACCACACTGTTTAATTCCTGTTATCCTTTGTCCTTTTCCTGTTCTTCCAGATGTGCCCACCCACCCCCGCCTGCCTCCGCAGAGTATTCAACCCCAGCCCATCACCTGAGCCACTCACCTGTCTCCGCAGCTGCTCCTCGGTCCCCAGTAGGCCTCAGTTTAAATACCTCCCTACTAGGGTTTGGCAACACGAATCTGTAAAAGATAAAAAATAAAAAAAAACGTGTGATGGAGCTTCCCCTGTGAGGTAATTGAATTTCCTCACACACCCACTCGATTCGGTGACTGGCATTCCTCATGTGGGCCACAGGAATGGATATGACTGCAAACACCGATGCCTGCACTTACACTTCCAGACACTTGAGACATCAAAACAGTACAGAAGCAGGTAAACATATCAAGCCTTGAATTGACAGCAACAGAAAACGGATATAAAAATAAAGATCAATTCCGGATAACGAAAAGGAAATCTTTGTTTGCAATACTTAGAACGTTGAAGCAGCATTAAACCCAAGTCCACCTGCATGGGAGCACCTTGAAAACTGACATGATGACATGACGGTGAACTGTGTCACATCCTCTCACTGCTCATAATTGCTCTCCACTTGCCTTTAATTAAAAGACATAATCCCATTAACAAGCAGAAATAGGATTAATACTGCCTCAGACTCCAGCTGCTGCTCTGTAATGAGTGTGAGTGTGAGTGTGTGTGTGAGTGTGTGTGTGTGCGAATGAATGTGTCTGGTCCCCTGACTCAGAGATATCACTAATACCACATGGGTGATGTGGGTGAGAGGAAACGAGCAAGAAAGAGATGCTAAAGGTTGGTCACAGAAAAATAGAGAAGACATAAACCTACACACACACACAGACACACACATCTATATGTGGAACTCAATACATAATTGAAAGATCAAAAGTCCCGTACAAGGGTCTCTTTCAATTGTTTGACATTTCATATTCTCATTTCAGTTGTTTGTATAAGTGGTTTGTTGCTGGTAGATATTTTCCATCCACTTAAAAAAAACAGTTCTGTCTAAAACACTCAATTATATAACAGCGCTTTTGTAATTCGTACAGGGAAAAAACGGTCAAAACACAGAGAAAGAAAAGAATGATTCAATAACAAACGAATGTGACGAGAGGTCACAGTCTGTTCCACAGAGACATCCTCCCTCGTCGCCGAGCTAAGGTGAGAAACAATGACCGTGAAAGGATGACATGCCAGCACAACGCCACTATTGTAGAAATAACAAAGGCTGCTGCTGAGCCACAAGGATAAGAGGACACGGTAACAGGGGAGCGTTCAATGTTCCTGAGTCGATTATGTTGTTGTTACCGCACAGCGACGCCTCCCTACATCGGTCCTGTCCTCTAATGTACCTCTCGCAAGCCAACACTTTCCTCATTCTCATGTCTTCCCTGTCATTATCGCATTTTCCGCTCCTCTCTGCAGCACCTCCATTGTTGTTGGAAATGTGTGACTCTTGCTCCGTCTTATTCTACAATTCAGAATTCTTTTTAACCTCATGGCAACGAGAAGATTAACAATCAAGTTAAATACCTTTTTTTTTCGAAAATTTATGAAACACGTCCAAAGAAAGAAAACATGTAAGAGTACATTCAAAGATGACCTTTCCTTCCAAGCTGGTAGCTTCACTTCATCTACAGATGTTTTGTCAATTTCAGCTTTAACTGTAATGTTTAAAGGTCAGTTTAGACATGCTTACCAAAGGGAAAGAGGTACATTAAAAGTCTTATGTAGACATATAAAAAAAGAAAACTGAGCAAAAGAAAATTACTAAGCAATGATCATGTTGTAAGAAGTGTTCTGAATTGAAGAAGAAAAATGGATTTATTTGAATGTACAGCTATTGTAGGAGCTATTGTGGGAGAAAATGTTATTTTTATGTCTATCTAATATGGGAGATGCATTTCAACTGGTGACCATTCAATGCTCATGTGAGGCAGATGTGAGTAAGAGCTCAACTGGTACAACCGGTTGTCCACTAATAACACCCTTTGTAGTTCGACCCCCACATGCCAAAGTGTCCTTGGACAACACACTGAACACTAAGTTGCTGATGGCAGTTGAGTGCCTTGTGTGGCAGCTTCACCGGCATTAGTGTGTGAGTGTGTGTGTGAATGAGAAACACTGTAAACTGCTTTGTAGAACCTGAGGTTTAAAGGTGCTACATAACTGTCTGCTCTTATGTTTACTGATAATTATGTGTTGAACCAAAGCAAGTTCAGCAGCTGGAAAGAAAAGAACAAATGGTTCCATCAATGTCTGCAAAACAAAAGGCACAATTGCAGCTTTCAATCTCACACAGCGTGCTGAGACTAATAAAAAAGTAAGTGACCTTCTGTATCATTTTCCATGGTCATCTACTGGTCAGTATTCTAGCAGCCAACTCTGTCAGTTAAGTGTGCGTCCGTGTGTGAGTGTGTGTGTGTGAGATGTGTGTGTGTGCTTGATGTGTCAGGGTTTGAACCAGTGAGTGGTAGAGTTCAGAGGGCTTGTCTGTCCTCTCTCCGTGGGCTTCTCTCTGACAAGACAGTAAAGTGACAGCAGCAAAGCGCGGACACTTGGCTGACATTTAAGGTTAGACTGATAAATGGGAGCAAAAGCTGCCTTCTGCTCGAAAAATTGGATTTACCTGTCACTGTCATCCTCCAATTATATGATAAATGTTATGTGCGTTCACTAATTACACTGTGTTATAGGCGTTATCAATATGGCACCAGGTCTTGGGAAACCTTGACCATGTGTCATTAGTATAGATGACTATGTCTGATTACATAGCACGAACTAGATACTTGAAACCATTTTGGCTTTAAAAACATGTTACATTTTTATATTTCAAAATGTCAGCTATCGCCAACTTCAGTCTAGAAATCTTGGTATGAAACCCCAGGCTTCAGGACATCAGTGAGCGAGCTGAACTCTGGGCATCACAGACCGATCAAACCTTCCTTACGTCCATCCCCATAGAGTCCTAAAGAAGAGAGATCAGTGGTTGCTGCACCAACCACATCTAATACCACCAAACACCTGATCTGAGGGCACCAATATATCAAAACTGCTTGATAGATGCTTGAATAGCTTCAGAAACTCCTACACCTTTGCAACGTCAGAGTTAGGGCGACTATATCTGACAAGTTTTGCAGCTTTCCATTCCAAATCTACGTTGACATTCACACCTATCTTGTGCAGTGATTGGCCAGATGTCTAGACCTGGTGGATAAAATAAGCAGGTTTTTAACCTCTCTCAAAATCTTTTTTTATTCTCATTTCTCACTGAGGGTTTCATACATAACCAACCTAAGAAACCAATCTTGTCAATTTGAAAGGTGGGGATGGTATCCTTCTTCAGAATCAGTTTCTTGTCCAAACATGTCTGGTTGAAATAATGCAATAATAAAACTTCCTACTGTGTAGCATTACAGTGTTTGAGAAGAATCATAGGAGAGCTAGTGTTCTCAAGTTGCAGCAAGAGGGGAGAGATGAGTTATGAGAGGCAGGGACTTCACAGAGCAGCATGATCTCAAGGAAGCAAAAGTGTATAGTTACACTGATCAGTCACAACATTATGACCACTGACAGGTGAAGTGAATAGCATTGATCATGTTGGTTCTATGTGGTGTTCTGCTGGAAAACCTTGGATTTTGGCATCTGTGTTGATGAGACTTAGACACCCAAATAAACATTGTCCCTGAACAAGCACACTCCCTCATGCAAATGGAAATCCCAAATGTCACTGGCCTACCCCTGCAGGAAAATGCACCCCACCACATGGAAAAAAAAAACATAAAACAATCAGGAACATGTTGAGGAACATGACAATGTCCCAAGATGCTGATTTGACCTCCAAACTTCCTACACCCCATTGTGATCAAGCATCAACAGGATGCAGTGGAACAAGTTTGATTGACAGAGGTCCCACTTCACAAGCCAGAGCACCCAAAGGATCCACTGTCAACATCCTGGTTCCAGACCCCATAGGACACCCTGAGAGGTCCTCTTGTCCATGCCCAATGGTTCAGAGCATTTTTGAGCACATAAGGGGGACTGACACAATATTAGGCAGGTGATCATAATGTTGTGTCTGATTGGTGTATACTGTAGCCATTTTAAGGCAGGAAGGCATTGCCACAGGAAAAAAAACAACTTTAAAATGCGTAACTAACTCACAGAGATGGTTTTTATGTGCTTAATCAATGACCAGAGACTTTAAATCCACATTTTTTCATCAGACATTGAAGCAGCTCTTTCGTAGCATAACCTAATCTACTGTAAACATCTCAGTTCTTTTGCATCTGCGTACATTTTGAAAATGTATTTTAAAGCTGCAATGTGTAGCACGAGCCTATATAGTGAGCCTACAGTGGTTGCTACACCCAAAGAGGACCCAAATGCACTCCACAACTGCAGACTGCAACATTGGTGGAAATAATTCATATAGCACCAGCATAGCAATGCTATACAATAAAATAGAAAAATAGCACAATTTGAAGTGAAAAATGCAGGACTGAAAACATGGATAGTTATAATTAGTAAAAATGACATGAAATGTAACCAAACCTGATCGCTTACAATGAAAACTAGAGTGTTTTTGTAAGGCAGAATACTGCTGAGGTGTTAACCGCATGTGACAGGACATGTGAGAAAGATCATAAAATTTTACATTCTTGCACTTGAGTTCAGTGTATTGCTCAATAAACATTTGAGACAGCACATCTGGAATAACAGTGTTGGGAGGAGGTACAGGAAAAACAAATGAAACTGGTCAGATTCTTAACATCTTTTCATAGAAGACAACAATCTGATGACAGGGTAAGATAGTTCTGCTCTCAGACTAAAGTAAACACAAAGTGATAGCAAGCATGAGCCCCCTACCTGACCACATGCAGCCCTTTTGTGCCGAGAGGTGGACATCAACCCCACAGCATTATGATTATTTAATTATACAACTCCAGTGGCATCAAAAAGAATTGTACTTCCTAAAGTTAGGTTACTTTGTCTGATTAAAGCAAGCAGCCTGTTAGTAAGAAATCAAGTGTCAAGAATTCTCACCTGTCTGTTTCTTTCTTGCACAGGCCATCTTGCCCTGGAGTTTAAAGAGGGACCACGCCTCCAGATCAGTGTTTTTCATTGGTTCACTAAGTAGGTGGGATCTCACGTACGATTGAATAATAGGGGTGTCCTGATTGGACAGTTTAAACTAGAAAGACACGCCCTCTTCCCTACATACATGAGTGTTCTGGGAGAGAAGTGAGAGAATGGTTTGTTTAGGATATGGTACAATGCAGCAATGCTAACTGTTGGATGCCCACTGAGAAAGTTTTTTTGTTTCTTTTTCTTCTTTTTGCAGATTTGCAGTTTGTTTAAAAGCTGCAAATAAACAGCCTCCTATCTTCCAGCTTGTTTTTTATGCCAGCGTGAAGTGTGCTCTCCACACGCTACCTTCACCTCTCCTTGCAACACTGATAAATCAAATGACCTGATTGGAGACATGCAATGGAAATAGTGAGGATTTATTGTGGAAAAGTGCAGAAGGGTTCCAAAGAAATACAGTCCAGGCTGGTATACATAGGATCATAAAGTTGAATGTAAATACCTTATAAAAATCCCTGCAAAAATAACAATCAGCACTGATGTATAAAATGGTAATTTGACCGCATTAGAAGATGACTGGGATCACGCATCCATCATTCCTCTGAAAGATGAAGCCTCTGAATGACTTTCACAATGCTTTTATATACAGTTGCATGCTGTGCATTTGGCCTGTATGGATTTATTTCCGCCTGAGAGGATGGTAAACAACTTTGTAAGTAAGTGTGTGTCAGCCGAGTTGAGGTTGGATCGCCCTTCTTTCACACCACTTATGCTCACGTCTCTGCTGTGAGTGACATGATGGAATATATATCGGTGAATGTCAATGCAAGCCTGTAATATGAAATGGGAAAAAAGATGCCTATGCTGTCTGAATAGAAATGCTGCCCAACTGTAAGGCCTTGACATAGAGATTGCATAACACCCATGCATAAAACATGAAGCTTTGCATATGCAGTGCACACACAGGCAGGCGGGCATATGGTGTAACCTCCTATTTCCTTTTTTTGTCCAGCCAAGGAACCACAAGTCCATCATGGAGCTGAGTGTATGTACTGTACGTGTATTCTTGCCCTTATGTGCACATGTTCATGTCAGACAATGCCCCCTTCTTGGAGAGCAGCTTAATTGGAAAGTTCTCCCCACACACACACACACACTCTTTCTCAATCTTTCTCCCACTCACGTTTCCTCTCTCCACCTCATCCTCTCTCCAGACCGAAGAGGAAGCCCACTGAGTCAGTTCAGCACATGTTCATCAAGCTGAGGTTTGCGGAGGACTCATAGGGGAGGAGGATTAGGATTTAGTAGACTGCAGTCCATTGGCGATAGCAAAGGGGGCGAAGACGCATCCAGGATCATGTTTGCTTTTTAGCACGGCACATGTGAGCTGATTAAAAACGTGGGGGGGAAAAAGTAGAACATTAAAGGCGGGCACAGTTTCCTTCGAGTGTTTTTATGTAAGTCACTTTGGTCTTTTCCGCAGATAATGATGGTACACAGAAAGGCCATGAGAGGAATTTAAAACTCCAGGCCATGAGAGATGAAGTTTAGGGTGGGAGGACGTTGGGAAAAAAAAAGCTTGACAATCATTAAAAGTGTGAAAACTTCAAAGTGAAAGTTTAAAAAAAAAAGCCGGAGATAGTTTTGGGGATAATTATGAAACTTAGAGCTGAAATTTGTCCCATTTTTCCACGCGCCGGAGATCCAGAATCTTCCTCCTCCGCCTCTCTGTCCTCGAGTTCACCTCGCTGGCTTGTTTTTCCCAAGCTGTCCTCCTCGTTACCTAGCTAATCCCAGCCACTGTCAAGATTTAAATGCTGCTTTCAGCGTGTGCCATATTTTCAGCATTCAGCATTCAGCATCATTTCCCTGAGCCCGACAGACAAGGAGAACGAGGAGGGAGGGGGGACTGGGAAGGAGATAAAGAGACACACTTCACGGATTACACACGCACACATACACACATAAATATGCATATACACATGCAGGAACACATTGTATGAGTCTCTGTTTAATTAGCCTGGCGGTTTATCAGGGTGATCAGGAGTTCAACACAGTAAAGTTTCCTGTAGATAAAACAGTGTTTGGGGAAGTCGGGCCTAATGAATGCTGAGCAGCACAAAGGAGGAGGAGGAGGAGGAGGATGTGAAGAAGATGAGAAAAGGATGACAAGAGGGCGCCTCAGTTTAATTGCTTACCTGATACTTTCACTTCCTCCTTATCATCCTCTTCTCATCTATTACAACAGATGAGAAAATTGCCTCTACAAGATGCAGGCGACACTTTTTTCTTTTTTCTTTTCATTCGCCAGGATGGAGTTGAAGCTTTATGACGACAGTTTAACTGGGACGGTAACTGACGGTGCCTACTTCCACTATTTAGACATTTAAGAGCTTTGTGTACTGATGTAGGATCGACTTAATGGAGCTGGCTTGTTTTACTGACATTTAATACCTTGAACATGAGCTTGCAATAACATTGTCACGAGTAAAATTAATTTTGTTTAGCTTTTCAAGTCAGCGTAGGAGCCCAGCGTAGTGTTTACTCAAAGCTTCGCATGATAGCAGGATATACTGTTCGGCACTGTTCTAAGAGGCTCGGCGTTGTATCATGGCTCAGTTTGTGATGTTAATTATACGGCAATGGCAGATTATCTGCCACTTATAAACAAATATGTTTTCCCTGTATTTAAATAGCAATCTTGAGGAGGACACACACAGTGAAGAGGAAATATAAAATACAATTAAGGAGGATGGGATCTTTAGTTTCGATACAGAGTGTTTGAAGAAATTGTTATTCGTAGAGAAAAACTGCACAATCATAAAGTCAAATTCTGTCTTCTTTTTGTGGGTTTTTTTCAAGTTATTCCAGCTTTAAGGTTAAAGAAAACTACTGTTTATTACAATTCATGTTTTACTCTTCAAAGTAGCAGCTGAAGTCTCAGAACAAAGCAAAAACTCTGAAAATAGGGCAATAAATACGAGCCGTTAGACAGTCAATATGGGTTGTGAACAAAGCTAATGCCAGCCAAATTCATTTTAGAATAAAAATGAAGGTGTGTCGACCCAGAGGGAACTGTTGTTTACATTATTTATGTGTTAATATAGCCTTTTTTACATGCTGATACACACACCATAAGTGAAATAAGCCGTCAGGGCTTCACATTTCCATCTTCCCATCAGGGTTTAAATCACAACAAACTTAGGTAACCGACACTTTCCGTATCATTCTCCTTCCTCTCAGTTGACTTCCAGATTCAGCATGTATTGATAAGTCAATCCAGTATCACACATTCTCATTGTGTAGCATAGAGTGGTTTTACAGTCTTTTGAGGAGAGGTGCGCTCCAACTGCAGCCAGCAGGTAGAGGTGATATGTACACATTTTGCAGCTTAGAGTTACATCTAAACCATTTTACGACAGAGAGGTGTTTTTTTGTGTGTGTGGGAAGAAAACACATGTAAATATCTAACTCTAGTACACAGGGATGAGTTTCTAGAGGTTTAATCAACAACCAGAGTTCACTGTAAGCCTTCATCACAACTTACAGCCTAATTTACTTGTTCGATCTTCACTTGCCATAAGGAGCATCAGGGATTACTAGTGCATGTGTGCATTCATGTTTGGGTTTTCCTCCAGTATGTATATTTTTGATCATTTTTGCCTATGTGTGTGTGTGTGTGTGTGTGTGTGAAAAATGGTTTGAAAAGTAGTAGATACCAGATGCCTTTGTAATTTTGCAAATCTTTTCAGTAATTTTGGAACTTTAAAAATTTTCAACCGTTAGATATTGTAGCTACAGTATGTGCCATTCTGGATCAAACACTCCAACAAAGTTTTGAGCATTTGCCAACATTGAGAAATAGCAGGTCTGCCTACTATAGGCTCAGGCACCCAATTAATGAGCACCTGGGGACAGTGCTTCATTTAAGGTAAGCATCAGCTATGTTCTTTGTTGTATTCTCTGTTTACGAGCCGGAAATGATCCAACCCACTGTCACAGTCGTGTCCAAACAACGCCTTGGTGCTATTTGATGATACATGAAGTCAGTGCCAATTTTTATTCAAAGAAAATTAATTCAATAAGAGGTAATTTGTGGTAGAACAAGCACCCAGATTCACCCCTGCCAGCGAGTGGAATCATTCCCTCCCAGTTATAATGTAATCACATCCAATTAGGGGAATGACAAAGCGGTCTTCATCATTTCAGCAGGAGGAGAAGTGTCATCTTACCTCCTGTGTGTTTATGGGGATAAGCTAGTCCCATCATTCCCTATCAGTCTGCCAGTGTTTTCCTTTATACCCCAACCCCCCTCCCAAATTTTTACTTTCCAATTTCCCACTGGCTGTCTGGCCAAATCTTCAGAGAGCCCGGCAAGGGAGGAAAAAACTCCACCATATTGACAATTCCTCTGCTGGAGAGGAATGCAGGGATTGTGATCCAAAGGAGGCTGCAGAAAGGCCTGGGAGTGGGCATGGAACTCTGTTTACAATAGCATGACAATGTTTGGTTTTCTAATTTATTATTATAATTGGGAGCATTTGTCAAGAAAACCATTAAAAATATATATAGTATTATGTCAAGACATAATTTGCCCCTAAATGTTTTACAGTCTAACAACTTGATGTCCAATGTAATCAAAGTACATCACAATCAAGAGTTGTGTCTCATTATATCCATAGAATTTTGCTTTTATTGCTATTTGGTGAATGTTACTGTATTTTATTTTACTCTGAAGTGTTTTCAAAGTGAATAATTAGAGTAAATTGCGGCAACTTTGGCAGTATTTAGGATCTTGTGAGTCGAATTCCTTTCACCACATGTTTCAGCCATCCTTCAAAGGTCTCCATGAAGGTCACTCTGGTTTTCCTTCAAGGTCTTCAAGGTAATGCAAAGGATTTTAAAAAGGGAATAAGAAAACAAAGTATGAAAATGAAATCCAGTTTCGGAGATCAATTACAATGGTCAATTTAAGTCCAGACTCTTCAGAAGAACAATGACCTCATTTGCATTGAAGCACGTAAGCATCATTTTTAAAAAATGAGGCGAGAACCACAGAACCCGAACCAGAAGATCGCATCCAAAGTAAAATGGGATATTGACTTCAAAACTGGCAGTATAGCATTTGAGGAGGCTTTGATGAGCAGTTCACAAAAAGAGCCTTGAAAGCCTGAGATTCCTTTCAGAAGGAGAACTGGCTCAGGGAGAACGGAGAGGGAAGCAGCCAACATACACCGTCTGGTTCCAGCACCGGGAAGGCGATGAGCGCACACACACACTGTAATCCACACACATGAAAACAGTCCGACAGGCAAAGCAAAAGGAGAATGCGGATGATTCACAAGTCTGCAATATTACTGAACAGCTGGATTGAAATATATTGACCAGAACACACACACACACACAAACATACACACACACAGCATCGGTCTGCTGTATTATTGATGTCATCCTTCGTTTTTCCTCTCAGCCCTGTTCCTTCATGGACAACCCCGGCCAATAGGGGTGCTGTTGGTGAGACTTTAGTGACCCCATCTGGCCGAGGATTGGTTAAAATGCCGGGCCAAAGAGAGAGGAGTATGAAAAGAGACAGACCACCCACCAACAACAACAGCTCCAATTGGATAATCCACCGCTCGGTCCAATTGTTAGTCATCTTCCTCAGTCAAAGAAGTTGGCCTTTGTTGTTCAAGGGTGCCTTGGTAGTGTGTGTGGGCTTAAGCGTGCGGCAAGAAGGAAATTGAAAATTGCTGATCTCTGTCTGGCAAATAAAGAGCAGCAGTCTACAGCAGGCTGTCAGCTCGGTTATGCCACCCACTCTGACAGCTCTGCCTCTTCAGTGGAGCGCAGGACTTTCACTGAGACCGAGTCTGAGGCCTTCGGCTGGATCTGATGTAAGATTTCTGACTGCTTCGGTGTGTTTGTGCACATGTGTGTTTGCGACAACGTTTGAAATGTACTGTATGTTTACATTCATATGCATATGAAAATGTATGGTAATGCAAATTCATCCCCTTCAGTGGTTCTCTGTTTAGGATAGTGGCTTGTAAAATAAATTCAAATGAAAGCAGAATCAACATAAATTAACTGGTGTCATGCTTAGAAAGATGACATGACTCATTTAGAACATTCCACACATTATTTCTACAGCACAGAAAACCCTACCTAGAACCATTTTAGCATCGCACCTTTGAGTAACATTCCCAAACCTTTGAGTTAGCACCCATCAAGTTGTCACAAGATAAATCTGGAGATGTATGTACATCTGTAACACAGAAGGGAAAGAAGAAAAAGTATAATTCTGATGACGCAGTATTTTTATTTTAATTCAGGCCTCAAAAATATTAAAATTACATAATTTAGAAAGTGTAAGGATACGTAGATGGCTTCATTTTAAGCAGATGCCAAAAAAAAATCCAGATGAATTGTGAAGATTATTTATTGCATCAAAACTGACGCCAAAGAGCAATTCATTCATACTGTGCAAAGTCAAACCCCGTTTGTTCAGACTGCGCTGTGTCTCTGCGCGATTATGTGTCACACATGCTTTAAAGTACTATAGTGTAGGTATACATGTGTGTATTTATATTTTAAGTACATGCATACTTTTGTGTGCTTGCATGTGTATCTGAGGCTAAGTGGTAAGGACCATCCTGCTGGAGCAGGCACTGGCACTGTGACTCTGCTGTGGATCAGGAAAGGTTGTCTGAAGGTAGAGGAAGGATTAGAGCACTTCAAAGCAATGCTCACTTCTAAGCTGGCTGATGCAAAATCCGCTTTGTGCAAATGGACAGCCGGCACTCCAAAAAAAAATCCAAGCCCGGAGCCGAGGACGATTCGACTGTACTCTCAATACGCGGATATTACTTGAAACAGACTCAACTTAACACTTCTAGAGAGGATGTGTGGAAAAAAGAAAAGTTAGGAAATATACTGAACTATGTCACAACCACACCACAAGGTTTTTGCTGATTTAATTTCTCGGTGTCATTAGAGATCTGAAAAATATTACATAATACATAATGAGCTTTTAAATAGCTCTTATTTCATATTAGTGTATACAATAATTTTTACATGTCAAACTTAATAGTTGGAGCTTTGTAAATGTTTTATAGCCTGTCTTTGTACGTCATACAGAAAGTGAATGGTAACTGCTGATTATGCAAAACAATTCTCATTCGACTTTTTCTCCTATTGTACGTAACTGTGTTATGACTTTATCAGCACTTAACAGCATTACTGATAAAACGGGAAAGACGAAGAGATACAGAGAAATGAGCTGAGCTTCCGGCTGTCTGTGAAGTGATATTAAGACCAGGAGTAGGTGGGTGATGGAACAGCCGTGGTCAGAGTACAGCGGCCAGCAGGGCCGCTTCGGTAAGTCCTTAATCACTGGAAAACCAGACCGCCACTGTGATGGATGTTCACGGCACGCCCCGGATCAGGAACCCTCCTATCCGTCTCTGAGAGAAAATGTTTAAATACGGACATGGCGGGCACAAAACACACACGGAGAGTTGCATGCATGCAAATATACACGAGCACAAAACTACACGGAGAGACACACACGTAGTAAAAAACTGCCTGCAGGCAGAAGCAGAGCGGTCCAACAGATTTATGTGAGGAGAGGTGCTGTGGTCAGGTGAATAGATTGGGTAGCTGGCAAGGTGGGTGGGTTCTGTAGCCTCGGCGGCCAAGACAAACCTTCTAATCATCAATAGGCTGGCTGATTTATGCTGATAAATTATATCCTGAGGAAAAAATCCAGCCACAATAACAGTTCTGGCCAACCAGGAAATTTGCACAGTAAGATCTCAAATCTTCTTACAGTAAAAAAAAGGCAAATAAGTCAGCCACAAAAGAAGATCTGATGTCAGAGAAAAATCACAAGCACCTCTCTTCTCTCCTCAGGAAGGAATTTCAATCAGAGTCTCAGCTGACTTTAGTTCATTCTCCGATCAATTCCTATCTTTGTGGGTGTGTAAACTGAAATATTAAAGTCTAGGAGTTAATGATAGAACAAGGAAGAATGTCTAAATTTTAAACTTATACTCTCTATTGAATTTGTGTGGATTTATCAGAATGGGCTCACATGCAGGAGCAGATGAACGAGTATCAGGTTTGCGAGCGGTCAAGTCAAAAGCTGACAATTTTTACTCTTGAATTACGCAGGAGAAGCAACATTGTTACCCCCATTTCCCCCAAACTTTTCTTACAAGTAATTTTCTCATTGGTAACCAGTATTCCAAGAACAGAATATCATTTACTTCTCCTCTCCTCTACAGTGTACCGTTGTTACTTTGTGGTCATTTTTTCTTCCACTGTACCTACATTTGTTCCCATACATATTTCAAACGACAAAATTACACTGTAAACTATGGGCTGTAATATAAAACCAACCAAGAAGTGGAAATGGTAAAGTATAAAAGTTTCATATTAATTTTAAAAAATAAAATGCTTGAACAACAAAAAGGAGAATTTGCTCATTTTAACAGCTATTTAAGAATTTATTTGTCCTTGTTTTGCAACCCACTGGATGAAATTTGTATTCAGCTGTTACTGAATGTTAAAGATGAAGTGCAAACAAGATGGATGATGAACAGGCCCTTAGAAATCAGTTAATTTGTATGAAGGCAATATTCTATACTGGGCTCATGTTGTCTTTCTCCAAACCGGTTTGATTTCTGGCAGACGTTCCCCTCGTGCTTCTCCTCTCTTATTCTGTACTTTATTTTTTTCATCCGGAAAAATTGAAAACTTCTTTGTATAGTAAATTATCGCGTCCCCGCCCAGGAAGGCTTCCAATATCAGTGCAAAGTCACACCGATAGTAGTTCTCTATCTGGCCAGCAAATGTTCCATGTTTCTACACCACGAGTGAATCCCACTGGATTCGTGTTTGATTGTATTTTAACTGAATTATGAACATTTATTTTACACCACATTTCGGTATTTATTTTGTAATTGTTTAGATTTATTGCTGAACTCTTCTATGCTTTGTAGTGGTGATATGAAGGTATAATGACTCAACAACCCTCTCTTTAATTAAAAATAAAAGGGGAAATCTTTTTTTTTTTTTAAAAAGAAGAAGATGATGATTAAAAAAAGGTCTAAAAAGTGATTTTTCAAAAACAGTATCATAGTGGACTGAGCAGGGCAGAACCCCTGACTGAAAGGAGACAAGTGATGTTGACACTGCTGACGTTGCCCAAAACTAAACTACAATAACGCTGCATAGACAGAAGATGAGAACACCAACTTTTAAATAGTAGAAATAAAGGATGGATCATTGTTATATTCTGCATTGTATATTTCCCTAAAGTGGGTTCATCTTTCATTAAATACAACAAGGATAAAAATTAGCATGTATGTACGTATAGACATCTTAAGTGGTAACAGAAGGTCACTGATAATGAAAGGGAGTTTTCAAGAACCAAAAAGAGAAGTCCAGTTGCTTTTTAGTGAATCTCCCAATACATTTAAACCTGGTATTTAACTCCATTTTAAAAGTAGGAATATTTTTAATGCACCTTTTGACTCTGAATTCATTACCTTCTTTGTAAACACATTACATTTTAGGATCTCCTGGTGTTTTGTCTGTGATCATCACTTAAAAGAGGTTTACCTACATTTTGATTCCTCTCAGTAGTTCTGTTCACAGGTGTAACTTTGTCTCTCTGTTGTTTTTCTCGAAACGCGTGTCCGGTTGCAAAGCCCAGCCGGTCCCACCAGGCTGAACTGTCTGAGACAGCTGGCCACTCCAAAGCGATCTGAGAGATCACTGGGCGTATCGTCGTATTTCTCTTCATGTCAGGCCGCAGAATGAAGAAATCCATGGGATTAGAGCGTGGTTTGTATTTGTTGACAGAACGGTGACGGGCCAGATCGAGTCTCATATTCAGTCCACCACACCCAACTTGCTCTACGTTTGGGCTTTCAAAGTGTGAACAGCTGCATGTTCAAGGAATACACTTGCCCAAAGTGATCAAAAACCCCAATAACTCTCAGTTACTATGAGTTATTCATGACCAGATGGGTAGAGAGCCACGCATGTTGTGCGTGTAAATGATGTTATGACTAGCAAATCATTCATCAAAGACAAAAACAAGAAAAACTCATCTTCTGTCCACTAATTGACTCTGGCTCTTTCATCAACATTTTTTAAATGTTATTTTACTGCAAAGTTTGATAGTTAAACTAGAGATACTGAGGTTATTCGGGATGTACGTTAACCATATGGTCAACATCTCTAGGACAAAAAGAAAAGGCCCTGACTTTATATTCTTTTTATTTCTAGTTTTATTCATTTGTTATTTTGTTACTTTATATAGTTAAAGTAATATTTAGATATCTCAGTTTACATACACAGTGAGTAGGACTGTAAAGAGTACACTGTGTGATAGAATTTACACACTCAACACTTATGATACTTTTTTTTCTTGATTTGTTTTTCCTGGTTCCAAAATCCTGAACCAAGTAGGGAACCACTTAAAATTTTTGAGATGCCACATGTCATGTTCATGACAACGTATCAAAGAGCGATTATACCAAATGCGATTTTAAACGCTTGCAGATGTCACTTTTTATGATATTGATCCGCAGTGCCGTTCCGCACTCTGTGTCTCGAGCAGCAGGTAGGCAGCAGCAACCTTTCCCTGAGTCAGCGTGTGCATGGCTGCATTGATTAGGTGTGACTACCCGGGTCAGGGGCCAATTTGGGGTCGCCAGAGGGTCAAGCGTGTTGTCCAATATAACAGCGGGACCTCCAGACTGGATCCGGCCAGTATCCTGGCAACAGGCCCCTGCCCCCCTCCGAACCATGAGAGCACCCGTCCTGTGGTGACTGAGACTGCAGGGCTCCATTCTCTTTTCATCAGCTTCACTTCATCTGTTCCTATAACTTGGCCCAGATGAATTAACCTGAACAATAGAAACAGAGGGTCAGTAAAGCGCTGGCCATTGTCACAGAGAGCAATTAAACTGAATGTTCAGTTTGTACTGTTTTTGGGTGAAAACAACTTTAGTGCCTACTGCTTTGGAGCTGTACTGTGCAGATCAAGGAAACAAAATCTGCCATTTCTTTTCACATAAATCAGTGTCGCAGTACTTTATGTACACAAACTCTACTCTTAGAAACAACATATATAGAGAGTACATTCATATTAGTTTTTCTTTACAACAAATAAAATACAAACCTGGCCTGGAATAAACTTTTCGTGTTCGTGTGTATCTGCTCAGTAATTTATAACTCAAATGTCAGTGAACTTAATACAACCTCAATGCCTCATGGCCCAGCACATTCACAGACAGGATCACTGAGTCAATCCAATGCAGTGCCATCAAAATGTCCCACTGATGTGTTTTCAAGCTACTCAAATAAGTCATTATATTAGAATAACATATGTCTTGGTATCTCATAATGTCAAGTGAATTACAAAGTGATTCGAAATGAAGAGGAGTCAGCAATTCCAGGATTACATGCTCAGTTGAATTCAATAAGCCAGAGTATACTGTAATAGGAAACCACAGAAAAATCCATACTTACCACATCATCTGATAAAAATGTCTGCGCGCTGCTCCACGGGACTCTGTTAAATCTATTAAATACCTTTGGTTTTCCCGCTAATTCCAAAATAATACGCTGATTACAAAACAGCAATGGCAGACAACAGTAGTAAATCATCTCACACTGATCAAATAGTTATTAAAAACACCATTAAGTACAGATCATTAACAGTGTGTGTCTGCCGGACAAAAATACGAGGAACAGACTGAGGAGCAAATGCGTTTGTTTTGATGATCTTTCCACACAGAAGGCTGTTAAAGTCAGAGGGGGACAAACATCCCAGGGGCTTCAAGGAAAACTTCATAATGTCTCATATTTGAAATAAAACAATTGTCAGTGTTCTCTGGTTTTAAAAGGAGCTGTGGAAAGAGGAAATAACCTGCCGAGCTACCTAGGACCTGTTTATTATCAAACTGATGATAATAAACCCATTCATGCCACAATTAGCAGCACAGCATATATACATACAATTGTAAATACAGCTGGTTGAAAACAAATCATGCTCATTTTAGACATAATTAAACAGATCTTATACAGTCTTTTATAGTAGTTACCAACCTCAGTGGCAAATCAACCGAGACAACCGTAATGGCCACAAAACTCTAGCTATTTGTTTCAAGACATTCTTATAATCTTTGCTGTTTTTGTAAATTTTTAGATAGTTTTATCTTTTCAGGCCTTAAAAAACTGATAAAATCGAGGGAAAAAATTGCTATTCACTCAAACAGTTATTCACAATTGTGGCGGCAGACTGTTACAAGGTATATGGGACAGGAACCACTGGTCTGTAATGGATGTTGCGAAATATCACTTTTTACTTTAAGCAGTTACCATTTTATGGCCTAATACGTACACTTTGCTGTTATTTATATTTAAAATAATAATTTAAAGACATTTCAATGCTACATCAGACACTGCACATTTTTTTTGGTTAAATTAGGAAACAGACTATTATTGAATGTCCTAGTTTATTAAAAAAAACTGCAGCTTTTTTTTCTCTAGCTGTATTTCTAAGCATAATTTCAGCAACAGACAATATATTTTTCTGTATATGCATAGAGCATATCATTGCTTTTTTTTGCTTTAAGAAGAATCAACAACATTTAATTTAAATATCTCACTGTGAATAGGAAGTAAGCTTGTTGGATAATTGCCCAGCAATGACAGCTGCACTGCTAGAGGTTTACATAAAATTATAATTGACACATATTGATACAATAGATAAACATATGATACTGTACTTGTAGTGCTTATGGTCTCCATAGCAACAAGCATCTATGGGCCAACAGCAAAGCTGGCTGTAAACTTGGCAGTGATGTGTATTAGCCCACACTCTTTTTTTTGCTTTTATGTGAATTGATTTTCTCAAGTTCTTTTCCTTTTTTAAATTTAATTTCAGCAGAGCAGCAATTAGTCTCAAACACCGTGTGACTACCTGTCAGCATGCAAGATGCCAAGTGTACAAATTAATACATCCTTGCCATAAAATACAGTTATCTCCCTACTCTAACACGAACGGTCCACGGAGAGCACTCAGAAGACACCTCCAGGAACCCCTTGGGAGGAACCCAACCAAGTGCCAGGCCCTGTCCTTGGGGGACTCATGACCAGGAACATCCATTCTCTGCATCATGATACTTATGACTGTAATGTGTGTCAAGTGGCTGACACAGAGGTAACTGCAACCTATCCAGGGAGTCCCTTGTTCCCAAACACCTCCACAGCTGTAAGGCTTTTCCTCCCCAGTGTCCCCTTGAAGTCTGTGAGTGTGTCTGTGCATGTGTGTGTGTGTGTGTGTGTGTGTTGGCTGCCGGAGTTGCTACATCTGCATAAAAACTGTGATTTGCACTTCTTTATTCCAAATATTTGCACTCCCCGTATCTGATAATAATCATTATGTTCTCCCAGTTTTTCCCAGATTGAGAATAGGTGTGCGTGACTGAGTGTGTAACATGCGTATGTGTGAGTGTGTGTCCATGTAAGCCTCAGTAATTGGGCCAGCTCTGCTCTCCCCGGGAACCCCCGGAGGTAGAAAAACTCAACGTGCCATTACATCCTCCTCCTCGCTCCCTTCATTCAATTCGTCACACACCTCCTCTCCTCCTTGCAAGTGTTTGCACCTGTGTGTACGTAGTGTTTGTGTGCGTGCACGAGTGTGTGTGTGTGTGTGGTTATGAGTATGTTGAGAGCGGTGTGTCCTCATGCATGGTGTGTGGTGTTTATGTGTGCGTCTCATAATGAAGCCATATGGCCTGTCTGTTAGTATGCGAGTTGCCAGCACTGGGAGCTCTGACGCTGGCAGAAAGCACTGAGATGAGACGTGAGTGGCATACTCCTGTCTTCTCCTCTTTTCTCTCCTTTCTTCAACCCTCCCCTTCTTTCTTCTTCCCCTCTCTACTTTGTTTTCGTTGGAACTCTGCTCCTCCTCTTCCCCTCCGTTGTCTCCTGCCCATCCCTCTGTCCTCATCTTGCCTTTTGTCTCTTCTCCTCTTTTCATCTCATCACCTCAAAAGTACTTTCTACCCTCTTTTGCCCCCTCCTTTTTAACTCCTCTCCTTCTTCCATTTACTCCCATCTTCCATTTCATCCTCTTCCCTTATCTTGTTTTTTCACTAACACCCACTCCTCAGTGCCTTTCCCCCTCTCCTCTTGCTCGTTCTCCACATTAGACCCTGTTGTTTTCGCTTCTCCCTCCCTCTCTCCCAATAAGATTAACTGGTGTGAAACGATCCATTTCCACATTTTCCTGTGAAGCCCGGAGAGGAGACTGTGGCCTGACCTAAATTTACATGTTAGGGAGGGAATCTAGATGACAGCACATGGAGGAGGGAGAGAGAGAAAAAGCGAGAGATGAGGAGTGGGCGTCTGTCCATCAGGGACTTTCTCTGGACAGTAAGAAAAGTTTAATTAATGTTTTTGATGAGATGGATAACCTCAGAAGATGAAATCATGATTGGAAGTAATGTGTGTAATTTATTTCATTATTTGAGATTAAGAACTGAAGCACTGCATACATTCGAGTCTGATAATGTAGATGGAAAACAACAGGATTAAAGAATGATTCATTAAGAAAGAAAGAATACAATTCTTTAGCTTTGTTTGAATGCAAATATAGTGACAAATTAAATTAAAAATATTATATGGTGATATTAATCTTAATATTATTAACTTTTTTATATTGTAATTGAATGTGTAGAGAATTGATTCATTATTGAGGACAGAAAAATTAAAACAATTCAATTAAGTTTGAGAAAGACAAGAATCCTTGTAAATAAAGAGATGAACTGCGGGGGAAATTAAATGTTTGGAAGATGCTAAGAAACTAAAGAAATGTATTACAAAGAATTACTCATATTTTATTGGTTGAACAGTTTCACCCAGCAGTTATTTTTAAAACATGCTGGAGAAATGTGAGTGGCATCTTAATGTTTGTTTTTTCCATATTTAACGCAATTATAGTAAAGCATAGAGTTAAAAAAAAAACTGATCTAAAAAACATATTGCATAACATAAGGATGAAGATGAGGATACTTCGGAGAAATAGTTTTGCAAGAAGACAACTTAATGCAGCCACAAACAAAACCCCCTCTATGTAACACCGTATTACAACAGATGAGACATTGATTTAGGGATGCTTCCTGATTTTCTTTAAATACTCACATTAGTATACATTCATATCTATATATATATTTATTTAATATTTTTATTATTACAGGAGATCACTGCTTACATAGATATTCTCTTACACAAGGTTAATGAAAAAGTATTATACATTATAAGTTATACACATTGATAATATTTTTTTAGAATATAACACTAATATAAAATTTCCTTTGCTATACTATATGATGAAACAGTGCCTTTCTCAAAGTAGCTAATAAATGTCTAAATAAAAGACTCACTGAATGTTTATGAAACATTTTTTTTACTGGTGAGAAAATTTAAGCTCTATAATAATCTAAGTTGTTTTTTTTTCCCCATATGTTGAGCCAAATGTAGTTGGATAAAGTTTGGTGCTCCTAATCTTATCATGTAAATAATCAGTTAAATATCTTATATTCATATTCTGTGGAATAGTTTGAGTAATTAAAAATATCCGAGCTCTGCTGAACTCATCCAGTAAAATAAAACACGTATTTATATGTTTGTATTTAATACATATTCATTACTGTGTGCTATAGTAACACGCATGCATTCAGTTCTGATTGACACATGAATTAATAAACTTAATGTAATTTTATCAAACTTCACAAACAGTCCTATACCAACACCTGAAACGATTTTCAGTCATTCCACATTATATTTACCACATAAAATCCCTAATATTAAAATGTATATGTATGAGCTATGATAAATTTATAGAAGTATATTTTTGTTTTTGTTTTCTTCAGTGTGAGGTGCTGCTGTGTGTGAGATAGTGTTGTACAAAGAAACAGAATGTTTTCAGATGCAGAGCTTTATCCAGGAACTATCTCTCTGCTTAATCTGTTCATCTCGGGCTCTCCTTCTCTCTCTATTTTTGTCTGCCATGTGTTCTCCACAGGGAGCTAAGGAGGTAGACTGCTTCTGCATGCATGGGTGTGAGAGGAAGATTCAACACCCCTTCACTTGCTGAGACACACATGGATGGCTCGGCTTGGTGTGTGTTTGTGTGAAAAACGCTCACGCAATGGAACGAGACAGTTTGTCCTGGAGTGTTTGCAGAAAGCAGCGGGCCTTCCACTCTCTGTGTGTATGTCGACTAGTCGTTAGCATGATACTGCTCCTGTGTGTGTGTGTGTGTGTTTGTTTGCACGTGTGTTTCTGTTTCGGCTCGGTGGCAGGAGTTAGGCCTCTGCGTTTGCCAGCGTTCCCGTATGTGGGATGGCAGCAGCTTGCGTGATCAGAACAAAGCAAGAGAGCATGACAGAAAATCCCTCAATACCCGGCCTTTAAAAAATGCAGGAGGCCAACGCACGCAGAAGCAAGTAAGGTAAATGTATAAATTATGGACCAAAAAAGTCTGCTTCAAAAAGAGGGAGAGATCCCCCACATGAGGCAACAAACTTTATTGCATGTGAAGACAGAGTAGCGGCAGCTGCTGAGTGCTTGCTGGAGTTCCTTCACGCCGTCTTGCTAAATAATGAGCCAGCACCTTTCTAATAAATGGACCGTGCAGAGCTCCGCTGGCAAATTTTTGGCATTAGGCCAGTGTAGTTCAAGTATGCAGCGGCCCGTGAAAAAAGTTGTAAAGATAAAAGCTATTCTCACTTTATCTTTATTGATTTTCAAACATGAAGTCAATCACACTTAGAGATGTGTATTAATGATCTCTCATGCATTGTTTTATGTTTGGGGCAGGCGGTCACATGACATTATAAAGTAGGATAATCTGGTAGATAATAATAATCATAATGTATCGTTTCACATTAAGGGAATACTTTATAATAAATGCATTTTAAAAATCATAAAAGCAAAATAAAACCATATACAAACATATCACATACAACATCAAAGTAAAGTAAAGGCTAATTTTATTTTTTAGTATTATGGTCTTCTGTGTTGTACTCATATTGAAGAAGCTTACGTTTCTTTCTGTAGGGGAACCAGTGATTCTAATTATTTTGTTGGCAATTTACTGCCCTATTAATTTAATTAAAAGCTATTTTCTTTTCCTAAGAAACATTAACGTCAGTAAACCATGTTACATTTGAACAAAGGCCCATGATTACAAAGAAAATGTGGTTTTTAGTAAATATTTTCAGACTATGTAATTATCACAGTTGTTTTTTCCACTATAATAAAACACAATGGATAATAGCATCTATTATATTATATTACAATAATAATAATAAAAGAAAAAATTAACTCTATTTTCTATGTTCGTTGTCTATTTGATTATACAGTGTTTTTTTTTTTCTTGTTTAATATTAGTGGGGGTTGAATCTTATTATTATCGTATCTTATTATCACAAAAATAAAAATTTATGACCCTGTTAAATCCATACATAAAATGGATTTTTCTCCTGTTAAAGGTTTCAGGCTAAAATCATTAGCCTGTTGGTCACTGTTCATGGCCTTTTCCAACTCAGTGCCTTAATCCCCTATTGAACAGCAGCAGTATTATTATAAACCTTATGTACTACATGCATTATAAAAGTTACACATATATGTTCTTAAAAGGTTTTGAACTTGTATATGACTATAAAGTAGCGGCACAGAAAACACAGTCAGACTAAAGTCATGAAGAAACTACAACATCTAATTTTTAAATCACAACTAAAACTGTAATTTTTTTAAACTGAAATGGGGCTTGACTTAAAAAGTGAATCATTTCCATAAACTTTTTAAGAGCAAAACAGTAACTGTGTCAGCCATCACGTTTTAGCTTACAGTGTGACACACATTTTAAAAGCCATCTCATAAATAAAACAGAGGAATATAGTATGATAAAATATAACACGTGCTAGTTGACTTTAATACAGGGCCGATCGCTTTTCATTTTTATCCAAGGCTGCCTCGACTCCGATGTGCTTTTTTCCTTAATGTTGTAATTTGATCACGTTTATGAATTCTGTAACAGCACAAGGACGCTGTTCTAAAGTAACCTTATAGAAACACAGAACTAATGTTTCATGTCAGACTACCAAATGATGCAGCCGCTTTCCTTTTATGCACTCAGGGGCTGTGTGTGCTTTTGTGCAAACGCGCAAAAAGTGTGGGTTTTTCCATGTGTGCGTGACGTGCGCATGCGCGTCGGGCCGGCTTCCTGGAGTCCTCTTTAAACTGTGCATCAAAGCGTGACTAACAAGTCAGCACACGAGTCAGTCCTTGCCCGCCATGACATTGTGGCGTCATCGCTGGGATTTAGATGTCGCCTATCATCGCTCAGGCAGGGACTGAAAATCTTCAGCACGAAGACTTTGCATGGTAACATACTGGAGAAATGCACATTGTCTTTTTTACTAGGGGTGATGAGATTTGTCATCTTAACACCTGGTCAGCCTAGAGCAAACTCTATTTGTCTTACCTCAAAATAATGAAAATGCTTTAGATGGCAATCTGTGACACATAGAATATAGGATAGTAATGTAAACATCCAATAAGAACACAAAGAAATGGCCATATGCTGTGTAGAGACAAGAATGTCATATAGACCTTACATCCTATTGCAATAACAGAGACAATAGGGACAAATTCACACACATAAACATGCAGCATACAGTATGTACTAAAATTATCCCTATGTTACAGTATATATATGAAGAGTGACTAAGTTCCCCATCAGCTCATGACTGATGACATTCAGCCACAAGGATCAGTTTACTTACAGTAAAGTTTCAGGTTGACACAGTATTCTGATCACAAACAAGTGGGTAACAATTTCATCTTCCATAGGATTAAATACTGTTCGGCACTTCTCCCCTCACCTATTTGTAGGTGCAAGTTGCAAAAATATTTGTTTGATACGAAAGGCAGTGAATAATTCAGGGTTTATTTAATAATGCAGAGAAGTGAGGGGGAGACTCAAAACCATGGCAGTGAAAACTGCTCAGCCCGGCTGCCTGCAAGCTCTTGCCACAGATACAGAACTCACCATATGCATTGCCCCTGTTTGTTTTCTAATTGGCAGCCATACCTAGTCTTCCCAGACGCACAACCTTCATCCACACTTCATTTTGCACTTATATAGTCTCTTACATATGTCCCATTACCAAGCAAAGTAGAGAAAATGCAAATTTGCTCATTTGCTTTTCCCATAAACTGGACGTCCCCTGGATGCACCCGGAATAACACATAACTCAGTAGCTACTAAGTGCGCAGGCTGCATTGAAGTGTGCACACACGCACGTGTGTGTTTGCATTAATCTGAGGATCCTGCAGATATCAGTTTGACGACAAGTGCTATCGTTGGAAAACAGCTGTACTTCTCACCAGACAGAAAAGGGCCCTAGAAAAGTAGAACTAAAGCTGAGATGATATAACATCCCCTCACACACACACGCACACACACAGTCTACTGGGCTGATCTGTTTAGGTGAGTCACCACTTCTTAAAGCAGCAGTGGGTGGTTATGGCAGCAGCTTTAAATAGACGGCATACAGAACGGAGTCAATCAGTAGAGTAACAGAGACTGACAGAGGGGGAGAGAGAGAATGTAAGTCAGGGAACACAGGAAAATGAGAGATTGGGAGAGTGTATTTGAGTTGTGCTGAGTGTGTCGTGCTGAGCTGGAGGGCTAGGAATCATCTCACATCCGTCATGGAGGCTGGTTGCAGGGTCAAACTCAGTACTGTGGCGAATGGCCCTGTTATCACACAGCTTTACATTCGCTGCGCTGTCTTTTCTCAAAGGCAGCAAAACAGGGCTGGAAGACAACCAAAAATAGAGACGCCCAATTAGAACTGTTCCCAAAGCTTTGATGGAATTAGCAGTGAAAGGGGGCTTGCATAACACACCCTCCCCGAAAACGACAAAATGTGCAGACAGCATATGCAACGCTTGTCCTATTTACTGGAAACGAGTGCTGGGTCAATTTTCTGGTGCCGTGGAAAAAAAAATTACGTAAACAGACTGTGGAGAAGGTAACTTCCTCTTTCTTGTTGTTCATTTTCGTAAGGCATATTTTGCATACTGTTAGATGAGGTTGGGCCCCTGTGAGAAACGGTCCAGGAGTTTGTGTGTAGCCTACAGATATGGAGATGTGGATCCTGGTGTATATCCCTCACATCAGCAACAGCCTGCCTGACTGCTTCAGGCGATACAGCCTCACACTGCAGACGGAAGAGGCTTACAGATATTTCATCAGGTTACTTTATATACAGCACTTTTTAGCAGACACTGACAGACACAACTCTAGACCCACTCGCTTTTCTATTAAGTAGCACTTTGTAGAAATGAGATTTATGAATATGAAATTAAAAAATTGAAAAAGCACATTTGAAATATGATGAGCACGGTAAAAATTATGAGCTTGCGCACAAAAACAGTCTTTGTAAAAGAGTTTAAAGATAAACAGCGGAACTTATATATTTATATATACAGATAGAGAGAGAGAGAGAGAGATGAACGTCGAATACATTCAAACACAGGTCAACACAAATCGGGTAAATCTGTGTATTTTTCAGTACACCAGTTTTTAAACTGGTTTTTATGGGTACATTCCTGAACTATTGAAATAGTAGTAATGTATTTTACCTTAACCAGTAATACCTGGTTTGTCAGAGTTAAAGAGGGGAACAACTTTAGCAACTGTGTGCAAGAAGAGTTTCTGATGCTCCAGAAACAATCCAGTTTAGCTTTTAAAAGAAGGATTAGAGTCTGAAATAGAAAGCGATCGGTGTTTGTGTAATTACTCTAATTGCCAGACAGGAGAGACCAAAGTTTCACTCTGAAGTTTTAAATTACAGCTATTAAAAGTATTGAATTAAATGAAAAGTTGATCAAAACAAAGTGCCATCTGAGTTATTTCCAAGAAGGACACCAGTTGACAAATATTGCAAATGTGTACTTTTGAAAAGGTTTTGAATACAATGAGAGGAAGTTTTGTCAGCAAGCAATAATTTAGTCTTACATGGATGTTTACAGGGTTGACCTTGCTTTTGTGAAGGCTTTCTCTCTATTTTTGCTTCATAATTACACTTCTCCCACTTGACAGAAGAAGAAGAAGATGTTGACTCATGAGGTGACACACTGCAAATGTACTTTTCTAGCTCTGTACACAAACACACAAAGACACACACAGACAATCTTACTGGTGTGGAGACCCGAGGATTTGATCATAACCCAGAGGCCAACAGCTCAGCTGCTGACTGGACTGAGTATTAGCTGTGGAAACACATCAGCAGTCCAGCTGTGCTGAAAAACAGCAAATAGTCCTGTCATCGCCGGGTCTCAGACAGAATGATGAATGTGAAACAATGCTACAATCAATATTTTACATTATCTGCCACTATTTTAGTGCATAACAGCAGGAGATTTGAAAAGCTGCCTTTTTTTTTTTTTTGCTCTATGACAAAGACTATTCTGTTCAGTTTGTGGTCCAAATCAAAGGGGTTTGATTTTTGTTTTTCATTTTTTAAAACATGGATGATACATATTTTTTCAATCTACAATACATTTAGAAGAAGTTAAAAATTAAAAAGGGTTTTAACATGATGGCAGTGACATTTTTACTGCTCTCTCAAATGAATTAAACATACCTCATATTTTCAGTTGTTTCAGTTGCCTATATTGTTTAAGTGTACGTAAAAGTGCATCCGTTCTAAGAAGTCTTGTTAAAGATGTCGGTGGTTCTTATTTGATAAACTAGGGATTTTTTTAAATCAAACCGGAATTTTCATCTCCAGTGTTTCTGTTCTTTCTGCCACCACATTGCTCACCCATGATTTAGCATGAAATGTGTCAGTAAATGCACACAAACAACCGCATGGCTGGTTAACTGAGGGAAAATAGAGCTCACCTAATTGAAGTTTTTTTTTTTTTTTGTATCAGAAAGTGCCAATTAGTTACTCTGTAACAATATTATTTTAAAAAATGTTGACTATCATGATAAATTTTAATAATAAAATAAATACGAAAGAGGCTAATATTTGTGCACTACATATCGGTTTCCATAATAACTTGACAGGATGAGGAAGGCCCAGGCAGAGGCCAAAGATAAAAAGGAGGGGAGGGTGAGAGAAACATTACAGCAAATAATGGGTTAAGTCTGAGGGGCAACTCCCCTCCTGCTCCCTACCCGAGCAGACAGAAAGAGGGAGAGAAAGAGTGGAGATTGTCGGAGCTTCGTCCTCCTCCTCTTCTCACTAAGTAAGGAGTCGAGTGGGGGCGGTGGGGGTGGAGCAAGTCAGGGGGTGGCGGAGAGCGCCGCCGAGCATGCCTAATCGGACAGGACAGTTCCTGCTTATTATAGAACCAAGCACAGATAATAAAATCTGAATCAAACTGCCAGCTGAGAGCCGCGAGAGAACCTCCTCCTCTTCAATTTTTAAAGTTATGGAAGCGCTTGACACTGAGGTGGATCAAATAACACCAGTTTGCGTGCAAATACTTACTTAGCGAGCCAGCACGGCCCAAATCTGCGCAGCCGACATGCAGGTTAGCGGCACTGTAGCTCCAGCTAATTACACCGCAGGCCCAACAACCCTCCACTAGAGTCGCCCCCTCCAACTCGCCAACGCCCCACCAACTCACCAACTGTCACAATCAGCCTCTTGAGTGGGCACACTTTACTTTTTTCCATTAGTTTTTATGAGCGCAGTGAGGGAAATGACAAATTCATGTTTTGGCTGCTGGGAACTGGTAGCAATCACGGAAACGCCAAAACACCCAAACTTACAGGAGGGAGAGAGACTGAGGAGAGCAGGAAGAGAGAGAGAGATGGGAACAGCCAAGGAGAACTGGCAGCTCTGAGTGAGCTGCAGGCCAACCTTTATCTCTTTTAAATTACGCTCATGTGCAGCTGATTTGCATGAGCAAAATGCATTTAGGGGGAAATATAACGCTGTCTTTATCTGTATATCAGACACTGCTAAAATTGAGCTGCCAAACTTTTTCAATAGTTCTTTCATACTTAATTGTTTGTGGCAACTCTTGAGTGCTTCCGATGGAATGGGGCTCAGACTTATATTGCCATGTACTGAGAACGAACACTTTGTACACCCCTTGATCCAGCACCACCCCAATACTTCTCACTCTTGACTAATTATGAGACATACATGTGCTCTGGATCAGCCAAAAGGTCACAGTGTCCGTGAAGGGGCATGACCGTGGGGTTGACCTGCCAAATCTGTTCAATATGGTTAACTACTACACGTGATGACTGTAGTAAACATAGCTAAACATGGTGTTCAGTCGACAGAGGTGTGACTGCTGTCTATTTTTAAAAAGTAGCTGAACAGCCCCCTTACAATAAACTGACCTCTGACCTTGCTGTAATGATGTATTTGATTACAGGTGCAGCTTCTGACCACACCTATCAGTAAGGCTACTTGTGTTAAGGGATGAAACAAAGAGGTAAAAATTAATTTTAAAATGGAATACAGTTCCTCAAACGGCCACTTGAGCCTGCCTCCAAAAGTGAGTAAATCCCCGTAGAACTCCATGTTAAAATGACCAACTTTACGGCAGAATTAAACTTAACAGCCCAAAAAGTAATTTTGGTCTCTATAGCCAATTTCCTTTTTCATTATAACTGCACTGGGAGTGAATTTTTATACAAATCACCCATTTAAATTGTGTTAAGGTTTAAAATTATGCATAAATAAGGGTGTGGCCTCTTTGTGTCACATGTGAGTACTGTCAGATGTTTGCATAGCCTGCCTCCGCTTCATTTACGCTTCACGTCTTGTACATTTTTGTATCAACCAGGAGTTAAGAGTCAGGCACTGCCAAAATGGTAACAGCTGGACTCACTACACTGAGCTTAAAAGCTACTCTTCAGGAAACTGATGGGTGACGATATGGTTTCATCCATTTTTATATGCAGTCTATAAGTAAAACAGACTTTAACCTTCCAACCAGAGAAGGCAGTAAAATACTGCTTTTGAAGCTGGTGTTACGTTACTCATTATATTTATACAGCATTCATGTCATATCAGTTATAGTGATTACCAGCTCCCAGGTTTAAATAGGATCTGCATCAACGTTCAAGCCATAATTGTAGATGGGAAGACCTCCAACTTACCCAATGTGTGAAAAAAGTTGGTAAAAACTAAACAGTCTTTTGGTCACATTCTTTATAACCCTTCACCAATTCTGCAAACACACTGACCATCCCAACCACATGATGTCAATTAAATAAGGAAGTAAATGTGAAAAATTGTTGGCTGATCATAACAACTTCTTGTAAGTAAATCTTGTAAGTCTAGAAGAACCAGTGTCTCTTCTTAGGCATCTGTAAGTCTCCTGTAACTGTGGAGTTGTGCTCTGGATGGTGATTCTGGTACAGCATAGGGTTTGGCTGGACAGGCCAATCTGGGAGTGACAGACCCTCCCACATTGAGCACAGATGAAAGTCTGAAGCTGGTTTGTCTAATCAGGAGACTTAATTGCCAGTAGACTGGTGCTTTCCCCTTTATGTCGACACTCATTAGAGAAGCTGGAGTGTCCTCTCCTGCGTGGGGAGAGTCTTAATAGGTAAATGTGGAGGACAGGCGGTTTACAGCAGGTCCCCCATCTCCACACTGCTGAAATGGTGAAATAGAAGGAAATAGGCAGATGCATTTGTTTCCAGAGCCATCGCAGGAGCTGTCAGGTTGTTGCTGTGTACAGCCTCGAGCTGTCTTAATAAGAACCAGTGTCTAGTGCCAAATGAAACAGCCATCGCTCTGCTCTGGATCTCTGCCCTGATTTAGACAGCACTGTATTCTGTAAATTATGTTTCAATACAACTACACTGTCTTCATAAATACATTTTGAGGGAAACATATTTTCAGGTATCATAAGATCATTTCTGATTAACACGTCTTTGTCATTTATTTGACTGTTTGACTATCACTTCTTTATAGCCAACCAATTACATATCAAATGGGGTAGAACTCATCATCCTGGTAGCCTAGAAAATGGGGAAGAAGCTTCACATCTTATGAAAGGCTCATATTTAATAATTATCATATTAAAATGAAACTTAAGTCTAAAAATGGGACATAAACTCATGGGACATCTTTTGTTGCTGCTTTGCCACTTCTCCAAGCTCATTGTATGGACTTTACGGGTCTTTTAAACTGGAAATGTTTACCTACTACACCTTAGTCTTACCTTTCACGGAGAAAATACCTTTCTTTCAAAACATAATTCAGAAGGCAGCTTTCGTGAGGCAGCTTTATTTAGAGATTTGGAATGTGGAATGTGTAAACAATCATGTATTACTAACTTTCTGAAATGCTTGTTTTTAATTTAACACAGATCTGGATGGGTAGATTCCGCGGTGAGAGGATTTAACTGCCACAGTAAAAACTAAGCAGAGGGTTGGTAAATAACATTGCCTTGATTTGCTCAGATGGTTTCCCAGTTTGCTTTTTGACACATTCTGCTGAAGTGGGGGGAAAAAAGTTTGTCATGCCATAATCCAAAACCCAGCAACTCTGCGAAAGTAAATCCAGTACAGTTACACTTGATTTAACACAAAAAAAGAAAAAAGATGTTACTTTTAAGCTGTGAATAACTTTAACCAGCAAATGTCACAGGAAAAACAGTCATCTTTGATGGCGTTAACTTACAGATACAGAGTACGGCATATGCGTACAACTCTGTACAAAATAATATTAATCAGTTAATCAATTTAATTTTCTATGGTCTCACCACATTCACTGTTTGCAATACTTTCAGCTACACCAGTGTGCACCTAAGAGATAGCTGTGCTGCCTAGAATTGTTAAAACTTATCTAATGTTGCATCAGAACTGTATGAAAAAGAATGTGGAGGGTACAAGAAGAAGAACTATCTTTGATCACACATTTCTTGCTCTTAAAAGTGGTGATTTTGGAGTAAAACTGTTGATATTTAGACATTTAGATTTACTATCCGTCCCACTCCCAGTGTTTGTTTTCCCATTTACAGAGGCAGGACTTGACAACAGCTGTTTTGAATTAAAAACCACCGACTTTTTTGATTTTGGACAGAAATATACTGACAGAAATCAGACTTTCCCATCTTTACCATGTGAAATATCAGCAATATATTTAAAGCTGTTTTCTACTTGTGTGCATTAATTTTAGACAAAAAGTCATTTGTGAGCTTGAATTACTAATTAGTGAGCACTATTTTTTCTATCCTTGACACTTGTCACCTCGACTGTATTGAAACACACTTTGACTGTCAACCTTTGCCTACCTGACAGTAGGTGGGTGTGCCATCTGTGCCTCTCCCCCCCCCCCCAATGTAGTGCTTAGTCAGCCTAAAAACCTATGTTTGTTCATTGCTCTTTTTTTCCCTCACCTGTGTCCACTGAGAACATCTATCTGACACATATCTGACTGATGATCTGGTGCATTGTGTGTTTGATGCCAGTAAAAGTTGCCAGATCTCAGATAAGCCATTGTCTGCCCGTGCCAGATTTTACCATTTGCACTCCATCTGAGCTCATTGCTTTGTGGGAGTCATTTTGGAGCATGCGGCTGTGGTGTTTATACTGTTGTTATAGTGAGGATGAGAAGGCATCCAGTGAGTCATGGTGTGGCATCATTAAGTTTGTGATGCCTATAATAATGATGATAAATTTACATATCTCTCCGGACCTCTCTCTCTCTCTCTCTCTTGTGCCTTTCAAAGTCTAGCGACGTGCTTCAAACCACTTGAGGATGGGAGAGCGTGGTGGGCTAAAAGCTGGGAAACAAACATCGGCTTTCAACTGGGTTGCATGGTTTAAGCAGTCTTTCAAGCATTCCCTCAGTGTAGACAGAGATTCATTCAGACGAGTCACTGAAGAGACTGAAATTTCTGAGTGCTTATTTCATAGCAGTAGAATATTAAAAAAGGAATATTTTAGGTGTTTTATTAAGTGTTAAATAGGATATTGCTGTATATTATAACACAGTAGTCCACTGCATGCAAACTATCTGTGATACTGTGACACATAATATGCATGCATCAAAGCTACTTTGTTTATTTGCAAACTGAACACAAAAGGATATATATTACTGGGACAGACACACTTGATAAACATCTTCCCTAATTAATATGCATGTATTACGATTCATCAGCATTTACATAATACAGCTATTAGACTCGACAGGGCCTGAGCTTAAAAAACAAATTCAAACTCGGTGAATGTATTGACAGCAGATGACTGCACGATATCCTCCCATAATAATCTAAGTCCTGTGTCTAACAGCACACACACAGAGGGACACATGAATAGACACACACATTATGTCATCTTCCCTCAGCAGTAATTTAGCAGTCGGTGATGAGATGTGGCAGCACCAACATGACAGGATAATGACAAGTATGAGCAGAGCAAGACCCAGAGATGGAAAATAAGAACAAAGACATTGAAAAACAAAAGACGGGCAATTTTGTGTCTTTTTATGGTTTGTTTGTGTGTGTGTGCGCGTGTGTGTGCGTGCTCAGATGGACAAAGGAGGCTGTTGATTACTGTGATATAGAGAGCGAGAAGGCTTCTCACATTAGCCCCAAGGTGGCATTGACAATAGAAAGTGATTTGCATGAAGGATATGATGGCAGGATATTGAATGCTCATCAGGTGATTACGCCTTGAAAAGAGAGAGAGAGAGAGAGAGAGAGAGAGAGAGAGAGAGTGTGTGCGCTCCTTACTCAGTGTGATGTTAACCCGTCTTTGTCACGGTGTCACAGCCTCCACTAACATGTCATTTGGAAAAACGTGGATGAAAACTGGTTGCGTTTATCAATCAAAAACATGAAACAATTGAAATATACAGAGAAGACACAGGAATGACAGAAAACAAAATAGATAAGAAATAAGTGAGATTAGACAAGAGATGGCACGAGACGAGACAAGGACACAAGAAATAAAAAAATTGGGCAAGCAGCTTGAGAAGAGACGAGACAATGATGAAATGCAAATCAAGATGAGACGAGCAAGAATAAAATTTGAGTGTGCAAAATGTGGTTCATTTTAAACAAAACCAAGTTAAAGAAACAAAATGACACTGCATGATACAAGGAAACCTGAATCACGATTATAATCAAGACAAGAAGACATGAAACTTGTTTGTGTAGTTTTATATGAGCCGCAATGTGGTAACATGAGAGAAGATAAGACAAGATTACATATAAGACCATAACGTATGTGTGAGACATGATGAGATGAGATAAGGCAACAGGAACTGAGATGAGACAACATTAAATCAGATGTGAACACTCAAAATAGGATGTATGTTGAGAAAAAAAAATGTCATTAAAATCTGAGACACAAAGATGTAAATAAATGGAGAGATTAAATGAGAATCAATGAAATTAAATGGAGAATGTAGCTGACTTGGTTGGCTAAAGTGCAAACTCTGTATCCTTTGTTGCACGATATTATTTCTCTCTTTGGTACCTCTTCTATCTCTTGCTATATATGAAGAGTGATCAAAAAGTTCTGAGTCTTCTCCTGCTGCCCATGCCAAGAGTTGGGTCTACAGTTACAACCCACAGACCAGACAACCTTCACAGTCAAAGATGGGAGGACGCCCATCAGGCCAAGAGTGCAATGGAAGCATGGTTGTATCTTTCCTCGACATTCATGGTGTTGTGCATCTCCAGAGTCAGGTCTACAGAATTCTGCTGTATCCTACTGAGGCATTCGAGGTAAGACATTTAGTGCAAAAGACCTGAACTGTGTAAATTGGGTGTGACAACATGACAGCTCATGGTGTATTGAAACATGTTGTTTGACCCAACACAATGTTCACTCCTTATCCTCCCTGCTCAGCACATTTGGCTCCCTTCAACTTCTTCTTTCCAACAATGAAATCCAAGTTGCAGAGCTGCCATTTTGACACAGTGGAGATCCAGCACATGTCATATATGGTGCTTGACGTGATTACAGAACAGGACTTCTAGGAAGTATTGCAAGTATACCAGAAGTGCTGTTAGTGGGTGAACAGTGTGACTACTTTGAAGGGAATTGCAGTCAAAATTAGATCAGGTATAGTTTTTCCTTTGTATAGGTGCAGACTCTGAACTTTTTGATCTCAGCTGTATGAGAAAAAATGAGATGAAATTAAACATGGAGGATGCAGCCCTAATGGTGTGTTTCCAGAAGTTCTTTGATTAACTGTCAAATCACATGTGAGGAGTCAAAAAAGGCGTGAAGCCAAGACAAAATTAGAACAGATGAAAGACGACAACCCAAGAAAAGTCAGATCGAGACAAAATGAGAGCAGATGAAACAGCAAAAGAGTAGATATGGTCTCCCGAAAGTTCCCTGATACATTAATAAATGAGATGGCAAAAAAATGAAACACGATTAACAAAGGTGAAAGAAAAAGGCAGAGACGGCAAAAAGGAGACACTGCTGAGAAGGAGTCTTTTCAGTTTCTTAATAACAGAACAAGAAGGTGGCAGATCCTTATCGACAAACTGTGTCCTGTCCCCCTAATCACTGCAGATGTGATAACTGAATTATCCGTCTCCTCTGATCTTTCCATCTGATAGCAAAACTACACTTCCCTCTCTCCAGGGCACAATTCAACTCCAGTGAACTGCCACCATTTCCCAGGCTCACATCTGCACCCCAGCTCTGATCATATCTTCACAGTTCAGCAGCAGGAACAGGGGAGATCACACAGAGTCAATTGCCTGTCATGATACATTGGCTAAGAGACAGCCGTGAAGACCGATGCTTGTAATGTATGTCATGGCTCATAAGCGGCACACATTTGAATGCGAGCCTCACAGTGGTAAATGGTCAGAGGAGATCAAAGTAGTGAGCAAGCGAGGCATAAACATGCTTTAAAGTCATTTCAGAGCATAAATAAAAAACAAAATAGGAACAGCTTGTACATGTTTATGATGAGTATCATGACCAGGTTTCAGGAATATTATCAAAGATTTTAGCATGGTCAGTAAGTAAATTAAAGCCAGGTACTCGATGTGTGAGTCAGTAATTGAACAGGTTTTGGAAAAGTGCTTGGAGCACAGAAAGAACTTCTCCGTTTTCCCACAGCTGAGCAAAAGAGAGAAGTCATGGCATCAGAAAATGATTACAACTCGGTGAGCTAAAAAGATATGAAAACAGAATCTACCTACTGTATACTCTGCTGAGCTTCAGCGTCTGACAAACACCTTTAGCTCTGTTTGGAACTGTCTGTGGATGAAACAACGTTTACAGAGCTGCTACGTTCTGCTCTTTATCAGGCGGATGAGTTAATATGACTACATTTGTCTAAACGAACCCTCATCCTCAAATCCTCCTCTCTTGTAAAGCCGACACAGGCTGTTTGGTAACACCTTTAATATGGCAAACATTTCACATTTGCGCAGCTTATTGTCAACAAAAATGTAACTCACCCACCTCTATTAGTGTGTAGCTTTCCAATGCTTGAAGACAATCCCCAAAAAAGATAGAGATCTACGTCTTCAAGTGTAGTGACTGTCCCTGGCATCTGCAGAAGAGCCTAAGTAAGGGAGACACAGAGCAAACATAAGGTGACACTGCAATCCAACACTGTAACTGTAGGCTGCAGTCTGGACTGTCAGGTAGTGCCAAGACACATGCTTTTTCTCTATTTTTTATCCTTTTTTGACAAAATATTAGATTTTCCCATAAAAAATTCTAACTTAAAATCTAAAATTGTGGCCGTAACACCCAACACATTGTTTTCACTGCACCTACACTCATCTCAGCACATTAAAATTCACTGTCTTGCTCAATAATATTTTAAGATGGGGAGAAGAAGAGATGGAGATTGAAGCATAAGTCCTGTAAAGAAAAGCAGACTTGCTTTACCAACTGAGGTGTTTAGTTGTTTCAACAAGCCATATTGTATTTCAGTAAAAGTGGTGTAACAGTATGTGTGTATGGCTCAGTATGAAACTTCTGTTAAATAAGCCCTGTGATCCAAATTATTAATACCAGAAGTCCATTCATATCTACACAGTTACAGTCCTTGAACAGAGATACCAGACCTAGTGTTCCACCTAGAACGCTGTGCAAAACGCAAGTTATCGTTCAGATTGACAATACGAGAAAATATGCAGTTACTTTGTGTACTTCATTCACTTCTGTATTACTACGATCCTTTCTTTGTGCTTACTTTCTCATTATCATCATTTCAAAAGAGTAGCACACGGTGATAGATGATATGTTGTTTTGCTCTGAAAAGATGAGATATAAATAAAGACACAATGGTTCCTCTCTGGCAGCTTCATCAAGAGTGACTGTATTATGTTCAGAATTATTTACAATTGTACAAAAGTTTATTTTCTTCATATTTCAAGGTTTTTCATTTTCTGCCCATAGGGAAACCAATGCATGTGTCATTTTCCTTTAACAGGGAAAATCAAAGATATCAGGTAAATATTAGTAGCACTAATATTTACTAACTACTTAATCATACACATGACTGTAGAAAAAGTTGACCACACACATACACATACACAATAGCAACTTTATACACTTAACATGTGTTTTAAAGAGCTAAGCACCATCACAAATGCACACGGTTTATGGTAGACATCTTTTGACCACGTGCTGCACTGTGCCAGCCACTAAGGGAACAAAGTTTAGCTAGCTACTGAACAGAGCAACAGCTAACAGTCTAAACATTAGCATCAGACTTTCGGAAACAATGAACATTACATAAATACACAAAAAGTAGCTGAAGCGCAGTATTTTACAGTTCAAGTGCAAAAATACTTGTTTCTTACCTAAGAAAGAGAGATAAAGACGTTCAAATACAAAGCTTCCTCTCTAGTAGCTTCGTCAATAGTAAGGCTTCATAGCTGAGAGCGCCCCTTCTTGGCCGCTGCAGGCATGACTAATCAATCACATGTCATATCAGTCAGACCTAACAAGATGAGTGATTAACTCCTGTGGCAGGTAAGTGTAACTATTTAACCTTTTCTTTTTTAAGTTATTATTCTTGTTTTTATTGTGTACAGCTTTTATAGGGCTTTTCACACCTATAATTATGACCCATTTCTGAATGACTTTTTTAAATACCAGATTAATTTATCACCACGATCAGCTTCCTCATGAAGTCAGTCTATCACATATGCACCTGAAATGGGACTACAGTGAGGCCAAATTAAAAAAACAAGAGTATTTAGAAAGTAAAAGATGTACACATACTCTCGGTTTGTCAAGGGTATCAGCATGATATTATTATTATGTTGTTGTTATTATTTTATTATGATTGAATAACAAAACTAAAGTATCTTTTCCTACCCAGGGCAGGTAGAAGGGAAGCACAAGGTCAGAGAAGGTTATTTTGCATGATTGTGATTCTAATCAGACATTATTTCTCATTCCACTGCAACATTTGACTCTGATGCCAGTTTCAAATTCTTGTCTCTGTTCAGTTCAGCAGTTATTCCTAGAAGTTGCCTTTTGTAATATTTGATCCAGTCAAAGGCCAGTTGTCACCTTGACATCATGCTGGTTGAGGGTCGGTAAGGTCATAGGAGTTTACTTGGAATGGTCAGGTTTTTAATGTTTATTTCCTTCATTGTTTTGAAGTTTTTGATTTTCTTGTTTGTTTTTACTTCAGTTAGTTATCCAGCCAGTGTGTCCTGTCATGGCACAGCAGTACAGCATTTTGTGGACAGCTGCCACTGTGGAGTTCTGTCAGTGTGAGACTTAGTGGTTTGCACTTTAATTGTTTCCTTGTAGCTCTATCAAACTACCATACAATTAGAACTTCGACAGAACTTCTTTGCGAAGGAAACACAAACCTCTGAAAGAAGCCTTTACATCATAAGTTTTGGATCATTTTCTGGTATTGTGTTGTGATAAAGAGTGTACATCTGTGGCTGTCAGGCTCCAGTCAAAGTACTGGGACCCACTGACCTCTTTTGAGATCCAGGAGTTTGCTTTATTGAATCTTATCCTGCTCAGCTTGATAAAAATGCTGCTGTTGTGTTAGAGGGAAATTGATTATTGCCACATCGCCCTCCACCTCTCTCATCCCCTTCAAAAGAGAGATGCAAAATGATAACAGATAGCCAGTTAATGAAGCATGAATGATTAAAGAGCCCCACAGGGAGAGGCTGTCAAACAGTGCAGACAGTAAACCTTTTTTTTTTTTTTTATTTAAGTCATCCTCGGTTCACTTTCAGCTGGCGGCAGGAGAACCACAAAGACAAAAACAGAAAGAGGGGGGAGATGTTGTGCCACAGAGTGAACTTGAAGGAGACATTAAAAAATTGGAAAAGATACACGAAAAGAGGCGGCATAATGGAAAGGTTTATCTCATCATGAAGTAGGAGGTTTGCAGAACAAATAAGGTCTTATTAATTGTACCAGAATATTTAAAAGACCTTAGCAAGTGACCTGTTCTAATATGAATTCAGACCGGCATGAAAAACCAAAACATTATAATCTTCTCAGCCTAATGTGGGCCATTAGACCCCCACATTAAACTCCCACACACACACTGACACTATTAACCTAACAACACCTCAGACACACACCTACAATGACTCAGCTTTGCAAATCTGAAACTTCCCCCATTATTTCATGTCTCCCCATGCGACCCTCCAACTGTCCCTCCTTCCTTTGATCAGGAAAACCTTCGTAAACAGGAGCAGGATTTACATCAGGGGCGGCAAGCTGCTCTCATCACTTTGCTGCGCCAGAGCTTTTTCTATCAGCAGAGCATTTGAGGCACCCAGCATGGAGGAGAATTACATCAGCTCTTAGGGTGCAGCTTTTCTGTCAGCTAGACTATGACTGCGTCTCAGGGCTAGTAAATAATCCCTAAGTGCTCCTTATTTGACCTCGGATTGATTCGTTGGAAATAAATCTCATTGCTGTTTGCGCACAGAGCGAAACACCATAATGAAAGTGTGAAAACACTCTCTGGTAGCCTGGTAAGTTAGTTTAGACCAACAAATCAAACATAAAAACAACAACAAACATAAACATAAATCAAACATTAAAACAATAAATTACATAAAGCTGCTATGTAAATGTGTTTTAAGAGGAAACGTATGCAATCTGTCTGTGATGTATGAAGATTTCTTTCATGCTCTTGATCAAACTGTCGTTCTGTTTATACAGCATGTTATGTGGGTGTAATTTAAAGTCTCTTTAATTTCTTTACCATTTTAGGATCATATTTGCTTTGAAAACTGATCAAAGACCCAGTTTTGCAGTTTTTTTTTTTTACACAACTTGTGATCTATCTTTGTAAACAGGACAGTTTCTCTACTTTGGAAAAACACTTTCCCTCTTTGATGTAAGTGTTTTATTTTTAGTGGTTCCTATACATCCATTCAATGATTTATAGTCAGGTCAATACATATAAACAAACACAGACATTATGACTTAATGTCAAATGTAAAGTTCTTTTGGAAAACCTTGGTTCCTGGTGTTTATGTGGATGTTATTTTTGACACACACCCACCTAAACATTGCTGCAGACCAATAAAATGTATAGAAACCAATAAAAATAAGAGGACTTCCTGATACTTATGGCAACCCAAAACAACAAGGAACAGCTCCAGGAACATGGCAAAGAGTTCATGGCACCGACCCGCCCTCCAAAGTCCCCAGAGCTCACCAGAAAACCGATCAAGCATCTGTAAAATATGCCAGAACATGTCAAATATGTGGAAGCCCCACTCCACAAACCAAAAGACCCAAAAGATCCACTACCACCACAGGACACCCCCAGAGGTCCCGTGTCCATGCCCCTGTGAGCTAAGGTTGTTTTGGACAAAAGTGGAACACAATGGGGAACTACTCAATACACACAAACCAGCACCTGGATGTACGCTCTCCTGCTCTCCATTCAAATAAATAGGACTTTTCCACACAATATGCCAGGACATCTGTGCTGCCTTTGCCATAAAGTCCATCATTTCACTTTCCAGGATGAAGACAGGATGACACTGTGCAGATGGATGAGTCTAAGTAAATTTTAAAGAGTGGTGAAAACTTTACATAAAAAAGCAGTAGCTGGTGCCACCTCAATAACTTCAAAGAAAGTAATATTAAAAACCCCAGAAGAGGATTTTTTTTCAATTAATCTATTTTTGGCTATTTAACATAATGGGGATCTCCGGATATAAATACTGTACGTGTGCTACTACTGTTATATAAGGAATGTTCAGAATGTGTTCTTAGCAGAGCAGATGGTTGCAATTCTGCCAGCGCTAACTAGCGCTGAACGATTATGTGTGATGATAAGTTGTTTCTGAGTTGAAAGCCTATCATTAGGGCTTTAATTAAAGCAGTAGCCAGGGCGGGTGACACGTCTGCCGCAGATTCCTTGTACCCATGGGTGGGTGGGGAGGGGGGAGAAGGGCATCTCACACTCTTTCTCTTTCTGTCACAGCCACGTGGTGCACATGTGTGCCACATGAATCTCTTTTTCCTTTTGTGTAAATCGCTTGGTATACACAGACTGAGCAGCATACACACACGCAGATGGCGGAGGCTAAGACTGGGGGCAACCAGTGTCGCCTTGTGTGGTCGAACGTCTAGACTAAGTGCATGCCCTGTGGCATTGAGAAAGGGGAAGGCTGGGGAGAGAGCAGCGAAGAGTCATACGAATTAAGGCAGCTTTTCACTGCTGTTTGGACACGAGAGTCTCTCAAACTCACTGCAAACATATTTGTGCAATTCTGTGTCCAAAGCTGCATCGTCACACTGATAGAATGTCTATTCATACTGCAGAGACGTTCAGTGGCACTCTGTCTATCTGTAGCCCTTTCTTTGCTGCCACTTGTCCCCCAGATAGACAGTTCTCATTACAAAAATGAAATAAGTACTGTTCTGAGCAGTCATGCCAGCTGTACAAAGGACAAGTGGATAGTCTGGGCTCTGTGTGACTGGCCTAGTTTTGGGGGATGCAGATGGATTAATAAAACATGGCTGGGAATAGATGTCATACCCTAGACCTGATTGGAGAGTCAGAGGAGGACAAAGTCACCTTTAGGTTCTTTTTAATGCTTTCGCTAAGGACTTACAGGTGCTTTAGAGCCCACCCATCCAGCGTAAACAGATTTGGAAAACCATGGCTCAAGAGGCACAATAACTATCATCATACAAGTTACTTCTTCAAATATTTCCTTTTTATACATTTGTCAATGTGTTGTATCTTCTTTTTATTAAGGTTTCTTCAACAGGCTGAAATCCATTGCATGACCTTTATCTCACTGCTTTTTTTTTACATGCTGAAGACCAAACTGAAGGCAAAAGTAAAGATGTAAAAGCCCGGCAGAGCATCACCAGCATCGAAGACACAAATGCCAATGTCCATTATGGTTGTAGACTTCAGCTATGACTTTATTCACTGCAGAGGATGGAAGACAGAAAGGAGTTTTCTTCCACTTATACCAGTTTCATTGGATGTTGACATAACTCTTAAAATAAAATCTTACCGAATTAACCTCTGTAGTATTGTTTGATTACAAGTCTAATCTATAAAGTCAAATAATAAAAATGTGTCACTATCCAAACACTGTGTTGCTCCGTGAAACAGGGGCCAGTATGTTAAAATATTTAGATGTAGCACATCACATAATTCTTAACTTCTCTGTGTCTCCATCTCTTTTTTCTTTGCAATCTTACTGTTTCATTAAAGCACTTTGAAAACACCAGGTGTTTCCCAGCCTCCGCAATAAAAGAGTATACAGTTAAATTGAATGGAAAGTTGGACATAAATGGAAATAAAAGTGGAAAGGTAACAAGTCCACAAGTAAAACTGATAAACCTAAAGTTTAAGATCTGTTTTTGTTGAATTGTTTTTGCCTGATTGACTTTATGTTAAAAAAAAAAAAACACGGAGAACTTGATTGTTTCTCATAGTTTGTCTGTATTCCTGGAATCGTTTGTAACAAAGCATGCCTCCATTTTTTTAGGAAACTAAAGAATGCGATCCCTGAAAGTTCAAACACGGTAAGTGATAGCACAAGTTAACCCGATCCCTTGTTGAAACAAAGTTTGACTGATGGGTGTCATTTCAGACAACTTGGGTGTGTTTAGTTTGAATGGAGCAAGCTCTCCAAACACCTCGAGCTGAATTAATGCTGTACAGCAGAATAACCACAAGGAGAAAATGAAGATGGATGAGCCGACTACGAAAAACATTCCTCGGTCAAAGGTCACACATCGCCCCATGAGCAGCCTCCAGCCCTGTCAACCCCTAATCCAGTGTGCAAGACAAATATAATCCTATCTAAGTCAGCGCTGTAGTGTCATGCTAAGTTGGGAGACTTTCAAAGGTAACACAAGACTGTATAGGATGTCAAACATGTCTGCACATATTCAATTTACAGAGAAAGCTTCTCGCCAGGGGGAAGCTTTATTTACTTGCATCTGGGAAGTAAACAAAATATCTAAAATTTGAAATCCAATTGCATGTAATGCAGCCATGATGATCATCTCTGCCATTACCGCTGCTGCTCCTGAAATGAAATCTCAGAGTCATCTTGTCCCCTATTAGCTGTGCATTACATTACATCGCAGGGAAGGTCAAGGAAACACGTGTAGTCTTGTTCTGCTCTCCTCCTTGACTCCTCACAGAATTAATTCTGCACAGTAGCTGCGAAGTTGCACTTTCTTGTAATATGGTAGAAAGGTACAAGCTGCCAGGGACACTGCCTGGAGTCACTTGTTCTCCTTGTGCCGCTCCCCTTTTTTTTCCTCATCCCTTTTTCTCCTCTGTCTCTTTATGACCCTTACTAAATGCAGTATAGACAATTAATGTCTCGAGCCTGATGATAAGAAGCCAAGAAAATGTTCCTCTGAGTATGAGTCTGTTTGCCAAATGACCATGATATTACTTTGATTTCCAGGCTTTTAGCAGAGTGTTTCATATTTACAAGGCACTTTCAGGTCTAAATGAATAAATATTGTTCAATTCTGCTCAAATGTTACCATTGTGGACTATTATTGCAAATCACAGTTGCTTTGATGGCATCATTGAGAAGGACAGTTATTGTTCGGCGAGCACAGTCAGTACCAAAGTTTAAAGGCACCCTTGTTTGTCTTTTGCAGCATATAGGCTGGATGCTTCTATACCTGCCCTCACATACAAGTTTGTTTAAAGATTTTCTGTAGCAAAGAGGGGACTTACAAAGTATTTCTTTCATTGTCAAAGCTTCACATTTCCCCTTGCAGCTCCACACACACAGATAAAACTAAATAATTCATGTGCTACATTTGTATTGAAGGTGTATAATCCGATGAAACGGTCGGTTTGTTCTCCAAACCAGCTGAAATTGTTTTGTCAGCACAGCACAGGTTGGACGAGAAGTGCTTATGTCTGCTCCACCCGGCTAAGAGTTTCCCCTCTTAGACAAAACAAACACTCCCCCATGTGTCCGTTCATCACCACAAATGCCTCTCCATCACAAGAATGGGGAGCACATCATGGGCTGCTGGAGTTATGACCCACAGCGTGAATACGGAAAAGACAGTATCCTGCAATGGATATTCAGTGGAAAGAAATAATAATAAAATAGAGGCTGTTTTGCTGACACATCTGCAGCAGGTTACTATGCAGCCAACTGGCAGCTATGACGATGATGACATATTGACAGAGGCTCCATGGGGATACTCCCAGCTCCATCACTTTGCTGGGCTCGGGGCAAGAGATTTCTGCTTTGGGGTTTCACCGAGGGAAATTTAGACGGGGCTGATGATGCCTGTGGGCCCCTCGGATGAGGATGGATGAGGACATTTGGCTGTCAGTGGTGAGGAGGCCTATCTTGCTCTGTCAGAAGCTCACAAGGGACTGAGAAGACACTGGGGACCCAGTCTCAACAGGCAAACGTAGCCCTCCTTCCATGCATTTTGTATCAACCTCATCTTTCACAGGATGGAATTTGTGGTAATTCTCACATGTCTGTGAGTTGCTCTCTGATGGCTCAATGCTTATATTTTCGAGAGAAATTAATCTTTCTTTAGTGGCTGATTGCTGCTTTAGTGCAGAAGGTGCTTGCTTGCTCTTCCCGTCTTCAGCAAATCATGCTTTTTTTCCTTTTTTTTTATTTCAGTGGAAGTAAGTGCAAATGTAAGTGCCAAGGGAGCCACTTCAGATGATTGGGAAGAATTTATAAGAGCCCTTTGTGAGACAGTCATTGATTTCACTGTCTTTCTCTGCCCATCTGTGTTGTTCAGGGCCTTCAGGCTGCTGTCTGCTATCCCACAACAAACACGCCATGGGGGGCGAGCAAGCCACAGCCCAATCCGCGGGGTTCTTTATCAATCAATATGACCTTCTAGAGCGCTGATTCTTCTCTTCACTTTTGTCTTCATCCGCCAGCGTCCTCAGCCCCACAGTTTACGCTGCCCACTGGGAAATGTAGACTTTTAGCACCCACAGAGCTGATGCAATCTGTGCTCATTACCTGGGTGTCCTTTATAAAGACAGCAGCAGGTTAACGTAATGATGTAAAGTACTCGAGCTTGTCTGCAGGATCCAGCACAGTCAGGAGTACAGTGTATTTGCAACCCACCGGCATGACATTGAGTCGTGGAGTGACTCCTTGGTGAACCATTAAAATCAGTCCTAGAAAAATCTCAGGAAGAACAAGAAATGGATTTAATAAACGAATACAGCCGTCCTGGGAATTGGAGTCCGGAATGTTTTCATTTTCTCCGACCGAGGACTGGTTCACTAATTGGGTTACGTGGGCTCAGCGAGGAAGTTGTCAAGCTTCAGGGGTTTTTATTTGTGCCTGGCTGTCAAATCACAGCCCAGGGCAGGGACCCTCATGGTGATGCCCCCACGAGGCCCTTTAAGGTACAGCTGTCTGGTGAGTCAGTCCAGAAGCCCCACTTTCCCAGAAAACCCCAGGTTCCGAGGTGACAGGGTGACAGAAGGCAAGAGGCCACGCAGCTTGGCATTATGGGAGAGTTTACTGCTCCTTATAGATCAGGATTAGCGGCTGCTGAGGAGGAGCAGCAGTCATACTTGGTATGTCACCTTCCTTTTACTGGACAGAACAAGCTGATCATAATGGTGTGGATTAAACATACTCCTGACATTCATGTACACACAAACACACATTTGCATGCAAGTGCAGATTTTGAAACAGTGCGTGATTAATGTGTTACTCTGGAAGTGTCAGCATTCTGGTTTTAAATGTTTAAACTGCCTGATATTTGTATACTTTACATAAACAGACAGTTTTGTTTATTTGTTGGCTTCATTCAGCGGCTTTTAAGGATGCCGCTGTACTTTTGCTGATTATGCTACATTTACTTGATGGAAAGTGTTTGCATATGAGTTCAAAAATGTAATGAGTCAAAAGGTAATAATATGGTTTGGCGTTGATTTTTTTCCCCAGCTATTTTGAACCAAGACTGTGACACTTACAAGGCCACCCTACCAGCCCAGATGTCGGGATTTTACCAGATGTGGTCCAACTGGTGGGATGAGGACACCGACTAATTGTTCCCTGCCTCACAGAGAGAGAGAGAGCAGCTGAGGGAGAAAAGGTCACAAGCCACAAGTCACAGCTGCTAATGACATACAAATGGAAGGCGACTGATAACAGAGAGCGATACGGTGGAAGTGTTTGCATCTGTGCATATGGTCACTGTAAATTTGCCACATGAAGCTAATGATAGAGAGCATGTGTGACTCTTCCAGACTCAAATGTACAGTTGTGCACATCTGAACAGAAATGACCTTTCCTCACCTTTTGCTAGATATCTTTGTCCTGTCTTCTACTGTAAATAAACTCACTTAAGCTAGTGATTATAACACAAATAACATTTCAAAAAGATTTTCAGATGATGGACATGAGTGTAATTTTCAGAGAACTGCTCAAACACCTTTCCCCACCCACCTAAATGCTGTTATAATACCGCTGCCTCCTCCCTTGTTTTGAACCATAATTGCAGGATGAGGTGAGTGTGCCAAGTGAGCAGAATGCGCTGAGAAAAATCAATTTAAAGAATATTCAATATTTCCTATCACACATAAAATGCACGGTCCATTCAAACATGCATTTATGCCTTTCCACACATGGAATACATCCAGAACTGCTGGCAGGGTTGCTGGTTTCCAGGTGAAGATAAAAAACTGTGTTTGTGCGGTTTGACATAAAGAACACAACATATAAATAGATTTGATTGACAGTGCTACTGAAAGGTTGAACACTGAGGATGATGGCAGTTGTTAGTTGACTAGTTTGGTATCTAACAAAGGGAAGAAAAAGTATGATAGGTGAGTTCTAGCCATCAATATAAATCACCAAATACTAAAAGAAGTGTATGATCAACTAAATATGCATGGCTTAGTTTAACCTAATGTATAATGGGAATAAAAATGAACAAAGTCATTTAACAAATTTCTCAGTTCATCTACTTTTACTCACACTCAATGGGCAATAACTTGGTATATTAATTATGCATCTATATGCAATAACACGCCACTTATTACACTGTTTGACACTTTATTCTAGGAAAAGCATATCTGTACATCTATGCTGTACTGTTATGTTTATATTTTAGATCATATTTTTCTACTCATGTTTGTATTTTAGATCACATTTTTAAAAAATCTATATATTTTATATGTTTTATATTCTAACCTTGAATTGGAACAACTATAACATAGACGATTTCCCCTTGGGGATCAATCAGATATTTCTGATTCTGATTCTGAAATGACTATATTTTAGTAAGGAATCTGAGGAAGAAGCAAAAAAAAAGCAGAAAAATAAAAGAATTAATTAAGGCAAGCACTTGTCAACAATGAAGCTCAGCATCACACTGTATGTCCAGAAGAAGGGGGCCACACCTGAACTGCAACCTCTTTTATAAGCTGCTCATCAACCAGCCAATCCCAAGCTCCTCCTCACTGCTCCACTTGCAGGTCAAAGTTAACCCTTCCCTTGCCACCCTTCACAACAAAACATGTATGCGGGGATTGAGTGCATGTCCGTGTATGTGTGCGTGCCCGTCTAAAGGGCTGCTACGGTGGTAGCGGCTTCCAGGGGAATTGAAATTAATGAGTGTAATCAGAAGCAAACAGCGAGCCAAGCAAGGGCAATTAATACAAGCAAAGTGAGCAGAGCTGCTGGTTTGCTCGGCCAGGCATGGCTGGAGCTGAAGAGATGGAGGATTAAGATGCAACCACAGACAAACTCCACAGCCTTTCCACACGCAGCAGATGTCCATGGAGGGAAGGCGCTGGGAGCCTGGCATCGACACGCATCCGCCAACCGGCCGCTTGGTCAGCCCGGCCCAATACAAGCTGACAACCTCCTGGCAGCATTCAGATAACACCATCTTCTCTGTTTAGTTTGAGAGCCAAGGGAAAGAACTCACGGAGGCCCCTGTGCTGCATACGAAAGGGACTCATTGCAAAGCTGCACAGTGGTGCTACTATGTGTGAAAGAGAGAGATAGAGGAACATAAAGAGATAGAGAGAGAGAAAGAGAGAGAGAAGGGGGGAGGGCATTGTGTGCAAGCTCAACTCAAGTACATCTCAATGTGAGGGACATTTTTTTGTTACCCCTCCGTTGCCTCCATGTTTTTCTGATTGAAACATCCTTGAATGCATTCATTCCTCCAAGCATACATAATTGCCCCAGTAAAAATAAACACATTGGATCCAGCTGCCTTCAGAAACGGCTCTGCTTGTTGTTTCCTTTAATTGACGCTAAACGACAGTGTCACCGCCCAGGATCTTTTCACTCAGCCCTCGCTTTGTTGCCCTGAATGGCGTTTGTTCCCCCGACGGTCTCGCGTTTCCACTGTTTACGTGAGATAATGATGCATGTGTAAGGGTACACTGCCAGGCCAAGAGAGGGGCTGATATGAACTGTGACGGCTGCCTCATCGGTCCAAAACAATTTGTGTTAAAGTGGAGCAATGATGTCAGTGCAGACATGGGGGAATGTAATAAAGACAGATGCTACAGGGGAAATATGTGATGCACAGAGAGAATAAAGGCTCATGCACACTCCCAATAAGGGCTAAAAGGTCAGCTGAGGTCAAACAAACATGATTCTACAGCATGTTGTTGAACTTATTACCTCTTTGTGTCATGTCCTTAAAATGTAAATGGTATTACATTGCATGCATCTTGACTCTAAGTGGGGATTTCCAGGATATTACTACAACACTGCGGCAAGAAGTGGAATATAATGTCTTCCTCTTTAACTATACTTAAAATGGAATAATCGCTATGTGTAGAAGTGGAGCAGTGCAACAATTCAACTAAAAATCCTGTGACAGACCACAGCATTCTGTCAGCTCCATAACCCAAAGCCAAAAAAATAAATAAATAAGTGTAACCCTTCCTTAGAAAAAGATAAAGTATTAGCTTTGAGAACTGTGGATTGCGGCTTTAACACCAAACACTGTTGACCTCATTTCCTCCTCCACAAGTTACGCGTTTGTTTCAGTGCACTTTAGGAGTGTATTGGTTTATGAAACACTGCAGGGTTGGAGGGCAAGTCCAACAAAATGACAACGCTGTCAAAATTTGATTGAATGCCCCTCTAACGTTTTTTTTTTGTCAGCAGGAGAAATATCATTGCCTATTGATTGATTTGTTGCTCATTCATAAAAGCCCGTGTGCTTTGTTGTCCAGAGAACGCAGACTACAGAGAATACTGTGTTAAAGCCGTCTCTGGCACTTTCACCAGTACAGATAAATTACTGACACTTCAATAACTTGTGAAATACGTGCTTCTGTGCCGATGAAAGCCAGCAGTTTAACGTGTCTCTCTTTTAGAACCCCATTACTTTAATGGAGGACAATTCAAGCTTGAGAAATTTACAGTTTTCCTCATGGATGTGGCCAGATAGAAATTGCCCGGTAGCATCAGCTCACTCAGACTGCACTTGTGAATTGATGAGTTTCCTCAATAGTGTTAAAAGGATTTTTTTCCTTTTCATAAACAGGGATCAAAGTCTTTCCTCTCTATGGTGTAGCTAGTCTGCCCTCTTCTGGCCTCATGTTGTCATGAGGTCAAGTCATGTTGGCTTATCACTGTCCAAAAACTAAAAAGTAAAACAACACAGTATATTCTGTTTAAGCATATGCCATTCCAAATCAGATTGTAAAAAACTAAATAAGACTTTTACCTATCTTAGATCAACCTATATATGGCACTTTATAGTAGTGGTGTGTAAATGTTTATGTTTTTATGGTGGAAGTCCATAGTTAAGTCACTAATTACTCCTACTATATAGTTCTATTTTTTCTTACTGAAATACAATTTATTTCTCATCTTGCATTAAATGCCTGGAACCACTTTAAGGATTCTTTAAACTGTTGGAGAGCACCCTGGGTATTCCCGGACCTCACTTCAAGAATTAAGGCTCTAGCCATTTAAAAAAATACAGTTTGGCATAAATAGAACTGTAAAGCCATCATGCTGTCAGCACGGAGCTTTTAATAAAGTCGTTTTTGATAACTAATGAGGCTATTTCTATGAGCACAATGAACATCCAATCAGTCACAATCAAAGTAAAAACTGGGGGGAAAAAATGGTTTTACAATTAAAGTGGCAGTTTCCATGGTTCACCACCCATAAGCTATTTCAAAGAGCCATGGATCTAAGTTTTAGCATGTTTCTTTATGAGAAACACACTTCCTCGTAATAGGAGGGGAAAAGAAAAAAAAAAAAGAAAAAGAAAAGCTCTCCGGAGTCAAAACCATCACCAGACGCCACTGCAGCGGTATTTTTGAACCCGTGCGTCAGAGCTGCGCCCGTGCCCAAACCGCTTATTAAAACGCAAGGAAGCCAAGTGCCATAAAGACAGAAGGCAAGCAGCTTGTTATTATTCTTTCTGAGAGGTGAGCAGGCTGAGATCAATGGCTGCAGTGGTCTCCCCTCACCACAACTATGGCCCTGTAAAGCACAAAGGGCCATGCGGCTCCGACCCATACAGTCACAGATATTAACTATTCCAGGGGCCTTTGAAAAAGGCTGCCAAGAATAATTTCCCACATGTAACATTTCCCACCAAAGCCACAGAGTCATACTGGCATATTCTGTGCCCCACCAGGTCCTGCAGGCCCTGCCTAGGATGACAGAGTAGAATCAATGAAAAAACAGATCCACGTTATTAGAAGGGAGTCGACTTGGAGCCTTTGATTAATTATTTAGCTGTGTCACAATAATGAGTCATATACTGTACAACATATAGGCACAAATGCTGCATTGTGCAGCTGAAATGGGGCTAAAAACACCAGTGAGACAAAATCAAAGCTGCCATGGGGACCAACCCTTTATTTCTAAAACTAATGGAGTCTGACATGGCTTCTCATTTGTTGTTGCTCAGTGTTTGACTGTACACTGAGGATCTGTGATGAAAAGGCTGGAATACCTCCTGCCTCCATGTGATCTGGATCACAACATGTATGTTGACAAGTCAGCCTGCCCTTCCCCACTGATTTGCATATTGTGATCAGAGTAAATTGCGGGTATGAATGAGGAAACATGAAAACATTTCAACACGAAGTGTCGATGCAGAGACCAATGGACTGGATGTCAGTAACCAGGTATACATTACTTGCCAATACCACATGTAAATGGAGCATTATACTCACCCTGATCTTTCTGATATGTATCCTGCAAAATTAAGAGCCTTATGCATGTCATATACCAGTTTTTGGGCCAATAAAAACAGTCATGCATGATACAGTAAGCTTTTCTTCCTGACCACAGTTAATGGATGTGTATTTTTACATCTGATGACGGACCAGCCAGTGAAATCCTTCCAGCGTGGTGTGGCGGGCTGCCAGCCTGTAGTGACACCTGCAATCAAACCTGCCTGAAGGGCATAAAACTGGTCAAATTTAATGGACTCTGGCACAAAACATCAGCCAATGGCAGAGCTGTCAGGCTACTACTCAGTCAGCATGCCCAGAGCTGATCAAGATGCTGTCCTTCAATGCATACATGCTTGCCCTCTGCTGGCATATGAGGGGTGGAAATTAGAAAACACAGCAACAGTTAACTAGGAGCCACGGGACTGCTCAGCATCTGGACTCTATGAGGAAGCAGAGTAATTCAAACTAATTCTTGCTGTGCTTATGTTTGGGATGAATTAATCTTAAATCTCATGCAAATTTTGTGCTGAATTACAAAGTGCCCCCCAAAAAAGGAGAACACAGGAAACAAACACATACACTTAAAAACCACAGGATGTTAATGTTTCCCCACAGCTGCACAATTCCAACTAAATGTTATAAAATATATATACTACGTAGTGAGGCAGCTAATCTAGACAACTGCTGGCGACTCAGCAGTATGCAATACACTGAAAAGCAGTCATCATAATTGTGCAGTTGACAGAGACAACAAAAAGGCAGATTTAAAAAGTACAAAGTAAGCATAATATAAAATTCATCAACAGTTGTCAGATGTACAGACCACTGTCTACCAAACTGTACAGCTACGTGTACATTGGGCCCAGCATTTAAATGTGTATCAACAATATACTCGCTTTTAAAGTTTCAGTGCCAGACAGAACAATGCAATTATTTTAACAGCTACTGCAGTTGCAATATGAGTCACAATTTTAGTGGCAATATTTGCATTCTTTTCCAATCAAACAGATAAAAAATGATGTTATTTTTGCAACGCCCTACACCAAATAAGCCCCCTTTCATCTGGAGAATATTATTTGTAACGTGCAGCATGTCTGTAGCACCTCAGTGCTTCATTTATGTTGTGACAAATTTCATCTATATAAAAAAAAACTGCAGCTCATCTCATTTGTATATTGCACTTAGTCATATTGCGATATCATTAATATTTCAATTTACTGTTTAGCCCTACCCACCACAGACCTTTGCTAGATACTAATAAGCCGATATGCCTGTAAACTTTACAGGCTGACCTTTACTCCTCCCATGAAAACACAGAGGCCTTAGATTATATAATAAAATCAATTTTACTTGACTTTGTATTGTCATATGAAGAAACACAATAGTTCCTCTGTTTGCAAGTAGTGACCAACTGGTCATTATAGCACAAACGTAAACAAGTGTCACTAGAGTCTTTGTATATAATTTGTCACATATTTACAAGAGTATATTCATGACTGTATCTATGTCAGATATTTTACATAAGGCACAGGCTGCCAAAGCATGACATGCTTTGCAAGAAGGTAGAGTAACCTTTTACTAAAGTGTTTCCAGAAAAGGGGCAACAGCAAAAACGCCACAACACCAAAGCGGAACCTTCTTTGAATACCATCATTTTCTAAAGTTGCATCAATGATATAACAGTGTCCACCAACTTATACATGTTGAAATGATGCTTAAGATAAGTTAGGAGAAGGGCTTGTGCCAGTAAACTTTCCAGATTCAATATCTGACCTCCACCTGCGGGTGTAGTGTGTTCATGCAAATTAGAAGAGTGATGAGTAAAAGAGAACATGCTCAGTCCAAAAAACCTCCCTCCTGACTGACATCAACTGCAGAGTAGCTGCAGTTCACTGGAGTTGTAGCTTAAAGCAGGCGCTGCCACCTCCGCCCCACCGATGGCCTCCTGTCCTTTGATCTTCAGGTTGACAAACTTGATCTTCCAGCTGTTGTTATCCAGTGGGGATCGAATAAGGCCAAATATTTGCTCAAAGATGCCAAGACAGGCAGCATCTCTGTGGATGGTTCCAGCCACGGCCACCAGCACCAAGCCATGGGGGGAGGCCAGGGCCTTGAGGCCAAAAGGCTCCAGGTTGGGACTGAAGAGGAGGCGCTCTTCTTTGGACAGGGCCAAAAGACGAAGACTAACCAGCTCAGCACCCAGAAAGTCTTCCATCTGTTCACTGCCAGTTCTGAAAACGACGCGCCAGAGTTAGTGTCAATAAAGTTAGTTTTTGGGTTATTTTCCCTCTTCAGGATACTTTGTAAGAAGGAAAAACAGAGCAAAACTCTGTGCAAAATACAGAACTGCTGTTAACACTGAAAAGCTAACAAACCACATTTTCATATTGTCAGCATCAGTCAGTTTGATTGATTTGTTAAATTAAATTGCAGCACACAACAGAAGTTCGGTATACCCGTGTGCAATATGACTTAAATGTCAAATGATTCAAAACTGTATCATTTCTTGTAAGGCAATTCAATTTTGAATCACTTAAAATGAAAGTGATATTGCACTGGGGAGTCAACATTTCTGTGGTATACTCTAAGTCACTGTTAATGGAGTTCTTACCTCGAGAGGAGGCGCAGCTTCACATCTGGCCAGAAGTGTTGTGGTCCCCAGTCTTGAGGCTGTTGGCCTAGTGAAGGGTTCTGACTGTTCATGAGCTGGAAGAACCACTGGCAGAACTGCTGCCCGAGGACCAGAGGGTCAAAGCCCACCTCAGCCTTCATATCCGTGGAATCTGATGCTGTCTCTGTGGGCTGTCGGTGTCGGATCTTATCTGAGTCTCCTTGATGGCTTTTGTCAACTGCAACCTTAATGGAGAGAGAGGTTTTTGCAACACATTGTCATGTAGTGCTCGAAATTCTCTTAGTATTCATGTCCCAGCAGCACATGCTTCAAACAACTACTCCATGACTTTTTTCTTTGTAGCAAGAGATCATTGCACTGACCATTTCTGAAACACCATTATGACCTTCTTTACAGCAAAAGTTACACTCCGTCTGAATACATATAGAAACATCTTCAGATATATTCTAATGAAAACCAAAAGCAAGTCCTGCACAGCATCTAAAACGAATGACTAGATCATTTTATTCAAGTTGGCCTACAAGCTAAAACATTAGCCCTGCTTTATTTGGGAGGTAATTTCACTGTTAAAACAGCAACTGCTGGTGTGTCTATCTACAATGTAAGAGAATAAAAGCCCAGCATATTTATACAAATTCAGAACTTAAAGTATTTTCTTAGTGACAGTAATATTCATGTGGTAATAAATTCTCATCATTGAAAAATAGCCCACTGAACAGCTTGGACGGAACATCAAATTGTGTGTCATTATGACTTTATCTCCTTTTGTAAATCATCCAGATGAAGCTGTCTTTAAAAAAAGAGAGAGCATTCCCACATACGTCTGAAACCTCGTTTTTGAGCCACATGCATTGAGTCATACTTTAAAAATCACCTCAAGTGAAAATCTCTTTTTTACCTTGTTTGTCCCTATGGTGTTTTGTTATGCTAGAAAACAAATCATGTGATTTAGTTCTCTAGAAACATTTTACAGGGTTTAAGCAAAATCAAAAATCGAGCTGCACGTTTTAGGTGAAGCAGTGATGTTGAGTTACACTGCAGCTATTCCAAGGCTGGAAAGCGTTATTTTGATACAGACAGACCAGTTTGTAGGGTTTAATCAATGACCAGCAACAGGAACAGTAAAGACTTGCAGTTAGCTATAAGGACAACTACCTGATTCTAGCTTTTGGAAGGTGGCTTCTGATTAGCAAAAAATTTAATAAAATAAGGCCAATTGCATTTACGTTATTTAAGAAATTATCATATTATTCTGATCAGCCTTCAAGTTTAACAATTTTCTGTGTAGCACTAAATATATCATAATGCCCACCAGCTCCAAGCTAAGTGCTCTTTGCATTTTCTCTGTAAACTGACCCATGTCAACATGTAAGGGCCAAGTGACTTGACCTCATTTTCCTACCTTTGCTGATGACCAAAGCTCCAGCGTCCTTTTCACCATTTGGTGTTTCTCGCTGTTTGGGGGCATCACCACCCCTTCTTTAGCCAGGTACCTAAATATGAGTTCACGATGAACCTTCTTTCTTCTCAGGAGCTCTTCAGCATTTTTAGTGAAGGAGAGAATTGTTTCCGTAGCTTCTACATTGACAAAGAAACATAAAGTATAAGACAAGTTAAAGGTTCAATGCTGTGCACTTTTTCAGTAAATTAATCAGTCTCAAATGTTCCCAGAGTGTGTCTTTCGATTTTTCCGCTCAAAATAATTCAAACATGGCTTATTTCACCATGACTATATAAGCCCTGGTTTTAGCCCAGTTCTAAATGGGCTGTTTCAGTGTCTGTAGCTTTAAATGCAGCTTAGCTGCTGCTGCCTCTTCATAAAATGACTGACAGCTGACAAACATGAATGTGTGTGTGAGATCAGGACTTTTAATTGGTTCTAACTCTTCTTCTCTTTGAGGTATTATTTTACACAGACACAATGCAAATTCACAGCACACTCGTCATTTTTAACTTATTATTCGGTGAGTTCGTCAGACAAAAGCACAGTTACAAAAACAGTAGCTTGGCGGTGCGGACTGGCAGGTTGTAAATGGCTCTTAAGTGACTGTAGATTAACATGTGGTTTTAATTGGCTGTGCTTCAGTCACTATGTCAAACTGGTTTTGTTGTCTAACAACAGAAACCAAAATACACCTATCAACCACAACATTATGACCACTAACAGGTGAAGTGAATAACATTGATCATATTGGTATTATGTGCTGTTCTGCTGGAAAACCTTGGATTTTGACATTCATGTTGATGAGACTTAGACACCCAAATAAACATTGTCCCACAACAAGCACACTCCCTCATGCAAATGGAAATCCCAAATGTCACTGGCCTACCCCAGCAGGGAAATGCACCCCACCACATGACAAAAACATCAAACAATCATGGCACGAGATGTTGATTTGACCTCCAAACTTCCTACACCCCATTCTGATCCAGCATCAACAGGATGCAGTGGAATAAGTTTGACTGACAGAGGTCCCACTGCACAATCCCAAGCACCCAAAGGATCCACTGTCAACATCCTGGTGCCAGACCCCACAGGACACCCTGAGAGGTCCTCTTGTTCATGCCCAATGGTTCAGAGCATTTTTGATCACATAAGGGGACCAACACAATATTAGGCAGGAGGTCATATTGTTATGCCTGATCGGTGTATATGTAAATGCAGATGTCAACACTTGCTCAGCTTAGATTGCACTAAAGCACAACATGCAGTAGCGCACTCCATATTTGTTTATTGGTTTTACATTGGTTTTAAAGTTTCCACCACTTGTGAATGGCCCTCAGCATTACAATTGTTTACATAGTTCTGGGCTTGAGTAGAGCCAGAAGTAAACGTTTTCCCAAAAGTTCCATTATCTGAACATGGCGCAGTTTAGCTAGGTAGTCGTAAAAAGACACCAGAAATTACGGGTCTGCTCTCCCTAGTGTCAGCCCTGGCAACAGTCCTGGTAAATTACTCTTTCCTTATTGCTAGAAGTATTAAATAAATAGCTCAGTTTACGGCTGAGGGAATTCTGTGCCTCACTAAAGTCGCTTACAGACTTTGACATCTAGGTTAGCTGACTTCCTCATTGCTATTTAGTAAAGATTAAAAGCTCACCTCTGGTGTTTTCCACAACTATCATCTTATTAGTGACCGTGTCACTGAGTGACAGCAGGTCGGCTTTTGTCATTAAGCTCAGTATTTCCGTAAATCCAATACGCTCTGTTTCTGATAGTCCTGACATATTGGCAAAATGAACATTTAAGCGATTTCGTCCATTTGTGTCCTGTACAGAAATGAGTCCGTACAGGAACAAGTGTCAGTGCGAAATCGGTCCGCGCAAAGCCATGGTTGCTATGGTACTACTGCTGCGTTCAGGAGGACTCGGGGGTCGGAAACCTTCCTGACAGTAAGATGGAATAGCTATTGAAGTTTGAACACTGACTGCGAAACTTTGCTGCCAGCTTAATTGTTAAGAGCTGTGGCTGCGTCCAAAAAAGTTACTAAGGCTGTGTGACACCTTCTTGTATCCGTCACCTATCCTCCTCCCTTTTGTTGATCAATCCGAATCAGCTCTGCTTGTGGTGCAGATTTGCTTTCCATGAGAAGCCAGGTTTGTTAATCAGCCATTCTCACTGTTTACATTAACGTCGTTGGTCGTGGAAGCTTTGAATTTGGAATAAAACAGCATCACTTAATGCTCATTTATAGATCATGACTTTCGTCTGCAAAGGGCTTGTCATGTTAAAGACTCACTTTTTCTTGATCTGTCTACCCCCACACCATCACTGTAAGAATATTTTTTTTAAATTAAAAATATCCCTCCGTGGTTTCAGTTGATTCCCACACAGATTCTCTTTTCCCACCGCAATAAATACATACCTATGGAAGCTGGGCCACTGAGACTTATTCCTGGTGCTGACTGCTTTGGAATTTCATTTTGCTGCAGGCTTTCACTTCACTTCACCAACACAAGTGAGGCCAACTACAGGATCTTGCTTAACAATTCACAGTCTAACCAGAACTTAGTCAGAAAGCAAGTTGTCATATAACGTCATGTTTCCTGGTGTAATCAGGTGACAATGAAAAAACAGCTCTAGTTTGATACCAGAGAATTTGGCCGAGAGGAGGGTCGGTTTCGGGGTAAGGAAAGCAGCATAAATACAGTGTCACATCTTCTCTTGTGTCTTTTAGGAAACACTGCTGGATACAGCTTAAGATAATTCTCTTAGGGTCAGATAGTAATTACAGTTTTTAAATTTGAATTATACCTTAGAAGCCAGATTTGAGTTTACAACGGGAAAACCCTGCTTTCATGTCAAAATATATGATTGTGGTTGTTAAATTTACGATGAGCACTTGAAGGCATCAGAAGACGAGCGAGCTAGCTTAACTCCCAGAGCTAATGTGGACTAGCCTGCGCAGCGGTGAAGCACGGACAGAGCAGCTGGCGAATTTACCTGCAAGATAAGCCTTTCAGCTGGCGTTACACTTTATTATTATTAATATGTTGTAATTAAAGTGGCTAGGAGGATCACTTGGGCGATTTATTTTCGTTCTCCCGTGTACAGTAAGGGAGCCAAACCCCGAAAGGTACCGTACTGATATAATTTGCTAATCTGTCCTCAGCTTGTTATTGCCTAATTTAGCCTAGCTAGTGTATGTTTAATGACGCGACCAGCTTTAAATATTGCAACTCACATGCCAGTGAAACATATTGTTTTTATCGTTTCTGTTAGTTTTGTCTGTTAAATTGTTGTCCACTACAAGTAACTCAATAAATTTAAAAAAATGTTTCGGACTTTGATTTAGCTGAAGAGCTATTCTACAAACAGTCATTCTCATATAACCTGGCAACGATATTTCAGTTCTTAATTTAAAAATGTACTTCTTCTGAATTTACATCCAGGCATCTATCAAAATCTGGGACAGTGTTTTACTAGTCTTACAATGAAATCAAGATGCATGTGAATGCAATAACAGAACCAGTTTCTAATATTTTATTGATGTTCAGGAGCTACAATCCATGTGAATTTGTAATGTGTAATGACTATGCAACTGCACTGTTGGTGTCCTCAACAAAAAGATCAAACCTTGGACTTTCCTCTGTGTTTGCAAAGCGGAATCAACATGAGGTGTGTCTTGATCTACTACCTGATAAGCCCAGAATATTATTAACAGACTACTAACCTAACGCTGTGTGAGAGTGAATGAGGAACTTGCTTAACTTTACATGAAACAAGTCTATTGCAAATAAAATGCACACCACTCCTAGCTGTTTTCAACACACAGAAACACACTGGCCTTCTTTCAACACAAGGAAATGTTCCGAAGTAAACAGGGAGGAAACTGACTTTGGCTTTGACTCATGTTTTAACAGTTCCTTAACCCCCTATAATCACTTTTGCAAGAGATTAAAGGGGCTGTAAAGTTACAGGGTTAAATCCTCACCTGCCCCTGAGGATGTCACACTAACCTGCTACTGAAGTAAGTAGAGATAAGTGAAGACATATATACACACAAAGCTACATGTACATATACAACATATAAAGTATGCACATCTTTGCAACCAGACTTGAAGAACCAAGCTATATAATAGTCTCCCATGGAGATTGTCATAGCTTGCAAAGATTAACTTGTGAATCTAGCTGCTACCACAAAAAAGTGTTTTGTTTAAGGCTTCATTCATGCCAAAAGGTATGTTCAGTGTGCTTCATATTTAAATAGGGACCCCATTTTGATAAGGCTCGTACTATCCTCCTGCTCAGTAGCCACGAGAAGAAAGTGTAATGGAGTTAAACTGTTATTGCATAAATGTCTCCCTTGACTTTCCATTATAGCTGCAGATGGGGGAGTTTGAGAGCAGTGCTCTGGGCCGGGTCACGGTGTACTCCATCCAGGGCTGCCCACACTGCATGCAGGCGAAGGCAACCCTCGGACGTTTGGGAGTACCAGTATGTGACGTGGACATTGGTATTCATTCAGAGCTGAGAGGGAGAGTGAAGGAGCTGACAGGACGCAGCACAGTCCCTCAGATCTTCTTCAACAACGTTCACGTCGGGGGTAATGATGATCTGCAGAAACTGGTGAGAATACCATTTTGACCAGTGAACTTAATGTGTAATGTATATTTCTGAACAATGTCAAAAAATCTCATTGCACCGGCTACTGTTCAAAATTGCTTTCAAAAAATAAAACAGGAATGTATCCAAGTTGAGCAACTTCTTGATCTGTTTCACTTTCTCAGGCTCCTGAAGAGCTTCAGAGGTTGGTGAGTCTGGTCAAAGAGGAACCTCTTCCTGCAGATGCTCCACCATTACCAGATAAGAATCAGTCAGAGGACACAGCCAGCGAGACTGATGGAGGTGAGAGATTTGCTGTACAGAGTTTTGTTTTGTTTTTTCAGGTCAATACATGGCACCATTTAGGGAACAGACATTCTTCCTTAATGAAAGTTGTCTTTAACGCACATTTCATTCATAGTACTGTACAATGCTTTTTGTTATTTTGGTGTAATAACTGTGTAATGTTCAAGGAATGATTTGGAAGATCTGTGTTGGACTGGTTTGATCTGCTTTGGGATGGGCTGTGAAATCGTTAAATGAACTACGCTGTGGGAAAAGCATCCTGAATGAGAGGTTTTGAGTCAGATTAAATGCAGTTGGAGCAACAACTACAGTACGAAACTAATTTATTCCAACATCCAAGGTCAGCACTGACCAGAGGCAATAGAGCTGTTTTTGCATCGTCATTTTTGTGTGAGGATGAGCCAAGAACAATGAGTGGTTATGAAATAGTGCTGGCTGATGTGGACAGCATATTTAGGTAACCGCAGGTGTGTCTGTTTGTGTGTGTGTGCAGGCATGCTCATCTCCTCTTGTGAATGCCAAGTCTAGTTGATAGTTGATACACGAAACTTGATACTCCGGATGAGCCCAGCAGCACCAGGCTGCGCTCCGAGTGCCTCATTAGACGTGATTATTAAGCTCACCACAAAGTAAATAGAGTCTTTTCCCTGAAGAACAAACACAGATGTTTATGAAAAAATATTTAAATTTCGTGTTTGCTCTGATGTGTTGCAACACCATCACTAGTTAGTTGGTGGTATTTGTCCAGAGTCACTTTAATTTCACTGGTCCTCGACCCCTCACCAGTCTTGTTTATACCTTTTATGCTTTTACACTGGAGTTGTCTAAGTAACAGTGGTAAGCACATACTCTACTTTGTAGCTCAATGTTAATGCATTGACGGACAAACAGTACAGGCTGTTAGGCCAAAGGCAAATTTTATTGTAACATATCAATTTATTGTAACTGAGCCGCTTGCACTTTTGTTTACATTTCCAATGCTGATAAGTGGATTTGTATAGTATTTTGTGTTATATCTGACACCTCTTAACCATACATTCAACTGGCAGAAAGTATTAATAACTTATTGATATGTTAATTTGTGCTCATAGATTATTCATTTGAGGGCACAAAAATGTAATATGTATACACAAATAATTTATTCAACAGCACAAATTAGTTTTCTTCTCTCTGTGACGTCTGGTCCATCAGTCAAAACAAACTCGTTGCATGTAGAAAACACCGCATTTCTACACATTTTCCTGAACAGCACATTTTTAAATTTGTCTTATAGAATATATTTCTTCACCCCAAAAAGCTTTTAGAAAAACAAGGAAAAACAAGCTGTGTTGGAGTAAAAGAAGACAATACTTGGCCCAATCTAGGCAATATCTTTCCCACCAGCCACATGTTGTTGTTCACATGCTGAACACTGGTGGCTAGTGGCCCATATTCTGTCTTGGATCTGAGTGTGAACATGTGTATTTCTTTGTGTTTGTACATGTTTGGCTTGGGATGCTCCCGTGTTCACAGACTTTATGTGTGAGAAAGATGAGTTGGCAGACCTGGTAGAGGCCCTCAAACATGGCAGCGTGATTGGCTGTCATAGGAGGGGACTGACTTTACACAAAAAGAGCTTCACAGGCAATCAACTGGTTGACTGGCTGCAAAAAGATAAGGGGATGGGTAAGTAAGGCTGTAGATGCTTTCTGTTATGAAATGTTAAAAAAAAAAGTCCTGACTCAGAACACTTAGTCAGATACAGCTTTGTCAACACTTGACTGTGGCCATGTGTGTGCTAGCCAGGGCTGAGGCCTGTAAAACAGGCCAGGAATTGTTGCAGAAGAAGTACATGGTCAGTGTGAATGGCAGTGGGCAGCAGGATGGCAGTTTTGAAGAAGGAAAAGGCACCATGGACACACTGTACAGGCTACTGGAGGACGACCCTCATGCAGCTCTCAACGCAGGACAGACTGCAAGCTGCAGTCCCATACAGGGTAGGTCAGGACTGGACCTGGCTCAGAGTTTAGATGTATCGCATTGCAGGTACACGCTGAGTACTGTCCTTCAACGCTCTCTAACCCCTGTCATTTCTTGGCTGCTGGTTTGGTATATGGGCCTCTTGGATTTGCTTGGGTTTGTGTTTTATTTCGGTGAAGTTTTTTATGTTAAGAGTTGAAGTACAGGTTAATGGTATACCTGATTAAGGCATTTTTATAAAAAAGACAAAGCATTAGCAGAAGTTTCTTCTTGGCCTTAGAAATATATATATTTAAAAAAGAAAACAATACATAACTGCAGAATTTTTAACTTTAATTCATAATTTTTCATGAGTAGATGGAGATAACTGAGCATATTCCATCAGCAGATAAGGACCAACTTGAAAGCTTCAAGAAAACACTTGGGTTTTAATTTTGTCAGAAATTATGCAATATGTAGTATAATAGTATAGTATATAGTCTAACTTTGCTTTGGCAAAAAACCCTGTAATTCTTATGTACACTTTATCAGAACTCCAGGAATCTCTGGATTCTAATCCAAAACTTTATCAGGGTTTGACACGTTTTAATTAACACATTGTTATGGTACATAATAACTTTCTGAGTGTTGTTCCCATTATGTCAATATCATAAAGCAACAGCTACTGTCCATTTTGGAGTTCTGGTTAATAAACTGAAAAAAGGAAAAATTGGCCTGAAACAATACAGTATATCGTTGAATCCTGATCTTTAAAACTATGTTCTGCTTTGCTGCGGGTTTGTTGTGGTCTTCTGACAAATTAACACTTGGTTTTTATTTCCTTTCTACCTGGTGGTGGTGAGACATATTGCTTGGCTCTGCTTTGCTGTGTTTATTGCTGAATGTTGTATACCTTTTGAGGCTAACAGCTTCTCTTTGCTTTACAACACCACTTTTATAGGAATCAATGTTAATGGCTTCAATGGCTTTCCACACTTAAAAGATTCACATCCTTGTTATGGTATACTTCCCATTAAGAACCACCAAATATTGTCCTAGCTTATGTTTATTGTTAGGAAGTTCAGCTATGAACCGTCTTGATGTTATATTACAACAAAACATGGAGTATGCCTGATAAATTCTGGGCTATGCTAACACAGTTGCTCTTTGTATGTCCCTGCTTGTAGCATTCAGATATTGGTTTGACTTGTATCTCCAGACAGAGCAGCTGACCATACCAAACAGTGACCATATCTCCCTCTTTCTCTGTGTGTGTGTCTCTCCCCTCCCCCAGCTGCTGAGCTCTCTTTGCTTTTACGGGACATGATTCTGAAATTGTTCTCGGAGCATCTCTCTGCCGATGGCAAGGTAATGTCCTCAGTGACGCCAGGAATCTCACTCATTGCATGTTTTCATCTGTGCATGTGACTTGTGTAGCTGCAGGTTGTGTATGAATCTGCCATGGAGTAGTGCACTGGGCACTTTATTTGTTTGTGAAGTTTCACTAATGTAAACGGAGTAAATGACTGCACACACAGTTTTTGTGCAATTTAAGTTTTTAGAGGCCTTTCATGACCTGGCCTTCAAAAGAATTATTCTGTCGTTAGTTTGTCCCTTATGTATCAATATATTCTATGTGTTGTATATCTCTCAGCTCTGTGTTTTGTCCTTGCTCCTACAGTCTGTGGACTACAAAGGCATGTCGATGAGCCCTGCATTTGAGCGTTACTGTGAGCTCTCCATTCAGCTGCAGAGGGTGGAGCTGCTTTCCCTGAGCCGAGAGGAGAAACTGGCCTTCTTCATCAACATCTACAATGCCTTAGTCATCCATGGAAACCTACGCCTTGGGGCCCCCACCAACATGTGGCAAAGATACAGAGTAGGATTACACAACTTCACTCAAAAATGCTGCAGTGTATCCCAAGACCATGGTGTACCAAGTCCTTAAATCATTCCACTGATGGAAAATAGCATAGTTCAATTACAGATGTTCCTTGATCTTTTAAGACCATACATTCAGACTGAAATATCAAGTTAAATTAAATGCGCATTAAACCATGAGTGTATGGTCATGTCAGCTTTATTTTTTAAATGTAGTTTTACATTTGATGCTAATCAACGTGTACCTCAGCAGGAATGGATGACATCACATTAAACAAATGTTTCTGCCTAATTTTGTAGTTCTTCAACTATGTGAGCTACCTGATTGGAGGAGAAGTATTTACATTACAAGACATTGAGAACGGCGTCCTCAGAGGGAACAGAAAAGGCATCGCACAGCTTCGACGGCCCTTCTCCAAAACAGATCCACGACTCCAAGTATTCAGACATTCTTTTAAACCACTGCTGAGTATGTCAATCACTGGATGACAGTGTTGTTTGCAGTAACTAAAGGTCAACTCTCTTGTTGTCCACAAGATGGCGCTTCCAGATGCTGAGCCTCTGATTCACTTTGCCTTGAACTGTGGTGCTAAGGGCTGCCCACCTATTAAAACATACACTCCACAGGTAAGAGAGTTGAATTTCTAAGGTTGGTTTATCTTTTCATTGTGTAATTAGTCATTACCATTTACTGTACAACATGTTGTATGTGTTCATAATACTGGAGGTTTGACTGGTCAGAAATCAGCTCTTTTCTACTCAACCCTGTCAGGACATTGACAGCCAGCTCCGCACAGCAGCTGAGGCCTTCCTGGAGAATGATGACGGCTGTGTGGTAGATTCTGGGAAAAAAGAAGTGCGACTCAGTCAGATATTCAAGTGGTACAAGGCAGACTTTGGAGGAACTGATGAGAAGGTAGTTTTGAATCCACTCTTTTATGTATGTATATAAAGAGATTGAATAAATATCTTTCTCGTTTTATTTTTTCCTCACTGGCAGCAGAAAAATGGATTTCAACTCTTTATTCATTCCGCTGTGTGTCTCTCTTATAGCTGTTGAACTGGGTACTGGAACATATGGGTGACTCTCCGAAGAAGACCAGCCTGCAGGGAGTCCTCTCTGCTGGGAAAACCAAAGTTAGCTTCCTCCCTTATGACTGGAGCGTCAACAGCAGCCACTGAGCGTGCACACGCAAATGCATACACGCCCAGCTATATGCTATGTTTCTTTGCATCTATCCACTTTCTACTGAGCTACATCTATTTAAAAGCAGATGGTTGGTGATGGAGTGTGCACCAAATGAAGACCATGAACGTCCCAGTGGTGAGGGGGGCACATGTGCACTGTATCACTGGATCATACTTCTCCTGAAGGCCTATTCAAGCTTTAAGGTCTTATTGTGAGCCCCTACACCCCATTTTGGATGCGATATATAAGAGGTGCATCACGTTTTATGGGTTAGATATAATAAAAATAGAATAATTTGCACACAAAAAACTTCATACTCCAGCAGCATAATATTATAAAACAGGACAGTAAACATATTGCATTATTAACCTTAATCCTCATTTTTTCCTCCATGCCCTCCAGTCTGTGTCAGCAACTCAGGAGTCATAGATTATTGTGATCACCTTGTCCAACACTGGTTGGTTTATTCATGTGGAGCATTTAGTCAGAGCAGATGGAGAGGATAACATGGCGTATCCTGACACAATAACAAGCCATATCAAACCCCTTCGAACTTACAAACCCACTCATGTATGTGTAGCGAACTACAGATTCTTCACAAAGTCAGTCCATCATTTAAATAACATTTTTAACCCACAGATGTAAAGAGGCGGATGTTGCGTTCACTGGGAAAGAAAGTAAAAGCTAAACATTAGTAAGCATTTACTAATCTGTGGTCTGGGTTTGTGAGCAGCTAACTACTGTGGGGATCTTTTCCTTTAGACAAATACAATCTTTTTGGGTGCTTTTGCTATCACTTATCTTCCCACTTGATTGGCACAAGATGGACTGCAAGTACAGTGGTTCATTCACTGGATTAAAAAGAACAGCCGCATTGTGTTTAGAACACACAGACAAATACAGATGTCTTGATCAGTTTTTATTTGTCCCCCTACATCGATGCCCAGCCATCTTTTTTGATCCAAGTCTTCCATTGTAAATTTAAAAAGTGCTACTGCTGTGTTTTAAGCACAGTTATTTAGTAAGAAAAATAATAATATTGTGAATTATTGAAATATTTATCAGAACTACACCCGTTTGGGATGCACTCTGACACTTTGCATGTTTATCGCCAACTTTGAATGCTACTGAAATGTGTTTGTACTTTTTTCACAGACAATTGTTCATTGTTGGTCTATATGTGAATAATGTGCTGCATTCATCCAGCTATTTATTCCAGCATGTCTGCAGAAACTGAAAAAAATCTCAGTCATACCCAGTCTAGAATTCTACATTAACAAACCACTTGGTCATTAATACAATAAATACAGGAGTTTTGGTTTATTGTTAGTGTTTGTAGGTTGTTGGGGTGTTGAGTTTCCATCTGAAAAGGTTTACAAAACAACTTTGTATCACTGAAATTGATTTTACCTGGCCTTAAATGTTTATAAGATACATCATACATTTCCCAGTGTGTTTCTCACACATTGAGTGTATATAATGTGTTATGTGTTTTCATAATTTTGGATTTTCTTATCTCAGGTCAAACAAAATTCAAGTGGTGACAGTTTTCAGGTTGTTTGATGTCCTCAATGCACTGTAAGCTGCATGTTGTTTTCTAGTCTTAACAGTCTGAGCTCATGTTGTACCGTATTTATTTGCAGGAACATTGTCATGTGTTTGGATTCTGCACATGTACTGTAAATGTTTTCTTTTTCCTTAATGCTACAAGCACCACCAAAGCAAATGGTTAAATTAGCATGTGTCAGAGCTGGAATGCAATCGCTGCATGAGATACTGGAAAACCCTTCCATCTTGAATGCTGGCCTGTAGCAGGACTGCTTCTGTGCCACTGCTTTGTTCTTAGCCTGTAAGCTTAGCCATAAGAAATAGTTGGACCTAAAGTGTCATTTAAACCTGATATCACAATACAATAGTTCCACATTTGGTAAAGTCAGTCATAATAAAACTGATGACTAAATTGTGCAGATTTAAATATTCTTTAAAAACAAGCCTTCAGCTACAAAGTGCACCTTTGACATTTCCCTATACTGAACTTTATTATTGAGTGAGAGTAAGAAGCGACAACACTCTGTGGACTAAAGTGAACAGAACTAAAGGATTTTATTTACGTATATTGATCCTCCCTGTACTTTCTGGAAAAAAAATTACCTCATGTATCAGGAAAATGTGATGCAAAAACTTTTATAAACAAGCAATTCTAATATAATCCTATTTTCCTCTTTCCTGGGGTTAAGCAATATGTTCATGACTAGTAAATATGCAATGCTGAATAAAAAAAAAATACAGAGTCTGCTCTCTCTTTTACCATCTCTGCATGTATGACACAGCAAATCTCTCTAGGGTTGTTCATGCATGTCAATAATGTAAGCAAATATTTTAGAAACTAGTACTATAGCTATCATCCATGACAACAAGTTTAGTTTCATCATTTGTTTATTCAAACAAATTTTTATCACTTTTTCTTTAAGAAAAATAGACGAGGAATCATCAGTCTTTACAAATCCAATCTATTGACATTTGTACATATAAATAAGCAGGTTTAAGTGCACAGTTCCATAAAAACATTACATTAAAAAGTTATTAAACAGATCAAACATCTGAAATGTTTATACATAACAACCAATGTGAAATATTCTACATCATGAAATACACAATCATTGATTAAACTGGCTGACTTAAAAATGGAAAAACTGGTACTGTATTACTGATTTTAGTGTATCTTCCTACAGCCTGAACACTGTACGATTTAGTCTTGGCACTAATAAAATCGTAAATAATTAATTTACTGTACAGAGAATTAGTTTGACGGTATGAAGGCAGATTTACATGGTTTCAGACATACTGGTCACGGCCCTAGTGAGTACATGATTGCTGTCATACTGTGACCAGAAGACAGGTCAACAAAGGGAAACACAATCCTGCCTACAGTGACAGCAGCGCACACACATCATGCTAAAAACACCTCCTCTGAAGTTTGAATATTGCCTGTATGTGACAGGAGTTTGGAGGATTTCTTCATAATTAAAATACATTTTAACAGCATAGAAATGTGGAAAGAGGACACACAACCTGATATCCAGCATTACTGTCATGCCTATTTAATAAGCCTTTTTTATACATCACCTCTACAATTCCACAGGTCTGTGTGGTGCATCATTCATTTGGAAGACTACATGTGCTAAGTGGACACAGGAATACAAATTGTTTGCACACTGCAGTACACTCTGCCAATGATATACTGCATGTAAAATTCAATTCTCTAACGGCAGGAAGTCACATTTTTGAACGCCACAGCTGAGGGGGTCACATATGGAAGAACTCTGGCACCAAGATCTTTTGCTAGCGGGGCGGGAGAAAAGCTTATTCAAAGTTAGACCCTAAAGGCCAATCAGATTTTTCTAGAATAGATTAATCAACTAAAAAAAGAAATTATTATTGTCCATGACAGAAACCAGGTTTAAAATAGATGTAAAATAATTTGCATCCAATTATTACAAATATAATAATAATATGCATCATCGCCTGTAGCAAATGATTTAGAGAAGTCTACTCCACTGATTTGTATGTGACGTCGACTTAGTGAATGGTGCAGCTGATAACTGATGAAGCATTGTGTGGCTTATTAAGTGAAAGTAAGGATAGTATGAGTGTTTAACTGAAGGAGAAGTAGATTATAACTTTTGATAACACACCAAAAAATGACTACAATTCTTAGCTGGGATGGATTACTGATACGTAAAATAGGAATACTGTTTTTGCAGGGTTTTTAAGGCTGTATGTAATTATTTGTACACAGAACACACAACTGTTGTGTTTTGTTTTATTCCAGGGAAGTTATTTTGGGTGGTATTTTTTTCTCAGTTGCCAGGCATTGTTCAGAGTTACTTTTAGATTTGCCCAGAAAACTAAATTAGTCTTTATAACCAATGTTGTTTGAAAGGCAGAATAAATACTGACTTATCATAGATTTAGGACAATATACAGTGTTTATTTGTTACAGGTTTGTTTTCCTTTTACCGACTTGACAGAGCGTACACTGATGACGTTTTGAGGAAAAACAAGGTGTTCAAAACTATACTCGTTCTAGATATCAAAATTATTGCTTTGAAACTTCTGTTAATTACTATCCAATCAGACATTTTGGCACACATACCATGAAAGTATTGTTACTGAGGATTGAGAAAGAGCTCCAGCGATCACTTATCATGAACACCCTTCCTGAGGCAGGTGGTCATTCCAGTTGCAGCTCCTCTTAACACGCTACTAACCTAAAAATGAAAGGAAATAAAGAAAGAGTTGGATATATTCATGCACTAATGGTTTAATACATTTTATAATCAGGTAATTAAGCATACTTACTTTCATCGTCCGAATCGAAGCCAAATAGTGAAGAGCAGGTGTTAAGGGCTTGGTGGTTCTGTAATTCCTCCAAGCTGCTGAAGGAGGAAAGACATTTCTCACAGCGATGTCTGACCTTATGCTCAGGGGCCACATCCACCACCTGCTGCTCATTTTCTGGGGCAGGCTCTTTCTTTTTCTTATGGTTCCAGTAGACATATTTCCTGGGAGCGACCTCATCAATGGCCCTCCTCTTGCGCATTGAGAGCAGAGATTCGTCCAGGTAGGTGGAGGGCGGCGGCCTGATGAAAGGGGCTTTGACAAAAGTTGCGTAGGAGGGATCTTCGGGCTTGAAGGTTTTGTGCTCAGTGATGTGTGGCTCTCCCATATTCTGCTGGACTCCCTCCGCCATAGTGGACATGTCCTCAACATCGCGGACATTAATGGGGTCCCACTCTATGGCTGGTCTTTTTCGACACCTCTTACTGGGAGTGGTTGCTGTAGCAGCAGCTGTACTTGAAGCAGACATCGATTCCTCTGACGGATTTCTTGTCGCATCCTCATATCCGTTAACAGTGGGTTTGCTATCGTCATGCTCATTACTGGCTGTTTTCTCTGAACAGTTATCAGATTTAGACAGATTTTGATCACTGTCTGGGACTTCACAAGCCTGATCTTCAGCTTTGCTCTTTTCCCGGAGATCTTGAACATTAGAGGCCTCATTATCAGGAGTGGGACTCTCCCTCTGCCCCTTTTTATTCTGTAGCCATATCTCCTCCACCTTGACCCTCTGCTTCCATGGAGCTTCAGCACTTTGCTTTATCTGTCTGTTTGGTCCCAGTTCCAGCTCCTCTTTCTGAGGAGCTGGGATGTAGTGTCTCCATTCGTGGTCATAGAGGCCCTGAAGACTTGAGAAAAGCTTTTCACAGTCTGTGAATGGACACTGAGGTCTGAAGGGCTGGTGGGTACTGACATGGTCCTTTAATTCCTGCTGTGTCAAGAAACGCTGGTTGCACTCTAGATGGTAGCAGAAGTGTGGGAGAGGAGTATTGTGAAGCTTCATGTGGTCCTTATAGTGCTGAAGAAACTGTGTCTGCCTGTTGGAGGAAAGCACAAACACCACAGTTTTTAAGATCAGAGTTAAGAGTAGAGAATCTCAAGAAAGGCCAAATAATTTAAAAAAACAAAAATTATAAAAAATATAGGTGAAATCTGATTTTTTTTCACATTTGGCACCCAGGAGGAAAACAGTAAGAATAGTCATAGTTTACATTTATGGTGAATATGTTAAATATGAGCATATTAAAACGACCACTATGAAGTATCATTACAGCCATAGTTAGCAAGTACTGTAAAACGTTTCCCATCTTTTAACTCTACCTGTATAGTAAAACTTAAAAAAAAAAATACAATAGATAAATGAGTTAACAATTGTACTAGGGCTGCAACAAAAGATTACTTTCATTGTTATTATGGTCCCAGACTGTCAAAAAGTCAAAAATTGAAACTGAAACGACCAGAGGGTTGCCAGAGACGGAGGCTCGACTATCACCTACTTCTGATGGAGCTGCGGCTTCAAACACTTTATCACCTGTGATATCACTGAGTATATTACTTTAGTACCTATTTTTAGAGAATCTGAGGTGCACTCAGCATTTGAGTGAAATGTTGCTGCCCAGCAGTCGCCACAGGATGTTTGGCTGCTTTTGCCTCAATGCAAAATATATGACAAAGTCCAGGAGGCTGTAGCGGCTTGATTGGAGCAACACTTATCCTGACCTCCAATCAAGCCACTTCAGTCTCTATCAAGTATAAAAGCACTGCCAAGCTGTCATTCAGTGGCAGCTGGTGTGAGTGGTGTGTAGCTCGCTATGTGTCTTATTGAGAATTGAGACAGTAGTTTTCTGGAGGGAGGTTTGAGCTGGTTTAGGGACTTTGTCTTGGGTTTCGAACTATTCATAATTTCAAATGTGTAAAACACTAGACAGCAGTTCTACTACCTTTTATTCTTTCTGCTTCAGATAATGTAGGCTGGATAAAACAGAATTTTGAGAATGTATTTTGGTTGATGCATAATAGGTAAGTGTGTTTGTAACGTCTGGTAAAAGTCCTCCTTTTGTTATTTGAATTTATTTAAGCAGCATCATCTGCCCTCAGTTTGTCCTTTTGTGTAATCTGTGCTGAATTTGTGTTAATTACGGACTTCTTAATAAAAAACAATATCAACTAGCTATTTGTTTTGTGGAATGTCAGGAAATGGTAAAAAAAAATAAAAGAAAGAAAATATTCAAATTCAAGAAGCTGGAACAAGAGGATTAGCTGACACCTAATTAATAAATTCTTGCAGCACAAAACTGTTCACAGTACAGATTTAAGTTAATGATACTATGCATAGTCATTTACTGTTAGCTATGTGAAGGTTATGTTATGTCAAGATAAGTTTGTGATACATTATGTACAGTATTTCTTACCTGAGGCAGAGGGAGCACTTGTGCTTGGCCCAAACATACGTCTTCTCCAGCACCTTCTCTTCATTAATATGGCATTTGATAGCGTGTTTTGTCAGTGTGGTGCTGATCCTCAAGAAAACTCTGTCACAGGATTCTGATGGGCACAAGTGATACGTGATGTCCAAACCATAGCCATTTTCTCCTGCCGACATCTCCTTTCCTGCTTCTTCTCCCTCCTTCTCCATTACTGATGGATCTCTTACGATCACCAAGCCATCTTTAATGACTACCTGTTCATCCTTGAAGTCCACCTGCTTGAATATATTCATGTCAGGGTTTTTGCATTTTTTGTGAAGCACAGATGTCTTTTTGATGAGTGTACGGAGGTTCCTGATGATTCGTTCTTCCCTCTTGAGGCTTGACACTTTCATTTTGCTTCCAGGTTTCTGTTCCAGAGTTTCGTTCTCAGAAATAGTGCTCTGATTTTCACCCTGAGGCTGACACTGATTTTCCACATTATCTATTATTCCATTAGCAGCTGGAGTGTCCTCAGTACATGACTCCTTATCAGGGGGTTTCTGCTTACACATTGTGTCAATGTGATCCAGAACATGCTTTTTGGCAAAAGGAAGCTGTTTAAAGCGTTTTCCACAGAGTATGCATCTTAGTTTTCTACTCTTAAGGTGTGAGAGAGCATGCCTCATTACATTCAAGCCCTTGTAGTCTTTGTGGCAGACGTTGCAGTGGTACATCAAATGGGCATACTGTTGAGTGCGGAGTACTCTGTCCTTCCATGTTTTCTTGGCTTTCACCTGGATAAAAAAAAACAAGTGAAATCATTGTCAGAAGTTTGACAGAAAAAGTCAGAAGAGTATCAAGTACATTTGTAAAACAAAAAGTACCCCCTGCCTTTCAAACGTCTTTAATTATATGCACAGTCAATATATGTCAAGTGTTTGTGTGGACATACTGACTTCACTGCAGTACAGTTTGAATTTAATTTATTCAAAGTTAAGTGCTGCTAATGCAATGCTATGTATAACAATCAAAAATAGAGGATAAATTTGGAAACCATGTGGCTAGTCATTACTAGACACATGGTTTTATAATTTTACATTATAAAAAACCTGTTAGGGTAATTAAAGACAGATAATTTACCTCAGTGCTGGAGACTTTGGCTTCCACCGCTGGCTGGGACTCCTGTTCTGTGTTGCCATTAAGCTCTTCAGATGCTGTAGATTCTGAGGGTTTCTCACAGTCAAGCTTTTTGGATTTGAGGGAGTAATTATGTAACAGTTCAACTGGACAATCTATTAACTCTAAAGGAGGACCATCAAGCTCAAGATTAGCTTCAACAGCAGTTTGACGCTCACTAGAGGGACCCTCACACAGCTTGGACGCCAACTGAGTCTGAGAATCCTCTTGGGTTTGTTCACTGAGACTGCTACCACAGACGATGTCAGTGTGTTCTCCGTTTTTCTTCTCAAGGTCATTCATCTGTTCAAGCTGAACCTCTTTCTGTTCACTCTTATTAAGTTCATTCTCCAGGTGAGGCATATTGGGCTCACTGTCCTCGGTGTCAGTTTTGTCCTCAAAACCAGACTCTTCCTCAGTAAGGTATATTTCATTATCAGGGTATGAGAGCTCTAGTTTTGGTAGAGGCTTTCGACCCCGTTTTCTTCCTCTACCTTTGACCTTTATCTCTTTGACAGTCTGCACCGGGTCCAGTCTTGGAAGACCTTGCAGCCATCTTTTCTTGCGACCTTTCCTTTTCAAAATTTGGCTCTTAACACATCGTGACAAGTATTCCCTTTTGCGGTTTAGAGGGAGCTTTACAGGAGCAGGAGTTTCCATGTTAGTGTGATTGCGTCTTAGTGAGTACATAGACTTATTACTTAAAGACGTGGAATCCAGATTGTAGATGATCTCTGGATCTTCACACATGTCTAACTCATCATCAGATATAGATTTTTTTGTCCTTCGCAGCCTTCTCTTCCATTTTCTCCTCTTCAGAGGAGCATTATTTGATGGAGCAACACACTTTCTTGCCTTTTCATCTACAGTTTGCTCTTCTGGGAGGTTTTGGTTTGCAAATGCAGCTTCAGTGCAGTGGCATGAATTGAAACCTTGAGTGCATGATTCATTTATACAATTGTTTGTTAGCAGCTCTTCACTGTATCCTTTCTCTTCTTCCTCCTCCATCTCACTGAGAACAGCAGCCTTCATGACCTTGTCACTCATCAACTCCAAGCAATGAGTCCTGATGGTTAGGAGGTTCCAAAATTCAGGGTCAAAACACAGGCGCTCCTTGAGCCTCTGGAAAGCAATTATGTAAAAGACAGTGGTTAAATCATCATGCCAGTACACTGAAAACGTCATTACATCTTATTATGTTAAATATAATCCACTCCAACCTGCAGAATCTGGAAGCGAACACTGGTCCGGACAGGGTTGTTGTGTGGATGTGGCTCCTGGTCAGGATGCATGTAAAGTAGGCAGACAGTTCGGTATGCCTCTAGGCTTCGTTCCTGGCAAAAGACTAGCAGGGCACACGCTCGACAGATCTCCAGGTCATGAGGCAGCAGGAATGCGATGGTCTTGCAGACCAGTGACCGGGTTACAGTGTCTGCCTGCATGTCACACAGCTGCAAAGCCCTGGCACAAAGCTCCACACAGACCTGAACTCCTTCACCACCCAGCTATTCAAAGAAAATAAACGTTACAGAATAAAATAAGATAAAGTGGTGGATAGGAGAATCAAATGACTCGAGACAAGGTGAAAAAAGCTAAACATTAAACAATTCTGATAGCACAAGTCTGTACTGCCTACATATCATTTGTTTAGCACAAAGGAAATATCTTCAGATATCTTCAAACAAACTACTTTTAAGTGTCTTTTAAACACCACATTAAGCTTTGTTTTCTGCAGAGAGTGATGATGGCAAAGTGAGGAATGAGATCTAAGTCAGTTGTCTGTCTATTAATACATGTTTCAAATACAAGCTTTAGACAATGTGAAGAATGTTTTTCTATTGCTTGTCCTGCAGTGCACAGCTTGGAAAAAGACGATTTTGTGATTGGAGTCTCACCTCTGTAGTGACCAGTTTGATGAAGGGGAAGATGGCTCTGACATTAGTAGCAGAGGAGGCTAGTTGCAAGCACTCAGCCAGGAAACCTTGTCTGGAGGGATGAGCCCTTAGATGCAACCTGCTCCAGATGAACACCAAGTCCCTGCAAGAAAGCACAGACTGAAAAGTCAAACTAGGTGTGCTATGGTATATTGTATAGATATAAAAACTGTGATAATTCCTAAAATAATAATGGAAGGACCATGCCAACAATTCCCTTTAATGTCATATTCATGGATATATCCCACACATACTTGGCCAACCCTGAATCATCAGAATCTGACAAGAGCATCAATTATGAAAAGTAAGGAGATATTCCAGTGTAGTAATTAATAATTAGACTGCTTCAATCGAGCAAACTTTACTATTTCAAAGATTATATTTTAAATGAATTCAGTTCACTTTATTGTCCCATTATTCTACACTGACCAGCTCCTAATGGAAAACTGAAAACATGTTTTTAGAAATCTTTGCAAATTTATTCAAATCTAAAACAAAATTCTCTCATTTAGAAGAATATTTATACCCAGTGGCACAGCAAGCCCTGTGATCAGGTATAGTCTGTTTGCTTTAATTATCCTTGAGACAGGTCTAGACATTGCCGGGAGTCCAACTGTGGACAAATGAGAGGTCTGGACAGAGTTCATTTACTGTACTGTGTAGATAAGATAACGCATTTCTCTCTGCATGTCGGGACAAAAACCTGAGTCGCAGACCTCTGCAATAAAATTGTGCCAAGATCATGGAAAAGTTATAAACTAATTTTTAGTGTTCACAGAAGCACAGTGGTGCCAATATATGTGACATGAAAGATGTTTTGAAACAGCAGAACTCTGAGGAGTCTGAGATTTGGCCGTACAGTCACAATGAATTACAGAGCAAGAATGACCTTGGTCAGAGAATCCACTCTAACAGAGCTTCATAAGTCCTCTGTGGAAATGGAAGAACCAGCCAGAAGACTACCTTCTTAGCAGCCCAATCAACTAGTTATTTATGGTAGAGCAGCTAAACGGAAGCTTCTTTTAAATAAAAGGTGTATTGCACACTGTGTGCCAAACAGTATCTTACAGACTCTGAGAGCATGAGAATAAAGATTCACTAGAATGACAAGATGATTTTTGGCAGAACTTAATGCAAACATGCTGGTGGGCTTTGGGGCTCAGATGATTATGGTTCTGAATGTAGAGATTTCAGATTTTGATTTGTGATTAATTTACAAAAGAAATCTAAAAACATTAAATCACACAAAGTGTGCAATAAAGTCAAGAGGTCTGTGAAGTATTATCAGTCTGAGAACTTTGTGAAGCCACTGTACATATATAAAGGTCATACTTACCAGATGTAATACATGTCCCCATTGTGAAGTTGCTGGGTTAGGAAAGCTTTACACAGCGACAACAAAAGTTCATCTTTTTCAACACTTTCTGTGTTGCAGATTATCTCCACTGCATTACGGCCATCTATCTCTGCCATCTGAGGAATAGGATATAAAGGTAATAACGACAACAGTTTATTACAATGTATTATTAACATTGTATGGCATACCTGCAGCATTTTTTAAATTAGCCGTTCAATTAGCTGTTCAATGTTAGAGGTTCTCTTCACCCAAAGAACATGTTTATTACATTCCATTTATATTTTAAAAATTGTTTTTGTTTTTCAAAATGGTCATTTAATAACAATGCCTTGAATGTTAATATTTACTTTGCAATGTTTAGGTTGATTAATGTACAGACTTTAATAAAACAGATCAACAAATGAGAAAGAACATAAAATACAATTATTCAGTTCTGTTTTTAACCATCTCCACCATCTGAAAGGGCAAACGCATTCATGTACAGAGCCCCACAACATCACCTGTCTTACCTCCTTGGGAAGGTTTTCATGCAGCGAGGCCTTGTAGAGGCAGGTCAGATAGGCCTGATGGAAGTACAGATGCTTTCCAGCTTCACGATTTTCCAGGCAGCTTTTAGCCAAAGCCATGGCCTCCTGTATTCGTTCACAGGCTTGCAGGTATCGAACCCGCAACTCCAAGAACACCGGCAATTCTGAGCTCAAGAAGTTCTCAACTGTAGAACAGAAAATCCCATGTGTTAATGTATATGATATGGGATGTATTTTCATACAAAAGTGAGCAAGAGTAATGTCAAAATAACACAGATGTTGTTTTCATTAGGATTCTGTACATGCCAATCTGTTTCATCAGTGTTTGATAAAAGGTTTTAATGTAAAATAAAATCACAATCTATGTACAACTGGTCTGAGGTATTTGAATTATTTAAAAAAAAAACACAACATTTTTATAGCTTTTGGCCATGACAGCCTAAAAAATGTGTGATGCCTTGCACTGTGCATATCAATATTGCACACTGACCTACAAAACACAAAAACAAATCACTAAAAAAGTTACCAAATGACATTTTACATACTTTGCAGGTTCATATCCACACACAGTTATCCACTGCTACTCTCGAGTAGTTATTGGCGAGTTTATTCTCACACAGTCTACACACAAACTTATTCTCATTTTTTAAACCAAAATACTGTCAAACCACATTGGTTTTACAAGATATCATCTATCCCACATTCTACTAGGGCTAAATGATATGCAAAAGAGAAAAAAAAATTGAGATCATTTTGCCAGATATTTGCAATAAGAGTCACAATTTTAGTAGAAACAGTATTTTTTTCCAACAAAAAAATATTAAAATGATTATGTGATTTTTGCAGCAGTCTATACCAAACATGCACACCCTCTTAGGGCTGTAGAATATGATTTATAGGCAGGCAGATGTTTGCAATATTTGCTGCTACATATGATTATGATCCTACCCTCATTTTGTGACAAATCTGCTTCCTTTAGGATTCCTTGTAGCACTGGATTTTCCCATGGGCCTCCTGCTTTGATAATCTGCTTCAAATGCTGAAAGTAGATGTTCCTGTGCCGCAGGAGTTGAGAGTGGCACCCCTGCAAAGAGAATGTTCATTCAAAATCCTCTGTAGGAACAGGTCGCTTTATTGTGATTGTTGAATCACAACAAGTTTTAAAATGGGCTGGTCCTTCCTTGCCAAGGACTTGTTAATTTGATCATAAAACACCGGTGTGAGACCAAACTGGCTGTGTTAGTGGTTTTACGTCCAGGTGTTCATAACTTCAGCTTAAAACTGAGCATACCAGTGGCAGGTACTGTAGCTAGGTCTTATCAAATTGTGATGTGTGAATAAGAAAAATAAGGACTGCGACAGCAGGTCAGTTTGTGTTACCTGAAAAGAATCAAGGATGTCTTTTAAAGGCTCTTCTACAAATTCTTCCTTGCTGAAAAACAGCATCAGTTCAAAGAAGCTCCTGCAAGATGATAAGAGAGAAAATAGTTTACCAAAAATCATTTCCAAGTAAATGAGACAACAGTTTTGTCAGTAATTCAGCTCATCCAGCCCTTTACAGTTTTTTCCCACAACAAGTGCTAAGGGCAAAGAGTAGACAATAACCTTTTACTGTGCTAGTACTAAGCAGATGATTCAACTAAAATGCTTATCAGCTGTATTTCCAGGGCTTTTTAAAAAACCAACCAGAAAATATAACATTGCTACTGCTGCTGGACAACGCAGATAAAAAGGTAAGCTCCGGCTCTTCCCAACGACTGAACAAGTTTCCCATGTTCACTAGGGTGTACGGTTTAGTTTTTGTTTGCTGCTATTTAAGGTGCAGTTTAGATGTTTGTTTGTTTCTGAACAATTGTAAATGTTAGAAAATGACTGCTGAAAACGTGTAAACTCTACGAACAGAAAGATTTAACTGGCACAGCTCATTTGGGCAGGTGTGAAGTTGCTTTCAATCAGCAACTTCAGCAGACTCAAACCCAATGTTTGAGAGCATGTTGATTTTTTTCCCACTCTTGACTTGATTTTTTCAAAGGCGGCTGGGTGCTCAATAACAGTTTATTGTGGTGTGACAATCTGAAATAATTATCCCTGCTTTACGCAGACTTTAACCTCTCGTCACTCAGGAAAATGCATCTATAAGTTTATTTACATCTCAAAACATTCACAAACACTGACTCTCAAAACAGTGTACTGCAAATGCTAATATCATACATTTTTAAACACTGATTTTCTCTTTCGTTTTCCCTCAAATACCTTTGGAGTTACAGCAAAAAAATCTATGCTGTATTGTCACAAAACAATTAGATTTTTTTTTTAAGAAACTTTGTTATTCAAATGCATTGGCTACTCTAATAAAATGAAAACGTCTGCTCAACAACAAGACTAGCACCAACATTAAAAGAAATGGGCTTTGTACAAGGGTCACTCACCCTAAAATGGTTGCTTATTCCAACAATTATTGAAATATGATTGCAAAAACAATATGCCTGTTCATCAACAAAAATACGCGGCTTTCAAGTAGCTACTTACAAGGCCAGACTGCTGAGAACATAGTGGACATGCTGACAGTCATCAGGGAAGGCAGTAGTGGCTTTGGTAAAATTGCTGAGTGCAGTCCGCAGCACCTTCAGCTGAGGAAGAGGAACTTGCCATTGTCCTGTGTACTCCTCAACCAACTGTGCAGGGAGAACACAGGAACAACACAAAAAACATTAAAGTATTTGGTCATGTAGACATAGCGATAGTTTATATTACATCAGTTTCAAGTTTCACAACTAGTGTGTGTGGTTTCAGACTCAGTTTCACAATGCCACTGCCCTTGGTGCATTATATAAGGGTGGGCAAATACTAGCAGCTGAAAAAGGGGAATTTTTAAGTTTCACTTTTGGTGCAGCTGTAACTTAAATTAACCAACAAGATGCTCATGGCTGGGGAAAAGCCAAATCCTCCCACTGCACATCCACATTGTTGCCCCTATCTATCTATCTATCTATCTATCTATCTATCTATCTATCTATATATGACTTCTCTCAAAACCTGGAATTCACTATCATTGCATAGCTCAAAATTTCAGTAGGACTACGGTAATAAGCGTTAATCAGTTTTTCTTAAAACGTCTAATGCATCTTGTACTGTTGGACGGGACAAAAAATGCTATTGTTGTGGCTAAAACTGAAGTTAGTGATCATGGGCCATTATTTTTCTTCTTTTCCTATCCTGGTATCTCAACTGTTAGCACCTGAGAGCACACCATGCTGTATTCCCCTTATTCTAAACATTGTTTAACCTCATACCATTGGGCAAATTAGCTTAGCCTAACCTAACCGACCAGCTATAAAGCTAAGTATTATCAAATGTAAGACAGGAAACAGTGCCACAACATGGAGTTGCCAAACGAGAAGCCCAGTTTGCGCCTAACAAAATTTGGTTAACTATTTGTGTTGAGTTTATAGTAAGCTATCCGCCGTCTTGAATATACAACTCCATAAATAGAGCTAGTCTAGAGGCTAACGCTAGCTTGCGAGGCTAGTAGCGCTAGCAATAAACACACAACGACTCGGTAGAGCGCCCAACAAGATGAACGCAACATACCTCACAAAACTCGGAGCAGTAGTCTTTGCTGTTCAGAGACGACTCCTCGCTGCAGTGTCTAATACACAACGTGTCCAGAGCCGATTCAAGCCCGTCTGTTTCCAAATCACTCTCGTTGTCCGCCATACTGTCTGCTGTATCCAGCGCATAGCCAAAGTTGCCAGGTTTGCCAGATATCCTCCCAATCCCCCACAAGACACCACCGATCTGGCAACCGCATAAATATAAACTTATCCCATTATACTAAAGGGGAAAAGGTCGAAGTTTAAGCTAGTTGATGTCACCGTGGAATTTAACCAGTAGGTTGCATAAATTAAAATGATTATTTTTGTGTTTTTTTCTAAAATTTTATGTTGAAATACGCAAATTTAATTAAATATGCGATAATTTTGATAATTTCCAAAACATAAACATAGTGGCTTTCTGGCTGTTGACACTATTTTCTTATATATGGTGTGATAAAAAATAGATGTCCAAAATCATCTCCTACAAAAGAAAGATGATGTTGTTTAATCTTTAGCTGATTTAAATGCAATAAAATAGTGCATTTTTACACTCATACACTGGTAAAGAACAAATTACTGGTGGAGAAAAAAATTTTACTTTTTTTTAGTGTGGACATTATTCACAGTTTTTTTCCTGGTTTAATACATTAATGTTTAAAATAATGCATTTTTTCTGTGATTTTACTGCTAATTATTGTAATTTATCAAAATAGTGAAAATCTATAAAATAACAGTTCATTAAATTACAACAGAGGGAACAGGGAGACGTTGTAGGAAACTTTTAAAAAGTACATTTTTAAAATGTTTGTTTTTTAAGTATTTAATTTACAGTGTAAATTTTAATTTCACTTTTTACTTGCATACATTTTTGGCCCGGTGACAGACATGTGATTCTTAGCGGCCTCCTCACAGTGTTTCTAGTTTCAGTAGCTTCACCAGTAGTCAGGGTGTTTCTTTTATTTTAGATCAGTCATTACAGATGTGGGTGACATGTCATCAGCTGTGAGCAGCTGCAGGTACAGAAAATGAAATAAAGATGCCACAACTGACATTTTGTTGTCCAAATGTTTGCAGGCTACTTCCATTGATTTGATATGTTGTGTAACACAGTAGATAAATTCTGTTGTCATTGCTTGGAGGTAAAACAATCAAATCCACTTACCGGCTGAGTGATGGGTTTGATTTCCTGCAAAGAGAGAGCAGTTTGGCACATCTCTCCTTCAGCAGCTCATGTAGAGTCTTGTCTAGCATTTCAAATATTAGACAAGAATATGTGTTGTTTTGAAATCATTAAAAAGTGAAACATGTTGACCCATGGATTCTTCTCAGCATGGTCAGAGAAAACAATACACAAGACAGGTGATGGAGTTGTTTAACATTTAATAGGTTTGTCATAAATGTGACACTCAAAGACTCTACCCCTCTACTGGGCTCCTGAGAATCTGTATTTCTGCATCGAGGAATTACACAAACAGCTCCTAAACATGATGTACCAAATTTGGCACACACCGATCATTATTTGAGTTGCTAAAATAAACCTGGAATCTGCTGACCAGTCGTCTTAAAGAACAGAAGACATTATTTACCATCGATCCTGTTATCATGAAGTTAATGCTGCAGTGCCTCCTAAGTAAATGTGCACATCACTCTCAGTTTAAAGAAGGACTTATCGTCTCTGCTGCGTGATGCAGCAGGTATTTATTAAAGTCACAGGAAAGACTTTGACTCACAGCCAGCAGTCTGCAGCAAACAGAACAGGACTTCATACTGAACGTTTTTTTCTTCTGGCTTAATGTCAGAAGACAACACTAATGCTCCCATTTGTGAATATGATTTTTTTTTTTTTGTATTTTTCCATCATCTTCAGAGAAACTAGTCCTTGTGTGAAATAGGAACTTGCCTTTTCTGTTGTGAGTGTTGAGTTTTTGGGCAAAAAAAGGCAGTGTTAGAGGTAAAAAGGCAGAAATGTAAGAAAAATGAGGTTTATGAAGAGGAAATACCAGTTACAACAGGAACAGCATTTTGAACTGTGTTACCTAAATGAAGGTTACATGCACAATTAGGTATAAACAACAACTTGTGTACAAATGTAGGCATGCTTAATTTGATTATGTAAATAATACAATTATGTCTCAGTAGATAGTAGCATCACTTATATTAACAATGGCTGCATTCTCTGTAAGTGTCCCAGTAAGCCATAATAATGCGACAGTAAGCCAGCATGCACAGTAGCAGGGTGCTGAAACTGACGCTGCTAAAGGGAATCTAGCCATTGTTAATTTATTATTTACTCTGCTGCTTGTCCTACTGTGACATCTCACAAATATTTCTGTGAAAGAGGTGTCTGTTTGTCTTATTTTCCCATTTAAGGCTCTCAAATAGACATTTTAACATGACAGGCGAATGTCTATACAATTGCTTTTCATCAAAATGCGGCTAACATCCACATCATGGAGATTATGAGGCCTGTTCACAGTACCTCAGTCTCTGCCCAGCGCCTGCCCCAGAGCTCTCTGGGGAGACAGCGTGCTGTGCTGCAGCAGCTTTTATGTACTGTGGATGCAAGCTGGGCAGCAAGTTCTGTTCATAACAGATGTAGGCTTTGTGGGTTTGTGAAAAGCACCTCACAAGCCTGTGTGTGCATGTACATGGAGCATCTGTTATTATGGCTTTTAAGTTTTAGATTTCATACTCAGTGAAATTTTTTGAATAAAATCAGATGTTGTCTAAACTGTAATGGGCACTGAAGGGGCAAAACATTTGCTAACCACTGCTGAGGTGGGTTATATCCAGCAGGTGTGTGTTCAAGTGTACACAACTCACAGTTAAGAGGCATGATTTAAAAGCCACGGTTTTCTACCTTGATATGTGTGCTTGTACAGTTCATCATAGTAATGAAAAAATCTCAAGAGGACTGCATGAACTTCATTTTATGCAGCCTCCCTTCATGAAGTCCTTCATTAACAAGTATCAAAGAAGGCTCGTTGCTAGTGTCATTTGCACAACAACACCAGAGTTTGGGTTTTCCAAACTAGTGAGAAAAGATGAGCATAAGATCGACATTTTCTTCCCTCATTATCACACCAGACAGCAGCATTTAAACACGCTCTACATGTGGTAATCACCTCATAAACAGTAAGTTGGAACAGTAAGTTATCACTAGAATGACTTTAAACATTTGGTTTAGGTTTAATGTTCTATTCTGAATTCTGTATTTTTAAAAAAGAAAATCTATCTTTTTCATTAACATTTAAGGCAGACAAGGCTTACTGAATTTTTATTAATTTTATTAGTTGGATTAATGAGGTCAAATGAATAATACCCTGTTTCCTGCTCCATGAATCTCTTTGCTGTAGCTGTGAGAAATAGCGATGCAGTTTATCTCAAATTGCAAAGTCTTAAGTCCTTTAGGCAACCACAAGGGGGTACCATCACACCAGAATGTGGGAAACATCCCATCCAGTCAGCAGACTGATGTAATATAACATAACATTCATTTACACATGCAGTTTATCATTGAGTTATCATTACTGTCCCTGTACCCTGCTAATACTTTCTCCGTACAAACAAGAGAGAGGCTAAGACACTGTCCTCAATTCGCTTATTTGTCACACACACAAAAAATACTTAACACAAACATAATTTCAGTTGTGGACCATTTATTATTGATTATTGAGACAGTGAAAGACAAAAGAAGAGACGGTATGCTGCTCATACTGTCAGAGATGAATGTAAGTACAGTATATGACACACCTTATATCATCTCACTGGCATACAGTACACCCTCACACTTGACTCATCCACAACATTTCCATCTACATTACCATGTGCCCTCTTGGAGGCAGTAAAGAAATAGTAGTTCTATTCTGAGTATTCTGAGTGGGAGTAATGTAATGAGGAATTCTCCACCGATGACTCTCAAATTCATTAACCTAATCCTGCCCATGGCGGGGGAGTTGAGCAGGATGGGGTGTTTAATGGCTCCACTAACCATAAATAAATAAATACTTCAAGAAATAACATCAAAGGTTGTGCAAAATAATAAATAAAGTGGCAGTGTCTTGTATGACCTGTAACCCAGATATCCTAAGCCGCTTTTAAAGTTAAAATTTTGCAGTGAGAGTTGAAACTACTTAATTTTCAAATTGGTCTAGTTGTATTTTATCAGATTTTAAGATGTGCTAATAATGGTATGACCCAAGATCACAGAACAATTTCTTCATACTGATTACAGTCTTAGATGTAATTCCTAAACATTTAAAACATGGTATGTGGACGTCTGGCACGATGAAGTTACGAATGTTAGACCATATATGTGTTTCGGATTACATACTTTTTCATACTTTAAGTACATACCGTAGCTGCCTTTACAGGGTGTGTACTATTGCATGCAGTATGCATACAACTGGGACATACCACTTCATCATACCATTGCGCCTTAAGCTTTGGTCGCTTTGCTCATTTATTCTTCTCAGTCTGTAGTGCAAAATGAGCTGTCTTCTGCCTGTGCGCTCTCTTAAGCTTGTTTATATTCACGCAGGACATAGTGACATATGTGACATATCTTATGCTGCCCAGAGAATTGTGGGTAACAATGGCAAAAAAACTATGCTGGCTTGAATACTGCAAAATGCAATCAAATGTAGGATTACATGCTGGTATTTTTGGCATACTGTGTTTGACATACTATGTACTGGAACATACAACAATTTTTTCTGACGTACTATATACCATGGCAGAACGTGTATTGAAATGCATCCCTTATCTTTCTACTTTTAGATTGTCAAATAAATTAAGCCAGTACCATTGCCATTGTCTAACAAGAAGCTTGAACCATTTACAAATGTATATTTAATATTTGCTGAAATGTAATGCGGGGCTGAATACAGACCGTCTTCATCAACTACTTCTGTTACTAAACATTGCAACAGTCAGATAAAAGTCGCCCTCCGTAACGTCATGGCCACATAAAGTAACAACTCGGAGTGCTGTGGTATTTTACACATGTTCTGTATTTTAGCCAGCAGCGTGGACTCGACAGAAGGGAGGTCATTTGATGGAGCAGACATAATGGTCAGCTATTTCAAGACCTTTAAATGGGGCTGATCACTAATGCTCAAAACCCAGACCTCAAAAAGGTCAGCGATGGCCCATTTTCTCCAAACCAACATGGCAGTGTCCCTTCACACACACCAATTAACATCAAGGAGATCTCCGGCTGTTCTATTAATAGCAGGACTTGGATTTCAATGTTTAACTTTGCTGCAAAGCTCATTGCTGAGCTGGTGCCATTTAGGCTGTTGAAGTGGCTGATGGAGTGTCAGTCCTTTTTCCTCAGTGAAATTAGTCCTTCTCAGGCACATTGAGTCAGTATTCAGTCAGTATTCTCTGACCTCAAGCCACTAGTTTTGTTCACTTTTACATGTTACATGTGTATGTTACATGGTGTATGGGTTTAGTCATGCATAACGAACTATCAGAGGTAATGACTGCACCGAACAAGTCTTTGGAAAGCTTTTTTGAAGTCTTCATTAAAGATGGTGTAGATGAGGGGGTTGATAAGAGAATTAAGGTAACCCAGCCATGTCAGAAAGTCAGCCATTTCCACTGAGGTACTACAAGAACCGCAAGTGTTGACGATCACCTCCTTGACAAAAAATGGCAGCCAACAGATGACAAAGGCCCCAATTATCAACCCCAGTGTGGATGCCGCTCTGCGCTCCCGTGCACCTGAGATCCGGGGTCCCTGCTGGAACTGGCTTCGACGTGATTCATTACGTGTTTCACGGCGACGTGACTTGCAGTGGAGAGCCTTTGCCGAGGCGCGCATACGTTCACGAGGAGGTTCCTCATTTGAAGGTTCAGAGTAAGATTTCTCTGGTGGGCTTACGGGCTCCGGACTTCGAGGCCCTCCATCGACATCCCCGTCTCCAGCTGGGTAGGACGACGGGATCATGCTCCCATTGGTCATGCATGAGTGACGGCTAGCCCGGCTAGCCTCCCGACGCATATAGAGGGTCTGAGCGGCCTGGTAGATCTTATAGTAGAGGATGAGGATGAGCAGCAGGGGGATGTAAAATGCTCCAAGTGTGGAATACAAAGTGAAGGCCATGTTATGGTGGACGATGATGCACTGGTCTTCATCTTCTCCATCCTCGGTGTAGTGCCGCCACAGTAAAGGAGGAAGTGAGATGAGGATAGATAAGACCCACACCACTGACACCATTCCACCGGCCATAGCCCCTGTACGTTTACGAGAGTATTCCACTGCATCAGTGATGGCCCTGTAGCGGTCTATGGCGATTGCAGCAAGGTGCAGGATGGAGCATGTGCAACAGGTGATGTCCACACTTAACCAGATGGTACACATCACAGGGCCCATCCCCCAGCTCTCTTTCTGGATATACATGATACTGAAGGGCATGACCAGCACAGCCACCAGCAGGTCGGTCACTGCTAATGAACAGATGAGGTAGTTGGCCGGGTGGTGCAGCTTGCGAGTGACTGCGATAGCTGTGATCACCAGGCAGTTGAGGAATGTAGTCACGACGGCCAGCACAGACAGGGTTATGGAAAGCAGGATTTTACTGGTGGGGAGTTTAGTGGTCTCAAGTGAGGCACAACTGCTGTTGTTTGTGGCAAATACCTCTTCAGTGCAATTGGGGAAATCCATTCTGCAAGGAAAATGGAAACAAAGTTGTGCATTAGACATGAAGGATAGTCCATTTGTATTTTCCAAAAGAGAGAAAATGCATAATTTAAAGTCTAGATTTATGTGTTACTATGTAATCCGGTCAAAATTTTGCATGTAATTCAGATAGTAAAAATTTTAAATTGGCGTAAACTTAAGTTATTCTTCCGCCTCTTCCCCTTCTTCCTTTAAACATTCATAGCCAGTGATTTGGCTTTCCTCACTTCATACATAAAAGATGTCAAAGAGGATGAAAAGAATGCCTTTCATTCAAAAATGTGCTTTTAAAGATAATGGAGTTTGAAGATTTTGTTGAAGGTCTTGAAGCATTACGTGGTTGACAAAGTTTTGAAAATCTTGTCTTACACACAAAAGTTTGTCCAAACCCTTAAAATTAAAAGAAGCTGGTGATCCAGTCATACCTGTCTAAGCTCGAAAGTGTTGCATCCAGTTGGTTCAGTGTGCTGCAGATAGTCGGCTCTGATCTGTCCTGTCAGGCAGATCTGCCATCACATCACCTCTGCCACTCATCAACACCTAGAGAGGGAGGAAGAATTAGAAGAAAACTGTGAGAGAAAGAGAGGAAATGGGAGTGGCAGATGACTGAAGCGAGAAAAAACATTTAACAGCACAAAAGTGAAGGTACAGCGAAGGACAGCTACACTCATACAACAGTAGAAATCACTGCAGATGCAGTGAATAGAGTTTCAAAAGCTTGCTTGTAGAGGTTTGCACTTAAATACATTTAGTTCACGAGAACTGCTTTCTGTGATCACTCACCTGTGGTTCTGCTTTTAGGCTGATCATTGAGTATTCAAAAATGTGACTGTTGTACCTCTAATTATCATCAATATAGTAATTCAGTTCAGTACATTTGTCAATAATATGATTAATGTGGGTTTTCTGTAATACATTATTGACTGTTGCTGTTTCAGAGGCTTTTTAAATTTGTTAAGGTTTAAATGTGTGTAATAAAAAACACTTACTGCCATAAGCACATTTTAGGAAATATGAATAATAGCAGACAATTATTTATAATATCAGCAGCTTCAATCCAAAAATATTACAATTTGCCATTGAGTGGGTAATGTGTAGTGGTCACCCATTAATTTAGCAACAGGCACTATGATTAAATCAAAACGCACAGATACAACTGTCACTGCGGCTCTCCTTCGCTCTCCGCATTGCTCAGTATCCTGAAGACATGAGTGGAAACTGTTGCTATAGAAACACAAGAACTACAGTACTTTTACTTAATGTGGTGATCGAGCAGAGGCAGCCAAACTATCAGGTCTCTGCTGAGACCAATGGAATCCCAGGCGGTGGGTCCGGGGTCGGGTGGGTGGGTGAGTAGGGTGTCAAGACCACATGACAACTCAATGAG